>CM046876.1:512303263-512965763 GCA_025667525.1 Glebionis coronaria | reverse complement strand
AAATTAGTTTATGTAATTTTTATAAATTAATTATTGTTCTTGACATACTTTTAAATATAAGAGAAGAAAATTAGATGAACAATAAATTAATGGCCTTTATTTACATAAAAATGACGTTGTGATAAAAACTAGAGGACTTATGGTAATAAACACTTGATAAAAAGTAACAAAGTAGAACATATATATAAAATTATAAAAACAATTTGAATTTACTGTTCTAGCACGAATTTATAGGAAATTTATTAACTTTAGATTATGATGGTTAGTCTCAAGACGATTCTGAATATATAAAGAACTTGAAAAACGAAGCTAAAACGAAAAAGATATGAATTTTGCAAGATTCCGGTAACAATTAAAAACTTGACAACTTTTATGAACTTATACCTTCTGATCAGATTATAAATTGACCTTTTGAGGGCTTTCGGGTTCGAACCGGCTTAAATGTAAAACTAGAAAGTTGTCCGGAATGATATTTTATTACCATTCGCGAGTCGATAAGGCTAAAAGTGTATAGAACGATGAGTAAACTATTGCCGTCACAAGATAACTTTTATATAACCTTTTTTGCCAACTTTTACTAAACGTGCTTGTTGTTTGGAAATTTAAAAGGGCTTTACGGGCGTTTTTAGGTCCATCTAAACTATAAAAACCTTACGAAACAATATAGTATTTTACTTATATAATATTTTACATATTTTTAACTTTATAAACATTATTTTATAAACACAGTACGCTCTATATATAGTGTCGTCACGAAAATAATAAAAATATTAAATAAAGCATTATTGGCGATAATTATTTATCGGACAAAGTTATCGTAATATTGTTTCAACACTTATAAACTAAAAAAGAACTAGTAGATGGTAATCTAACTATGTATTATGCATCGTTGTATTTATTTAGATACACTGTTTTTATATGTCTATATTTGATTAAGTTGCGTCCCGGTTATTTGTGCCGACATTTATTGTTGACTACTCATACAATTATTTCATTGCTTAAGTGAGTCATAGCCCCTCTGTTACTTTTTTTATAATTGTTTTTTTAATTTATTTGGGGAATACATGCTTGGTTACTAACTATTTATAAACTCATTCACTTGATTTTTACAAAATATTTATAGAATATTTATAAACATGTTTACAAAGCTCATTTATAAACTTGTCTACTTGATTATGTGCAACCCATTTACACTCAGATACAAATTGATTTGAACTGTTTATACATTATACAAAGAGCTTTCAATACCTATTTTGGACAATTGGACGCAAGTGCAATACATTTTTAGTGGTTACAAATAATTTCATGGTGTACCTAAGTAGCGATAACCAAAATCCAGCCCACTATAGCTATCACAAATAGGTAGTTACTTGGTAAGCGTGAGTGTTACAAATAGATATGTTTGGGATTGATATCCCCGTTCGGGTGAGTAGCTCTCAATAGTTTCTCGATTACTGAAACTAACAGACGTATATCATGTCGGATCGGATGTTACGGGTTAAGTATATGTAGGGAATTTTTTTAGCATTAGTGGCATGCAGTCGAGCGTCCGTATCATGAGCTTAGGTAGCGTACATTAAGCGTCCGAGTCGAACCGCTGACCGGAAACCGGTCGGTTCACAAAAAACCCCAGAAAAAAGTGAACAAGATGGATGTGTAATTGAGACCGAACTATCTTGGAAGTTGGCGTGATGATGACCGTCTTTGTGGGGATGATAAGCGATGGTTTTGACGGAGCCATTGTTGAATCTTTGTTTCTTGAATTCTTGTTTTCTTAAACTAAAATAAAGCGATGATGATTTTCATAGATGTAAATAAGGCTTTTTTGGTGAGATCTTTATTTTAGCTAATTGTTTGCGTACGTTGTTTTTGGGAATGATGACGATGACAGAAAAGTCAAAGCAAGTTTTGAGATGACCTGATGGCTTATGTAAGTGTGCCTGTTTAAATGGATATACAAATAAAAACATGGTATGTTAGGCGTTTCTTATGGGTAGTTTCTTCTTTATTGATAAAACCGGTTTGACCCGGCGGTTCAATCGGTTGAACCGGTGACTCGACCGGGTCAATTAAAAAATCGGGTTTTAAAACATTGATATTATGTTAACCCTTTTAAGCATGTTTATCTCAGGTACTCAACTAGATGAATTATTTGAGTCTTCATCCTTGTTGTTGCATATAGAGATCGTTATCTATAATAAAGCTCTCGATTACTATGAAGTAACACTATCGGAAGCATCATTCCGTTGCAACCCATTTATAGGGGGTGTTACATGTACGTTCGACACTTATATCCCACATTATTTCCCTAGAGAACGATATTGAGCCATGTGTCATTGCCTATACTATACTTCACGATAGGCATATTGCCTCAGGGGGGGGGGGGGGGTCGTAAGACCTGTTGCGACCACAACATCACTTTTCAACGCGTTTTTATGCATATTTTATCCACATTTTCTACACGTTCTTATGAATTTTTACATGTTTTCAACACGTTTTTCCCTACGTTTTTCGTTAGGTTTTTTTATAAAACCGTGTATAAAACTATGTATACGCGTTTATAGAAGTTTTTATGCATGATTTTGTCAAACCATGTACAAAACTTTATTTAAAAACGTGTATAAAATCATGCATAAAAACGTGTGTACCGTGTATAAAAACATGCATAAAAACATGTATGGAATCGTGTATAAAAGAATGTATAAAAATGCAAGTATAAGAACGCGTAAAATCGTGTATAAAACTATGTATAAAAACGTGTATAAAATGTTTATATAAATGGGTGTAAAATTTTAAAATAAATAAAAAATCAATTATCCGTTAATATTCGTTAGCTAAAGGAGTAATGTTGCATAAAAAATGGTGTCGACCTGTGTTCATATATATGTCCGAATGGAGCAAATCCGAAAAGCCCATAATGCATCCGGACGATCCAGTTCGAAGAGCGTGTCAAGTACGTTGTCCGAAAAGCCCATGGCACATCCGAATGGCCCAAACGGAGAGCAGGCCAAGAACAATAACCCACAGTTTTAGGAGTTTGGTCTACCAACAGACACTAAAACTTTAGGCCTAAGGTCCACGACCCAAACGGCCCATTGGAGAATCGTACACTTGTTTACTAGTATAAATACCCCAATAATATCCATGTTTAAGGTTAGCGTATCTTGCATTATTATATTAACACTTATACATTTATTTGCACTCGCCTCTCGGCATAAATCTTTACTTAATCTCATGTTGGAGCTTGATCCAGGGCTAAACCTCGGACGAAGCTAACGCGTTTACTTTGTTTCAAGAAATCCGAAGAACCCAACCTGCCGGAAGTCAGAAGGTTTGTCTAACCTGATCCGATACAAGACCTAAAAAAATTTAGCATCATTCATGAGATCTAATATTTTATCTGACACAAGTTAAGAATAATGGATCCTCTTTTTCTTTTAGAGACGGATGATTTCCAAACTAGAATGATCAAAGTTTGTATTTATAATATTTTCAGTACATTTACTACACCACTAATACGCGACCTAAATCGAATTATTTTTATCAATTAACGTTAGCATTTAACATAATTGTTAAAAAAAACTTGTTTTGTTAGAGCAATGAACATTAGCATTTATCATAAAACTGCTACTTTTATTTTTATCAATTAACATTAGCATTTAACATAACTGTTAAAAAAAAACTTGTTTTGTTAGAGCAATGAGCATTAGCATTTATCATAAAACTGTTCTTTTTTCATATATGTTTTTTCAAAGAGCATTTTTACATAATTATTAATGAAAAAAATTAATCTTAATAAATTACTTAAATACCTTCATTAATATAACACATTAAATTTTTAAAAAATTTATATTTATATATGTATATCTTTTTATGTTTTTTCACACATTTAAACTATAACTACTGATAATTTACCAAATATTTTTATAAATTAACTACTACTGCTATGGGTTAATCATTTGCTTCATTGGTTCTGACGATGACAGTTGCGGAATTTATTATTGGGTTAGTAATTTTTGTTATTATTTTCCGAGTGCAAAAAACCGACTTTTAGTCTTAAGTGATAATGCTAACTATTATTACTGCTGACTGGTGAGACTGGTGAATGCTAATTTAACCACACATCCGAGATGCACAAAAAGTCATACTCCATATTAAAGTAGAGTCAAAATCCACCTCAAAACCGTTAAAAAAAGCATGAGATTAATTAAGTAAATCACAAACATCACACTCTCAAGCAAACTACATCACTTTCCTAAACACAAAAAAAAAAAATCACCAAGTCATCAAAAACAAGTCATCACTCTTTCACAATACTCTTCACCCACAAAACAAAAACAAAAAACCCTATAAAAACAAAACAAAATCCAACCATGAACAACAATGTCATCATCCTTAAACACCAACAACAACAAGATTAACCCACATTTCCCATCATGGGAAAAGGGGAACAACACCCTTTACCCACCGCCATTAACGACCCTTCTAACTCACCTCTAACCACCTCTAGTAACAATTGTTGTTGTTGTTGTAAACCTTTTTTCGGGTTGTTTCGCTTTCGATGTGTGTTCGTTTTGGTTCTTGGTTTGGCTGTTTTGCTGTCTGCTGTCTTTTGGTTGCCTGTCTTTCGAGATCGTGGGGATCTAGATCTTGATGATGCTCATTATAAAGGTATGGTTTTTATTAATGTTTGTGCTGAATCTTGATGTGGGGTTTTCAGCATTGTGGATATTGTCTAGATCCCTTTTTGGGTTTTGGTTTATTTTGTGTTTTTGGTACTCAATTGCGCGTTTTTGGTATATTTATTTGATCTCTGGATTATGTAGTGGTGGAATTTGACTTATGGGATTATTGTTAGCCGTGAAGTTGTTGGTTAGCGAATTTAATTGTCTTAGTCAAAAGACTGCCCCTTAAACCTCGTGTAGTATTGATTAGTGTGAGGTTGTTGGTTGGGAATTCAAGGTTAGCGAGTGCTGGCTATAATTAGTAATGTATGTGAAACTTGTGCCGTTATATTGTGTGTCTAATTAATGGAGTTTTGGTGTTTAGAAGTAGTAATTAACGGTTAATTGCAAGTTTTATGCTGCTTATTTTTTTTGACAATTGAGCTTAAGGTATGGATTATTTAGTGTGAAGTTATAAATAGTAATATATTTTTGCCACATGTGCAGTTTATTTGTACATTTTAAACGTGGTTTGGTGATTATAAGTAGTAATTAAGGGTTTATTAGTGAAATTCAGGTTGTGTTTATAGGGTAATTATGAGCTTATGATTGTTGCTTATATCGAAAAGGGGGAGTCAATTGCTATTTTGGGCTTTTGTTATTTTTCTGTGGAATTTTCCAAATAGATGCAAAATTTTCTTAGTGGCAAAGGTTTAATTTAGATTTACGTGTTTGCCCATTGTTGTTGTAGTTAGAAATGCAACTTTTGATGTTATGGGAAAGACCGAATCCAGATTTATCTGTTTGTTAAGCATGTCAAGTTTTATTTTACCTATGAATTATCTGAGTCGAAAGATTTGACATCCCCGGCCCCGGGTAACCTTAACAGGTAAAACCTCGCCTGTTACACGAGCGAATTGTGTAGTATTAGTAATGGAATTTGACTTATGGGGTGTATTGACTAGTGTGAAGTTGTTGGTTGGGAACTTAAGGTTAGCGAGAGTTGGTTATAACTCACAATATATGTGTAACTTGTGTGATTTTTATTTGGCGTGCTTATTTAATACTTATACAATACGGTGTTTACAAGTAGTAATTAACGGTTAATTGCATGTTTTGTGCTGTTAGTTTGATATTAGAGCTTATGCTTGTTGCTATTATCGAAAAGGGTCATTGCTTTTTAGGGTTCCATTATTGAAGGTTGATCTCATTTCGGAAGTATATTTATGGCCTTGTCTTCTTATAACAAACCTCAAGCCATAACGGGAAATTCATATATACAAGTAGTTTCTTTTGAAATTTGCCATATAGATGAAAGAAATTTACACGGCAAGTCTTGATCCAAATTTATCGTTTACCCATTGTTGTTACTTGTAGGTTGAATGCTACTTTTATTTCATGACAAATGCTCAATCGTCATTTATCTGTTTGCTAGGCACGTCAAGTTTCATTTACCTACTCTTCAACACCAAGTACCTTTGCCCAATGTCGAGCAAATCAAGGGTTAGAGAAGTTACATACCTTGTTTAATACACTTATATATAATAACGTCTGTAACGTAAAGTACGTGGATTTTTTTGAGTTACTTCTTTGGAGTGAAAATCTCGGGTCAATAATCGGAAATTGGCTAGTTTAATTGGTGCTTGACCATTTTGTTTTTAAATTTGTCACCTGAGGTCACAAGTTGACTCATTAATGATAATTTAAGACTGCAACAGTTTGGTCAGGTTAATTGGTAGGAGATCCAAAAGTCTTCCAAAATCAATTGTACTTAGGTTCCTTGGTATATCATCTTTCTCAGGTCAACACTATCTAATTATTTCTTTCCTCTTTCCTTATTTATAGACGGAAATGAAATAGCTCATTTTATCAGCGAATGAAACGTTTTATAAATAAAATCTACAATTCTCTATTTTCTTGATTAGCGTCTCTCTAAGCATATGTGTGTTTATGGATTTGTAACGGCAATGTGGTAAATTGTCTTTAAGCGAATAAGTAGTACACGTGTATACAATGGCTAATTTCACCATGTTAATGTTTTTTTCTGATCTAACTGATCTATAGGATTTAACTGTAGATAACAATCACTTTGTTTTGACGAATTGAATGCTGTATATTGTTATTGGTCTAATAAGCATCTAAGGCAACAAGCACCGATGATAAACTTTTAGATGTAATGAAATAGTAGTGCATATTTCTATGTCATGTTCTGGTGTAGCGTCCATTTACCATGTTTGCTCTTTTAGTCCTTTATTTCATTTCATCCTTCTATCATCTAGTCTCAAGTTTCAAACAATGTTCAGATGACGTTTTAGATATAACCAACAGTCTATTTGTATGGTCTAAAAACTAACCAAAATTCCATTTTCCAGGTCATGATATAGTAGCAACTTTTATGATACAGAAGCCATTGCCTTTACTTCAAGATGATATTCCGCAGCTTGGGGGTGATATATTTGATGAGATAAGAGTTCCCACGACTAAGGTATGCTATCTTTATATTTCTACCACACTCACACACACACACAGCGGGTTTATCTCTAATCTCATATATTGTTTGCTCTTCAGGTTGTTATCTTAACGACAGAAAATGTTCCAAGTTCAAATACAACCAAGATTGTATTTGGTGTAGATCCTGATGAGCACAATTCTAAGATATCATCATATGCCAAAAGTTTAGTAAGGGATTCTTTTGTATCTCTTGTTCTACACCAATCACCTCTGCGTTTGACCGAGTCTCTGTTCGGAGAACCATCTTCTTTTGAGGTGCTGAAATTTGTTGGAGGGATTACTGTGACTCCTGATCAGAGCGCATATCCACTGCAAAAGGTGCAGATACGGTTCAACTTTACATTGAACTTTTCTATTGAGCAAATATTAGACCATTTTGATGAATTGACAAGCCAGCTCAAGTTAGGGTTGCATCTTGGTCCATATGAGGTAATGACAAATCATTCCTTCTTTTCTTTATCTTCTTTTTAAAGATTGACTTACACAAAAGCACAGTTTCTTATTTGAATCACCAACGATGTTCAATATGATATAAAATATATATCTTTGTGTGTGTCTGTGTTTCTGCATGTGTATGTATATATTTATTGATCTAAATGCTTAAGCAACATGTTAAGCATTGTATGTATTAGCCTATTAGGCACACTTTTAGGTTGACGCATCATAACTCATCTTTTCTAGAACTTGACCTATTAGCTTAAGGCTTTCTATTTTTGACAAGAAACAGTTATAACAGAAAAAAATTGTGTGTTTATTTTATTATAATTAGGGCAGTTATGCTCTGGACAATTGCTGATACATTCCACTTTTAACGATACTAATTACTTTTACACAAGAACCTTGTTTATCACTACAGTCCCTTAATTATACAACGAATATGGTTGGTATGGAATATGGATATCAGCACGTTGGGAACTTTTACTCACACCTCAATACATCAGCGTTAGATCATATTAGCATGCAATGTTATAAATATTGATATTGTTGTTTTGTTTATATGGAATGCAGAACTTGCATGTAAGTTTAACGAATCCAAAAGGTTCGACGGTGTCTCACCTGACCACTGTGCAGTCCTCAATTGTTCTGGCTATTGGGACTCCATCAAACGAGAGGTCGAAACAGCTTGCTCAAACCATTAAAGGGTCTCCGACAAAAAATCTTGGCCTAAACAACACTCAATTCGGTAAGGTTAAGCAAATTAGTCTCTCATCTATTTTCAATACCGGCGGGAGCCCGGCACCTTCTCCAGCTCCACTACCTCAATCTCACCCTCCACCTCAATCCCATCACCATCATCACCACCATCACCACCACCATGACAAACAAGTGCCGCCTGCAAAACCACCTTCACCTAATGAAAAAGGCCGATCAAAACATTCCCCTGCACCGCCACCCGTCCCCACCCCTGCACCTCAGAAGAGTCACACCGCAAAGCCGCCAGACCACCACAAGAAAAAGAACGCACATAAGCATCCCCCAGCGTTTCCTCCTGTGTCTCCGCCCATTCATCCACCACATAGCCCTCCCCCACCACCACTGCGATATCGTCTCCCACCACCACCGCCATCAACACCAAGGAGACCACCACCGCCACCAAGACAACCACCACCGCCACCACGACGACCACCACCACCACCACCATCAACACCGTCACTGCCACGACCACAGCCACCGCCATCACCTGTACCGGATACAATCCCTGCATCAAGTCCATTACCAAATGTAGTGTTTGCGGGTAATCGTCCCCCACCAAAAAGTGATTCTGACGCAGACCCTCCTGACACGACACCATCAAGACCAGTTTTGCAACCATCATGTAAGTTAATAGTGATATATTGATTTCTATTTGAAAAATGTTCAAAAAATTACCATATTACAACTGGTTTTGACAAAATTTGAGAGATCTTTGTGTTTTTACCAAAACAGCCATAATAATCACAAAAACTTCTCTCTTGCGAACTATTTTCCATTCTCTAGAAATGCAGCAAAAAAGGACAACTCTGAAAACAAATTGTCCTCTCAGCAAGAAGGGTAAAATTTTGCAGAGAAGGGTTCCAATGCAAAAGCTAGCTCCACAAAAAAGTAGTTCATATATTTTTATTAACAAAATTGCTGGCTATTTTGGTATTAACACAGATTTGAATGACATTCTGCTAAAAAATCAGTGTAAAATAGCTATTTCGATGAATTTCTCTTATCTATTACTGATATGCATTATTTTTGCAGCAGCATGTGCAGGTGTGCCTTTGAGGGCAATCCCGGCGTTCCTAGTTGTCATTTTATTACACGTATTGCAGCAACAATGAGAGGACGTGGCGTATTCAACATAAAAAAACATGTTTCATATTATTCGTTCCAACTGAACGATGATGTTGGAGCTCTATGCACGTGAGGGAGCAATGCAGAAAGAAGAGTGCGCCCTCATAGTCAGCCGTAAGTGGATATATAATTGTTGTTTTGTGAATGTAAATATTTGAATTACAAGTTGTCGAGGGGGTTGATGTGTTTTCAGGTCAAAGTCACGTAGGTGACGGGCCCTTGATTACATAGGCAACCCCTGTTTTGTGTATGTTTCTCTTCACGAAGTTAGAGGAGAACGAACCAACAAATGTATCACGTTATCTTTTTTGTTGCTAATCTATTCCAGGCGACGAGTATGCTTATCTTAGGAATGATAACACAAACCAACCCTTTGTTCCTACGTAATAAAGTGTATTATTAGCAGTAAACAACATTTCATATAGAATCTATCATTGATATAAAGTATTGATCATTAGAGTAAATTGCACTCAAAAGGTTCACATTTTAAGATTAGATCTTATTTTAAGGTAACATCTCATTTTGACTTTTGTCCATTGTTAACAATTTTTATGCGTTTCTGTAGTTGTAGCATTTTAAAAGTTGATGATTAAACTTGTGTGGCTTGTTCTTTTTCTAAGCATATGAAAGTAAAATAACAGTATGTTTTTATTGTTATAACTAAAAATTAGATGTGGCAAATTATGCCTATTTTGCTAAATATGGGTTTTTTTTAACACTTTTCTAAAAAGATGGGCATTTTTCTCATTATTGTTGATAGATTAAACGGGCGCACACTTAATAGGTGTATATAAAATACTAATTTAATTACTCGACGTATCTTTTATATTTAACTTTTTATCACTGGCTTTCAAACATAAATTATTACTTTTTATTTCTACTTTTTTATATGATAGCTTTTTTTCATTTTAGCTTGTGTTGATTTAGCTTGTCCGTTAAATCGTACCCGCCCGTTTGGCCACCTTTACTAAAAATAAATTGAATAAAATGAGTATGTTTAACCGCATTGTGTTTTTTATATGGACCACACAGATTTATTCATAACCTCACAAAAAAAGGAAATGCAGTGGACAGGTATAATATTCTTGTTTTTATGAACTAAGAGTGGAAGGTGTCACAACAAGGCATTCTTCAAAATTTTGTCCAGTTGTCAACTGCCAACTCAGCATCACATTACACCAACACAACTAACCAAAATACCCCTTTACTTACAACACACCTAACCCCTCTTCATTTGGGCCCCCACTACTTTCTTTTATTTTATTTTATTTTCATTTTCACACAAACTAAAATTTATTTCATTCAAATTTAAACATTACAAATACATAAATAAAAATTACAAATACGGAATAAAATTAAAAACGATACGATACGGTACGGTTCGACGGAATATAATCGGTTTCGGGATCCGAATCAGATTCCGATGAAATACCTCACGAATTCTTGATGAATTCGCCTGTCTTTTTCCACTTGATTTGCTTCGCCAACTCTGTTTCTCCCGTTCTTCTTCTGCTAATGCTTCACGTAATGCTTCATCATTAAGCAGTTGATGTTCTTGTTCCTCAGTAAGACGGAACTCAGCAGGTACCTGGTATTTTTCAACAGGGCTCTCTGGTTGATCAACAGTAGGAACAGATGATTCACCCATCGTGTTTGGGTAAGGTTGTGGAGGGATTGTCTCTGGTACCTTTTCTGGTGTCGATGGGTTGCTTCGAGTAGCTTTTCGTTTGTTTTGTTTCTTGTTTGCAGAAGTGTTTCCTTGAGACATGTTTTAGAGTATGGTTTTGTGTGAGAAAAAAAAACTAAATGGAAGTAGTATTAATAGAGAAAATATAGCCGTTGGAACCCATGTTAAATATAGCCGTTGAAAAATTCAAATTTAAACATAGCCGTTGGAAAATTCATTACTGAAATTAAAATTACAACATAGAAAATAAAATAACATTACTGAAATTAAAATAACATTGTTTAAATTAGAACAAGAATACCAAAATTAAAATTCTCTAATCCATTCTTTTTTAGAATCCATCTGTTTTTCAATTTTAACGCCTTCTTCAACCAAAGCATCATGTATTTCATCGTCTTTGTTCGATTCTTTTTTCAAAATTCGATTATCTGATCACACCACTCTTTTGGAATATCCTTGCAATTTTCACATGCCTCCTGCAGTTCAAATTTTGAAGAGAATGCACTTTCAAATTTGAGGGCTAAATCCATAATCGCTTTCTGTCGAATGTTGTCTTCCTTAATTAGTTTAGCAACTAATATTTTGATTTGATCATAAGTGTGTGGAGCCGAACAAGCCATTCTAGTAGTATTTTTTTGATTTTAGGGAATGAATATGATTGTTAAAATTGTTAAATGGGGGAGAGTTTATATAAAGATTAAGAATTAAAAAAAAAACATTTATAACCAAACGGCTATAAAACAATCCCAACGGTTATATTTGAAAAAGTCCCCGTGGTCAACATTTCGCAAAACCAAAATCCCAACGGCTAATAGGGGGGTCGGTGTGGCGACTAAGCTCGACGAGCCACGACGAGGGGCCACGTCGGCGCGACGAGATGCCCTTCGCCGTGAAACCTTCCTCTCTAACATACATGTCACGAGCCGGATTGTGCGTGCTGAATGTAAGGGCATCCACTATGATAATTTTTTTATAGGTTTATAAAATTGCTACATCATATAAAGTCATTAATTTATAAACTTTTTTACATCATAAACCCACTCTTATTATGGATTAAACCTTTTGAGGTTTATAAATTGTTTAATTTCTCACATGAATTAAATGTACATTAAGTTTTATACCTCTTCAAAATCCTATATCTTTTCATGACACCTAGATATGAAATGGTTTCTCACTATGACAAAAAAAATTTAGACCTCTTCATAAAATTTAGACCTCTTCTTGAAACACCATAATGAATGCTCTAAGGCGGAAGAGAATGGGTGTATAAACTCACGAGTGAGTCTAACATGACACAAAAATTACTATAAATTCCATTTTAATTCACGCATGAATTTTACTTTAAAAACTCACTATTAGTCACTTTTCTACCACCCGACATTTATGTCAACTTTTTCTAAAGATATTTTAATGAATTGTGAGTGTATTAAGGTATTTAGTGAGATATATTTTATATAAAATGAGGTGAAGTGGATATGAGTTTTTTATTTTTTATTCCCATGATAAGATAAGTTTTTATGAGTCGTAAAAAATCTAACGTAACACTAAAATAACGATACCACTCTCTCCAGCCTAATGTTTCTCGGTTATCATGTTGGTCTTGCTGAGATATTCTAACAATAAATGTACGGTACTTTAAATTTATGTTTATTTACAACTACAATCTAATTTTTAATTAAATTTTTTTGTTCCATTTAATTAATACATAAAATCAACATTTTTTTATTATTTATTAACAACTCAACCAAGCATATAATATTACTATATCTATACTTAATTTAATTACTTAAATAATTAATATAAAATTATATATTAATTAAAGTATCTATTTTACAAAACTAGTTTTAAAAAATAGCGTTAATAACAAAATATCTTTAATTTTTATGTTGTAATTATATCCTTAATAAAAGGGGGAATCTCGGTTCCCTATGAACAGTTCCCTTCTCATACACTTCTAATATTATAATCTCCCTTCTCACAATCACACACACCTCACACCTAATCTACAGAAATCTCTCTCAAACTACTGCTACTGTAGATCTAATTAAAAAAGGCATTTCACCCACGTTGCCAAATTGGTCTCTTGAAACATGACCATGGCCGTTGATTTGCTAGATAAACGGGTTAGAGGGTTAAAAATGGGCCTCAGCCGTTGATTATGGGTCCACCGTTTTCCGTTGTGGGTTGGTGGTATACAAAAAGTGATCTTGCGGTTAGGATTGGAGGAAAACATTAGTGGTGGAAACAGGATGGATCTAATATGCCGCGTGTCTTGATCTGCCAGTTGATATGAAGGTAACCACGTTAATAGTGTAATATACCACATTTTTTTTTATCTTCCCTCACACCCACTACACCAATAATTTTGATCAGCCTGCATGATGATATATGATTATTTGAGTATTTATTTTTTGTAGTTTCATATACCCAACGCCAACAAGCCTTCGTTGTCGCTGACTTTTTCGTTACCCCGTTATGGCGTGCGGCGTTGATGGTCGGTAGGCGGCGTCGCTGGCGTTAGGTGGGTGTTCCCGTTTGCAGATGATCTGATTTATATTGGATTTGTGTCGTCTTGAATTATAATCGCAAGGTATATTGCCGTTTGCTTCTTACATTATGATTGAATTGATTTTCATCATATTTATTGTTAATTTACTTGGCTCTTTTAGCTTAAAGTTTTATAGTTCGTTCTTGGTTAGACTATCGTCTTATGCTCCTTCGTTGCTGTTTTCCTTTTTGTTGTCCTCCACCCATGGCGGGCGACGATTAGACAGATGTGTGACGCTGGTGATAAGCACATTGGCCGAAAAATCAACTGTGTCATAGTATGGAATATGACATTGGTTTTCGCGAGTTCTTATGAGTGCATTGGTTTTTTCCCTGTGCCTAGGTCACCTGGAACGCAATGACATCGCACCCGTGGCAGGGCAAACTATTCTTTGCAGCCGGGTTAAAGCTTAGATCGGGTGGTTCATGTGTTCGTAAGAATCGAGTAATATCCTTTTCGTAGGTTTGATACACAAAACGAAGACGATGATGGGATCTGTTTGTTTGGATCACGTTGGTAACTGTAGCTTTCCATAACAGCGGGTTTTGGGTACTGCTTACATGGTTGTGAGGGGGGGGGGGGTGTTGATTATTTTAAGCCCGCAAGTGTCCCTTATATTTGGCTATGATGATTCTTGGAATCTGATGCAATTGGAATTGTCTGTTGAAGTTGTGAAGCTAGGTCGGCGAGGTAATGGCAGGATGGCATGGCATGGCATATATGTCGCTATGCAACCGCCTTCTTTGGCCAGTTTTAGAAACTTTGATGACGTAAACACCGTGTGAATCTGAGCCTTTATTTTCTGAATATGATGTGGGTCTTTACAGTTGTATAGACCTGGCGCATGTTTTTTTATGTAAAAGAAGATAAGTATCGTTTTCGAGCTACTGGGAATCTCGGTTCCCTATGAACAGCTCCCCCCTCACACACTTCTAATATTATAATCTCCCTTCTCACAATCACACACACCTCATACCTAATCTACATAAATCTCTCTCAAACTGCTGTTACTGTAGATCTAATTAAAAAAGGCATTTCACCCACGTTGCCAAATTGGTCTCTTAAAACATGACCATGGCCGTTGATTTGCTAGATAAACGGGTTAGAGGGTTAAAAATGGGCCTCACCCGTTGATTATGGGTCCACTGTTTTCCGTTGTGGGTTGGTGGTATACAAAAAGTGATCTTGCGGTTAGGATTAGAGGAAAACATTAGTGGTGGAAACGGGATGGATCTAATATGCCGCGTGTCTTGATCTGCCAGTTGATATGAAGGTAACCACGTTAATAGTGTAATATACCACATTTTTTATCTTCCCTCACACCCACTACACCAATAATTTTGATCTGCCTGCATGATGATCTATGATGATTTGAGTATTTATTTTTTGTGGTTTCATATACCCAATGCCAACAAGCCTTCGTTGCCGCTGACTTTTTCGTTGCCCCGTTATGGTGTGCGGCGTTGATAGTCGGTAGGCGACGTCGCTGGCGTTAGGTGGGTGTTCCCATTTGCAGATGATCTAATTTATATTGGATTTGTGTCGTCTTGAATTGTAATCGCAAGGTATATTGCCATTTGCTTCTTACATTATGATTGAATTGATTTTCATCATATTTATGGTTAATTTACTTGGCTCTTTTAACTTAAAGTTTTAATTTATAGTTCGTTCTTGGTTAGACTATCGCCTTATGCTCCTTCGTTGCAGTTTTCCTTTTTGTTGTCCTCCACCCATGGCGGGCGACGATTAGACAGATGTGTGACGCTGGTGATAAGCACATTGGCCAAAAAATTAACTGTATGATAGTATGGATTATGACATTGGTTTTCGCGTGTTCTTATAAGTGCATTGGTGTTTTCCCTGTGCCTAGGTCACCTCGAACGCAATGACATCGCACCCGTGGTAGGGCAAACTATTCTTTGCATCCCGGGTTAAAGCTTAGATCGGGTAGTTCATGTGTTCGTTAGAATCGAGTAATATCCTTTTCGTAGGTTTGATACACAAAAGGAAGACGATGATGGGATCTGTTTGTTTGGATCACGTTGGTAACTGTAGCTTTCCATAACGGCGGGTTTTGGGTACTGCTTACATGGTTGTGGGGGGGGGGGGGGGAGGTGTTGATTATTTTAAGCCCGCAAGTGTCCTTTATATTTGGCTATGATGATTCTTGGAATCTGATGCAATGGGAATTGTCCGTTGAAGTTGTGAAGCTAGGTCGACGAGGTAATGGCAGGATGGCATGACATATATGTCGCTATGCAACCGCCTTACTTGTCCAGTTCCAGAAACTTTGATGACGTAAACACCGTGTGAATCTGAGCCTTTATTTTCTGAATATGATGTGGGTCTTTACAGTTGTATAGACCTGGCGCATTTTTTTATGTAAACGAAGATAAGTATTGTTTTCGAGCTACTGGTCATCATTTTTGTGCCTGCTGTAATGTGTATAAATCTGGTACCCGAGAGGAAACAAAGGTCTGCCACATTCGACTAGCTTGCAGGTGTATTATATGCTTGCGACCCGAGAGGAAACAAAGGTCTGCCACATTCCGCTCAAGGCGAACTTTCAGGGCAGGTTGTCTTAGTGGCGAACGTTTCTTTGTGCCTAGGGAACCCGAAAACCCTGAAGCCGATGAGGATGATGGGTACGTACCTTCTTATGCCCATAATGTGACACCCCGGGTAGGGTCAAAATATGCAGAATTATCAACGGAGATGTCACAAGGGTGGATCGATAGCACATAGTTCATAGAGCATAAGATAAGAGATTATTCAAAACAGATTACATGATTGTTATACAAATTTATAAAAATTGTCTTCAACATGATAAAAGTAGATTGTTTATTTTTCCCAAATAGAACCCTTGACGAGTCCTACAATGCAGATTACAATGATACTTGAGTCCATGCACACACCACGTACTAACTTCATTTTCCTGATAAAAACATGCTTAGAGGGTCAACATAGAGTTGGTGAATTTACAGGTTTAACAATAATTAGTTTGGACATACAACAATCATAGAAGTAACAATGCACAAAACATTTTTACTAAAAGGTAGATTACATTTTCTATTACTCGAAACTGAAGTTTAACCTTCCATAGTCCTCAACAGATGAGAACGTAGTGTCTTACAAAAAGACACCCAAACCCAGTTCCAACATGGTATACATCTGTTGTCCCGGCCAAGGCACGGTGAACATGACTCACCCAGATGGGGATGGTCAATCTCTAATAGATCTATTTATAACATTCAGGCAATTTACAACAATTTAACAGTTTCTATAATAGTCAATCATAGTCAACTTTATAGAATTCCGTTATGTCCATTAAAATAGTTGCATGTTTTCTCCCCCGTAGAGGAAAAGTTTATCAATAGTTTATATGGGGCTGTAAATTCACCTGGGAGTTGGCAATAGCTGTATAATACGAATATCCAAATAATGCTCATGCCAAAAGCTATGCCTAATCAAATAGTACAGTCTTAATAGATAGTACAAAGATCATATGTGTATGCTTATACAGATTTTTAATCAGTTTATTAATGCTACAGTATTTATCTAAATAACTGTAGTACGAGTATTAACCATATCCATTTAAACTTGTAGTTAAGTTTCATATTTAAGTAAACATAAAGTGTTTTACTTATAATATTAGTTTACGTTCGTAATACATGTATTAATAATAACCATTTAAATTTACAATTAAGTTTCATGTTTAAGTAGACATAAAATGTCTCACTTATAATATTAGTTTATGTCCGTAATACATGTATTAATAATAACCAATTAAACTTACAATTAAGTTTCATATTTAAGTAAACATAAAATGATTTACCAATAATATTTGTTTACGTATCAGCATTCAATTTATTTAACGTTCATATAATTTTATTTCCTAAAAGTATATGAGTATATGTATTAATAATACATATCTATATTGTTTATACATTTTATTTCATAAAGCAAAATATAAATATTTTATTTTTGTAAAGTAAAAATATAAACATTTTATTTAACTTTAAAGTTCCCATAAATTATTTAACATTTATAAAATAGTTTATAAATTTCAAGTTTAAGGATTTATACTTTAAATCCTTATTGTTTAGGGTTTATTTAAGTTTTACCAAATTTAAAATAGAATTAGGGTTAGGGCTAGTTTAAGTTTCGGATTATGGCAAAACTAGTCCCTCCATATTTTAAGTAAAGTATAACTTTCGGATTTTGCACATTTAGTACCTAGGGCTTGTTAAACTTTCGGATTATGGCAGTTTTAGCCCTCTTAGTTATATCTAGGTTTTATAACTTTCATAAAATGGCAAACACAGTCCCTAGGGCTTCTTTAGGTTTCAGATTATTACAAAAGTGCTCCTTAGGGTTATGAAATGACAAAACAACTTTTGGAAACTTTCCAAAATGGTCCCTTGGGTTTAATATGCTACGGATGGTATTTATTAAACCCTAGACTTTTAGATAATTACATTTTGAGTCCTTGTGTTTAATAGTTTATCAAAAAAAGTTTTAAATGTCACGGTTTGAGTCCTTAAGTTTCATAAATTGTCATTTTAGTCCAAAACTTTTTATAAGTTATATTTTATTATAAAAACTTTTATTTAAATATCCAAAATATTAAATGGGCTCATTAGATGGGCTAAAATATATAATGGGCCATCTAGTGGGCCTAAATACATTTTAAGTCCACCAATTTGTTAAATGGGCCTTTAAAACATTTATTAGGCTTAAATACATTTTTAAGTCCATTAATTAGTTAAATGGGCCTAAGCATATTCTTAAGTCCATTAAGATACTAAGATTTGTTAAATGGGCTTATTGGGTCCATTAAGTCTTGGACTAATGTTGCATGGGCTTGATTAGTCAATCAATACTACTTTTTCATTTTATGTAAATAATAATCTAGGATTTTCTTATAAGCTTATCATTAGCTTATCAAATTCAAGTTATAAGTCCTAATAAAATAATAAAAACCCACGGTTTATTTTATTTGATGTACCAAATGAGATCTAGATGTGTTTCATGTTTGCATGTAAGTTATAACCCTAATGTGAGCTTATGACTAACGGCTATTTTAAGTTATAGCTTATTAAGATAAGTCAAGACTTGTTTTAAGGTTGCATGTAATTATAAGTGTCCCAAAATAAGATCTAGGAATGTACAAACTAAGAAACCAAATCATAAGTCCATGTATACATATATATAGCCCACGACTATAATTTAATCTTGGTGTTTCCAAGATGAAATTTTTAGCTAGTTTTATGTCTTATAAATATTTATAAAATCCAACATAATTATCTAGGCATATTGCATGTTTCCAAGGTTGCCATGAATCCAAGAAAAACAACATATAGCCCACGGCTATATTGTTTTTCCCCAAATGTTCCCATAAGATCTTTATGCTAGTTTTATGTTTATTATGTTAAGTTAAGTTCTTAACACTAGATCTAGGTTTTACATAGGCATGCATGTACATTTAAAATCCATCCAAGGATATATATATCCCACGGCTATATTTGTACATATAAAGTGTTTTAGTGATTTTTAGTAGTCGATTTTACATGTATAAATACATATTCCCTTGTTTAATACTTAGTACATAAATCATAGATATCTATTTAATTATGCCGTGACCTTTAAGGTCATGGTTTTTCATGGTTTTGAGTTACACAAGTTTACTTATGAGATTTATGATTATTAGTTAACCAAAATCCCAAAAGTGAGATTTGTAACCCACGACTACATTTAAATTCACAAAATGATTCATATGACTTTTAATCAAGTTTAAACATAGAATACTAGTCATAGGTTTCTTTATTGAAAGTTTTTAACCATGACTAATGGTATTCATAAATATGTTGTGACCTAGATGGTCATGGTTTTATAAAATCTTAATTTTTAACAAGTTTGTTACCTGTGTTTATAGGTGGATGTTGATGCATGCAAGTAAAAATGAAGAAAATATAATGAGTAATACATTTATTGCTAAAGTTACCAAGGAAGATATAGAGAACAAAAGAGATTAGGGATCTAATCTTGATGATGATGAAAACCCTAACTATAACCAAGTCGTGACCCTTAAGGATTCGGCTAGGGCTTGCTATAATGACTCCAAAGGTGAAGATACTACTAAATGATTAGTAGTTAAGATGAGACAAAGATCTAGTGGATTTAATGTATATTCTTGGATGTATATGGATTAAAGCCGTATGATTTGAGAGAGAAAGAGATGGGAGAATGAGATTAGATTTGCATGTGAGAATGAGTTGTTTGTGTGTGTGTTTTTCGACTAAAAGGGGAGAGAGAAGGGCAAGGCAAAAGGCATGATTGCCTTGGTAAGAACTCTTATGCCAAGTGTAAGCTCTTGTGTTTCCAAAGCAACTCTTCTTCTTCCACATAGGGGATGTGTGTGCCATGTATGGCTATCCAAAAGAAGAGGTGGGCTTGTTGTGGGCTTGTGTTGGGCTAGAACACAAAAGGGAAAAGATCTTGGGCTAGTCCAAGATGTGTATGTATGCCTATGATGTATACGCATGTATACACGTCATAGATACTTAATGCAACATATTTCCCAAGTTTTGTTTAGTGTTGTGTATACATAGTTAGTTATACCTTTCATTACTTGCCCTCCTAGTTTTTAAGTACATGGTTTAAGTTATGTAACTTATTACAATAGAAAAGGATTGTAAAAGTGTAAGTATACAATGGACAAGTTCACACACATCTTATGGAAATAAAACATATGAGAGAGTGTTCTATGATTATTGGTTGAAACTTTATTACATTCAATCATGGTAAAATCATGGATTTTACAGCACCACCCCGTTATTTTAGCTTTGTCCTCAAAGCTAAAAACATAGTTATCTTTTAAGTGAAAAGATGTGGGTACTTGGCTTTGAAGATGTCTTCTCGTTCCCAGGTGTACTCGGGGCCTCTCTTTGAGTCCCATCGCACTTTAACTAACGGGATGCGGCTACGTTTCAATTTCTTGGTTGTTCTCTCCATGATTTCCACTAGTTTCTCCGTGAATTGGAGTTTGTCGTCGATCTGGACTCCTTCTAAGGGCATAACCAAAGGTTCCTTAGCGTAGAACTTTTTTAGATTAGATACATGGAAGGTGGGGTGTATCCGACTTAATTGTGGTGGCAGCTCCAAACGGTAAGCCACTTCCCCGACTTTGGCTACTGCTTTGAAAGGCCCCACATATCGTGGATTTAACTTTCCACGCTTTCCAAATCGTATAACTCCCTTCCATGGTGACACTTTTAGCATGACGCGATCTCCTACTTTGAACTGCACGGGTCTGCGTTTCTGATCCGCGTAGCTCTTTTGTCTATCGCGAGCAGCTTGCAGTCTCTGTTTTATAAGGACAATTCTGTCGGTAGTCTCTTGAATTAATTAAGGCCCAGTGAGTTGGAATCACCTACTTCTGCCCAGCACACAGGAGAGCGACATTTCCTTCTATAGAGGGCTTCAAAAGGGGCGGCCTTGATACTGGCGTAGATATTGTTGTAGGAGAATTCAACCAAGGGTATATGTTCGACCCAGCCACTTCCAAAATCAATTACACATTCCCTTAGCATGTCCTCTAGGGTCTGGATGGTTCGTTCACTCTGGCCATCCATTTGTGGATGATAGGCGATGCTCATATCCAGTTGGGTACCCAGGGCCCGTTGGAGAGCCCTCTAGAAGTTTGAAGTGAATCTACTGTCCCGATCACAAATTATTGAGACTGGTACTCCATGTTTGGTCACGATCTCCTTAAGGTAGGTCCTTGCCAACTTGGATAGGGAGTCAGATTCTTTGATTGGTATGAAATGAGCAGACTTGGTGAGTCGGTCGAC
Source organism: Glebionis coronaria (assembly GCA_025667525.1). Lineage (NCBI taxonomy): Eukaryota > Viridiplantae > Streptophyta > Magnoliopsida > Asterales > Asteraceae > Glebionis > Glebionis coronaria. Next base: position 512,944,181 of record CM046876.1, on the reverse strand, counting down.
TATCACCCAGATGGCATCATATCCGTGTGATGATTTTGGGAGTTTGGTAACGAAGTCCATGGTGATATTTTCCCACTTCCATTCGGGTATCTCAGGCTGTACTAATAAACCTGAGGGTTTTTGGTGTTCTGTCTTGACACGTGAGCATGTCAAACATTTCTGGACGTTAGTGGCGATGTCAGCTTTCATGTTTGGCCACCAGTATAATTTCCTCATATCTTGATACATCTTTTCCAATCCAGGATGTATAGAATATTTGGAATTATGTGACTCGTGCATGATTACGTCCCTTAAATTCCTATAACGGGGTAGCCAACTCCTCCCGTGTAAGCACAAAGTTCCATCCGCCCTCGGTTCCAGTTTCTATTTGGAGAGGTCGGTTCGAAGCATTCCTCCAATGTCTTCTTTCTAGAGGTTTTTGGGTCTCTGCGCATGAATTTGTGCTTCTAGAATTTGCTTGGGCAGGTCTAGATTGATGGTCAGGGTTAAGGATCGAACCCTCATGGGTGGATCTTTATCCTTACGGCTTAATGCGTCAGCAACTACGTTTGCTTTACCTGGGTGGTATTTGATTTCACAGTCGTAATTGCTTAGCAGTTCGATCCAACGACGCTGCCTCATATTAAGCTCTTTCTGATCTAGTATATGTTGCAGACTCTTGTGGTCGGTGTACACTATACACTTTGTTCCGTAAAGGTAATGCCTCCAAATATTTAAGGCAAAGACTACAGCTCCGAGTTCTAAGTCATGAGTAGTGTGGTTCTTCTCATGCTTCTTCAATTGCCTAGAAGCGTAGGCAATTACCTTCCTTCTTTGCATCAATACTGCCCCCAATCCCTTGTATGATGCATCACAATATACCTCAAAGTCATCATTGCCTTCAGGCAAAGATAATAAAGGCGCACTGCATAGCTTCTGTTTTATCAACTGGAAAGCTGATTCCTCCTTTTCTCCCCAATTAAATTTCACTCCTTTCTGAGTGAGCTTTGTCATTGGTTTGGCTATCTTGGAGAAGTCTTTGATGAATCTGCGGTAGTATCCAGCAAGGCCTAGAAATTGGCGGATCTCTGTCGGTGATCTAGGAGATTTCCAACTCTTAACGGACTCAATTTTTGTAGGATCTACGTGGATACCATCGCTGTCAATGACGTGACCTAGGAAGTGGAATCTAGATATCCAGAACTCGCATTTGGAAAATTTTGCATACAACTGCTCTTCCTTGAGTACTTTCAATACTTGTACCAGATGCTCCGCATGGTCTTGCTTGTTCTTGGAGTAGACAAGTATGTCATCGATGAAAACTATCATGAACTTATCCAGATAAGGTCTACACACCCGGTTCATGAGGTCCATGAATATTGCTGGTGCTTTTGTTAACCCAAAAGGCATAACTCAGAATTCGAAATGACCTTAACGAGTTCTGAAAGCTGTCTTAGGAATATCCTCTTCCCGAACTCTCAGTTGGTTATATCCAGATCTCAGATCAATCTTAGAATACATACTTGATCCTTGGAGTTGATCAAATAAGTCGTTGATGCGAGGTAATGGATAACGATTCTTTACATTTAGTTTATTCAATTCCCGGTAATCGATGCACATTCGAAAAGAGCCATCTTTCTTTTTGACAAATAGAACAGGGGCTCCCCACGGAGAGAAGCTAGGCCTAATGAATCCTTTTTCTGATAGTTCCTGGAGTTGTTTGGCTAATTCCTTCAATTCTGATGGTGCTAACTGGTAAGGGGCTTTAGCTACAGGTGCAGCCCCAGGAATCAAAACAATTTGGAATTCTATTTGTCGTACTGGAGGCATACCCGACAATTCATCAGGAAATACTTCAGGAAATTCTCGGACGATTGGTACGTCCTCGATCCGTTTTTCCTAGGGTTTGTCTTCTTCATCGATTCTAGAGAGGTGTGCTAGGAATATGGGGCATCCTTTGACCAAGTATTTATGGACTTTGGATCAAGTAATGACGCTAAGTCTAGTGTTGATTATATCGGGGTTACCGCCCCCTCGTATAATCAAGGTTTCATCTCCCCAAGGTATACAAACCAATTTTTGATCACACATGATAACTGCATGATACTTTGCTAGCCAATCCATGCCTATAATGACATCAAAGCTACCAAGACTTACCGAAATCGGGTCGATATTAAACGGGTGATTGGAAAGGTTTAAGGTACAACCTCGAAGAATGGTGTCAACCGTCACAACTTTTCCGTCAGCTAGTTCTACAGTATAGTAGGGGTCTAAAACTGATGGAGTGATTTCTAATACATTACTAAATTCAGTAGATATAAAGCTTCAGTCTGCCCCGGTGTCAAACAAGACAGATGCATATCGTTGGTTTAGTAAAAACGTACCAGTGACGATGTTGGAATTTGGATTGGCTTGGGAATTTCCAACCATGTACACCTGTGATGAAGTTCCATTGTTGTCCTTCTTCTGGTTGGCCAACTTGGGGAAATCGGGTCTTACGTGTCCAGGGGTTCCACATTCGTAACACACTACAGCTCTCTTTGGTCCACTGTTGCTTCCACCTGTGGGGTTTCGGTTTCCCTGTTGCCCACTTCCGCTCCCACGAGCATTGGAATTGCCCTTGTTGCTGTTTCCGGGGTTGTTATTGGATCGAACCGAGGTAACAACATTTGCTTGACACTCACGAGAAAAATGGCCTTGTTGGCCGCACTTGTAGCATCCCTGGCATTTTCCTCCAGCAACATGATGATAGTTGCACTTTGGACACTTAGGCTTGGATCCTGAGTAGTTCTTGGTGCGGGTTGTGGGAGTAGTATCATAGGCTTGCCCAACGTCTTGCCTTTTGGAAGGCTGCTGGTGCTGGCTACGAGAACTTTCATCTGACTTTCTCTTGTTATCTGTTTGCTTTTCAGACAAATTGCGGGCTCGCTTGTTGATCAGCTCAGTCGCGAATTCCATAGCACTTTCAACAGTAGTGGGTCGTGATGCTAGCACACTGTCATGAATGTTGTCAGGGAGTCCGCTGACATACTTCTCAATCTTGTCGCTCCTTTAAGGGAACATTTTGGTGCACATCAAGCTTAACTCTTGAAATCTTTGGTTGTACCAAAGGATGTCATTGTTCTTGCATTTTAGATCCCACAGTTCGATTTCCAACTTCTTCATTTCTCCTCTAGGACAGTACTTCTCAGTCATCCTCTCTTTGAGGTTGGCCCATTTGAGAGTATAAGCAGTGTCATGTCCAAGGGTAGCGACCACAGAGTTCCACCAGGTAAGGGAGCTCTCGAGTAATGTGCATGTGGCAAACTTAACTCCGTTCTCGTCAGCACAACCGCTGATGCGGAAAACTGTCTCTAGTCTTTCAACCATTGCATCAATTCAACAACTCCTTCTTTTCCTCGGTAGTATGAGGGTTTGCACTTCAAGAAGTCGGGGTAAGAACAACCCCTATTAGCGTTGTTTCTGCGCATATTGAGGTTTGGATCATTGTCCACATTTGGATCAGCTTCTCTGGCTGCCATAGCTGTTGTAATGCCTTCACTTATCATTTCCCTGAGTTGAGAAGCTTGGTGACATTTTGAGTAGCTTCAGGAAATTCGGTATTAGGGCATTTGAAGTATTTGCATTATTGGGATTTGATCGCATAATCACCATTTGTCTATAATCATACACAAAATGAGATTATTAGTTCAAGTGTTAGTACACTTTTTATATTATTTGCACGGGGAAATTTCATGCATTGATTTCATAACAAATTGGATAACCTGTCAAGATTTCATAATATAACACATTGCACAAACAGATATAACATAAGAAAATGATTACATGCAAATTTCCGTAAGGAATTAAACATTCATCGAGCATAGCAAATCCAAAACAAAGGCTTAGCTAGCCTTGTCCTGGGTAGTGGTACACATTGTCTTAAGTACATCATATCCAAAAACACATGTCTAAAAAGAAAAGGTACAGTACAAGATTACATCACAAAAGCTGAAAAGAAATAAAAGTACAAAGTCCTATACCATGGTAGTTAGGGTACAACCCATAAGCTGATCATGATGTACAAGAAATCTATTACATCTACTCTACTCCTGCCTAGGTGGTCTGCTAGATGAGGCTGGTGCTGGTGGGGCCGATGAAGCTGCAGATGCTCTCCTGGTACTCCATAATGTCCGAACTGTCGCTCGGGCCTCCTTAAGCATACGGAATGCTGTCACCAGCTGGGTCCTAAGTCTGTCGACGGACCCTCGAAGATAAGTCATCTCTGCAGTAACCCCATCGTGTCGGACGGTGGCAAGGTCAAAGAAAATGGACAGAGACTGCTCCTAAGCTGATAGAGCAACATGGGTCTGATGCTGGAGACTCTCCATGACCTGGATACGCTGGTGGAGACGATAGTTCTCCTCCCATAGCCACTGCAATGCCTCATCAGTCTTAGCCTGAACACCTCTGGCTGCCTGTGCCTCTCCCCTCATAGTGTGAGTGAGAGAGTCGGTACGCTCATGGATGGTTGTGTAGCCCAGTTGACCAGCTGTCGACAGGCTGCGAAGGTCTGATATCTCCCACTCCTGGCGTGTGCCCAGTGCGGCGATCTGGGCCTGGACAGAGTCGGCATGTCTCGCCTCGGAGCCCTCCCCGATCTCGAAAGTGGAGTCGGGTATAGGCTCGGGAAAATAGCCCGGTGGTAAAGATGAAGGTACAGAAGATGGTAGGTCAGGAGATACCCGGTCCTCCTCCATAGAGGTGGGGACCAGTATAGCTGATGCCGGAGTAGAAAAAGGGTCCTCAGGAAGTACAACTTCGATAGTCTGATCATCCTCTGAATCTGAGGCTGATAACCATCCACGCTGTACTGATCGTGGAGATGAACGGATAGCTGGAGCAGGGGCTACCACTGGTAGAAGAGTCGAAGGTGAGTAGGCGGAGTCATGATGCTCTGAAAATAATATTATTTTAAATTTGAAGTAAGTATAAACTTACAAACAAAGGAAAAATATTATTTTTGGTTACAAGTTTTATGAAGTATATCCCTTTTAAACAATTATCGCAATGTTTTAAGGTTATATATATTAATACTTATATATATATATATATATATATATATATATATTCATTTAACCAGTTTATTTAACAATCAATACACACTTAGTTCACATATCACAAAATTCCCTACGATCTACATGCTTAACTAATACAGTCACAAAAAAAATCCCAAAAGATTTTTATACAGTTATAGTTCAGTTTTAAATAAAAGAAAAATTCACTTTATTTTTATTTTATTTAAAAATTTATCTGGTTCTCTTTAACTAATGCTCTAATACCATTCTCTGTGACACCCAGGGTAGGGTCAAAATATGCGAAATTATCAACGGAGATGTCACAAGGGTGGATCGATAGCACATAGTTCATAGAGCATAAGATAAGAGATTATTCAAAACAGATTACATGATTGTTATACAAATTTATAAAAATTGTCTTCAACATGATAAAAGTAGATTGTTTATTTTTCTCAAATAGAACCCTTGACGAGTCCTACAATGCAGATTACAATGATGCTTGAGTCCATGCACACACCGCGTACTAACTTCATTTTCCTGAGAAAAACATGCTTAGAGGGTCAACATAAAGTTGGTGAATTTACAGGTTTAACAATAATTAGTTTGGACATACAACAATCATAGAAGTAACAATGCACAAAGCATTTTTACTAAAAGGTAGATTAGATTTTCTATTACTCGAAACTGAAGCTTAACCTTCCATAGTCCTCAACAGATGAGAATGTTGTGTCTTACAAAAAGACACCAAACCCAGTTCCAACATGGTATACTTCTATTGTCCCGGCCAAGGCACAGTGAGCATGACTCACCTAGATGGGGATGGTCAATCCCTAATAGATCTACTTATAACATTCGGGCAATTTACCACAATTTAACAGTTTCTATAATAGTCAATCATAGTCAAGTTTATACAATTCCGTTATGTCCATTAAAATAGTTGCATGTTTTCTCCCCCGTAGAGGAAAAGTTTATCAATAGTTTATATGGGGCTGTAAACTCACCTGGGAGTTGGCAATAGCTGTATAATACGAATATCCAAATAATGCTCACGTCAAAAGTTATGCCTAATCAAATAGTACAGTCTTAATAGATAGTACAAAGATCATATGTGTATGCTTATACAGATTTTTAATCAGTTTATTAATGCTACAATATTTATCTAAATAACTGTAGTACGAGTATTAACAATATCTATTTAAACTTGTAGTTAAGTTTCATATTTAAGTAAACATAAAAGGTTTTACTTATAATATTAGTTTACGTTCGTAGTACATGTATTAATAATAACCGTTTAAACTTACAATTAAGTTTCATATTTAAGTAGACATAAAATGTCTCACTTACAATATTAGTTTATGTCCGTAATACATGTATTAATAATAACCAATTAAACTTACAATTAAGTTTCATATGTAGACATAAAATGTTTTACCTATAATATTTGTTTACGTATTAGCATTCAATTTATTTAACGTTCATATAATTTTATTTCCAAAAAGTATATGAGTATATGTATTAATAATACATATCTATATTGTTTATACAGTTTATTTCATAAAGCAAAATATAACTATTCTATTTTTGTAAAGTAAAAATATAAACATTTTATTTAACTTTAAAGTTCCCATAAATTATTTAACATTTATAAAATAATTTATAAATTTCAAGTTTAAGGATTTATACTTTAAATCCTTATGGTTTAGGGTTTATTTAAGTTTTACCAAATTTAAAATAGAATTAGGGTTAGGGCTAGTTTAAGTTTCGGATTATGGCAAAACTAGTCCCTCCATATTTTATGTAAAGTATAACTTTCGGATTTTGCACATTTAGTACCTAGGGCTTGTTAAACTTTCGGTTTATGGCAGTTTTAGTCCTCTTAGTTATATATAGGTTTTATAACTTTCATAAAATGGCAAAAACAGTCCCTAGGGCTTCTTTAGGTTTCAGATTATTACAAAAGTGGTCCTTAGGGTTATGAAATGACAAAACAACTTTTGGAAACTTTCCAAAATGGTTCCTATGGTTTAATATGCTACGGATGGTATTTATTAAACCCTATACTTTCGGATAATTATATTTTTAGTCCTTGTGTTTAATAGTTTATCAAAACAAGTTTTAAATGTCACGGTTTGAGTCCTTAAGTTTCATAAATTGTCATTTTAGTCCAAAAGTTTTTATAAGTTATATTTTATTATAAAAACTTTTATTTAAATATCCAAAATATTAAATGGGCTCATTAGATGGGCTAAAATATCTAATGGACCATCTAGTGGGCCTAAATACATTTTAAGTCCACCAATTTGTTAAATGGGCCTTTAAAACATTTATTGGGCTTAAATACATTTTTAAGTCCATTAATTAGTTAAATGGACCTAAGCATATTCTTAAGTCCATTAAGATACTAAGATTTGTTAAATGGGCTTATTGGGTCCATTAAGTCTTGGACTAATGTTGCATGGGCTTGATTAGTCCATCAATACTACTTTTTCATTTTATGTAAATAACAATCTAGGATTTTCTTATAAGCTTATCATTAGCTTATAAATTCAAGTTATAAGTTCTAATAAAATAATAAAACCTGTGGTTTATTTTATTTGATGTACCAAATGAGATCTAGATGTGTTTCATGTTTGGTGTAAGTTATAACCCTAATGTGAGCTTATGACTCACGGCTATTTTAAGTTATAGCTTATTAAGATAAGTCAAGACTTGTTTTAAGGTTGCATGTAATAATAAGTGTCCCAAAATAAGATCTAGCTATGCACAAACTAAGAAACCAAATCATAAGTCCATGTATACATATATATAGCCCACGGCTATAATTTAATCTTGGTGTTTCCAAGATGAGATTTTTAGCTAGTTTTATGTCTTATAAATATTTATAAAATCCAACATAATTATCTAGGCTTATTGCATGTTTCCAAGGTTACCATGAATCCAAGAAAAACAACATATAACCCACGGCTATATTGTTTTTCCCCAAATGTTCCCATAAGATCTTTATGCTAGTTTTATGTTTATTATGTTAAGTTAAGTTCTTAACACTAGATCTACGTTTTACATAGGCATACATGTACATTTAAAATCCATCCAAGGATATATATAGCCCACGGCTATATATGTACATATAAAGTGTTTTAGTGATTTTTAGTAGTTAATTTTACATGTATAAATACATATTCCCTTGTTTAAAACTTAGTACATAAATCATAGATATCCATTTAATTATGCCGTGACCTTTAAGGTCATGGTTTTGAGTTACACAAGTTTACTTATGAGATTTATGATTATTAGTTAATCAAAATCCCAAAAGTGAGATTTGTAACCCACGGCTACATTTAAATTCACAAAATGATTCATATGACTTTTAATCAAGTTTAAACATAGAATACTAGTCATAGGTTTTCTTTATTGAAAGTTTTTAACCATGACTAATGGTATTCATAAATATGCCGTGACCTAGATGGTCATGGTTTTATCAAATCTTGATTTTTAACAAGTTTGTTACCTGTGTTTATAGGTGGATGTTGATGCATGCAAGTAAAAATGAAGAAAACATAATGAGTAATACCTTTCTTGTTAAAGTTACCAAGGAAGATCTAGAGAACAAAGGAGATTAGGGATCTAATCTTGATGATGATGAAAACCCTAACTATAACCAAGCCGTGACCCTTAAGGATTCGGCTAGGGCTTGCTATAATGATTCCAAAGGTGAAGATACTACTAAATGGTTAGTAGTTAAGATGAGACAAAGATCTAGTGGATTTAATGTATATTCTTGGATGTATATGGCTTAAAGCCGTATGATTTGAGAGAGAAAGAGATGGAAGAATGAGATTAGATTTGCATGTGAGAATGAGTTGTGTGTGTGTGTTTTTCTGCTAAAAGGGGAGAGAGAAGGGCAAGGCAAAAGGCATGATTGCCTTGGCAAGAACTCTTATGCCAAGTGTAAGCTCTTGTGTTTCCAAAGAAACTCTTCTTCCACATAGGGGATGTGTGTGTCGTGTATGGCTATCCAAAAGAAGAGGTGGGCTTGTTGTGGGCTTGTGTTGGGCTAGAACACAAAAGGGAAAGGATCTTGGGCTAGTCCAAGATGTGTATGTATGCCTATGATGTATACACATATATACACAACATAGATACTTAATGCAACATATTTCCCAAGTTTTGTTAAGTGTTGTGTATACATAGTTAGTTATACCTTTCATTACTTGCCCTCCTAGTTTTTAAGTACATGGTTTAAGTTATGTAACTTATTACAATAGAAAAGGATTGTAAAAGTATAAGTATACAATGGACAAGTTCACACACATCTTATGGAAATAAAACATATAAGAGAGTGTTCTATGATTATTGGTTGAAACTTTATTACATTCAATCATGGTAAAATCATGGATTTTACACATAACGAGAACACAAGTGAGTCACGGTGTAGGTTGTTTACATATTCAATCATTAGGAACCACAGATCAGCACCTATAAGTGTAATTTAAGAATGGACAAAATACGAATACTTAGAAAATGTCAGGTAAGCAATTGCACTACATTACTCGGAGATTTCCCATGTCTTTCAACTAACTTTTTACAACTAACATATTTGCCTGTCATGTCATTCAAGAAGCTCACGTTTGTGCGGCTTATTTCAGAACTTCTCGGCTTATATAAATAATAAGCTTATATAATCCGAAAAGTTTAAAAATAAGCCACAAAAGTCAGTGTATCAAACATAAGCCGACAACCAAAAGGTGGTTATATAAGCCGAAACAAACAACCCCTAAACAACATCTTGCTGATTTTTTTGTAATTAGTGAGTGGTAGAAATAGTACGCGTTGATCAACCACGAAGTGCATTACATTCATGACTGAAAATACAAAATGCTTGATCACTTATGCCCAACAAATATGCCTCCTACAATTTGAATACAAAACGCAATTTGTTTAATTGATACTTGAAGAAACGGGTTACTCCCCGACTACTTTAGATTCAACATACGGTTAACACCCGGTTGCACAAAACCGATGTGTAGAAGTATCATAGACTGTGAAATTAATCCCATAGTGTGATACTAATAAACCGGTAATCTCAATTTTAATATGTTCTTATAGCTTATGAACAGTAGGTTCCAGATGTTTCCTTTAAGCCTACGCAAAAAGTAAAGCACTTAAAAACAACTTAAAAACTAGAACTTAAAAAATAACATAAGAGCCCATATTTATACAATATACATGTGTGTCTGTGTGTGTCCGTATATGTATGTCTATTTTTCTGATGATGTACTTACTTTTGTGTTAATATGTTGCAGCTCAAGATTCATTTTGGTTTCTATTGAATTGGCTTGCAAGGTTCGCTCAGTATAGAGGAAGGGACTTCGATGTAACACGCGAGATAGTTATGCAGGTAAGAATAAGATATGTATGATGTAACCAATTAAGTAGTCGAAATTTGGACTTCTCTGTCATAAACGTTGACGGTTGATTTGCGTATTCAAGTTAATGCTTGCAACATTGTTGAAGTTTATAACAATTACTATGATTCATATAAAAAATATTAATATTTAAAGATCCTTAAGTGTACTGTTAATTCAGTTAGTCATGCATAATGGTGCAGGTGTTACTTGCAATGTTTTTTTCCAAATACACACAAACAGCAAAATCAAAAAACCCGCGACGATACAACTGAAAGTGAATTAAAATCTTTACACACTTTTTCGCCCTGGTATACATATTATTGGTACTATTTCTGACTCTTTATTTTTGCCGGGCACACATTTTTAAGGTTAAACAGGGTGTTATAAAAGACAACAACATTCAAAAACACCCATGCCTGAATCCGCATACGCACTGCAGAAAACCGAGGTATTCTTTTGTGTTTCCATGTTTAAAGTGTCTATTTCAAAAAGATAGGCCGGAAGCAGGTTGGTTATGTTGATTTTTCTTGGAGTAACACAGTGGCTATAGAGGCAGATTGCAACTATGTCGAATATTTGGTTTTTGAGGTAGCATTGCAGGGAAGCAGGTTAAAATTGCTTCCGTCTCAAGACTTAGTTCCTACAAGTAACTTGCAAGTATGTCACTGTAGGAACCGATCCATGTGTAACATTATGTCATTTCGATATTCCGTTGCATCTTGAGGAGTCAATGGGAGGGTGGCTATGTGAATCAAAAGTGTAAGGTTTTGTCTTTTGTCCTCTTCCAGATCTTAAATATATCTGTAAATGCCGAGTTCTATAAAATATGTACATCTGAGTAGTGTATAGAGTAAATTCACGAGTTCAATGTTTCAAACTTTAAAATGAAACAGAGATAAGTTCTTGAAAATAATATCCCTGAAAAAACTTGATACCTTCGAGAATCAATCCCTAAAATTTCCTGAACAATAATTAAATGAGATTGAACTTCTTGGAAATCATATCTGTAAAATTCGAGACTTACCCTGTTTAAAAACACTATGCAAGTATTAAATAGTAGTAATTGTAATTTCAGCTTTTTATATGACAAATTTAATGTACTTTTAGATGACTCATATTTTCATTTATCTATTTATTCTCTTTAAAGTTTATGCTTGCGCAAGATATGCAGAAAGTATTTCGGCATCTATGCAGAAACTTGCTTTGAGAGTTTTGGTGATAGAGTGAAGAGGTGGGTTACTATTAATGAACCCCTTCAGCAAGCAGTAAACGGATATTTTACTGGCGTACTCGCACCTGGAAGATGTGGATGTCAGCCAGCTGAACCTTATTTGGCTGCTCATCACCAGCTTTTGGCCCATGTAGAGGTTGTTTCAATATACAGAAAAAAGTTTAAGGTTAGCATCAGGTTTTTGTACTCTCTATGGAGTTTAATTTTTATTTATAGAAACATTGTTCTATGGAACTCAAATTTGTATTTTTGTTTTGCCTGATACAAAAAAAAGAGACATGTTTTGATCCTTTACCCAACCTTGCAAGTTTTTCCACATCTAACACAGAAGTGTACTAATGTTGAAGGATGTTGTTTATGTCATAGGAGGTACAAGGTGGAGAAATAGGGTTGGTTGTTGATTGTGAATGGGCAGAGCCCTTAACCGATAAAGAAGAAAATAAAATTGCAGCAGCAAGGCGTGTTGACTTTCAACTGGGATGGTATGTTGCCTGATATTTCATTTGTAGGTTGTAGTCCATTGCCTCATTTTATATAAACAAAACAACTAAGGGTTTAGTTTTAGTGTATGTTAAGGTGTCAGGTATTATAGTCTTGCATTGTTCTGTTCTATGTTATGGTGGCATTCCCTCATTAGTAGCAATCTAAATTTTGAGGCTTTGTTGTGTTTATCTGCGTGAATGAGTTTGACAGATACTTTTATATGGCTAACACATAGTATACATATTTTCCAAAGTTTATAGCACCTAACCAGCAGTTCGATGCGAGATATGCTAGATAGGAAATACCCAGTTTCGGATAAATGGCCCATTATGTAACATACCTGTAGACACAATAAAACTCTTGCAAAACACGCCCGCCCTTCACGCCGCAGCGAAGCGCGGGCAAAAACCCTAGTTGAAATAAAATACATACTTCATTGAGAGAAATAAACAAAAGTACAAATAGATGCATAAATTAAATTTTTGCAAATAAAAGAAATACATATGACTTAATTAATTATCATCGTCAAACTTTTGTCATATATGCTCGATTATTTGTTTTCTTTCTTATAAAACTTGTCAAGTTTGTAACTCTTTAGAGCATGTAACAATATCATCACCATTTGTAACTTCGTTTTAAAAAATCATGAGAAATCAGAATTTTATAAGTTTCTCGTTCATGTTCATCTTCAAGAGTTAAGAAATTAGAAATCAAAATTTAAGAATGTACGTGTAACTATGACAATAGTGAGCTTCTTTTATAGAGTGTTAAAAATTGAAATTAATTATATAATTCTTATTAAAAAATAAAAATTTTTTTTGAACGGCGACTTTATTAAGCTAGCAAGGTGCTAGAAAAATAACAATTACAAGGAAATTAAATGAGGGTTTTTAAGCCAATCTAGCCACGGTAAATTCCTACTACATCGACTATTACACCATAAATAAGCTCGAAGAACAATATCATCATAGATAGTCGAACGCCTTGGAGGTTTATCATCGAACAAGCTTTGATTTCTGAATTTCCAAATGGACCACCAAGTCACCATAAAAACACCCTCCAAAATATCTTTGATCCTACAGGACATGCGAATACCCTCAAACCAAGATTGCCACTCCTCAAAAGAATTCCAAGGCTGAAAATTTAAATCCCACCATTGACAAATACGTTTCAAAACTAACCGAGCAAGCGCGCATGTGAACATAATATGGTTAGTGTCTTCGACAGAAAAGTGACATATATGACATGCGGTTGAATCTAGCTGCACTCCTCGTATGATAAGATTATCCTTGGTCGGTAAACAATTACGACGAGCACGCCAAACAAAGACATTCACCTTAATAGGCACATACCTAATCACCTTTGTAGGAACAGTGTGTGAAGGCAACACGATATCATCAATGCATTTACGAATGTCTTTAACCCTAAACGAACCATCTCCTGAAAGATCACATCGCCAACGATCTGCCGAATTAGAAAGAATCACCGAGTTCATCATAGCGCTTAAGCCATCTATCTGCTGCTGTTCACATCCACCTCGAGGGTTTCTACGCAAAGAATGATACACCGAAACTCTTAATTTATTAGCTACAGAAATGTCTTTCTCGAGCTCGAGGGCAAAGATCCGAGGAAAGAGTGCTTTTAAAGGAGAACCTCCATTCCAACAATCATGCCAAAATCTAGTATCTTCTCCGTTACCAATACGTTTTTTGCAATGCGACCAAAAATTAAAACCTTTATCTTTAATGGACTTCAACTCCTTGACGATGGTACACCAGTTGGAAGTATATTGCAAGGAATGATCTTCAATATTCGAGCCATAAATAGCACTAACAACATTACTCCATAAAGAATTATCACGCTGTATAAATCTCCACACCCATTTGAAGAGTAAAGCACGATTAAGGGCATAAAAACTAGAGACCCCCAAACCACCCTTTTGTTTAGATGCGAGTACCTTATACCAGGAGATCCAAGTAATTTTCGACTCATCTTTACTGGCTCCAATGAAAAATTGATTACGTGCAGCCTCCATAATTTTAAGGACTCCCTGTGGAACTTTAAATAACGACATATAGTAGATAGGAGTAGCTCCAAGAACAGATTTCAAAAGAGTAAGCCTACCACCTATAGAAAGCGTTTTAATTTTCCATTTAGACAATCTGGCTCGCAGTTTATCAATAACCTTGTCCCAAGCATTAATACGCAATTTACTATCTCCCACCATGACACCAAGGTAACGAAAATGTCTATCCATGACGGAGCAACCAAGAGATGCAGCAGCCAGGGCAACATTACTAGAAGGCATACCTATACCTAACAGTTGGCTCTTGTGGAGATTAATTTGCATACCAGATGCAAGAAAAAAACATTTAAGCATGCTAATAAGAACCTTAAGGTTTTGATCTGACCACTCCCCAACGAACATGGCATCATCAGCATAAAACAAATGTGAAATGGAAACCGAATTAGAGAGTTTAATACCTTGAAATAGACCGTCATCTATCACGCGCCGAAAAGAGATATGAAGAGATTCCATAATCAATATAAAAAGATAGGGCGCCAATGGATCACCTTGTTTGAGACCCCGATGGAAGGAAAATTCAGTAGAAGGACTTCCATTAACCAGAATGGAAGCTTTACTCGAAACAAGCGATCCATGTATCCATTTACACCAGGTAGCGCCAAACCCGAATGCTTTAAGCACATCAATAAGATAATCCCAACGAATAGAATCATAAGCCTTGGCAAAATCAACCTTAAAGAACAACGATTTCAGATTGCGCCTTTTACACCATTGAAGAAGCTCATCTAGAATAAAAGGGCCATCTAGGATTTGTCTCCCCTCAATAAAAGCAGATTGAGTATCCGAAACAAGATTCGAGATAACAAGCTTTAATCTATTACTAAGAATTTTCGTCACCACTTTATATATGCATCCAATTAAACTGATAGGACGAAAGTCACTCACCAGTTTAGCATCCGGAACCTTAGGAATAAGAGCAATGAACGAAGAATTGCAACCCTTAGGAAAAACGCCATGTGAGAAGAAGTATTCTACCGCTTCACAAAACTCAGAACCCACAAGATCCCAATACCTTTTAAAAAAACCGAAGGTGAAGCCGTCCGGACCTGGAGATTTATTAATGCCACAATTCCAAACTGCCTGTTTAATTTCTACACGAGAGACCTGCCTTTCCAAATCCACAGCTTGATCAGAATCAAGAGTTCTCGGAAACTGAAAATTCAGCCGAATTCTTTTAACATTAGGATGATTAAAACGAGTTTCAAAATGATCCCGAAATACAGTCTTGATCTTAAGAGGATCAGTGCACCAGAAGCCATCCTCAAAGACCCCTCGAATAGCAAGTTGTGAACGTTTTTTATTAATGATTCCATGAAAAAACTTTGAATTCTCATCACCTTCGATAGCCCATGTAATTCTAGACTTTTGAATAGCTTCTTTGGAAACAGTATCGTTCAATTTAGATAAGCTTCGGTTTAACTCCATACGACGAGTCAAAACCTCGCTATTAACTTCCCCTTTATCGATCTCCAAATCAATCTGTCCCAGCTCATTAATAATCTGCCTTTTGGACGCAAACAAAGTATCTCTTTTATCATTGATCCACTTTCGAATGATAACCTTAAGCTGCTGAAGTTTTTTCTTGAAGCGAATCATAGCATTACTATCCTTATAAGAAAAAGACTGCCAAGCATTTATGATCATGTCGTGAAACCCATCTAAATCGAACCAAGAATGATAAAAGCGGAACGGAGTAGGACCAAAATCAGTGATAGAATCTCTAAGGAGAATCGGACGATGATCAGATAAGTGCCGTTCCAAACAAACTCCTGCAATATGAGGGAAAAAAACAAAGATACCTTCCGAAACAAGGAACCGATCAAGCTTACTCATTTTAGAGGCCGAAGGATGCGACCAAGTAAAAGTATACCCTTCCAAATTAACATCAACCAGACCCGAAGAAGAGATGAATTGGTCGAATCTTTTAGCACTATAAGGATTAAAACAAGTGTCGCGCCTTTCGAAACTAGAGCGCACCTCATTAAAATCCCCCATAACTATCGCCTCTCCACTCCACTGTCTTAATAAACCCGAAATATAATTCCACAATAAAGCTTTAAGTGAACTTTGCTGAGGAGCATAAACAACAATAAACAGAATCTTAGTATTAGTAGGCAACCAAGTACCGTAAATAGCCAAGAAGTTGTCGGACACCGTAACATTATCTTTCTTGAAGATCGTAGCCTCCCAGATGCATAGAATGCCCCCCGAACTACCATATCTTATATCTAAACTTATCCATATCGTACATAATCCAAAAGAAATAAATAAAAGTCTTAATATCTAATAATATAGTGACATATGACAAGTTGGTTGTGTGATTTGAAGATCATCCGATGACCAGTTCATAGAGATGTAAACATGTATCATGTACTTGTATTAATTTAACATTGTTCATTTAACAATAACGATTGAGAGTCGTTGATAAATGTAGTCTAACAGACGGCATGACACGACACTATACTTGTATGGAGTTGGGGTCGCTCCTTTGACGAGTCTAGGGAAAGGCGAACTTTATGTACATGGGTGTGTTTGATGAAATAGGTTGGGGCTTAGGCTGAGACTAGGGCTTGGACTGGGGTTATGGCTTATATTATAAGCCGAAAATCTATAGTTTTGTAAACTTGTTGGACAAATGAGATTGTGCTTATAATTGTAAAATTACTAAAAATAAAAATTAGATGAATTTTTTGGTATATGTCAGATATTTTTGTGAGTAATTCAAAAGCCCCGGGCTAGAGTTTTATCCCTTTTTATGAGACATGTACTTATAGAGGCTTATTAATTCATAAGCTTGCGTGACAAATGTTCTCTTGCTTGACTGAGCAATTAAATTGGTCTTTGTAGTGTCGAAATGATCCACCTTGTTTTCCTCACTTTTACGTCTAGATGTTTGTAAATAGCGTGAAAGTTTTAGCAATCATCGTTGATCCTAGACCATTTACCAGTGATCATATTCTTTGTACGCGTACCGTGATGTGTAGCGTCGTTGAAATTATCTGTAGGTTGCCCCCAAAATGACTCATGCCCCCAAAATGACTCATCGCTTCGGTCGACTCTAATTTGGTTGTTCTCGAAAACTTCGACCCAACACTCGCATAACAACTTTTCTTCCTCCCGATTCCGACGTTGCACCTGACGGTGCTGCTCTTTCTTCATTTCCGCGTCCAAATCCACCGTGAGCGTGGTGTATCTTTTCGTAATTCGTTTTTCCTTTAGGACGGGTTTTTTTTTTGTCGGTGGTTGTGGTTCTTTGAATTATGGTTGTGTTTTTTGTGATTCAAATTATTGCGTTTGTGATTCTTGTGGTTGTAATTGAAAACTTTGTGATGGTGCATTTCATTGAAAATATGCTTGTGTTGCTGATAAAGTTGTCCAGGCGTTATTTGGGTAACATTATATTGCGTACCAAATGGTGAAAATGGTTGCGAGGAAGAAATTGAGTTTTGTGAGGATCGTGTACACAAGTTTGAAGAAGACGATTATTTTGGGTTTGATGTATTAAGAAGAGAAGTTAAATATCCTTATTCAAGAATTGAGATATTTTTTGTGAAAAAAAAGATTCTCTCAAGTTGAAGCCATCGACCCTCTTCATTTTATTAATTTTTTTTCAAAATTTTATCTTTATTTTGATTGGCAAACATAATCAATCAAGTTACCTTCAACTTAATTGGCTAAAATAATTTTTTATCTAAATTCTGTTTTGACTCGAGACATATACAAAATTAAGATTTATTTGTATGTTTTAAATATGAATAGAGGATGTACATATACATAAAGTAGAGATTCAATAACAAGTGAAATTAAAATGAGAAAAATAAAAAAAATATTTTTAATCACAGATTTTAAATAAAAATGAGAAATTTAAAAAGAGATATATCTAACTTTATAAATGCATCTAAAATGTGTGATTATAATTTCATTCTCATTTTAATTAATCTTTTTATTGAATCCTACATTTTGTTGATCCAAAACTACATATCATCAAGTGAAAATTACTTAAAAATGTAGTAAACTTACCATTTTTTATTGTTGTGTGTACTAAACTATTTTTTTCTCATTGTGTGTATTAAACTTTTAAATTCATATCATTGTATGTATTTTGTGACTATTTTACCCCTACTTTTTTCAAATTTTGAAGGGTAAATTGGTCAATTTACAAGGCAAAATCGTCTTAAAATACACACAATAATCAAAATTAAAAAGTTTAATACACACAATGAGAAAAAAAATAGTTTAGTACACATAACCATAAAAAATAATAAATTTACTACATTTCTAAGTGATTTTTCTTATCATCAACTACGTCTTTCATCGATAACAAAACTAGTACTGTATATTTTTTTTGTTGATTAATGCAAACCACATTGAATATTTAAAAATCATTTAATAGAGAGTAAGAGATAACATATAAAGATTTTTTCATTTTCTAATATGTATTTTGTATTTTCTTAAGTCACAAAATAGAAAAAAACCGACCATATAAAAACACTACTCAAAACCAAAATACCAAGTACCCAACACACCACAAAACTTGCAGACACCTACTTTACAGCATCATCACAAAAAAAATCTTCTCAAATTTTGGTGTCATCAAATCTTTCACACTCTCCCACACCACTCCCTTGTGACACCACATTTATAACATCTCTTCCACTTTTTATCAATTTGCAAACAATAATATCCTTTGTCAATTCTTGTTTTTTTAAATACATTTTTTTTGCCACAAAAATCTCAACCCCAACGTGCCCGTCTTTTTCATTTCTACTTATTAATATTTTTATATAAAATTTATTTGCTTCCACTTAATTTGGGCTTTCAGATACTATCACTACAAGCAAAGGTCCATACTGCATTTTTAATTTATGTTTTTATATCATTTTTTTTACTATTTATTATGATTTGTGTCTTGCATGATTTAATTTTATTTAGCATTATATGATGTTTTGACACTTGGGTTCTGTACTATTTTAAGAAATATTATGTGGGTATAGTTTAATTTTTTATGGTTGGTACTATAGTGCCTTAATTTAGTATGTATGGATAATATTAACATTTTTTTAATAAAAAATGAGAAAGTTTATGTGGGTATAGTTTAAATTTGTATGCTTAGTAATAAAGTGCCTTAATTTAGTATTTTTGGTGTAAAATTAATAATTTTTTAATAAAAAAAGGAATTTTTTTTATGTAGTTTATAGTTGTATGATTAGTAATAAAATTCTTATATTAAATTTTATAATATTTGTTATTAAAAATATTGAGGGATTTATTTGGGATTTGTTACAGATTAGGTGATAAGGATAATGGTGAATTTGGGGTTGTTTTCTGAGATCAAGCCTGTAGTGTCAGTGAATGTGAGATTTAGGATACCTTATTATACTCAATGGGGTCAGAGTTTGGTTGTGTGTGGCTCTGAGCCGGTTCTTGGTTCGGGAAATGTGAAGAAAGGTCTTCTTTTGACCGCTTTTCATGAGGGTGATGAGCTCATATGGGGCGGGAGTCTGACTGTTCCGGTTGGGTTTAAAAGTGAGTATAACTATTATGTCGTGGATGATGCGAAAAATGTATTGAGGTGGGAGGTTGGGAATAAGCGGAAGTTGGTGTTGCCGGATGGAGTTGAAAACGGGAAGGTCGTTGAGTTTCATGATCTTTGGCAGGTATACATAAAACGCCTTTTTTCAGAATTAATTTTGTTATATTATCAATTTTTCTTCGTATGATGAAACTCATTTATTGTAATGGAATGCTTGAATCCAGACTGGTAGTGATAGTCTTCCTTTTAAGAATGCATTCAAGGATGTCATTTTTCGCAAGAGTAGCAGTTTGACTATTGAGAAGCCACTTGATGTAGTTCAGAATAAGTTGGAAAATGAAGGTAATATATATCTTATTCCACTTTGATGTAAAAATAACTCTTCTTGAATAAATGATCGACACATATTGGTAATCTAATGTCCATTCTTTTCAGATTCGGTTATTGTTCAGTTCAAGATATGCTGCCCAAGTATAGCAGAAGGAACATCGGTACTAGTTTTCTTTTTTGCTCTTTAAAACATATACATACACGTAACTCTAATGGGGCCCGTTTTCTTGTTGCAGATATACATGATTGGCAGCTCAGTTGAGCTAGGAAAATGGAAGGTTCAAGATGGACTTAAACTTAGTTATGCTGGTGAATCTGTTTGGCAAGGGGACTGTCTAGTACCAAAGGGTGCTTTCCCTTTAAAATATAAATACTGTAAATACGGGAAGAATGGTAATTTTTCTCTAGAAAATGGTTCAAATCGGGAAGTTGCTGTTGACGTTTCAGCCAGTGGACCAAATTACCTTGTTCTCTCAGACGGCATGATGCGAGTAAGATTTTGATAATTTATTTTTACCTATTTCTAATGTGTATGAAAATTGATTTTTCTTAATGTGCTGTTTTTATGTTATAATTTTAAGGAAATGCCATGGAGGGGTGCGGGTGTAGCAATTCCGATGTTTTCCGTTAGATCAGAGGCAGATGTGGGAGTTGGAGAGTTTCTTGATCTGAAATTAGTTGTTGATTGGGCTGTTGACTCTGGATTCCATTTACTTCAGCTTTTACCGATAAATGATACTTCTGTGCACAAGATGTGGTGGGATTCATATCCATACAGGTAAGAATCTACTTGCAAACTTAAAAGCTATATTCAACCGGTGCATATTTAGAAAATAAATTACTATAACATAGATGGTGTTTAGTTTTCACTGCTTATGTTGTTGTGTTTTGAATATACTATAGCTTGTCATAAGTTCTTATATTTTCCATGCTATTATCTTGCCATGCAGCTCGCTCTCAGTATTTGCATTGCACCCGCTATACCTCAGACTTCAGGCACTTTCAGAAAATATACCAGATGATATCAATGTAGGTCCCACTACTTCATTCATACAGTATCTATTATCTAGGATATATTGTATCTAAAAGTGGCAAATTCTGCCTATTTGCTTATGAGTGGGTCGATTTGAGTTTTGCTCGTCCCTAATGGGTCAAATGGGTAGAGTCAAAAGAGTTGTTAAAAAGGAAATGGCCAATCGGGTAAAAAGTTGCTCTATTTTTAATAAATGCGCACAACCTCCTAAATTCTTTTAATAAATAAATTTTGCTGATTAGTTAATAGTTATTAAAGAAGTCCAAAATTTGGGACAAAAGTGTCTTCGGGTCAATCTAACCCGAATCCAATTAGGTACGAATATTTACAGTTTTCGACCCATTCTTACACATGCATTCCTTTTGGGTAGTCTGGAGTCGACGCAGGTGAACCTCTGAGGCCATGCTTTTAGGGTAAAAAGTGATGTATTATTACTGGGTTGAAAAAAAAAATCTTTCGTTACGCCTTTATTAGGATCCTGTATACATAGTATATCAGATTCGCTTATGCACATGAAAGATACAACAAAATAAGAAAAAAAATATGTAAAAAAGTATATAGGTTTAGTTTAAAGAAAACGTTATGTACTTATGTCCCTATCTTATACTTTGTGTATCTGTTCTTTTCTGCAGCAAGAGATACAGAAGGCACAAAAAGAGCTTGATGGGAAGGTATTCTTCTTTTATCATATAGTCATGAATAAATTTTGTAAACAACCATTCCACATTAAGCTAGTATTTCTGCTCTTATTTATCTTGTAATTTCTAATTACCCGTCCTTGAATAATGGTAAGCAAAACATTTTAACATATTTTGTACAAAGCAACCTTATAATGAAATCCAATACGTTTCCCATTCAATGGTTGATGGGTACATCTTTCATTTTCCCGTTTACCCTGTTAAGCTGAATGTAGATTTTGATGCTAACATCTTGGAATTACATTATTTACTTGCCACAATCTTAATATCTCGCAGCATGTAGATTATGATGCTACAATGGCTACGAAGCTTTCAATTGCCAAGAAGATATTTGATTTGGAAAAGGATTTGATACTAAATTCTACTTCCTTCACTAAGTTTTTGTCCGAGAATGAGGTATGTATTAAAATATTAAGCGGCCTTCAAAGATTATATATCTTGAATAAGTTGCATTGAACGTATTAACAGCTTGTTAATGATTACAATATCCCAAAGCTAACTTTATGTTATTTATCTGTTTATGTGGCATGATACAGGAATGGTTGAAACCGTACGCAGCCTTTTGTTTTTTGCGAGATTTCTTTGAAACTTCAGACCACAGCCAATGGGGCACATTTAGTAAATTTTCACAAGATAAGGTGCTCATTCGATTTTATATGCAATCTGTTCTCATAGTCAAACTAAAGATTTTCAGTTACACGCTGATCCTCTAACATGTATAATATAATTTCATCAGCTTGAAAAGCTCATCTCCAAGGACAGCTTGCATTATGACGTTATATGCTTCCATTATTACACACAATACCATTTGCACATACAAGTAAGTTTATCAACATATTACAAGTCTTATTCGCTTTAAGGCATCTTACCAAAAATAAACTTCATATTACTTTCTTCGTGACCACTAGTTATCAGAATCAGCAGAATATGCAAAGGAGAAAGGAGTTGTACTAAAAGGAGATCTTCCAATAGGCGTCGATAGAAATAGTGTAGATTGTTGGGTAAATCCAACTTTATTCCGCATGAACACTGCTACTGGGGCCCCACCAGATTATTTCGATAAAAATGGGCAAAATTGGGGATTCCCTACTTACAACTGGGAAGAGATGTCGAAAGATAACTATGGTTGGTGGCGCGCACGTCTATCACAGGTCACTCACTTCACATCATGCCTGTTATCTATCAATACTGTTTATCTTGTTCTGTGTTTGCTTACTAGTCTCTTAAATTTATTTTTCTGGAGCAAAGATGGCGAATTATTTCACGGCTTATAGGATAGATCACATATTGGGCTTCTTTAGAATTTGGGAGCTTCCAGAACATGCAATGACTGGTTTAGTTGGAAAATTCCGTCCATCTATACCACTTAGCCAGGTAGATTTCAAGAAGTGTGTTATTATATTCTTAATTTCTTATATTCGAAATGACTCTGGTGCTGCTTTGAGATGAATAAGCAATACTTCATAATTATAGGAAGAACTTGAAAAAGAGGGGATATGGGATTTTGATCGATTGAGCAAACCGTACATTCTTCAGGATTTTTTACAGGTGCTTCATTTCTTTATTTCGCTTATTTTTATTTGTTATCGTTAGAAGGTTCACCTTTATGGATCGATTGACTACTCTTGCTCTTACTTTCAGGAAATATTTGGACCATCATGGATAGTTGTAGCTTCTCATTTCATGAATGAGATTGAGAAAAGTCGTTATGAGGTACAGTAATATAGTTTCTTGGAAGGATGCATTACTTTCCGTATATAGTAACTAAAAGATATATTTAAATTGCAGTTCAAAGACGATTGTAATACAGAGAAAAAGATTGCTGCCAAGCTGAAATCGCTTATTGAGCACTCATTGTTGTTGGAAAGTGAAGACAAAGTAAGGCGTGGTCTCTTTGATCTTGTGCAGGTAAAAATAATTATGTTATGTATTTCAGGTGATCCTGTTATGATTAATTTTTGGAATCCTTATTTGCTGGTGTTTGATTTACTAAATTAGTGCAAATGTTCGTTGGCAGAATGTAGTGCTTATTAGAGACCCTGAGGATGCTAGAAGCTTTTATCCTCGCTTCAACCTGGAAGATACATCTAGTTTTAAGGATTTGGATGATAACAGGTACTTACGAAATCAGTTTCCATATAAAAATCTTGCCTTTTCTGTTTTTATAGCTAATTTTTTTTTGTAATTTCGTGCAGCAAAAATATTCTTAAAAGATTGTATTATGACTACTATTTCCAGCGACAAGAGACTCTTTGGCGCCAAAATGCCATGAAGACTTTACCTGCTCTGCTAAACTCGTCAGATATGTTAGCATGCGGAGAAGATCTAGGGATGATTCCTTCTTGTGTTCATCCAGTACGCGTTCTTCATCTTTCTTATTTTAGTTTTTTCTTAATCTTTTTTTTATTTAATATTATTCTCCGAGACTCACGTTTTTGAAATGAGCTTGGTGCAGGTTATGCAGGAATTAGGATTGATAGGATTACGTATCCAACGTATGCCAAGTGAGGCTGATTTGGAGTTTGGTATCCCTTCTCAATATGGATATATGACTGTATGTTTCTCAAACACCTTATGTTGAGTTCTATTATTAGTATATCTATTCATTTTTTTTGATAAATTGAATGCATGAAATTGTAGGTATGTGCTCCATCATGCCATGATTGTTCTACTTTACGTGCATGGTGGGAAGAAGATGAAGATAGAAGACGTTCATTTTTTAAAACCATGGTGGGTTCCGACAGTTTGCCACCTAAGGAATGTATCCCAGAAATTGCACATTTTGTCTTGCGTCAGCATGTTGAAGCTCCCTCGATGTGGGCAATTTTCCCTCTACAGGTATTATGTTGCTAAACGCTTTCCTTGCTATCTAAATTAATAGACAGAGAACATGACAAACTTTCATCTTTTGGGATGTTTGGATGTGAATCATTAAAAGTTAAAGCCTTATTGATGCACACTGATCATTCGAATTGTTACTAGCAAGACCTATCGAACAAAGAGTAGTTCTGTCTATATTATTTGGGAAGCAGTAATTCTGTTATACTTCCTGCCAAAGAGGTAGCAATGATTTTATCATGTTGTGTAATTTAGTGCATAAGCAATTTTTTACGTTTGTCAGGATTTGTTAGCATTAAAAGAAGAATACACAACACGCCCTGCTTCAGAAGAGACAATCAATGATCCGACAAATCCTAAGCATTACTGGCGATTCCGTAAGTATATCCCTTTTTTTCGTGGTTTATTTTTCTCAAATTATTACATTTAACAAAGTTCATACAACTTATTGCTAATCTCCAGGACAGATATACTCCAGTCCCGCAAAACACCTGTCCTTTTTTAACAACAATCTTTGTCGGTTTATGTTTTTTCTCTTTTAGATAGTCAGAATCTGTGAGACACTTGGACAATTGATTATCTGATTATTAAAGCTTCCAAGAATGACACATCCAATCATAATCTCTTACGAAGTACTACAAAATATACTATCAGATCTGATTATTCAAAATCACATACAGTAAATCTTTTTGACACATACATCCAAGTACTCCTCCATCAGATATTTAAAATACGCATTAAAAGAGGAACCTTAAGGCTCAAACAAGTCATAGTAAACTCAACAAATTCATATGTAACGATGACATGTCAAATATGTGATTTAACATATTAAACTTCTGTTCCTTTTAGGTGTTCACGTGACCATGGAATCCTTGTTGAAGGATAAGGAACTTACAACAGAAATTAAAGGACTTGTTCGCTCGAGTGCAAGATCATATCCTGGTCAAGAAGAAACACAACCAGCTGGAGTTGCGAACCTATCAGTGGTTCCTGAAAAGCAGCAAACTGCCAGTGAACAAGATAAGATTCGTCTCGCTAGCCAAACTCCAAAAATCACGAGCATAGCAGTTCTGTAAGGTTGTTTTACGAGTTTTATATTATCCCACAAGCCAGTAACATTTATTAACTTTCTGTTATGGATCATATATCACCATATATAATCATGTAAATCTCGGCGTTGGAGTCATTGAAAGCAGATGCTGCAATAAAAGTTTTATGTTTCGGTTCATAAAGTTTGGTGAATCAGTCAGTCCATTCCTTGTTGTTTGAGTACATCTAATCATTGTTTTGGCGTGTTGATATTTCTTGAGTACATCTAATCGATCGTAATGCAAACTCCAAATGTGTTTCTGGAACAATATGTAATGTCCCGAAAACGAAAGTGGACCAAAATAGAGTAAAACTAGAGGCGGACAAATTGATATTTTCAAAACGGAATCGATTTTCAAATCGGTTTTGAGTTACAAAACCTTGAACCGGTACAAATCGGTTTAAGCCAAACCGGTTTTCCTGAACCGGTCACGAATCGTCAGTTTAGGCTAGTACAATCGAAAGGAAGAAGTCAGTTTGGGTTAGTAACCATCAAAAGAAAGAAGTGTACTCAAGGTCAATTAGCCTTGAATAAATGATAAATACATCTACATACAATTAATCTCGATTTATAAATCTAGAAAAAGGTAAGGCAAACACTTAAGCATATGATGAGTCCGGTTATTAAAGAAATTTGTATTTTGGTGGAAAACAAGGGTTTAATCTGGACCATTCATTTGGGAGGGACCAGATCAAAGGATAAAAAACACGGAGGGACCAAAACTGTTAACTTTGCAAACTTGAGTGAAAGATTGAAAATATACCAATAATTAAAACGTAACCACCCGCTCATTTTTCGAAATAAAAAACACACAGTCTCTCTCTCTCTAGAAACAAACCGTCTCCCATATATTTTCTCTGACTAAAAACATCTACAAATCATCAAAAAAGCCACAAAAAACCTTCAAAATCTAACAAAAAAAACACAAGAATGGAAGAACAGAAGAATACTGCATCTGATTCGAGCAAAAAAACAGTGAAAATCGACGTGACAGAAGCAAAACTAGAGGGTAAAACATATTTATTCAATTTATACAACATTTTATAGTTTTAATTTGATGATTTTAAGTTTTAATTATGATTAATATGATTTAATTGATTTATATGATATTTAGATAATTACATGCATGCTTATGAGTTTGATTACATGATGTTTAAACGATTTTTGTGAAGATTAGAATGCTTATTTATATTTTTCATGATTAAAATCTGTTTAATTGATGATTTATAAAGTATTTTGATGATTATTGAGAAAATTAATATGCTTATTATGATTATAATTGATTTAATCAATTAAATTGATGATTTTTGGCTTAAAACCAATAAAAACGCTTGCCACTAAAAATTATAGCTTATAACGAAAGATAAGTGGTTTATCACTATTGATATACAATTAAAATGCAAAAAATATTGTTAAAAACTTTTGTTTATCAACAATGATAAAAGTTTTATCACTAGTGATATAACATTACAGAAAAAAGGTTTTAAAAAAATAGTTAGAACTGGGATTATCAACGAGAAGTGGTATATCACTAGTGATATAGAATTACAGAAAGGAATTTAAAAAATAGATAAAACTGATTTATCAATGAGAAGTGGTTTATCAATAGTGATATAGCATTACAAAAAAAGGTTTTAAAAAAATAGTTGATAAAAGCATTGGTAAGTACTTTATCACTATTGATAAGAGGGTTATCATTAAAACATCAACTTAACAATTTTAAGAGGCTTATCGGTAGTGATAATAGGGTTTACAAAACATTGCTAAGTGCTTTAACACTATTGATAAAAAGCATTAGACAATGAAAAATATGTAATAATGACAAAAGTGTAACAACATTTTGGTTTTGGTAATTTTAAAAATTTAGGAATGCTAGTTGATTTGAAAAAATTAATGAAACAAATTATATACATTTAGGTTTGTATGTAAAGTTATTATGTATCAAAGTGCATCTTTACTTTAGATACATAGTTACCAGTACATTAATACAACTAGTTAACAGCCTCTCGTCCATCTTCTATTCAGAGACTAGATGTGTTAGTTATTTGAATGTATAATCATTAATCACAAGCCAAAGTAACTACTGAATCCTATTTGTTTGTGAAATGTTATGTTTATTTAATGTATCAATGATATTTGGATCTTATAATGACATTACTAACAAAATTTAAATAACTTGCAATCTAATCGCAAAAGAGAAAACTGGTGGAAGAAAAAAAATGAAAATCAGAAGTAAGTATAAGAAACTATTTGGAACAAATATGGACAAAGCATCAACATCAAGATGCAGAGGAGGTGATGAAGCTGAAAAAATTGATGAAAGTGAAGAAGAAGAAGAAGAGCAGAAAGATAAGAAAAAGAACAAAAAGAAAACAGAAAAAGAACATCCTGTATTGACATCACGCGCAACCGTGAGACCTTTATTCGAAGCAATGCGGGGACTGACCGCACAAAGAAAAAAGTCATACGGGACATGGGATTTGGATGCTAAATAGACTTTCCAATATATGAAATTCCAACAAAACTGGCGTTTTTTGTTGTAGACAAGCTGAACACAAATACAATGACGATAGAGTGTCCAACAGGAGACATATTTTTGACTCCAAAATCAGTTAATCAAACTCTGGGAATTCCAATGGGACACAAAAAGTTGGAAAGAGAAGGGCAAAGAGAATACAATGACCCAATTATACTGACGTGGAAACAGCAATTCAGCAACGTAAACAAGTTAACACTGAAAGCTTTATCTGATGTAATAACTGAGTCAAAAAACTCGGACTACATGTTCAGGTTGAACGTTTTGTCGTTGATCTCAAACACATTTGCAGGCTGTGACAACAGTTCAACTGTCAGATTCACAGTCTTGAATAATGTCTTTGAAGGAGATGACGTAAGTGAAATAGACTGGTGCACACATGTACTAAATGGGGTGAGTACATCAAAGCTTGGATGGGATAACAAGAAAAAAAACAAAAAGAATGTTGTTTATGACGGTCCAGTGATTTTCTTGATGGTAAGTAAAAAATTCTAATTTTTTTTAATGAATTTTATCTTTCACACTATTGATACGTTCTATATTTTATGAAACAGCTAGCATACTTGCACTATACAAACCTCGAGAATTTCAAAGTGATGAGACGAACACCAACATTCAAAAGCTGGAATTCAAGTCTCCTGAAAAGAAGAGAAACAGAAGAACTACAAAACAAATCGATGGGAGAAGTAGAAATACTGGATGATATGAATGAAGCAGAAGAAGAAGCACAGAAACAAGTAAGATAAAAAACTGTATTTCAATATATTATCAATACTGATAATACATTAAAGAAAATTAAAATAATATTATATCTAGTAATATTTCTTTAAGTTAAATTTATCACTATTGATTATCTATTAGAAAAATCTTCTTTTGTTTGTTTTATCACTATTGATAATCCATTAAAGTTCATTTTAATAGATTATCAATAGTGATAATACATTAAAGAAAAAATCTCAGATAAAAATTAATCAATAGTGATTGTTAAATTAGTGAATAGATTATAAACAATAATTATCACTATCGATAATCTATTAGTTCATTTCTGTTGTGTAAATTTTATGACTAATGATAATAAACTTTTTTTAAGATAAATTTATCAATATTGATAAAATAAAAAATTATAGAAGCAAGTTAAATTTAATACATTATTAATCGTGATATTAACTACTCAAATATTGATTCATTTCTTTGTTAAACTTATCACTATTGATTATCTATTAGATAATTCTTCTTTTGTTTGTTTTATCAATATTGATAATCCAATAAATTTCATTTTAATATATTATCAATAGTGATAACACATTAAAGAAAAAATCAGATAAAAATTAATCAATAGTGATTGTTAAATTAGTGAATAGATTAATAGTGATTATCACTATTGATAGT
The DNA here is from genome assembly GCA_025667525.1 of Glebionis coronaria. Taxonomy (NCBI): domain Eukaryota; kingdom Viridiplantae; phylum Streptophyta; class Magnoliopsida; order Asterales; family Asteraceae; genus Glebionis; species Glebionis coronaria. Next base: position 512,914,490 of record CM046876.1, on the reverse strand, counting down.
CTTATTAAAGTTCATTTTTGTTTTGTTAATACATGAGGACTTTTCTTTAAGATAAATTTATCACTATTGATAATACATTTAAAATTTAAATAGATCATCAATAATAACTATATTATAGAAGCAAGTTAATTTAATACATTATCGATAGTGATATACAGTGTAGATGTAATATATAAAAAAGTTTTGACATACTAAAATATGTATATTAATAATCATTGCAGGAACTGTATGAGATGCTTGAAGAGAGCATCGAAAGCATATTGATAGAAAAAGCGGAGATAGAAGAGAAGATCAACGAGAATTTATTTAAATTTGGATCTGATGAGAAACTAAAAGAAATTCAAGAAAAGTTGAAAAACATCTTCAAAGAGGAGGAACGGGAACAATACTACTCATCATCATCAATAGAATATGAAGACAACGATTTCAATGATGATGATGATGCAGGAAATCATGAAGATGAGGAAGGTCCAAAACCTCCAAAAGATGAGAGTGAAACAGATTCCGGTGATGAATTGGAAATAGAAGCTGACGCAGAAGAAAGAAACGACCCACACTACACCGATGAGCATAATGATGAAGAATGGGTCTCAGAAACTGGTTCGAACAGGCAACAAGAAACATCAAATGAAAAGGCAACAAATCAAAAAGAAAAAAATGACAATCATCAACCAGAAGATTATCATGATACAGAGATGATGGAAACACAAGAGATGAATCTGAATAGTGAATATGATGATGATGTTGATGAATCAAAAAAGTCAGAAAAAGATGATGCTGAAAACGAAAATGAAGGAAAACGAAAAGCTGAAGAAGAAATCGAAAGAAAAGGAAAGAGAGTGAAGGAAAACCAGCCAGAAGCTTCCCACGAGAACATCAATCTTGGTTTTAGTTTGCTAATTAAAGAAATTCAAAACCAAGAAGACGAAAACGTCAGGAAGCAATCTGAAAAAGAGTACAGATTTCTCAGGTCAAACTACATCAACAAGAATATAGACACAAAGGCTGAAATAACAGAAGATGAAAAGCTTTTGACATCAACCATCTTTGGAGACAACGAAAATGAATGGTAATCATCTAAAATGATGCTTTTAACTTTTAAAACTTTATCATTATTAAGCTTTATGATTATAACTTGTGATATATTACACATGGATGAAGTTTTTAACGATGGAGTAGGTAATATGTTGATGAAAGGAAGTCTCCAGACGCTGGCACCAAGAACGGAAGTTGAAACTTCAGTGATCGACACATATGTATCAATTCTGAATTATGAAGAAAGTTTCAAAGAAAACAATTTGAGACGCCAATTCTTTTATACAGGAATGACGGTAAGATATTAAATAAAATTAAAAAAACATCTAAATATTGCACTAACATTTGATTTTGAAAAAAAAAAATTGAAACAGGTACCTGGAGTACTACAAGACAAGAAAGAGAACAAAGCCTTGAAGTTAGACTCCCAGTACCAATTGTTTAGCAAATTATTTGAGATTCAGACAAAAAACAATGTCAAACAAATGCAAATGATGGACGTCGGACTGGTAAAAAAATAGTCTATTAGATTCTACTAATATGATTATTATATTATCTTAAAATAGGTATAGTCTAAGAAATTTATGATAAAATACACAGGTCTTCTTTCCAATCATAGCACATGGGCATTACTACGTCATAGTTTTTGACCTGGATAAAGTCAAGGCTGTGATACTAGACAACAGCGATTCAGATGCCACATACGAAGGGAAGTACATGGAAAATTTTGATTTTGTGGTAAGTAACCTTTAAAAAATTAGTCTAATTAGCAAAAATAAAAACATATCTAACGATCTTTATATATTTACGATTTCAGAAGGAAATCTTTGTCAACCACCTGATGGCGTATCAACATCCAAAAGGAGAAGAATTACGAAAGAAAATTAAGAAAGCAACAGTGATGCAAATGAAGTGGAAGACAAAAGAAGAAAAAGTAGACTGTGCTATATACATGATGATGCATATGGAGCTGTATCAAGGAGAGACTGCTGGAAAATGGCAAACAAGGATATACAACGAAAGTCATAAAGATCACCGAAAGCAGATTGATACCTTGAGAGCAAGAATTGCAACAAAAATATTGCTCCATGAAATGAACAACCACAGGAAGTTGATGTCTGATAAAGCATTAAACAATCAAGGAGAAGGAACAGAAGCAGGACCAAGTGAACAAAAATGATTTGTCATGAGTGTCATTCTGTGTAACAAAATTGCTACTTTTATTTTGAATGTGTGTAACTTTTAACACATTGAACAATTTGGTTATGTATTCTAAAACAGTATGATCTGTATGAAAACTTGGTACTTTTGGTTTGAAAATGCATCTTAATATTATCAAGACAATATTTATCATGATGTTTTGTTCAGCTTATACTTTATATCAATAGTGATATTCACTGGAATATTTGTAGAAATTAAAAAATAGATGTTTTTTATACTTTTATCAATAATGATGTTGACTTTATCAACTGTGATATTGCATATAGTGTGATAGTATATGCTTATATCAACAGTGAAGGAAAAACAAAAATTATATCTTTATCAATGTTGATATAGAATAACAAAAAACATAGACATTTATCAACAGTGATATTTTTCAACAGTAATATTGCATTACTTAAAAAAAACCACAAATTTATCACTAATCACTATAGATAAATCAAAAAACAATATAAAAATACATTTTTTTAACCAAAAAAGTGAATCTTAAAATAAGGATAATATCACCATTGATATTACACATACTAAAGATATAATACTAACACCATTGATGTATAAATAAAAAATTTATTATTTATCACTATTGATAAATCAAAAAACATAACTGTCAATAAAAAATAAACCGTTTTTAACTGAAAAAGTTAAAAAACTTTTATCATCAATCACTATCATACTATCAGCATTGATATTACACTAAAAAAAGCGGAAGTTGGAATTTATAAAAATAATAAAACCCGCCCAATCATAATGCATCCCAACCACTTTCATTCTCATTCTACAAAACACAAACCGCTATCATTTCTCTCTCTAGAATCAAAACAAACCCTAACCCTCTCTAAAATAAAAAACAAACCTAATCAAAACCTTCAATCACAAAGGGAAATCGAAAGAAATGGATGAATCGGAACAAGACGGATCTAATACCTAAAAAAAACGATGGAAAACGAACAAACACCAAGTCAGGAAGAAAGTATGGTTTTTCTAACTCATAATTTATTAGTTTTGATGATTATTAGAACATTTATTCTAAATTTAATTAATTTAATCTGTTAATTTGATGTTTTAATCCATATATTGATTATAATAACCTACTTCTGAGTTTAAATTGGGTATTTCGAGGATATTGTGATGATTTGTTATGTATTGTTAATTTTAGATTCTAATCATCAATTAAAGTCATATTGTATTGATTTTTTTGACTATTTTTATAAACTTTTTAATAATTTATAATGAAATTGTGTATAATGCAGTTCGTTTTTCTCAGTTCTTGCTAATTGAAAGTCCAACCAATATCGGGTTTTTAACTGTTTTTGGTTGTAAATCTTTTTTGGATATTCTATTTGCTAATTCAACAAAAACTTGCAAAACTGAAAAATATTACCTACTTATATGTAAAACATAGTGCAATTACCAAATTTTTATTCAAGTAAGATTTAAAATGTAAATTTTAAAACTAAAAGGACTGAAAATGTAAATTCTATGAAATATAAATGCTTAAAATGAAAATTCTAACAAGTATAGGTACTGAAAATGCAAATCAGCAAACTAAAAGGATCAAAAATGTAAATCTTGTAACAAACTAACCAAATTGTAAAAAATACCAAACTTGCTAACTGAATTTTAACCAACTTCAAACTGAAAGGACTAATATGTGAAAACCCTAAAAAGATGCAAGTTTAGCCAGATTTAGAAACCTTTTGATACAACAAGGACCAAAATGCAAATTTTGAAACTATTTAAACCAAAACGGGTTTGTAAGACAAATAAGCTCGTTTGAGCTTATTACTGGACTAAAATGGTTCAAACCAATTGCAAAACACTTCTAATCCAAAATAAGCTAGGTCTCTAAAAGGAATCTGGCTGAAATCTATTAATAAGCAAATAAGCACTCCACAATAAGCTCAAAATAAGCTCTAAGACTATCTGAACAAGCACAACTTGATTTTTGTGCCTAAACTGATTAAAAAGCTCAAATGAAGAACAGGAAATCAAGTTATAACAAATTTCATCAAGTAATAAGCTGGGAATTCGAATTAAGCTGAAATTGGCTTATCGTTGACCAAGCGTTGACCACAAATTTTGACAAAAAGCTGAATCTCTCAAATATCATGCAATACTATATACTAAGTGGATTTATGAAAGAAAATGGCTTGGTTAATGAATAGAATCAAAAGATCTCAAAATCCAGTTTCCATTTACAGAAACTTAGCTTATCTCAACCTTTCAGATTTTAGCTTATTTCTCTACGCTTATTGAATACTGTATAAAATGCTTTTGGAATTTGAAATTTCATATATTGAACTAGAACTGAGAGCTGGTTTGGTCAACTTTCATCAAGAATCTAACAAATACCAGGCAAATGAAATTGGCAACTTTTTTAAACAAAACTGAATGAAAATAGACCCAATCTTTTTCTTGCCAATTGCCTGATTGACCTAAGATTTGACTGGAAAATGACTCAAAATGACTTGTTATTACCTAATGACTGAAAATGAACATCAATTTTCCAAAAACCAACACTTGAAAACCTAATGAATGCTTATGCCAAACACCACTTTATCTGATCTATATGAAAATTACAAAGGCTTTTTATAGAACTAGTTAAAGCTGAGTAAAATCCTTTATCAAACCAAACTTTGTGTTCAAAGTGAGATGTTTTAAAACTAAAAGCAAGCAATGTAATCAACTAGAACTCAATTAAGGCAATAAGACTAAACTTGACTGAAATAAGCTATAACTAGAACACAATCCAAAATTGTAAGCAGATTTAAACCAGAATTAAGCTACAAACAAGTACACAATCAATCAACAACCAAGCTAAACAACTTTGATCATGCAATCATCAAGTTTTACACTAGGAAAAAATAGCATGCAGTTGACAAATTGAGTGGAACCAAAATCAGAAACATTTAAAACCTTTTGTAGTAACCATTGGGAAGTAGAGGAGTGCTGAACTCTCTATCCTAGTGCTAACCACCACCTTAGCACTAGATCAACCAATCTACTATCAACAAAAGCTACAAATCAACTAGAAATCATCATCATGGCATGAAATCTTCAAAAATGCTAAGGCTTGAACTGAAATCACTCAAACAGCTACAATTCTTCTTCAAAGTCAGTTATGATCAATGAATGATCATAACAAACTCAATGCAGCAACACAAGTATCAAGAAGAAGCAGGATATGAACAGTAGAGTGAAGATAAGAATTGGCGGGAAATGAAGAATTCAAATTTTATTAATGGAAATTGGTTACAAAGTTGTTGAAATGATGCTAACTAACTAACTAACTCAAGAGTGTGTCAAACTCTTGAGTAGTTTAGCTAAAAAGGAAGAAAGATGAAAGGAAATGTAAAGTGTGTGTTTTTTTTACAAATTTAACTACTACCTACAAATGAGGACCTAGCAGGCTATTTATAGACTTGAGGAAGAAGTTTGTTGGGGATGATGACGTGTTGAGACCAATCCCAGGTCTCCACGTGGCACAATTCTGCAAAGTTGATCTTCAAAGTATAAACATGAATTGGGGCTTTCTTCTTGAGTTGATTTCTTGTTAATTGATGATTACCATTGTGCTCGTCTCTAAAAAATAAGCACTTTGATGTTTACAACTCTTCATGAAATTCAGTCTAGCTCAAAAACGATCCTGGGAAATTTTTGGCCGTTTGAAAGTGACACGTGGCATGCTCTGAGTGGTTGAAACAAAGTCACACGGATCACACTGTTGTGATCTTGTTCATTAATGAGTGGCGGCTAGTGGGAAATTAATGCTAATATTTGGCAATCCGTGTGCCCCTTATACTTGCTTCTCATTGGCCCAAAACTTGATCACATGGATTAAACTAGTAAACTTTCCAACATTGGCAGATTTAACCCTTGAACTTTGGCAGATTGCACTTAAAGGCTTGTAACTTTATTTCTTTGGCACTTTTAGTCCTTCCAACTTCATCTTTGAGCAGAATTGGTCCTTTGACTTTGTTGACTTGATAGTTGACAAAATTTGACTATGATCTTGACTTTATACAATATTTACACTTTAGTCCTTCATCTTTGGCAGTTTGTCAAGATAGGTCCTTGTACTTCAAAGTCTTGTCACTTTTGATCCTTCTTTGTCTTTTTCATCAATTTAAGCTTGATCTTTCCTTGTTTGCTTGAAAATGTATCCTTTTACCTACACAAGTGTACACAAACACAAACATACCACATATTACTGTTTTTGCAAGATAAATTGGTATTTTGCTTCATGTTTTAGGGTTATTTGTTGATAAATGGATATGAGTTTTGGCTCATATCAAATCCCCTACACTTGAACATTGTCATGTCCTCATGCAATTATATATTTTAAAGCTCAAATTTACATTCTCCTCATAATTAACCCACCTTGGCCATATGGAATGCATCTACACTACTCTAAACTACATGATGCATGATTTTGACTTTTAATAATGCGATGAACAAAATACAATTTTATCTATATCTTTTTGATTTTTCTTGAAATGGTTTTGATGGAAATAACTCATAAAGAATTCAATGGCTTAGATTAGGGCTTGGGTACCATGGACACTTATCACCCTCAAGTTTCACTTTCCACATACCAAGCTTAAAAATAGGATCATTGCATTCACAAGTAAAAAGTGCATCAACTTATTCATGACAATTAAATGTGGAACCGGTTATTATTTGAGCAAATTTCTTGTGGGCAAATTTGTCATTTATTCAAGTGTGAAGTATAAGAAGTGTAAAATCCAAAAATAAGGAAGCACGGTTTTAATCCTAAGTAATCCTCTCATCCATTACTTGAAAAACCGCTCACAATTAATACAAGTCCGTTTCAAGAGTAATAAGTCATTCGCCTTATGTGTAAAATCCTCATGTCATGCTTTCATAAGTAGCTACACACTCGCTAAGGAAATAAAAATAAAACTCACGCAATAATTTACATTCTCCATCTTTTTGAGACTTTGGATCTTCAACCCCGCAACCCGTCAAGTTAATATTGGATTGGAGCAATCTATTGAATCCCCGCAACCCGTCAAGGTAATATTGGAACTCAATAGTCACTATAATTAACACCACACTGCCCCTCTTGGGAGTCTTGTATTATTTTTTTTTCTTTTCTTTTCTTTTTCTCTTTTTTTTTTCTAGCCACTCATTTTTTTATAAGCCGCTCTTATTTTTCTTTATTCCTCACAAAGAAATTTCAAAAGAATAAAAGGAAAAACACCCGCTAAATATTGAGCATGACATAAGTCTAGTACACATAAAACGTTCTAACTTAGAATCTTAAGACGTACTTGTATCAACCATGAATGATTAGACAAAAATGCATAAGAGATTACAAACTAATTAAAACCGTTCTTGATTATTTATTAACATATATACATGCAAAGAAAATAGAGGTAGAGAAGAGAAAGATTTAATCCACAAGTAATTATCATGAAGTTTATCTAGCCCTTTTATACTTGCTTCAACTCTATCATTTCCCATTTTCCACAAATTTAAAATCTCAAAGAATGAGATTGGTGGATGCTTAGCCTAATAGACCAATGAAGGACTATATGGTTAAGGATACTAGCTAGAGAATGCTTGGATAAGCAAACTCGGGTTGAGTCAAAATATCCATGGCGGGCCTAATATGTCAAAGAAGTCTAAACTTGTTAAACCATGTTTTTATTATATTTTTTTCCTTTTTATATATTTTTGATGAAAAATAAAAGAAGAAATATATACAATGCAAATGTGTTATGCAAAAGAAAAATGATTTATGCAAAAATTATGAATGCATATTTTTGGTGGCCAAAGTAGATCAAAAATTTGAAAAATGTCGAAAAATCAATTTTCCATGTTATCATGCAAGACAATGACAAGTTCTGGGTAAGGTCACTTCGATAGAAGACCCCCCTACACTTAAGCTAAACATTGTCCTCAATGTTTAAGAGCATGTAAGTATAAAAACTTCCCCTACACTTCTGACAATGAATAGACTTTGCTTAACCCAAGTTAAGGAAAGGACAACTATTAGTGAAATCATGTTTAAGCACAAGGTGTCAATGAAAAATCACTATAGTAACGAAGTGAACCGGATACAAGGGCCTCCTCCATAAGCTCCAAAGCATGAGATGAGTGAGCAACCCTACAAAAAATCATGAAGACAAAAGAAGGTCTCCCCTACACTTATCTCCAAGTCTATACCTTTCTTTCTAACCTACAACACTCTAAACCTAGTTATACGATGCTTGAGTTAATGAGTCTCTAGCTCGACTCGTCCCTCAGTGAATTAATTCATGGGGAAAATGGGGATCTCTTGGACCATTTCAACGGAAATGTCCTCCCCAAAGTAATGCTTAACACGGTGACCATTCACTTTAAAATTTGGACCATCGAGTTGTGACAACTCAAGAGTTCCATATGGAAACACTTGAGTAATAGTGAATGGACCGGACCATCTTGACTTAAGCTTGCCCGCAAAAAGTTTCAATCTTGAGTTAAAGAGGAGAACCGGCTCTCCTACTTTGAACTCACGATTATTGATCTTAGCATCATGCAATTTCTTAGTCTTTTCCTTGTAAAGCAAAGAATTTTCATAGGCATTGGCTCTCAATTCATCCATCTCATTGAGTTGATCTTTCCTATGGGAACCGGCTTGGTTTAAATCAAAGTTAGCCCACTTGAGAGCCCATGATGCCTTATGTTCTAGCTCGAATGGGAGGTGGCACGCTTTTCCATAGACAAGCCTATAAGGCGTACAACCAATTGGTGTTTTAAAAGCCGTCCTAAACGCCCACAAAGCATCATCAAGCTTATCCGACCAAGAAGCTCGATGCTCTCCCACCGTTCTCTCTAAAATTCTCTTTAAACCACGATTTGTGACCTCGGTTTGACCATTTGTTTGAGGGTGATACGCGGTAGAAAGTCTATGATTCACTCCATATTTCTTCATAACTCTCGTGAATTGATCATTACAAAAGTGCGTACCACGATCACTTATGATGGCCCGAGGTACACCAAATCTAGCAAACAATTGTTTCAAAAACTTCACAACAACTCTAGCATCATTGGTAGGTAAGGCTTTAGCCTCCACCCATTTAGACACATAATCCACCGCCACAAGTATATACTTGTTTCCCTTAGAGGATGGAAAAGGTCCCATGAAATCAATGCCCCATACATCAAATATCTCACACTCTTGGATAAAATTTTGTGGCATCTCATCACGTTGTGTAATTTTTCCTTGTATTTGACACACATCACAAAATTTCATCATTTCATGGGCATCTTTATAAATGGAAGGCCAATAGTAACCTGAATCAAAGACTTTCTTGGCGGTATAGTTAGGCCCAAAATGTCCACCCGTAGGTCCTTTATGACACGCTTCTAAGATCTTAAATGCCTCGGGCCCATCTACACACCGTCTAATGATTTGGTCCGCACATTGCCTAAAAAGATATGGATCATCCCAAAAGTAATACTTAACTTCCTTAAGAAACTTCTTCTTTTGTTGATAAGTAAGACCCTCAATAAGCACATTGCCCACAAGATAGTTTGCAATATCCGCAAACCAAGGAGTGGCATCCTCTTGGGAAGAGATAGACATGAGCTCCTCTAATGGAAAGGATTCATTGATTTCTTGGTGTGGTAAATCTCCTTGAAAAGGATGCTCAAGTCTACTCAAGTGATCCGCCGCTAAATTCTCGGCCCCTTTCTTATCATGAATTTCTATCTTAAACTCTTGAAGCAACAAAACCCATCTCAAAAGCCTAGGCTTAGCATCTTGTTTGGTCATAAGATACTTGAGAGCGGAATGATCCGTATACACTATGGTTTTGGAAAGCACAAGATATGGTCTAAACTTCTCAAAAGCATATACTATAGCAAGCAACTCTTTTTTCGTGGTAGTGTAATGAAGTTGTGCACCGGTCATGGTTTTACTCGCATAGTGTATAGGTTGAAAATGCTTATTAACTCTTTGTCCTAAGACGACCCCCACCGCATAATCACTAGCGTCACACATAAGCTCAAAAGGTAATTCCCAATTTGGAGAAACCAAAACGGGAGCCTTAGTTAATTTTTCCTTAAGAGTCTCAAAAGAGTCTAAACAATCTTGGTTAAAAATGAAAGGAGCCTCTTTCTCCAAGAGGTGAGTCATCGGTCTAGCTATCTTAGAAAAATCTTGTATAAAGCGCCTATAAAATCCCGCATGACCTAAGAAACTCCTCACACCTTTAACCGAGTTGGGTGGGGGAAGTTTAGCAATCACATCAATTTTAGCTCGATCAACTTCTAATCCCTTGTTGGATATCTTGTGTCCTAAAACAATCCCCTCTTTCACCATAAAGTGACATTTCTCCCAATTAAGCACTAAACGTGTTTCCTCACAACGCTTAAGCATTATTTCAAGATTGGTGAGACATGAGCTAAATGAATTTCCAAAGACGGAAAAGTCATCTATAAAAACCTCCATGGTTTGCTCTAACATTTCATGAAAAATCGCCATCATGCACCTTTGAAACGTCCCCGGTGCATTACATAAGCCAAAAGGCATCCTCTTGTAAGCAAATGTACCGTAAGGACAAGTGAATGTGGTCTTTTCTTGATCCTTAGGGTCAATGGGTATTTGGAAATAACCCGAAAAGCCATCAAGAAAACAATAGTACTCATTTCCCGCTAAGCGTTCAAGCATTTGATCCATAAAGGGAAGCGGGAAATGGTCTTTCCTAGTTGCCTCATTGAGTTTTCTATAATCAATGCAAACTCTCCAACCGGTCACAAGTCTCGTGGGAATAAGCTCATTGTTCTCATTAGGTACCACGGTGATTCCACCCTTCTTTGGAACACAATGAACCGGGCTAACCCATGGAGAGTCAGAAATGGGGTAAATCATACCCGCATCTAAGAGTTTAATCACTTCCTTCTTAATAACCTCATGGATTTTTGGGTTAAGTCTCCTTTGGTTTTGAATGGCGGGTTTATAGTCATCCTCCATAAGGATTTTGTGTGTACAAAAATGTGGATCAATTCCCCTTATGTCGGATATTTCCCATGCTAAGGATTTCTTGTGTTTCTTAAGAACTTCAATAAGTTGCTCCTTCTCATCCTCTTTCAACTCTTTAGCAATGATCACCGGTAATTGGTCTTTGCCCTCTAAGAAAGCATACTCTAAGTGGGATGGAAGGTCCTTAAGTTCAACAGGAGGTGGACTTTCTATGGAAGGTTTTACTATGGAAGGTTCCTCAATGGTAATTTCTTGTGGAATAGGGGAAGGAATAGGGTCCTCATTGAGCAACTTTTGGATTGTAAGAATATCTTCTTCCCAATTAATGGGAGAATCATCATCACCAAGAAAGTTTGACTCAAATTCCTCCAAGAGGAAATCACTCTCTCCAAAAGGTGTTAAAGAGGGAGTAATTGAGGCCACGGTTTCAACATGGGGCATCTCATCACTAATACTCTTACAAGCGTCATGAAAGTGTTCATCACACACTTCATCTAGCACATCAACAATGTTAATAGTCTCACAAGGTCTAGACTCCTTAACCTCTTTCCTATTACAAACTTTCCCTAACTTAAACACCACTCTCTCATCTTCGACTCTCATAATTAGTTCTCCTTTCGCCACATCTATCAAAGTACGACCCATTCTCAAAAACGGTTTACCAACAATCAAAGGCACTCTAGGATCCATGTCATAATCAACCACTACAAAGTCGGCCGGAAACGTAAACTTATCCACACCTACAAACACATCCTCCGCTATACCTACAGGGTAAGCTATGGTTCGGTTGGCTAGTTCAAGAGTCATCCTAGTGGGAGTGAGCTCGGGAAGAGAGAGTTTTTTCCAAACCGATAAAGGCATGAGGTTTATGCTTGCCCCTAGATCCGCCAAAGCCATGCAATTTTCAACACCGGGAAAATTACAAGGTATCAAGAAGTGCCCCAGATCTCCAAGTTTTGTTGGTAAGGTTTTAAGTAACACCGCGGAACAATTTTCATTAAGGGATGTGTTGGGCAAATCAACCAATTTTTCTTTGTTTGAGAGCAAATCCTTGAACATCTTAGCAAACTTTGGCAAGAGCTTCGGCAAAGGATATATTGATGTTGAGTTGCTTGAACATCCTTAAGAAATTGGAAACTTGGATGTCATCCTTGTTCTTTAACTTGTCCTTTTTCAACCTTGAAGGATATGGAAGAGTAGGTTTTGGTGTAGGTGGAATAGGTGTTGTAGTGGAAGATTTGTCTTTGTTAGCTTCTTCATTGGGAAGTGTGGAAGGTAAAGGAGAAGTATGAAGAGGTTGAGAAGGTGTGTTTGAGTGAATAAGAGCATTTTGAGGAGGTGAAGTAGAGGTAGAAGGCTTGTCACAAGTAGGAGCACAGGTGGGTTGAACAATAGTAGGTTTAGGAGGTGAAGGATCCTTTGTTGTTGTTCCACTCCTTGTTGTAATAGCATTGACATTTGCCCTTGGATTAGTTTGTGTGTTGGAAGGTAAAGCCCCTTGTGGTCTTTGATTTAATGCCATTAAAACCCTATTGGTTTGTTCCTCCGCTATACGTTTCATTTGGTCATTCATTTTCTTCTCAATAGCTTGGAACTTCCTTTCATTCTCTTGATTCATTTTGTGCAAGAAATCCATTGTGTTATAATATTGTGACACATATCCTTGAAAACCTTGAGGTTGGAAAGGTAGAGGTTGGGCATTAAATCCTTGATTTGGTGGATAAAAGGTATTTGCTTGAGGTTGAAATTGATTGGGTGCCTTGTAGTTATTTCCTTGATAAGGTGGTCTTTGCCCTTGATTCCTTGGTAAAATTTGAGGTGGATTTTGTTGAATTTGGGTGGGTGGGTGGGGTGGGAATCCGGGTTGAGTAAGGTAGTTTTGGGACTTGTAAGAAAGGTTATTTGGATTGATATTTGGCTTGAAGTGTTCACGATGTTCTTCTTGGTAAGCATAACATTCCCCTGGATAACCATGCACCTTATCACATTGTTCATAAGAATGGGGACCTCCACAAGTAACACAAGAAAAGGGTAATAGCATTCACATCATTTGAAGAATTGTTCAAGGACATGTTCTTAAAAGCTTGAAGTATTTCTTGTTGTACTTTCAAATTCCTCTCACTATCTCTATCCATCCTTTGAAACATCTCTTGTTGAAACTTGAGGAGTTGGTTGTCACAAAGGGTTTGAGAATTGTTTTGGATAACATGAACCCTTTCTTCAAATTGATTGTTTGTTTGAACCATTGCTTTAGTCTCAATGATGTCCAAGGCCTCTTGCATGGATTTAAGAAGAATATTTCCTCCCGCGGAAGCATTGAGTGAATCTTGGTGGTGAGGTTTAAGGCCATTATAGAAGGTATTGATTTGGTGAACATCATCCAATCCATGGTTAGGGCATCGCCTCAATAACTCACTATACTCTTCCCAAGCATCACTAAAGGATTGACTAGGTTTTTGTTGAAAGCCTATAATTAAGGTCCTCAAGGCCATGGTCTTATGTGGAGGAAAGAACTTGTTCAAAAACTTAGTGGTGAAACCATCCCATGTGGTGATACTATCGGGTGGTTGGGTGTCTAACCAATGCTTAGCGGGTCCCTCTAGTGAAAATGACACTAACATCAACCTAATAACCTCATGTGGAACTCCATTGTGCTTAATGGTATTGCAAAGAGAAAGGAATCTCTTAAGGTGATCATGAGGATCCTCATTCTTGTTACCATAGAAAGGTGATTGTGAAACCATAGTAATCATAGATGTGTGTAGCTCAAATGTGTTTGCGGGAAAGTCAGGAATCTTAATAGCACTAGCATATCCATGAATATTGGTTTGCATACGTTCCATCAAAGAGCGATTATCAATAGCCATGGCTTCTTGTGGTGGAGGAGTCAAAGCACGATTCTCGTGATCGGCTTGGTGGACGGTGGTGGTCTTACTCTTTCTCTTTTTCTTCCTTTTCGGAGGAAGAGGTTGTACACCAATCGGTATTTGTGCACGCCCGCGAGTGAGCATGCAACTCAATACGAGGAATGAGAGAGAAGCTCTCGTGTGACTTTGAAGAGAAATGGATTATCCTCTTCGAGTTTCAATATTAAATATCCACAAGAAAATAACAATATACGTATGTACTACTTGGGTGCAAGACCCCCAATGAAGCCTTCCTTCTTAGAATACTTACAAGTGAACGGGGGGTTAGGTGGCGCGAAGCACTTAAGTACCTATTGACCCTTAGATGGCATTTTATAGCACATCACCTTTCTATTCACTTAAATGTTCGTATTCTTCGAATTGTTGCTTATTGAGAGTATTTATCTATTCTTGCTTTATTTTGTTTGATCGATACACGTGTCAAGGACCGGAACGCCCCTCAACACGGTGTATTGCCTTGGCAATACTTATGGAGAATATGTAGATTGGTTGTTCTTATACGTATACGTATTTACTTATAATAATATATGGAAAATATTTTTGTATTTATGAGTTTTTTAAGAGAAAATACTATATGTACATAAAAACCGAGAGAATCCAATAATATATATTTTTGGGTGCAATCTCTAAGGAAAAAGATTGCTTTATGGATTTTTTTATTTTTTTGGTCAATTCTTTAGGAAAAGAATTGTTTTGTTAATTTTTTAGTTTTTATATATTTTTATATTTTTGATTTTTTTATTTGTTTTTGATTTATGATACGTAAAAATAACGTTCACAAGGTGAACGGATCCCAAAAGCCAATGAAAACCGTCAATCGATAGTCTCTCGTAAATTCAAAGAACCGGCAGAGGCGCCATTTGAAATTGTGTATAATGCAGTTCGTTTTTCTCAGTTCTTGCTAATTGAAAGTCCAACCAATATCGGGTTTTTAACTGTTTTTGGTTGTAAATCTTTTTTGGATATTCTATTTGCTAATTCAACAAAAACTTGCAAAACTGAAAAATATTACCTACTTATATGTAAAACATAGTGCAATTACCAAATTTTTATTCAAGTAAGATTTAAAATGTAAATTTTAAAACTAAAAGGACTGAAAATGTAAATTCTATGAAATATAAATGCTTAAAATGAAAATTCTAACAAGTATAGGTACTGAAAATGCAAATCAGCAAACTAAAAGGATCAAAAATGTAAATCTTGTAACAAACTAACCAAATTGTAACAAAATACCAAACTTGCTAACTGAATTTTAACCAACTTCAAACTGAAAGGACTAATATGTCAAAACCCTAAAAAGATGCAAGTTTAGCCAGATTTAGAAGCCCTTTTGATACAACAAGGACCAAAATGCAAATTTTGAAACTATTTAAGCCAAAACGGGTTTGTAAGACAAATAAGCTCGTTTGAGCTTATTACTGGACCAAAATGGTTCAAACCAATTGCAAAACACTTCTAATCCAAAATAAGCTAGGTCTCTAAAAGGAATCTGGCTGAAATCTATTAATAAGCAAATAAGCACTCCACAATAAGCTCAAAATAAGCTCTAAGACTATCTGAACAAGCACAACTTGATTTTTGTGCCTAAACTGATTAAAAATCTCAAATGAAGAACAGGAAATCAAGTTATAACAAATTTCGTCAAGTAATAAGCTGGGAATTCGAATTAAGCTGAAATTGGCTTATCGTTGACCAAGCGTTGACCACAAATTTTGACAAAAAGCTGAATCTCTCAAATATCATGCAATACCATATACTAAGTGGATTTATGAAAGAAAATGGCTTGGTTAATGAATAGAATCAAAAGATCTCAAAATCCAGTTTCCATTTACAGAAACTTAGCTTATCTCAACCTTTCAGATTTTAGCTTATTTCTCTATGCTTATTGAATACTGTATAAAATGCTTTTGGAATTTGAAATTTCATATATTGAACTAGAACTGAGAGCTGGTTTGGTCAACTTTCATCAAGAATCTAACAAATGCCAGGCAAATGAAATTGGCAACTTTTTTAAACAAAACTAAATGAAAATAGACCCAATATTTTTCTTGCCAATTGCCTGATTGACATAAGATTTGACTGGAAAATGACTCAAAATGACTTGTTATTACCTAATGACTGAAAATGAACATCAATTTTCCAAAAACCAACACTTGAAAACCTAATGAATGCTTATGCCAAACACCACTTTATCTGATCTATATGAAAATTACAAAGGCTTTTTATAGAACTAGTTAAAAGCTGAGTAAAATCCTTTATCAAACCAAACTTTGTGTTCAAAGTGAGATGTTTTAAAACTAAAAGCAAGCAATGTAATCAACTAGAACTCAATTAAGGCAATAAGACTAAACTTGACTGAAATAAGCTATAACTAGAACACAATCCAAAATTGTAAGCAGATTTAAACCAGAATTAAGCTACAAACAAGTACACAATCAATCAACAACCAAGCTAAACAACTTTGATCATGCAATCATCAAGTTTTACACTAGGAAAAAATAGCATGCAGTTGACAAATTGAGTGGAACCAAAATCAGAAACATTTAAAACCTTTTGTAGTAACCATTGGGAAGTAGAGGAGTGCTGAACTCTCTATCCTAGTGCTAACCACCACCTTAGCACTAGATCAACCAATCTACTATCAACAAAAGCTACAAATCAACTAGAAATCATCATCATGGCATGAAATCTTCAAAAATGCTAGGGCTTGAACTGAAATCACTCAAACAGCTACAATTCTTCTTCAAAGTCAGTTATGATCAATGAATGATCATAACAAACTCAATGCAGCAACACAAGTATCAAGAAGAAGCAGGATATGAACAGTAGAGTGAAGATAAGAATTGGCGGGAAATGAAGAATTCAAATTTTATTAATGGAAATTGGTTACAAAGTTGTTGAAATGATGCTAACTAACTAACTAACTCAAGAGTGTGTCAAACTCTTGAGTAGTTTAGCTAAAAAGGAAGAAAGATGAAAGGAAATGTAAAGTGTGTGTTTTTTTTACAAATTTAACTACTACCTACAAATGAGGACCTAGCAGGCTATTTATAGACTTGAGGAAGAAGTTTGTTGGGGATGATGACGTGTTGAGACCAATCCCAGGTCTCCACGTGGCACAATTCTGCAAAGTTGATCTTCAAAGTATGAACATGAATTGGGGCTTTCTTCTTGAGTTGATTTCTTGTTAATTGATGATTACCATTGTGTTCGTCTCTAAAAAATAAGCACTTTTGATGTTTACAACTCTTCATGAAATTCAGTCTAGCTCAAAAACGATCCTGGGAAATTTTTGGCCGTTTGAAAGTGACACGTGGCATGCTCTGAGTGGTTGAAACAAAGTCACACGGATCACACTGTTGTGATCTTGTTCATTAATGAGTGGCGGCTAGTGGGAAATTAATGCTAATATTTGGCAATCCGTGTGCCCCTTATACTTGCTTCTGATTGGCCCAAAACTTGATCACATGGATTAAACTAGTAAACTTTCCAACATTGGCAGATTTAACCCTTGAACTTTGGCAGATTGCACTTAAAGGCTTGTAACTTTATTTCTTTGGCACTTTTAGTCCTTCCAACTTCATCTTTGGGCAGAATTGGTCCTTTGACTTTGTTGACTTGATAGTTGACCAAATTTGACTATGATCTTGACTTTATACAATATTTACACTTTAGTCCTTCATCTTTGGCAGTTTGTCAAGATAGGTCCTTGTACTTCAAACTCTTGTCACTTTTGATTCTTCTTTGTCTTTTTCATCAATTTAAGCTTGATCTTTCCTTGTTTGCTTGAAAATGTATCCTTTTACCTACACAAGTGTACACAAACACAAACATACCACATAATACTGTTTTTGCAAGATAAATTGGTATTTTGCTTCATGTTTTAGGGTTATTTGTTGATAAATGGAGATGAGTTTTGGCTCATATCATATAACTTTAAAGAAAGATTTATGTGAAGTTTATTAGGTTTATTATTTTTTTAAGTTCATATAAATTTAAAAACTATAAGCCCCAGTTTTTTTTAAATTATTCTATCGCTTATGGGTTTATATAAGATTATTATAATAAATATAAACAAAAAAGTACAATGTAAGTTTTGGTATATGTATATCAACATTGATAAGAGTCTTTAGAATAAGAAACTTGAAAGGATTGATAAATTATATAACAAAATTTATCAAAAATGTTTCGAAATAAAAAAGAAATTTATTAGTTTCTATTTAAAAAAAATGTAGATGGAGATATTTTTCTCGATTTAACACCACTCGAAGATTTGCCAGGTACTGAAATTCAAATAGAAGATGCTTTATCGGGATAGTATTTATTAAAAAAAATTACAAAATTCATAACTCAGACGAAAACTTACATAAAAAATTGTTTTGTAACTGCAGTTCTGAATACATGCCCGATTCTAAACCTTTCTCCGCAGATTGGTAAAACAATAGGTACATTTAAAAGAAAATAAAAAAATATTTATTCTTTATAAATATATAAATGTGATCAAATATGTGAGAATGCGACATACTTGTATTGATATTTTAATGTATTATCACTATTGATAATCCATTAAAAGTAACTTCAATGGATTATCAATATTGATAAAACTAACAAATTAAATATCATAAAATGTATGATGCATACTTATAAACTTCTTATGTATCACATTTAATATATTTAAAAAAAAATAAATGAATGACTAACATAATACATCTATATTTGTGCAGATTTGAACACAGAAAGCAATACTGAAGGTAACAAAACACCATCTTCGACATCGAAAAAACTAACATACAGACAAAAAATTGATGCTAAAAGACAGCAACTAGATTTAGTTGAGCAACAAACAACATCAACAGAAGTAGTCGCGTTTGCTTCAAAGGAAGTAACAGAAAGAAAAAGAAAAGCAACTGACATAGAACCTGGAAAAAAGCCAACAAGAGTTCCTGCAGGAAAAAAGAAACAAGAGGAAAAACAAGAGAATATAAACAAAAGGAAAAGAGACGAAAAAGCAAATCAAGTTGAGGAAAGGAAAAAAAGAACAGTAAAAGGAAAAGGAAAAAAGAAAGAAGAATCTGATGAAGAAAAGATGGAACTAATGGTAGTAAAAAATGAAGATAAATTCAAGCCATTGAGGGCTAAAACAACTGTTCAGCCTCTCTTCAATGCTAATCGAAATCTATCGACAGAAAGGAAAAGGGTGATTAGACAAATGGGCTTTGGTAGTTTGTTGGAACTTCGATTTAGCAAAGTACCGGCACGGATCACGTATTTTGTACTTAAAAACCTAGACACACAGAACATGGAGCTGCCACTGGCAAATGGCAAAAAAATTAAGTTCACACCAAAGAAAATCAGAGAAGCAACAGGAATCCCAATGGGAAAAAGAAGACTAGAATCTGAGCATGAAAGAGAAAACAATGATGTGTTCTTAAACAGATTCAAAGCACAGTTTGGAGAGAAGCAATATCCAACAACAACAGATATTTCAAAGGTTATTCAGAAGAAAACCGATACAGACTTCATGTTCAAAATGAATTACCTCATGCTCTTTGCAAACTGCATGATAAAATGTGATAACAGTTCGAGGATAAACTATCATGTGATAAACAACATACAACATGATGATGTCATTAGCGACTTTGACTGGTGCACTTACATTTGGGAATGCATTCGAGTAAGCAAGGTCAACTGGAAAGACACGACGGCAGAAAACTGGTACTACGGCCCGAACGTTGTGCTAATGGTAATTTTAATCTACACTTTAATTTTTTATTTATTTATGTCTAATATCATATTATTAATGCATGACACTTTTTATTAAATATTATACTGTAAACAGCTGGTTTACTTGCATCACACAAAGTTTGCTGAGATGAATGTACCACGAAAATGGCCTGGCATCAGAAACTGGACTTTTGATCTTTTAGAAGAAAGAGAAAACTTGGAGATCAAGAATGGACGGTTTGGATTGGTTTCAGTGATAGAAGATGATGAAGAAAATAATGCTGATGAACAGGAAAATGAGAAGCAAAAACTCAAAGAGGTCAGTAAAATCAAATATATTTTATCACTATTGATAATCCAATAAAGTTGATTTTAATAGGTTATCAATAGTGATAATACATTAAAGATGAAAAAATTAACATAATAATTAATCAATAGACAAAACTAAAATAGTGATAATAGTTTATCAATAGTGATTATGGCTATTGAATCTTATATGCAGAATTTTTTTGTTAGTTTTATCACTATTGATAATCCATTAAATTTAATTTTAATAGATTATCAATAGTGATAATAAATTAAAGTTGAAATATTAACATAATATTTGATCAATAGTTACTTAAAATACTGATTATCACTATTGATAATCTTATCACTATAGATAATCTGTTGAATCTTTCTTTTTTAGTTTTATCACTATTGATAATACATTAAAAGTTGATTTTAATATATTATCAATAGTGATAATACATTAAAGTTGAAAAATTAACATAATATTTAATCAGGTCATAGTAAAAAATAGTGATAATAGATTATTAACAGTGATGTAAAATTCCTAACACGTGTTTTTTTCCATCACAGCTTATATACCAGACGATAGAAGAAAAGTTTGAAAGAGTTTTGAAAGAGAGAAGAGAGCTTCAAGATATTAATGAAAACTTGCAAATGCAAGAGGTCTTTGAAGGTGATGAAAGATTAAACTTGTTTGTACAAAGATTCAAAAGAGAGTTTAGAAATGAAGTGCAAGTAGATGAACCCAAGGATTATTCATATTACTATGCTAGTGCATTAACTAGCAAAGCTGCAACAACAAATGATATTCATAGTCCTGTTGGGTTTATTGAATCTGTCCACGAGGAGAACAACAACAACAAATCAGACTTTGCCGAAGCTGATAAAATATACTACGAAGCACTTGAAAAAAAGAAGCAGCAACAAGCTGCGAAAGACGAGGCGGAAAGAAAAAGGAAAGCCGATGCTGAAGATAAAAAGAAAAAGCAAGAAGATGCAAAGAAAATCAAAGCTCAAAGAGGTCAGTAAAGTCAAATAATTTAGCATGTTCATGTTATTGACAAATCACTAGTGATTAACCACTAGTCATAAAAATAGACTAGTGTTAAATAACTAGTGTTAAATCACTATTGATCAATGTTAAATGATAAATGACTAATAATGTATAATAATACTTTTAACAAACTATGGCTAGCAAAAACAACAAAAATATAATGATGCTTTAACGAATACTAGTGATATGTAACTAGAAATGTATAAATGTTGAAGTTGAAAAAAATCCTTTTTAGAAGCAGATGTAAAGAAGAAGCAGCAAGAAGCTGCGAAAGAGGAGGCTGAAAGAAAAAGGAATGTTGATGCTGAAAATAAGAAGAAAGAGGAAGAAGAGGCAAAGAAAAAACAGGCGGAAGAGAAAGCTACAAATACAGAAAAGGATGCAACTGCAAAAGAAGATGCTCAAAAACCAGCAAAAAAAGTTGCAGGAAAGCAAACACCAAAAAAGAAAAGTTCAGAAAAACCAAAAGCAGATAAAGATGGAGAAAAAACATCTACTCAAACAGAAACAAACAAAGAAGGAACTTCAACAATAGAGCCCATAAAGGAAGCAGCACTAGAAAAGAAGGAACATGCAAAGGACAAACATGAAGCTCCAACAGAAACAAAGGAACATGCAGAGGACAAACATGAAGCTGTTGTTGCAGAAAAAACAAAAGCACAAACAGAAGAAAACAAACAGACATCTAAGGAAAAAACAAAGAAGAAGCTGCAACAAAAAAAGCAACAAAGGAAGCAGGAACAGAAACAACACCAAAGAAAAATACAAGGCAACAAGCAAAACAGGATGCAGAAAAAACTAAAGGTAAAAACATAAATTTTTATCAAAAAAACGTATCAGTTTTTACACTTATAGATTATATAAAAAACAAAAAACCTTAACAAAAAATTATGCAACAGATGATAAAAATTATGAAAGCCCGAAAGTCCAAGAGAATGCATTTGGTACAGAACAAGAAAGCGAGATAGAAAGCATTGCCCAGGAGGAAGCACAAGGAAGAGGAAAAAGGATCACAAAACCATCGATGTATTATAAATCGCCGTACATGAACGAGATGTCCAGAACACAAGATAAGTTGCACTATGATGAAATGATTTCAGCAAACAGCATCTTCTGTATGCAAGGACATATCAGGTAAACAATTTTAATATTTACTATTTAGTCGTGGATAATTATCATTAGAAACTAGTGATAAATCTAATACATAATAAATGTTTTACAGTGAAAAAGTATTCGATGATGGAAGTGGAACTATAGCAAACAGAGAAGAAATTCAAACTCTTGCACCTGGATTCAAGATACATAAAAAAGTAATTGACACTTTTGTTAAAGTGTTAAATTACGAGGAAAGGATACACACAGGAGGCAAAGGGTTAAGAAGGCAATACTTTGCAACAACTGACTTCGTAAGTTCACTTAAAATTTATAACGAAAAAAAATGTTCTATCATTTAAAAATATAAGAACTAAATTTATATTTAAAAAATCTTTTATCTATAGGATTTGGAACTGATAGAAAATGAGAGTTTGAATGAGATCGATGATGAGAAGTTTGAAAAGTTGCTGCACAAATACATGATTTTTTCACAAGCTAAGAAGAAGATGAAAGATGTGAGAATTGTGTTTTTCCCAACAATAGTTGGAGGTGATTATTTTGTGATCGTCTTCAACCTTGAGAAAGCATATGCTATGATACTGGATAACGACTCAAATGTGGAATACAAGAAAAAGTATCAAGACGCCTTTGGCAAAATAGTAAGTAAATATATAATGTTACTTGAATGTAGAATTATAAAAATGCAGATAAATTACATGGCTATACACAATAACTAATTTCTTAAATTTTAATTTATGCAGAAAAATTTGTTGATCAACTACTTGACGAAGCATGGAAACACGTGTGTTAAGAAGCTAAGCAATGAAAAACAGCCAAAAGTGATGAAATTCAAATGGCAAACTCTGGAAAACAAAATCGACAGTGGCTTGTACACAATGATGCATATGGAGCTTTATCAAGGAGAGATGGCGTCTAAATGGAATCCTCAAATTGTTCCCGAAACAAACAGAGATCATCAACTGCAAATAAACATAATGAGGAAGAGGTATGTGACAAAGATTTTAATGCATGAAGTAAACACAAAGAGAGGAGTGATGACGGACTATGCAAAGAAGTTTGAAGATGAAAACAAGGACAAAGACGAAAAAACAGTCCAAGAAATCGTTGAAGCTGCTATCAACAAAAAGATAGCAAATGAATGATAAGCCCAAGAAATTGTTGAAGCTGCTATCAACAAAAAGATAGCAAATGAATGATAAGCCCCAAGTCTTATGTTAACATAACAGCTAGTACTTTTTATTAGAACAAGGATTCGGTAGTATATCACTTGTGATATACAAATGATGTATCTTAAACAATTGTTGAACCTTCTTTTGCTGATTAAACTTAGATGTCAACTTTAAATTCAAAAATAATATTTCAAACACAAAAAGATGATAGAAAACATTGCAATATTAAAAATATATCTACCTGTATTATCACTAACTATAAAAAAAATTAAAAAAATACTGTGTATAAAATTACCAATACTTATAAAACATGAATATTAAAAACTGTTTACGTGTCATATCACTGGTGATAAAGTATATAAAATAAATACTTGTAAAACATAACTATACAAAATTGTTTACGTGTGATATCACTGGTGATAAAATATAGAAAATGAAATAAAACATGAATGTATACTTGTAAAACATGAATATTAAAAACTGTTTACGTGTGATATCACTGGTGATAAAATATAGAAAATGAATATATACTTGTAGAACATAAATATTAAAAAAATTTAACAAAGCATGCAGCAACATTCCATTGTACTTATATGTCTATATGATAAATACAATGTTTACCAGGGTGACCCTTGAACAAAAAAAAACCATTGAATATGATAACCAAATTTTATTAAAAGTGCAATATGTGAAGCTAGAAAAAAAAATCATTCAAAACATCAATCTGGATTGTAGATATATTTTTTAAAACATAAAATAAATCACTCATCATGGCTGATTGATTCCTCCTTCCACTGCTGCTTTTTGAAACTTGTTCTTGCGTCGACTTCTCTGTTCTTCCCTTTTTCTTTTTCTTTCTGCCCTGAGTTTCTGCCTTTCAATTTTTGGTGTTATACGCAAATCAAAACTTAGCTGGGAACCAGGAGTCCAAGGACTACTGGAATCAGTTGGTGATGTACCAGATAATGTGTCCGAATCAATAACTAGTACATTATCTCCTTTTTGATTTTTTTCTTCTTCGGCTTTATGTTTCGCGGCAAGCTCAGCTAAAAGTTTTGGCTCTACAAATTCAAAATAATAATTCATCGATTCGTCTGAATCCGAATCATGAACCAAGAAAGTACTTGTTTGACCTTGGTAAAATTTACTAGTTGCTTCAACTTGTTCCTTCAAAAATTGAGGATCATCAACATCTATATTGATTTTTTGGTTTGCTGCATTTTCTTGCCCAATAACTACTTTCTTAATACTTCCAGCTTGATCTATTTTTTTAAAACTTCCAGCTTGATCATTCAATAGTACTGCATCTCGACTATCTATTTCAAAGTCTTGTTCAGTAACTGAATATGAATCATTTCTAAAAATACTTTCATGCAGACTTTGAACGTTGGCTTGTCGAGATTCCATTATCTTACTACTTCCAGCTTCTACTATTTTTGCGGATCCATATTGTCTTTTAAAAGCATAATTTTGACCATTTAATCCTTCATCGTATTGACTTTGGCAAACTCGATCTATTGCTTCAACTGATTGCTTCAAAAATGCAGGATCATCATAATCAAAATCATCAGAATCTGCAAGGCACTTTATGTTGCTAGCCTTTTCTAGCCCAGTTTGTACTTTCTTACTACTTCCAGCGTGTTCTGTTTTAGTGCCTCCATCTAGCACTTGAGAAACAAATTTTTTATCATTCAATAGTACCTCATCTTGATTGACAATTTCCGTTTCTTGTTCGGAAAATGAAAATGAATCATTTCTACAAATTCTTTCATCAACATTTTGAACATTTTCTTGCCCAGATTCCATTATTTTACTAGTTTCAACTTCTTCTGTTTTGGCGCCTCCATCTTGTCCTTCAGAAACAACATTCTGATCATTCAGTCCTTCCCCATCTTGAACATTTTCTTGCCCAGATTCCATTATTTTACTACTTTCAACTTCTTCTGTTTTGGCGCCTCCATCTTGTCCTTCAGAAACAACATTCTGATCATTCAATCCTTCCCCATCTTGAACATTTTCTTGCCCAGATTCCATTATTTTACTACTTTCAACTTCT
This sequence comes from Glebionis coronaria, assembly GCA_025667525.1. Taxonomy (NCBI): domain Eukaryota; kingdom Viridiplantae; phylum Streptophyta; class Magnoliopsida; order Asterales; family Asteraceae; genus Glebionis; species Glebionis coronaria. The sequence goes on along the minus strand of CM046876.1, from coordinate 512,888,905 downwards.
TCTGTTTTGGCGCCTCCATCTTGTCCTTCAGAAACAACATTCTGATCATTCAATCCTTCCCCATCTTGAACATTTTCTTGCCCAGATTCCATTATTTTAGTAGTTTCAACTTCTTCTGTTTTGGCACCTCCATCTTGTCCTTCAGAAACAACATTCTGATCATTCAATCCTTCCCCATCTTGAACATTTTCTTGCCCAGATTCCATTTTCGTACTACTTCCAACTACTTCTGCTTTGGTGCCTCCATCTTGTCCTTCAGAAACAACATTATGATCATTCAATCCTTGTTCATCTTGATTACACATATTCACATCTTGATCACCAACAGAGTACGTGCCACCACTAAAAATGGTTTCATCGACACTTTGAACGTTTTCTAGTCCGGATTCCAATTTCTTACTACCCCCAGCTTCTGTTTTCGTGCCTACATCTTGTACCTCAGAACCAAGATTTACATCATTAAAACCGTCATTATCTTGATTACTGATTTTCATATCTTGATCACCACCTGAAAGATTATCGTTCACATCGCCAGATTCTGAAGAAGAAGTGTGGTACTTTGGAATGTCGGGTTCTTTGAAAATTTCTTTTAGTCTGGCCCTAAATTCAATCAGCTTAGAATCATCTTGGTACTTCAACAAATTGTCATTGATTGTTTCTTCTATTTCTGATTTATCTATTAATATGTTCTCAATACTCTGATGAATCAAACCATACAATTCCTGTAATGTACAAGAAAAATATACTTATTGATAATCACTATTGATAAAACATTAAAAATTTTAAATACTAATAGAAAAACTAACTTTAATATATTATCAATAGTGATAATACACTAAAACTTTTATAGCTAGTGATAATTACTATTGATAATCTGTTAGTTAATTATGATTACATATATCCCTGATCATATATATCACTATTGATAAATCACTAATGATAATCTTTTAAAGTTGATTAAACTAAAAAATACACACAATTTTAGACTTAAAAAAGAATTTGATTTATAACGAGTGATAAAATGTTAACTTAACTAACCTCTCTTTGTACATTTTCCTCTACTTCATCCAAATCTGGAAGAATTTCGGATGTTCCCATAGAATTATTCTTGACTTCAATTGTTTCTCTTTGGTTCAGCAGACTTGAATCCCAGCTTTTAATCGATGGTACTCGCCTCGTTACTTTCATCTGATCACACTTTGTGTAATGAACATATGCAAGCTGTATCATAAAATGTATTATAACATTAATATCAAATATTATATAAGACAACAAAGTTGGTATAAAAAATACTAATGTTCGTAAATTACCATCAGGAACATAGCTGGTGCGTAATACACAACACTCTTCCTATGATTCAACCTTGATTCCCATGCAAGCTTCGATAAACTAGCACAATCAAGAATGTGCTCACACCAGTTTATATCATTAACGTCATCACCTTCAAACACATTCTTCAGGACTGTGAATTTGATAGTTGATGATACATCACAACTTCCTAAAGTGTTTGAAATCAAAGTCAAGACGTTCATCCTAAACATATAATCATCATTTTTAGTCTCCAATATAACATCTGATAATTCTTTGATTGTAACCATGTTGACATTCTTGAACTGACTTTTCCATTTTTTAATAAATGGATCACCATATTGTCGTTCTCCTTCTCGTTGCAAGTTCCTGTTACCCATTGGAAGTCCAAAAATTTGATTAACTGTTTTCGGAGTAAGTAAATCTCCTGATGGACACTTTAATAGCATTGATGTAGTATCAAGAATATCAACCACAAAGAATGCAAGTTTGCTTGGAATATCAAATATCGGAAAATCAATCAAAGCTCCAAAACCCATATCTTTGATGACCTTCTTTCTTTGGGCTGTTAAACAACGCATTACTTCGTAAAGAGGCATAACTGACGCACGTGATATCAATGACCTATATTCTTTTTTTCTAACCCTTTGCTGGCTCTTATTCTCTGAATCATTCATTACAAAATCATCATTTCCTTCAATAATTTTTTCCTTTCCCCTTTCTTCTCGCCTTCTTTTATCATCAACAAAAGAACTGTCTTCTTTCAATTTTATCTCTTCTTCATCAAATTCTCTTTTACGTTTCTCTTCTTTTTCCCTAAAACTTATACTGCCAGTTCGTTTCTTACAATTACGTCTAGGCAATTGTTTTCTTCTAACAGTTTTTTGATTAACTGAAAATTAAAATGACATATAATTAGTTCAGACACTTTAACAAACATTTTAAACGCAAATATAAATATAACAAATATAGAATCACAAAACATCATAAAATAAGAACAATACATAAATCAAATGCAAAATCAATAGAACAAATACAAATGTTTTTTTTTCTTTTCAAAATGAAATACCTTTATCATTTCCAGTACATTCACTTTGAACTATTGGATCTGTTGTAATCGGAGGTACAGTCGATGATCCTTCCATGTTTTTGTTAATTTTTGTTAAATTTGATTCATCTTTGGTTAGTCTTTTTGATTTTAATGGTAGGAGAAACTTGTTTAAAATAATTTTGATATTGAACATTTAAGAAGTGTTCGTCATGTGTGTGTGTGTGAAAGTGTTCGTCATATGTGTGTGTGTGAAAGTGTTCATCATCCCTACACTTTTTTTAAAGTAAAATGAACATTTTACATCAAATCTTTATAAAATCACTTGTGATTAAAAACACACGAGATTCTAAATACATTATCCATGGTGATATATTGAAAGTAAATTTCATAGATAAAAACCAAAAAACATAGTAATAAAATTTATCACAAAAAAATAAAAATAATTATCACTTGTGATATTTTAAGTAAAATTAAAAACTATAAATTTTCAATAGAAAGAAACACATTCATTGAATCGAAAAAATATTTTTAATGAAGACCTTGAAAAACAGTCAAATTAAATGAAATAATAACACAAAGAATATAACATAAGACAAACAAATCACAAACATGATATTTTAAGACATAGAATCACTAGTGATAAAAACAAACTATCTACTTTAAACATTGAATCACTAGTGATAAAACATACTGAACTCAATTATTAAAAATAAAACTGATCATCAAGAAAACAATTGATAGAACATACATAAGGAAAGTATCACTAGTGATAAAACAAATGAACATAAGTTTTCAACATTATTGAAAATAAAAGTATCACTTGTGATAATCAAAAAAACAATTGATAGTAGATAAACAGCATTGGATTCCAGAATATACAGCTTGAACAAATTAAGAAACATGACAACCGTCTCTATCATCACGACCAGCAGAAGAAACTGATACAGAATAAGAAAAATCAGCTTTATCCTTGAGTGGGCAAGTACTATAGGTGTGGTCAGTACTTGAACAAAGAGTACAACCCATCTTCCTCCTTTTATTGCTTTTAGCCATTGAAATCTCTCTTCCACTCTTAATACGCTTTTGCGGATGCTTCTGTGGCTGCTTCTCACGCCCCTTTGTCCGAACATCTGTTGGATTATTCACAAGCTTCTTCTTAGGCTCCTTAACGCCCATAAACTTTTCAACAATCTGAGCAGTTGTACGTGTTGGAACAGGAGGCAAACCAGCTTCGAACTCAGACTTTAATGCTTTCATCTTGCCCAGAAAAGAATTTAGCTTAGGCTCATTATTACTCAACATATGAATACATGATTCAAACACATTTGCGGCCTCAATAGAAAGCTTCTCAATTGCTTCATTTTTCTCGCCATATCGGTTTTTTTTGTTCCTCAAATCAGCTGGAATCAAATCTTTTGTCCAACGCCTAAGTATATACTGATCTGGGATACGAGACACATTACAGTTCTTGAAAGCACAAAAAACATGACGGCATAAAATCCCAACACGAACAAAAAGCTGACAACAGCAGGAAACTGAAGAATCTTGACTGTTATATATCACCTAAAAAAACATCAAAACAATCATATATCAAACAAGAGATAATTTATATTAGAATAGCTATAAAAAAATAATGTATAAACTATCAATAGTGATAAAACATATGAATCTTTAGAAATTAAAAATAACAAAATATACCTCATACTTCCGTGAAATTTTTTTATACAACTCAATCTCTTCTTCAAGATTCTCTGAATTACTTTCTTTATCAATAACTTCTGGAACAACCTTTTGAGATACTTCCTCTTCAATAAGAATAACAAAAACACCCTCTTTTGAACTCATACCATTTACCGAACACAACCATGAACCTGCAACAATCTCTTTTTGAACACGATTAAAAATATTACGGGTGTAAACACCAGCAGAATGTTTTTCGATTGGTAATGGAGTCAGCAAAGTAGGGAACGAGTCAAAAGACTGATGATCCAACTGTTCTTGAAGGTATCTCTGCCTATCCATTGCAGACTCGTAACTAAGCATAAACTTCACAAGGGTTGCACGGGAGCTCAAAAAATAGTTAAAGAAAGAGTTCTCGCTCTCTGACCTGGAAGTAGTCCTCATTAACCCACAAAGTGGTGAATCAACAAAAAAAGCAGGAATCCATGATGTTCTAATATTATACATCTTCGTTAGCCACTTGTGTCCAACAAGATTAAACTCCTCCATAAGACTGTTCCATCTAAGCTCAAACTCATCAGGTTGGATATACATATTCCAAACAATTTTGCCAAACTTTTCTTTGAACTTTGTGTTATCATAAATTTCAGAAACAATCTGGGAAAAGAATGCAATATCAATAGTGATATAACAATAAAGATTATATACAAAATAATTTTTTTTGTCAATGCATTATCACTAGTGATAAGAAAAATGCCAAATAAGAACTATATAATCTTTTGGTTTGTTATATGAAACATTAATAATTTATCACAAGTGATATAAAAACAAACAAAAATGAATACCTTTTTTGGGACTTTCTGCATGATGTGCCATATACAAAGCCTATGCTTAGATTCATGCAACTCCTCAGCAATAGCGATACGCATAGCACCGTCTTGATCAGTAACAACAATTTGTGGCGCTCGACCAACTGCCTTCTTAAACGATCGAAGTAACCATCCATAATATTCAGCTGTTTCTTTCTTCAACAACCCCGAACCAACAGTAACAGACCTTCTATGGTTGTCTATTGCCGTAAATGGTACAAACACCATTTTGTACCTTAAAAATAGTATAAACTTTAACAAAGTAATAAAAAAAACAATGAAGAAAACAATAATAATGAAACATACTTGTTGGTTCTGTACGTGGTATCAAATGATACAATATCACCAAATTCCTTATAATTACATTTCGTAACTTCATCAACCCAGAACAAACCGCACAACTCCGCGTTCTCAACAAAAAATTCAAAAGAAAATAGTTTTGTATACTCTTTCCTGTCCTCCATACGATTAATCAACATCTGAGCGTCACTATCTCCTATGAACAAGTTCAAGCCATTAACAAAATTCTTAAAATCCACCTGAGTGCCATGAACTAGAGATACAGACCCTTTCAACCCAGTATAAAACTTATGCGCTTTAACAACACCAATATTTGAACTCATAGCTTTGATAATAAACAGCTGCTCGACGTATGTTAACTTCCTCTCAGATTTAGACAAGTGTTTATACTCAGGCTTATCAAGCTCATGATTATGTTCAACATTAAAAGTTGTCAACGAATACTTTATTGTACCAGGAACCAAATCAAAGACAACACGCGCTTTGCAACCACATATCCTAATATTTGAAGTCCTTACTTGTTTATCAGTCTTTTTAGGCTCTAAAGTATTCAAGGATATATTCTTCGGACAACCATACCGATTACAAACTAACGTCTTCTGTTTCACAAAACCACCACGTAATCGTTTCTAAGTAGATAGTCTAATGCCAAACCCCGCAACTGAAGCGTATTTCTTATAAACACTAATACATTCATCAACACTATCATATTCAGTCCCTAAAACTGGTAAATCACTAGCATAAACCCTAGGAACAACTATAAGTGAACCATCTGGACCGTCAAGAATCTCATCATGATCAAAGGATGAAGATGTTTTATCACTGTTACCAGCTGTAGAAAATAAAACAAAGAAAAATGAATATAATATAAACAAAAAAAGAGGAACAAAAAAACAAAAGCAGTTTAAACTAATATCAATATAATATAAACATGGACATATATCATAAATAATATAACACAACACAACATATATCATAAATAATATAACACAACACAGCATATATCACTAGTGATAACACATGATAAAAGAGGAACAAAAAAACAAAAGCAGTTTAAACTAATATCAATAGTGATAAAACATACAAAAACATTTAAATACCTTTTATTGTTTGGAACAAAAAACACATACTGATAAAACACATCATATATCACTAGTGATAACACATGATAAAAGAACTAAAAACATACAGTTTACACTAAAATATCAATAGTGATAATACATACAAAAACATTTAAATACCTTATATGAAACAGAAAACATTCATAAAATGATAAAACACATTATATATCACTATTGATAAAACAAAAAAAAAACATAAAAAGGGCAGCAAAAACAAAAAACTTTTAAACTAGATATCAATAGTGATACAACATACAAAAACATCAACAAAAGAGTAAAAAAAGATCAACATATCAATAGTGATAAAACATAAAAAACATCAACAAAAACACGTTAACTAGTAACAAAACATCAACATATCACAATTGATACAAAAACATGATAAAAAAATAAGCAGTTAATAAGCATTAACAACAAAATAGAGTAAAAAATAAGTTGTTAATCTACAAACTTACAATCACAGTTATCATGATCAGCCAAAAGAGAAGTAGAACCGCATCCGGATATAGTAGAACCGTTATTAACATCCAAACCTACTAAATCAGCATCTAAATCTGGAACTGCAGGCTCATTCAAATCAAAAGCCATAATATAAATGAATTTGTGGAATAATAAGCAGTAAAATGATAACGATGATCAATGGTGAAGCGGAATTTGTGGATCGGTATAACAGAATGAGAAAAGCGGTATTTTTTTTGTAACTGAAACGGTTGAGAGAAACACACACGAACTGTGTGTGAAAAAAGGAGCAAAGTGATAAAAAAATTGGGGGAAAAGAGTTTATATATTGGCAATAAAAATGATTAATTGAATTAAATCTTAGATTAATCCCACCCTTAGATCAAAGCTAAATGAAGGGTGGGGATTTGTCCCTTGGTTTCCACCAAAAAACAAGGCTCCAAAATAACTTTTTCCAGCATATGATATGTTTTTAACGACAATTAAGGCGTTTTTATAACTATAAACGCTTTTATAAATAAATGTTTGGAGTAACATTCGAGGAAGAGTGGTGGTTAGCAAAAGCCATAAACAAATTACTTTTATTTATAGATTTACATACAAACAATTAGGAGTGGGAATCGGGTCGGGTTAACCGGGTTCGGGTCAATTCGGGTTGGGCCAATTCGGGTCGGGTCAAGACTAAAAAAATCATACCCGAACCCGAGCCTAATTAGAACTCGGGTCAGTCGGGTTCGGGTCAATCTGGGTCGGGTCAACTCGGGTTCGGGTTAGCCCGAGTATAAGTAAAAAATTAAAAATTACAGCTTATTTAAGTATATTTCAATGTAAAATGTGTTAAAAAACTCGGGTCAAGTCGGGTTGGTCGGGTTCGGGTCAAGTCGGGTCGAGTTAATTTGGGTCAAGGCTAAAAAATATAAACCGAAACCCGAGCCTAATTAGAATTTGGGTCAATTCAGGTCAACCCGAATTGACCCGAATACATTTTTGAATCTGAATGACCCGACCCAAATAGGTTTATTCGGATTCAGTTTCAGATCGGATCAACTTTTTCGACACCCCTACAACAACTATAAACGCAAACGCTTCTATTAATTGCTAACCTGTCATTACTTTTTTGCATGCCAAAACTAGTCTGAACCAGTTTTAAATTGGTCGACAACAAGCATACCGGTTTTCAAACTGGTGGTTCAGTTTGAAGGAAATCGGTTTTGAGGAAAACCTGTTAGAAACAGTTTTTTAATTTTTTCGATTAGATTCATGAACCAGTTTTGGTGTACACAGGGTATGTTTGATATTTTTAGGAGCTAGAGCGCATCGTTAAAGCGGGTTATTGAAGCTGGATGCTTGAGCATGTAGTTTGAGCTTATTTTCACATGCTACTTTAAGTAGCATGTTATTTAGAAGTTTATTTTTAAACAAGCTCTTTTAAGCTCTGACAGCCAAATGAGGCTTATTTTGAATAGTAACTTATTTTTAAAAAAATAATAAACTCATAATACGATAAGCTTTGATAAACTCACATGCCAAACATAACCATAGTTGTGGAACCTATAAGGGCAAGTGTGAATTTGTATCTGAAAATGAACTATGATACATATTCCTAAATTTTGACCTAACGACATGCTTAACTAGTTTATGGGTATGTTTGGCATTCTTAGGAGCTGGAGCGGATTGTTGGAGCAGGTTGTTGGAGTTGGATGCTGGAGCATGTAGCTTGAGCTTATTTTTACATGCTATTTCAACTAGCATGTCATTTAGGAGCTTATTTTTTTAACAAGCTCCTTCAAGCTCTGTCAGCCAAACGAGACTTATTTTTAATAGTAGCTTATTTTTTGAAAAACAATAAACTCATGCTAAGATAAGCTCTGAAAAATTTACGCGCCAAACATAACCTATATGTTGAAAAACACATATTGGTCTTAATTTTCAAAGCGAATAAACATTAACTACTATTGAATCGCATAAACCTTAATTCTCAAATTTATTAGTCAAAATAAATAAAAATTCGTCATATACTTTATACTGTAGTAGTTAACAACTTAGATAGGGTAACTCTCAGACTGTAAGCTAAGTGATTGGGTGAAGGTAGATTAAAGTATAGTATAACAATGACAAGTGTGAGTGGCTTAAAAAAAGTTATTAAATGCTTAGTTAGTACTGGTGGGAAAACTGCACACTTGCGATTCAAAATTCCCATTAACATTGATGAACTATCTACATGTTCCATTAATCCTCAAAACGATCTAGCTGCATTGGTCAGAAAATACAAGCTAATTATACGGGATGAAGCACCAATGACTCGCAAACATTGCTTCGAGGCATTGGATAGATCATTAAGGGACATTTTGCGTAAGTTAAAGCATGAAACGATAGACACTTCGTTCGGAAACATGACTGTATTTTTTAGTGTCGATTCCAGATAAGTCCTGCCCGTCATTCCAAAAGGGTCCCGACAAGATATTGTTGCCGCCTCTTTAAAAGAGTCTTGCTTGTGGGACCATTGTAAAGTGTTGCGGTTAACTGTAAATATGCGTCTCACTTTGGTTGTCGTCTTAAAAATGTCAATCAGATTAAAGAGTTTGTAGAATGGCTTCTAAATCTCGGAGATGGTAAGCTTGGAGAAGCAAACGATGGCGAGGTTAACATTGAAATACCTTATGAAATGCTCATTAAAGACTAAGTGACCCGGTAGGCTCAATTATAAACTTTACTTATATGTTGGATAACCTTTAGCGACAATAAATATTTTATAGAAAAAGTCATTCTTGCCCCCCACGAATGAGGTTGTTGATACTATTAACGAGAAATTATTGTCGGTTATTTCGGGCGAAGAAATCACGTACTACAGTTGCGACAGTGTTTGCAAGTCAAAACAGGTGCAAATATAAACGAATCCGTATTCTCTACAGAGTTCCAAAATGGTCTAAAATTCTCCGGCGTACCAAACCACGAACTTAAATTGAAAGTTGGTGTTCCGATCATGTTGTTACGAAATATCGATCAATCAAATGGGTTGTGCAACGAAACACGACTTCCTGTAGACCGGTTGCTGAAAAGTGCCATCTACGCTACAATAATCAATGAAAGCCATTTTGGTACAGTAATTATCTGAAGGATGAGAATATCACCTACTAATAAACGTTTATCGATAAAGATAGTAAGGAAGCAATTTCCCGTGTCCGTCTCTTTCGCGATGACAATCAACAAAAGTCAAGGACCTGTTTTCAAACCATGACCAACTATATGTAGCTATCTCTCGTATGACGAGCAAAAATGACTCAAGATGGTTATTCATGATGAAACGGGAAATCTCACTAATACCACATGGTATATAAAGAAGTGCTACATAATTTATGATCACATCTTCCTGTACATATATATCGCTTTCATATAATAAAAGATTGGTGTTTTTCTTGTGATTTTTCTATTGTGTTTCATATAACGTTTGTTTGATTATTGCTATATACTTTACGTTTCTTCACCAAGATGTGGTTGTTTTTAACTAACAGCTTTATAATAAGTATTGTAATTTCATAACTCTTTCAACGTTTCCTTTAGATACCCGTGAATTTCACGGGTCTTTTAACTAGTTTATTTATATATTATACTACTAAATACGCTCGCGTCATGTAGCGACGGATCGGCTCTAGCCAACATTTCTTTGCGATTATACATTATCCATGACTAACCAACTAAGCTAGCTCAGTTGGCCACTAAATGTAACTTTGGGGAGGTATTCTTGGAGAGGTATCGAGTTCGAGTCTCACTAAAGACATTCAGGCCCCGAATTAAAAGCAGGAGTGTGATTTATCCATAAGAAGAAGGTTCAAAACTTGTATATTACCCAATTGGATGTCACTATAAGTTCGAATCACTAATTACTAACTCGCCGTTTAAAAAAAATAAAAATACATTATCCATGACTATAACTTGACAAAATAAGATAATACAGATCAGACCAATATCAAATAAGATCATATATTAATAGTACTTTCCATGTATATAACCAAGAAACTTTCTGTATAAACTTAAAGGGCGAACATAAAAGTATATAGTTAGCATGAATAATAGAAAAGGCGGTGACAAGTTCAAACAAATCTGATAATATAAGGAATGTAAGCCCCTATTCCTATACAAAGTCGAACTCCAAGTTAAGTCGGTGCATGGCCCTATATATATAAGTGTATCACCTTAAAACAATTAACCGACCAATATTCAATTCAATAATTCAGCGATGGATTCTAACCTATCTTCAGAGATGATCATCGAGATTCTTTCACGAACATCCTTAAAAACTTTCGATACCATGCGTTGTGCCAACAAAGAGTTTGATACCCTCACACACGACCCTTATGTTCTGGATTTGTACAAGAAAAGAAACAACATTGTATCTGGTTTTCTTGTACGAAGTTTGAAGAATCATAAAGACATCAACCAGTTTGCACCATCACCTAATTCTAGCGACCTAGATCTTGGTTTTCTACCTAAGGATGCTCGTATTCTTGCAACTTCTGAGCAAGGAATCATAGTTTTTAAGAGTCCAAATCCTCATAACCATCGCAATGAGCGGTATCATGTTTGTAAACCGGCAACTAGGCAAGTTTGGTCTTTGCCGAATCCCAAAACAAGCTACTGGACCACCAAGGTTGCAATTGTCATCTTGCAGGGTTCGCAGCCATCATTGCATTATAAGATTCTTCGATTATCTCAACATAAAAAAGAAAAGTAAGTACTCGTATCTACTTATTTTTATTTGGAAGTTGTTTATGCATATATGAATAGATTATTATTTGGTTCTATAATGTCTTGCCTAAGAGTTTTGATTTGCATATATTTTCTTGTAAATACTGTAGGTAGCATGCAAACATTCTAATCTCTTCCTGATTTTCTTGTTATAGCATTTTGAGAAGGCGTGGACAGGATTACGATACATATCGCTGCGAAGTATTTGATTCCGTGAAAGATGAATGGAGACTCTTGGAGCCTTTAATGATTCCTTTTGAAGTTACAATATGTGATAAATCAATGATCACCACAAGCGGATCCGTATACATGTTACTGGATAACAGTGAAATCCTGAAGTTTGATGTACGTTCAGAACAATGGACCACCTTGTTGCCACCTGCTGAAACCCTCGACTATGGATTACACAGTTCAAGGAATATCGTAAAGTATGGGGGAAAGTTAGGGTTCACTTGTAAGCCACCAAATGGCTTTTGGGAGCTTTGGGTTCGTAATGACGGTGAATCGTGGGAGATAGTACATGTGTTTGATGAGAATGAAGATATTCAAAAAGATCTACAGGTCTTTTATGATTTAGACACAACTGTCATGACCATGTTTGAAAATAGCAGTAAGATTGTATATCACAGGTTTAAACGCAAAAAAAGCATCCACAAAGTAGTGTTGAGTGGTGATTCTTGGCCTAGCGACATGTTCTTCTTCCGATCGGATTTTGAGACAGTGATTATTAACGGGTGTGCAGGAAACCGAAAAATCAAACCTAAAACCAAAAAAACAAAAGAATCGATACAAGAAAAACCGAAGATTATTGAAAAATTGATGGTGATCGGATTTTGTTTCTTATCGTCATTGTTGTTTCTTTTGTTTGTATTGTTTCTTTAAACTTAAAGGTGTATTCCAAGTCAATTTTGTACTTTAAGTACGGACGAGATTGAACTAGTCCGATCTTTTGATTTTTGGATGTTAGATTAAGGGTATCGGTTTTATGACTTTATGTAATCGAATTGGTATCTTTGTCTTCCATTCTCTTTTAATTTGTGTGCGATTTACCTGAAAGAAATAGTTTTGTGTTTTGGTTATAACATTTTTAGTCAGAGCTTATAAAGTTTATAAAACTTGTTTTTATAACGACTATACGAATAAAAAAAAGCTCAAAGGCAAAAAGAACCAACATGCTTACAAAATTTTCACAAATAATCAATATAATGGATAAAACATCATCATCACCATCCAAACTTATATTAATGACAAGTTAATATTACCAACATCATTTGTTATATTTTTAAGAAAAAATTTCACGTTTGGTCCCTATCGTTTACCCCAAACATCAAGTTTGGTCTCTATCTCAAACTAAGTGCACAGATCATCCCTATCGTTTACACTTTGGATCAAAATTGGTCCCTATCTTGGATGAGCGTTAGTTTTTTCCGTTAAGTCTTGAGAAAGGAGGGGCATTTCGGTCTTTTACTTATTTTGACTTCATTTAATACAAACACCCACCATTTTCATCTCACAAGATCAAACATACACCCTTTTCATCCCACAAAACCCATCTCTCTCTCTCCCAAATCAAAACCCAGATCCAACCACAGTGACTCCAAAAACCCCGCCTATGATTTTTCTGACAAAACACCAAATGCTATAAAGAATTATATTCATTTTGTGAAAAAAGATGACTTCTTTATGAAAGTTATGAGATCCGACGACTATCAACCACATCGAACCAAGCTGCCATTAAAATGGGATGAAGGGAAAGCGGTATTTGCTTATTTACATTAGGAATGACACATTACTTAGTGGTATTTATTACTCTTTACCAAGGTTTAACGGGAAATAATCACCTCCCCTCTAGGCTCCGACCCGTCTTGTTCCTCTTTGTCGCCACCCCCAGCATGGCGGCCTTAGCTTGGAAATCGATTAATGGGGATTTTGATATCCTATGCAAAATGCTCTTCTTTTTGTCCTTATTTCTCTTCTTGTCACTGGTAAGCTACTTTGTGAGTCTGTGATATGATATCAGGCTAGTAGACCGGTGCTTTTCAAGAAATCGGTGAAAAGCTTCACCGTGGCATGGTGGGCTTTCTCCTTCCCGCTTTCCTTCCTTGCAATAGCTTCGACAGGATACGCTCAGGAGGCGCAGGGGGTGATAGCAATTGGTTTGGCACTTGTTTTGTGTCTGGTTTTAGTTCTTGTTTTCATCATCACTTCGCCACCGCCGTCACCACTTCATCACACCATCATCACTTACTCCACCCGTCCTCAACCCACCACGTGTCCACCCGTCACAAACACCCAATTCACCAACCCCATCTTCATTTCTAAACACCAAAACCCGATCAAAATCAAATCAAATAAAAAAAACCTAATTTTTTCCTCTTTAATATCCATTACCAAGCACAAATATAAAAATTAAAACGTGAAATCATTCAATCCATACGTTTAATTTCGTACCCAGTTGACCCGATTGAAAAATGATGGTCGGAATCACGAAACCCTAATTTGGTCCATAAAAATTGGGGATTTTTAAAAAGATTTAGGATTCTGGATCTGGAAAGAAGAAGAATGCTGAATCTACCAAACAAAGAAGCATTGGTGTTTTAAAAGTAAATTAGAAGCATTGATTCAGTGGTGGTGTTTTTTTGGAAAAGATTTGAGTTTTGATTTGAGAGAGAGAGATATGAGTTTTGATGAGAGAGAGAGAGAGAGAGAGAGAGAGAGAGAGAGAGAGAGAGAGAGAGAGAGAGAGAGAGAGAGAGAGAGAGAGAGAGAGAGAGAGAGAGAGAGAGAGAGAGAGAGAGAGAGAGAATATAAGAAATAAGAGAAAAATATTAAAAAAAGAAAAAAGCCTCAAAATGCATGAGAAAATAGTGAAAGTTCCAAAATACCCCTTCCGTCACTCGACTTAACTGGCAAATTTAACTCTCATCCAAGATAGGGACCATTTTTGATGCAAAACGCATACGATAGGGACGATCTGTGCACTTAGTTTGAGATAGGGACCAAACTTGATGTTTGGGGTAAACGATAGGGACCAAACGTGAAATTTTTTCTATTTTTAAATTTACTAACTATGTAATATTAAATTTACTAACTACGTAATATTTATGAGAATGGTTGTAACAAATTTCTAATCTTTTTATCTAGGAAATATCATGGAGAGGTGTAGGTGTGTAGTCATCGTGACATTTTCAGTAGCATCAGAGGAAAATGTGGGAGTACGTTGGAGAGTTTCATGATCTGAAGGTGTAGACCAGTGTTCTAAAAATCGGTTTGACCCAGTCGGTTTTAACCGGTTGAACCAGGAACCGGGGTGTTGATCAAGTCGGTGTGAGCCGTTTTTTTACTAAAAAACAAACCGAATTAAACCGTCAGGTTTTGACCGACTTGGGTCGAACCGTCAAATTGAAACCGGCCGATTCAAACACATATCTATACTATCTATAAAGGGTGCATATACACATTCTTACTCCAAACCAAAAATTAAGATAAACATATTAATAACTTAACCATTAGATAATTTTTAATCAAAACCTAACTTTAAATCTTGAACATCAATTTCTTTTGTAACAACTTCTCAACAACTTATTAAAAACCCACTTTTATTTTTAAATTGAAATATATTTAACTCATTTATTTTTTTTATAATCTAATTTCACTATATTTTTTAAAATTTTGTTCTCTTTAATTCAACATCTGTTTTGATATATTTATAAATTTATTATTTTTTTATTTTTAGTGATTTTATTTATTTTAATTCAATTTTTTTACATTTTAACGTGAAATCGGTTGCTAAAAAATAGTCATTTATTACCCGTCGCTGTATTGCACGGGTACCATGCTAGTCAAAAAGAAAAGAGAAAATGATTTACATCAATTGATGTTTACTTGAACCATTCCTAATCTTGTAAAAAATGGATCAATTTGAGTTTGTATTTCTACCATGTTGGTATGATGAGGATCTGTTTTTGTGGAGGAAGATGTGCGACGGATGAAAACACTGTTCGTCAGTGTAAAGGATTACTAGTGGGTGAAAGGTGAGGATTTGTTTTGTGAGTATATTAATGGAGATGGTGAGATGGAAAAAGAAGTACACGAGGAGATTTGGGAGATGTATGTTTATCAAACAATCACTTTTCGTCAAAGACAAGATATACCCTCTGATGATGTACGAGTATATAAAACAATGAATATTTTTTTCCAACTATACATATCTCTACTCACTTTTGTTATCCTAAGAACTAACCCCATCTTTTGCTAAAAACAAAAAACTAACCATCTTATCCTAAATATTAAAAACTAACAAGAATCATGCATAATAATACCTTTTGACGTAAAACCAGGTTGACTCGGCGGTTCAACTGGTTGAACCGGTGACCCGGTGAACCGGTAATTCGTCAGCGTCAACTAAAAAACCGGTTTTTAAAACATTGGTAGACTGGGCTGTTTACCTTTGATTTCAATTTTTTTTGACCCGGCAATTTTATTAAGCCAAAACTAGCAAGGAGCTAGACATTACAAAGAGATAAGAAACAGGTTTTTAAGTCAGTCATTTAAACTAAAAGAGACATTACATCTATACCTACACTAATTTAACGCTTTACTGACAATATTATCAAAAAAATCCTCTTTCCTTGGTTGAATACCTTCAAACACCAACTTGTTACCAGCCATCCAAATGCACCACCACTTAACGTAAAACACCCCTTCAAGCAACATTTTCTGCTTACCCGACAAACACACATTAGCTAACCAACCTCTCCATTCCGCATAATCATTATTTCGATGTATGAGATGTTCCACCATCGCATAATTAATCTTGGAGATTGCCGCGCCAGCATACAAGCAAAAACAAGTGATTTGTATTCTCAGTCCCGTTGTGGACAAACAACACATGCAATCGAGTTGATGGGAATACCTCTACGAGAAACATTAAAACGAGTTGGTAACACGTCGAGCTGAACCTTCCAAGCAAGGACATTGATTTTGATTGGAACAAGCTTACACCAGTTAGTTTTAGAACCTACCCAGGATATAACTTATTATCCACATACTTTCTGATCGACGCAACATTGAAAACACAATCACCATTCAACGTCCATGTCCACCTATCCTTCATTGGCACTAAACGAACATGCTGTAACAGATTTACCAGATTTTCGAATTGCTCTTGCTCTATACCACTTCTCGGAATCCTACGAAATGAATCTAATAGGTTAGACTGATTCATCTTCTGACTCACCGTAATTTGTTTCAACTCTTCGAGTGAATATAGACGAGGGAATCTAATTTTCAAACTGGTTTCCTCCAGCCATCGATCCTCCCAAAATCCAATAGACTCGCCATTCCCAAGCTTAAACATCATAAAATCACGAAAACAAATACCTTTACGCACCAAGAGATTCACCTCATGCAGAATATTATACCAGCACAATTGCGTTCCAGAATTCTTCTTAATATTAATACCGCCATCCTCCCCATATAAAGCTTAAATAACCCTCACCCACAACGAATTGTCTTGCGTACAAAACCTCCAACCCATTTAAACAATAAGCCCCGATTCAAAGCAAATAGACTCGCCACTCCAAGACCACCATTTTCCTTAGACGCTATCACTTTTTTCCAACTTACCCACGTAGTTATATTACTACCCGCCTCCTGACAATTAATTTTTTTTACTTCTAATCGATTCCAAACTGCTTAAAACCTTTGAAGGGACTTTAAAAATAGACATATGGAAGATAGTCATAGACCCTAACACATATTTAAGCAGCGTAAGTCTGCCCCCAGTCGATAACGATTTCATTTTCCATTTAGACAATCTATTTCTAACTCTATGAACCACTCCATCCCACTCGTGAATCCATGACATGGACCCCCAACCTTCGATCCTAAATATATAAACGGAACCTTAAGAGTATGTTAGTGCAAATATTACGATGTTTAGTCGATATAATCTCTTCGTGTTTTGTTGATGACAAACGAATAAATCGTAATACATTATGTAAAATGTTAAGGTACTCGTAATCACTCAAGGATACATTTGTATACTTCTCTCGACACCTCCAAGATCGCATTCGGCATGAATCACTCAAGGTATGAATAAACATGTCATTAACCTAATTAAGTGATCAAGGATTAATATTTTCTTAAAACTCACATTTAATCAAATGTGACAAAAGGTTTTAATAAACTTTATTTTTAAGAAAATGTTTTATTAAAAGAAAATGGAAATTTGAATTTGGAATATTCCAAAAAATATTCGCTAAGGTATATTCCAAAGAATATTCTCTAATTTGAATTTGGCATATTCCAAATACCAAAGGAATATCCTTTGAGGGTATAAATGATAATTCCCTACTAAAGGACAAAAATGCACGGACTCCAAGCCCGAGGTTCCTTACATGAACCCGCGGTTCTTTATTGATAATGAACCGCAGTGACAATTAAGGAACCATGGGTATTTATGACCGTTGCACTCTTGCCCTATAAATAGTGGATCATTTACAGCTTTTCTTTCAACCCTTTTTGCATAGTTTCTTTCAAAATCATCTTAGATCCTTGATTAGCTACTTTTGATTAATCTTGTTTAAGATGTGATTCTATCCTCAATCCTCTCATCCTCTCAAGTGAAAAAAGAAGAACACTTTTATCACTATTAAGTGTTGGGTTCACAACATGATGAATATCACTCCTTCTAGATCAAGTTATGAGTATTGTCTTCCTACAATGTAAACATGAAGATCCAAGTGAGATGTATACTTGGACTTGATGTATGTGTAGAAGATCCAAGTTGTGGGTACACTTGGATGTGTTGTAAGGGTAGTATATCCAAGTGATGGGTATCCTTGGATTAGGTGTTAGGAACCAAGTTATGTATATGCTTGGATATAGTGTTAAAGTCTTAGATCTAAGTGGTGTGTACTTAGATCTAAATGGTTTATGTGTTTAGGCCATAAAACACAAGGTTTGTTATGTTGGGCCATAAAACATAACTAGTGTGAAGATTGGTGTAGATGGGTGTAGATTGGTCCTACCTAAGATTAGGACTCGACATCTAGCCTTGTGTCAGAAAATGGTGAAGTAGGCGACGTTTTGTAGATTGGTACTACCTAAGATTAGGACTCGACATCTAGCTTAGTGTCGGAAATGTGTAAGCGACGTGTATGGTTTTCTCCGCCTTGAAAGGAGTCTTGTTGACTAGTGAAATAACTCTCGATTTGGGTACTCGATGAGTAGAGTAGGGCGAAGAGGAGTTTCGTGATCGAACCACTATAAATCATCGTATCGGTACTTTCCTTTACATTTATGTCTTTACTCTTATTGATGCATTAATATGTTGTTGTGTGTTGTGTGCATCTCATAATCTAAACATCTAAGTTACGAAAAAGTTAAGGCTTAGTACGTGTGTGCTTCATGTTTAGATTATGGTAAAGTGTACATAACTTAGTCTAAACATCTTAGTTGCGGAAAAGCTTATGCTTAGTACGTGTGTGCTTAGTGTTTAGACTATTGCTTGATGTACTCTTGATTTGATGTGTTTATGTGTTTTCTTACTTGTAGTATTTATCTTTCAATCAAACACATCTCATATCTAGTCAAGCTTGATCGAGAATTTGATACCAAGGATTGTGTAAGTTTAAACATTCAATAAATGGTTTCGTCCACTGTCGGCGGTTCCCTAAATGGACCGGCGGTTCTTTATTGATAAAGAATTGCGGGTAGAATAAAGAACCGCGCACAGTGGATTATGCTGAAATATTTTGAAAATGAACTAGAAACTATTCACCCCCTTCTAGTTTCTACAATTGGTATCAGAGCGAGGTTATTCAAGATCTTTGAAGTATATTGTGCTTAAAGCTTGGATTGATCTTTGCTCTAGTTTTTATAAACAAATGGTTTAAAAAAAATAAACGATCGTTGTATCAAATTTCCTATGAAGAATGATTACATATGAAATATGTTTTATTGTTTCATTTGTACAAGTTTTGGTGTTAAATAAACTTTTAGAAATAGCTTGATTTTAAGTGTTTTTATTTTTGGAAGTACAAAAATCTTTTGTGTCACAATTAACTCCAATATATGAGTTCTATGTGTCTAAAATGATTTTTTTAGAGCCCTAAGTCATTCCAAAATGTTACCAAATGATTTTGGTCAAAAACTCAATTTTTATCCACTGTCCATGGTTCCTCATTTTTCCCCAAGGTTCATTATAAAAAAGGAACCACGGTTAGTCTGACTCAGATTGTTGCAATCTTTGAAAAATCATATAAAATCAACCGTAAGTCCATAGAAGTCGTGCCACCCGCCATTTAGAACGTAATTGAATTTTCTTTGTTTTATTAATACTTACAAACCTTTATTCAAAATTTAAATTTTGAATGTTTTCTAAGTTCTATACTTTGTCCAAAGTATTGAGCGTCGGTTTGTCGTAAAACTTGTGTTTTACTCTTTTCTATTAAGTTAGACATCTCTTGTTGATATATCTTTGTAAACTGATATATTTATAAAGTGTTGAACTTAATTTAATTTTGAAATGGGTCGAAAACTTTTTTTAAATAAAATCAAGCTTTGTATACTTTGGTGTATCTAACACTCAAAACAAAGACGAATGCTTTTGTGCTTTTTCTTTCGTCTTTGGACATTCTTAAGTGTTCATTACTATTGGTAGTAGTGTTACTTAGTTGTCTATTTATGTGTGCATTGCATTTAGGATTAACATCTCTTGGTTTACAAATGTTACATAAACATCTTATATACCTTGACATGTTCATTAACACTATTAGGTTTGAAAGCTTTGTGAGCTTGTCAAATCTATTGATCACGGACATCTTACTCGATCATTGTGTTATCAGTTCAAGTAGATTAATGTCTCACTATAAAACATGAAACACCCTTTGATAATCTTAGTTATTTTCTCTTAAAGGAGTGTTTGTGGGAATCAAGAAAGATTTCGATTAAATATCAATTCATTATTCAAACTATGATTGATATCGTTATCGAATCTAATTGACATGTTTTTGTGTGTAGACATGAATGTGGTTTATTAATAATATACATCGGATCATAACTCACACTTGTGTTGATGATGGTATACTGAATCTACTTGTTCAAATTATTAGACATGTTTTGTTTAATAATTGCTTATAATGCACAATGGAGTCAGTTTGAAAACTTGGATGTTTCATCCGAAATACTCAAGCAATTTACACTGCAATGCAATTTGTAAATGTTTCATTTCCGAAAGACCAATCAAGAGTGTTCCTTTGTTTTGTGTAAACATTGTTTATACACTTCATAGTTATTGGCCACAAGTTCTATTAAGGTAAATAACCTTAACTAGACTTGTTTGAAAAGATTTACAATGGTGCATTCTTAACCCTCATTAGGTTGTGCATTGTGTCGTCATGCAAGTTTCATCCTTGTTGCACTACATTAGGCAAATGTAGGAATTACATTTTGTCTAACTTGAGAATGACTACTAGAGAATTTATTGTACTAGAATCTTAATTTGACCTAATGGTTGAATTACTTCCATGTGGGAAGTTGGGTTATTGTATAACTCGTAAAAATGGTCGTGCTTAGCCTTAATTGAGCACCTCTAGTGATAGTCTCATACTCATTCTCTAAATTGATTAAATGGCTCTTCCTAAGTATAACTATGATAGTTTACATCGATGAACTTTGTATGTCATTATGAGTCTTTTTCTTTTGTAGCCATTAGGTTTTTCTTAGCCTTCTTCCTATGTGCTAATTGAATCTATGTGTTTTCCTTTGTGTGTGTTCTAGTTTTTATTGCTCTTTAGCATATCTTTATCATAAGTTAGACTAGAACATTAGGATTTTCCGAATTGGAAAAATTCCCATATCCTCCAAACACACCCTATGTGCGCGGATCCTTAATTGTCCAACGACTCCATATATATATGGAACCGTGGGTACAATTATTGAACCTCGGGCAGAAGCTACCTAAAACGGGTTTTCTAAAACTTCCCAATTGTTCCAACACCCTTTGGAATCTTTGTTTCAAACCTTTGATCACTCCTAAAATATCTTGTGCTTTCTCCATTTAACCCTAAGCATTTTGTATCTCTTTCCCAAAGCAAAATGTATTTTTCATAAAATGAAAGCCTTGATTATCCACAATTTTCTCAAATCTCTTTCAACCCAAATTCACCAAAGAACACTCTTTATCAAATCTTTTCTCATTTTAAGAAAATTGATTTTGGAAACTCTCCTTTTCCACCACTTCCCTTTTGTGTTCTTCCTCCATCACATGATTATGTCATGCATCATGGAACATATTGTCTTTGTTGTCAATATCAACATCTTGTCATGTCTTATATCTATGATGAGTTGAATTACAAGATTATCACCAAGCCTTCTCCACCAAATTCCGCCACCACCTTGTCTTTCATTTAAGCATGTGGATTGCTTATTGCTAAGACATCCAATTTAAGCAAATCTTAGGGTTCTAGTTGAACTAGGATTAAATTTATGCTTTCGTTTTAGGCTTGTGTTTCATACATCTTTGTATGATATTTATTTTTCTTGGATTTCCTTTCATGTTTTTCAACATGATTTGTCTTTGGGTCTTGGATCTCGTTTTCCTTGTGATCTTTCTTTTCTTCTTTATTTTCTCACTCGGTTGTCAAGGAATGTTAGATTTTAATCTAATTCCTCTCCTAGTAAGATTGACAACTTAAATATTTCTTTTGAAATATTCAAGTAATTTTAACTTGCAATTGCAATTGTTAAAAGTCATATCCAAAGCATTTACTTTCAAGCCATTTAGAAACTTATGCTAAATTGTTTGACCAAGTGATTTTATTTTGAGTCGATAATCGTTTTTTGGACACCCACTGTTCACGGTTCCTCAAATAACCTAGCGGCTCATTATTGATAATGAACCGAGGACCTATTTAACGAACTGTGACCAGTGAGTCCCTTTTGTTCGTTTTTGGTCCATCTCTCTCCTTGATGAGTTTTCTTGAAGATTCCTTCTTTTCTTCTCTTTTGAGTTTCTTCTCTCGTTTTCTTTCAAGACCTCACTATCACCTAATAAGGTATAGTGTTCTTGAATTATTTTATGAAGTTATCCTTAACTTCTTTGTTGAGTCTCTCTCGATTTGTTTTAATCATTCGTCTCTAAGTTGAGTCTCTCTCTCTTCTTTATCCTTTCTCAACCAAGTCGAGTCGAGCCTCACCCTTTCCTTGTCATGTAATTGTTCTTTGCACATTCACAATGCTTAAGAAGAGCTACGAAACTTTGAGCGTGTAGTTTATCGTATGCTAAACACCAACCATCTTGGTCTATCTTTTCTTTGGCTTCTTTGATCTCTTTATCTATATCATTGAGTCATCTTTTTGGTGTCGACATTCATAAGCATCCTTGCCTATAATGTCTTATATCTAGTTTCTTCTGCGTCGATTTATCCTTGCTTTTGGTTTTTTTGTTTATTTTTGTACCTTTATTCCCGACTTAAAGCTTTTGGAGCTTTCTAAAGGGATCATTTTTAAGGTCAAAAATGTTTTTGATTTGAGATTTTTTGTCTTTCTCGTTGTTGAGAGTTGACTGCGGTTAAAATATATATTTGGATTGGGTGATTCCAACAATTCTAAGTTTTTAACCTTTTAAGAGGATTTTGGTTAAATCTTGAATTTTATTGGGTGATTCAAAAAATTCTAAGCTTTTTACCCATTGACATATTATCATTACAATTGGTATGGATGTTTCTTCTCAACCTCTATTCCAAAATATGTGAATTGATCTTGTCAAGATCCTCTCCTTTGACTTTTCTTTGGATTGATAGCATCACGTGCACACCTCTTTCTCCAATGCTTGTCATTGTTTGTGCAAACGACTTGTTTATCGTCCTCGTTTTCGCTTTTCCTCATAGTCATTCTTCCTCTCTTTTCGACTATGTAGAATTGTTTTATTGTCCTTGTCATACTCTCTTTAGTTCGGTATTCGTGCCAATATATTAAAGTGCAGTATGTCCTCTCGACAATATTTTTCTTATAAATTGGACATCTCTTTTGTATCTTAGTCCTCTTTATATAATTTTTGGTGTCACCAAAATAAGTTGGGTTCTCTATTCTATCTAATAGCCCTCTTATTTTTCTTAACTTGTCATATTTTTGACACTTCTAAAAGTTAAGATTGTTTTAGCTTTCTCATGAGTCCCTCTCTTTGTACTCAAGATGTTTAAAGCTAATTCCGCTTGGGTGACATTGCTATACATATATGCTCTTGTCCACTAACTATGTTTCGTAGGACTTTCTAATCCTTCTTTGTAGCTTGTCACTATCCTTGCTTCATTGGTGCCTCAAGCAAGGGGGAGCTCATATCAAGGGGGAGCATTTGCATGATTTCTAGTCATTACATTTGCAATCGGTGACTCACTTAAATTGCATTCATCGAACTTCTTGCAAGTAATGAATATTGAAATCTCGAAGATAAGCATTTTATTATGCATGGAGTTGGTTAACCTATGTTGATTGAAGACTTCACTAGGATGACGCAAGCTCAATATCTTTAGATGATGGGTCTACGGTTTGGATTCTCGCCTCTCAACCGACGACTACAAGGGGCGACTAGCTTTTTGGATGCAAGCTCTTTCAAAGTTGATCCTCCTTTTCTACAAATGAAGACTACCTTTCGGATGCAAGCTCTCGTGACGTCAATTCTTCTCTTCCTCAAATGACGAGCAATCGATGACTACCACTTTGGATACGTGCTCTCTCAATGTTGATTCTTCTCTTCTTTAAAGATGTTGACTACCTTTTTGATTCGACAAAAGGGGATAAGTAAGTGTAAACGAGTAACTTATACATTTTCTGTTGATCCCAAACTTAGATCGATTTAGCTTTATGTATACGAGATTAGATCAAGTAATACACTTAGAGAAACCTTTGTATATGTATATGACAACCTAAGTGTTATGCGGAATTAACACTTAAACAAGAACACACAAGATGTAAACAAACTTTCACTTTGATTAATGATATCAAACTTGCTTACAATGAAAGTGTTAACGTATGAAAACTTATATTGAACAATAACCTAAAGGTCTTCTTTTATAGACATAAGAAGCCTTGTACAATAATCTACGTATCAACTATTCTAGGTAAAGATAAATAAAGAAAATACATTGTTCTTCCTATCTTTACTAGAAGTAATCTAGAATACAATAAACGCATAGAGTATATCCTTCCATCAGTGCTTGTCTTCAATGTACCAACGCTTGACTTTGTCTTGTCAACGTTTGATCTGTCAGCGTTTGTTATACTCATGTCAACGCTTGTTTTACTCTTGTTAGCGCTCAAGTAGACTGGCTATATTTTATTCCCAACAATCCTCCCCTAAACTTGATATCTACTCTAGTAATCAAGTTTCTGAATAAACATTAAGAACTAGGAGGAATCTTACAAACCTTCTCATATTGGTAATAAATAAATCTGATCAAATCTTTGGCCACGTCACTTGAATAATCAATTTCCAGCTGTGTATTCTTCATCTTCTCCAAGACTTCCTTGGACATGAAATACTGACCATCTACAAGTAGATACTCAGCAAACTTTGTAGAACTCAAATAATAAACACCAGCAGCTGAATACAATCTCCATTGAAGACCACTGAGATCATCTTCAAGATCCTTCCAAATAGCAGGATCTTCATCAATTGGTCCACACATTCTCTTGAATGTTGACCATAGTTTTATTCCATTTACTGAAGCGGGAGCTTCAGTCTCATACTTGGTCTCTAACAACCTCCATAGGTCTACCAAGTCTTCTCTATCAAAACTTGCAAACAAAGATATAAGGGTGGTAAAAGTGTGAACCTCTTTTCCAAACCTGCCAATCTTCCAAAACCCACATTCATCTTCGTCATAGCTTATAATAGGGTTTCTGGAATCAAGTGGTAACACTTGTACCATATCTGAAGCTTCTAATGGTGAGAGCTTGAGGCTCTTTCTTATAACAGCTTCACTTGGATGTAAAGGATCCATATCTTTGGGAAACTCAAGAGGAACTCCCTTTTTCACTGGTCTGGGAACAAACATTGCCTTCTTAAGCTCCATTTCCTCTGCAAGTTCTTCTTTTCTTTCATCAGAAAGAAGTCTTAGAGTGTTTGCTTCCTGCACTCTAACCCAAATGGGATAAGCTCTGCACTCCAACTCTTCAAATGTAAAACCAATCAATTTCTTATGAGTCCAACCTGTTCCATGACATCTAAGTAGCATGTAGTACAACTCCCTTCTATCCCTTTTCAAATTTGAGAGAACATTGCTTGCTTTGTGTTTCAGAATGACCTTGCAATCCTTTTGTACTCTAAGAAGAATTTCCAAACCCCATATCTCATCTGAAATGGTCAAATGTGGATTCTCCATACACCTATCTTCCCAAGCATGGTACATCTGAACAACCTCTGGCATATCAAAATCAACCTGCAATTTCAGTTCATTCAACTTCTCTTTTGCCAATTCATCACCATACTCAAGTCTTTCTGGCTGTTCTATGATCATAACACTTGAGTCTAAACTGGCTTCATCACTTCTAAAGTGACAACAAAAGGTGATTCACCCACCTGCTTTCTTTCTTGTTCCATAATTTGTGCAGCCAACCTTCTATCAAATTCAATTTGTGCTGCATTCTTTGGAACAACTTCTTCTACCATAATACCCTTACCCTTATCTAATGGATCAACTGTTGGTAAGGTAGATGGAAATACCTGTGAAGAAACCTCTTTGATGATGGATGATGACTAGAATACATCAACCTCATTTGCAGGTCTGTCAACGCTCACTTTTGCTTTGTCAGCGCCCAAAATACTCATGTCAGTGTTTAAATCTGTCTTGTCAACGCCCAAAGTACCTGTCTCAGCGCCTCTTTCAATTTCCTCCAACATGGCTGTAAATGACAAATTTAAGTTTGTAGGAGAGACTAGAGACGTATCAAAACCTGTCTGTTTCTTCAAACCAGTAAGGGCTTCAGCAACACCCAAAGAGTCTTCATCATATGAACCTTTTCCACTCTCAACAAATGGTTCTGTAGCAGCTTCATGTGAGCCTTTATCACTCAAATTAACAGGCTCTGTAGCTGCTTCCTCCCCTTTGTAAGAATCCTCCTCAGATAAAAGGACCCTTGTCTGCCTTCTCCTTGACTCAACTGTTTCCAAAATAACAATCCTCTCCCTCAATTGCTTGAGTTCAAGGCCTTGTGTGTTGACAACTTGTACCAAGTCTGCATTTTGCTCTTGCAAGCTCATGCAGACTGCCGTCAATTCCATCAAAGTCATTGGTTCCAATCTGCCCTCTTCTAAAATGGGTATTTGACCTCCCAAGTTAGATTCATTGGGCATGGATGAAGTCTTAAGTATGTTAGGACTGCCTTGGCCAGCTTCTAAGCCAGAACCAATAGTCCCAGCCTCATCCATAGCACCAACCACACTTGTGGTGGTGGTTCTCTCTGCTACATGGCTAGGACCACTAGAGGAGAACACTCTAGTAGTCCTTTGGCGTTTTTATAACCTATATTGGGTTGGGGGAGAAGAAGATGTAGATTGGGTGGATGTAGGTTGGTTAAGGGGTGTTTGGGTCTGTAAAGGATTTGTGTCAACGTTTGAAATAGGCACATCAACGCCAACATTTAACGTGTCAGCGTCGAAGGGTTCTTGGTCAATTTGCATATGTTGTGGTGAAGGTAAAGGTTCAGGTATTGGGTCAATTTAGGGTTGTGGGTCTGGTTGGGGTTGTGCTGCTTCAATGACAGCAATCATATGGGTATTGTGACATACTCTAGTATAGGAGATGACTTTTCTGCTTGTGAGCCAACCTTTTCATGAACCTGTGTACCTGAAACACCAACAACTTGTTCTTCCACAACATTTGAAGTTACCTTCACAATGTCTGGATTAGTGACAGGCATATAATTTAAAGTCCTAGATAAAGGTTCCAAGTCAAACAACCAATTTGGACCACTTTCAGGATCACTAGGTTTACTCTCTAAAAACCTAACATGTACTCTTTCAAGTATACATTTTTCCTTTTTAAGATAAACCCTGTAACCCTTGCTCTGTACTGAATACCCCATGAAATAGCCTTCATCACCTTTTGCACTAAATTTACCCAAGGCATCACTAGTATCTAAAACAACTACATGACAACTAAAAGGTCTGAGAAAACCAATATTAGGTTTTCGTCTCCAAAGTAACTCATAAGGTGTTTTGTTCTGTATTTTGTTGACCAATGCTCTATTTTGAACATAGCAAGCTGTATTAACAGCCTCAGCCCAAAAAGCTATAGGGAAATGAGCATCAACCAACATGGTTCTGGCTGCTTCAATTAGGGTTCTATTTTTCCTCTCAGCAACCCCATTTTGCTGTGGGGTTCTGGCAACACTAAATTGCCTAGTAATTCCTTTCCTGGCACAAAAATCATCTAATACTTTATTCCTAAATTCACCACCATTATCACTCCTAAGCATTTTTACTTCATTACCAGTCTTCTTCTCAATCTGAGTGATAAAATCAATTAAAGTGTCAGCTGTATCACTCTTCATAGCTAAAAAGAAAGTCCAAGTAAACCTAGAAAAGTCATCTGTGATGACAAAGCAGTATGATTTACCATTCAAACTCTCTATATTGGTTGGACCAAATAGGTCCATATGAAGCAAATGAAGAGGTCTAGTACTAGAGTGCACCTGTTTAGACTTGAATGAAACCTTATGCTGCTTGCCTTTAAGACATGCAACACAAGAGTGGTAATTGTTGAAGGCCTTTTAAGGCAAACCATCAACCAAACCAAGTCTCACAAGCCTGTTTATATTCTTGAAGTTTATGTGCCCTAGTCTCCTGTGCCTAAGATTACTTTCATCTACTAAAGCTTTAGCATAAAAACATGACATATTGCTATTCATTCTAATCCCATTCAGATTCACATTATATATGTCTTTATGTCTAGGTGTTCTATAGTCAATATATTTCTCATCAGGGATCTTATAATCCTTGCTTAACACCAAACATTCAGTATCAGTAAACAGAACTTTATTTTTGTTATCACAAACCTATGATACACTAAAAAGATTGTAATCAAGTTCCTTTACCAAAAATACATTCTCAAAACGCAAGTTCTTGGTGAGAAGTGTTCCTTTGCCTGTGATAGTACCATATCCGCCTCCAAAGTAAACCTTATCACCATCCTTAATGGGAGTGAAGTTAGTCAGATAATCTTCCTTCCCTGTCATGTGCCTTGAGCATCCACTGTCCCAATATCCATAATCATTGACCTGTTTTTGAATGCCCTGCACATAAAGAAAACAAGTTAGTTTTCTTTGGGAACCCAAGCCTTAGCAGACTTGGATTCATCTGGTTGTTCAACAAGAACATACTTGGTTCTCATAACAACCCCTTGTTCATCCCTTTTTGGATGAAATACCCTGTTAACCCTAATAGGTTTTGTAATGACCTTTGAAATATAATTAAATCTATTGCAGGTCATTGAAATCCCATTATCATTAGGGTTTTGATCTTTCTTTGGTCTCCATGTCAAGCTTGAAGAAGCTTTAGACCCCTTACCCTTTGGTTGCAAATATTTGGGTCTGGTCACGTTTCTGTCAGCGTTGGATTTGGTCTTGTCA
This sequence comes from Glebionis coronaria, assembly GCA_025667525.1. Taxonomy (NCBI): domain Eukaryota; kingdom Viridiplantae; phylum Streptophyta; class Magnoliopsida; order Asterales; family Asteraceae; genus Glebionis; species Glebionis coronaria. Next base: position 512,859,734 of record CM046876.1, on the reverse strand, counting down.
ACGCTGAAATTACCCTTGTCAGCGTTGAACCTAGGGTTTGCTACAGAAACCCATTGCCTGTTAGACCAAGTATTTGTCTTTTGAAATGGTCTTTGTCCATGAGTGTTAGACCCTCTAGTGAAGAATGGGGCAGGTCTAACAACTTGTGGACTTTGCTGCACACAAGGTTTGGGTCTGACAACGTTTGACTTTCTAACAGCGTTGACCTTAGAAGCGTTGACACACTTATATGCTAAGTGTGAAAAGCTACCACAAGTGTAACATGCTTTTCTAGAAACAACCCTAGGTCTAGAAGAGAAGAAACCTGTTCCATCATTACTAACTTGGCTTTTAGGTGACCTAGTATTCCTATACATTTCAGCATACTTGACACTAGGTTTTCTAACAGTGTTTGAGCCAAGGTCAACAGCCTTACCAGTGATTGGGTTTGTAACCTTAATAGGGGTTGACTCATTAGGACTTTCACATAATAGTCTACCCTTAACAAATAAGGTAGGATTGGCTTTCTTCCATTCATTCAAGTCAGTCAACTTCTATTGATACTCTTCAACTGGGGTAACAACTCTTGGTGGAGGAATGAATTCCTCCTCTTGGAGTTCTGGCAAACCAGTATAAGATAGGTCCTTTTGTTGGACACCATAGAAGTCACCAGCTGGTGGTGGAACCACAGAGTAGTCTTTCATCCCAATCCCAGTCATGTCCTTAGGATCCCTTTGTTTATTCACACATTCTCCTAGGGTTTGTGTGGCCCTATCAAATCTCTGAATTTTAAGGCCAACATTATCTTTATTCTTAATGGCCTCATCTAACTTAGCCTGTAAATCACTATTAACCCTTTCCATGATGTTCCTAACATCATTACTAGCATCTAATTCATGTTTTAAGATATTTATTTTATCTTTTAAATCAAATTCCATTTTCTTGTATTCAGAAACTGTTTTCTCAGTTTGAGTGAGAGCTAATTGATAGTTAGACAGTTTGCATCTCTCAGTACTCACATCATCTAATAACCTTAACACCTCTTTGTTAAGTTTCTCAGTATTTAACCTACAACCCTTAATACAAAAAGCTTCATCGTATACCTCATTATCTGATAAAGAGGAGGAGTGTGCCATGAGAGCATATTGAACATGCTCTTCTTCTTCAATTTCAGCAACCAAAGCTTTATCCTCTTCTACATCTTTAGCCAAATAGCTCCAATCCCATCCCATACCATCAATTCCTTGAACTGCAACCATGGCCTTAGGGTCTTGAGCCTTAACAATTTGGCTTGAGGGTTTACCAGCATCAGATCTTCTAAGAGATCTGCATTCCCTCATGAAGTGCCCCATACGATGATAGTTGTAGCACTCAACTTTGGATTTATCAAATCCAGCTGTGTCCTTTGCATTGAAGGTCATCTTCTTCTTAAACCTTCTATTCCACCTGTTTGCTCTTATACTAGCAAGAGCCATGTTCCACTTGATATCAATCTCTTCCAAGTGCTCATCACTTATCTGCTCAAGGTCCTCATATGTAATCACTAAACCATTGGGCAAAGAAGCAATATAAGCACATACAGTATCTAGGTCCAATCCAGCAGGTTTAACTCTTGGTGAGTCACTTTTGTATGTGTCAGCGTCTGAATAGGAGGCGTTGACAAGACATGTTCTAGCGTTGACACATGATGATCCAGTAACTGGATGCATGTAAGAGTCCTTCTGATCAAATTGGCCTTCACTATGTGAGAAGAAGGCCATGTTACTATTAGTTGACTTACTTCCATGCTCCAAAAGAGTTTCATTCTCCAACAGCCTTAGTTTGTTGTAGATATAATCAAGCGTGGAACTTTTGTGAGTGTTATTGGCAAGAATAGATCTTGCCTCAATCTTCCACGCATCACCAAGACTTTTAAGAAACGTAGCATTAATATCAACATCACCAAGTTGTATCCCCATGAAGGACAACTTGCTTGTAATGTCAAGCAGTCTGCTTCTCACACTGCTAAGCTTCTCATTAGGTTGAGCCTTGAAAACAGCATAATCATGCATGAGTTGCTTCTTCTTTTCTTCCCTAGTATCTTCATTGCCACCATATGCAACTTCTAGAGCTGCCCAAAGGTCTTTAGCAGAATCATAACCTCTGTATTTATGCTGGTTCTCTTGTCCCAAAGAGACTTTTAGAATATTTAGGGTTTTCATATCAACCCTTCTTTTTGCTATGTCTTCAGCAAACACAGCTCTACCATCACCAGGTTTTTCTTTCTTATCTACTTCTGGACATCCAACAACAGCAGTTCTTGTAGCAATAGCAGCAGCAACCTTTTCAGCTCTATTGAATGTGTTTCCATATTCAATGATCTCCCAGAGAGTGTAGTCATAGATCCCCAAATATTGCTCAAAGTTGAATTTCTACAATTCAAAGTTGGTTGCATCAAGCATGGGAATCTTGATGTTTGGCAAGGGTGAGGAGGAAGAGGTTATTTCTGGATTTGACATGATGTTGTCTAGGGTTTTGAGAAAATTAGGGTTTTGGTGATTTTAGGGTTCTTGTGTTCTTTAAGATCAAAAGTTCCTCAACAAGCTCTAATACCACTTGTTGATCCCAAACTTAGATCGATTTAGCTTTATGTATACGAGATTAGATCAAGTAATACACTTAGAGAAACCTTTGTATATGTATATGACAATCTAAGTGTTATGCGGAATTAACACTTAAACAAGAACACACAAGATGTAAACAAACTTTCACTTTGATTAATGATATCAAACTTGCTTACAATGAAAGTGTTAACGTATGAAAACTTATATTGAACAATAACCTAAAGGTCTTCTTTTATAGACATAAGAAGCCTTGTACAATAATCTACGTATCAACTATTATAGGTAAAGATAAATATAGAAAATACATTGTTGTTCCTATCTTTACTAGAATTAATCTAGAATACAATAAACGCGTAGAGTATATCCTTCCATCAGTGCTTGTCTTCAATGTATCAACGCTTGACTTTGTCTTGTCAACGTTTGATCTGTCAGCGTTTGTTTTACTCCTGTCAACGCTTGTTTTACTCTTGTCAGCGCTCAAGTAGACTGGCTATATTTGTTTTGGTTTACTTGTTTGTCATCATCAAAAAGGGGGAGATTGTTAGTGCTAACATTACGATGTTTAGTCGATATAATCTCTTCGTGTTTTGTTGATGACAAACGAATAAATCGTAATACATTATGTAAAATGTTAAGGTACTCGTAATCACTCAAGAATACATTTGTATACTTCTCTCGGCACCTCCAAGATCGCATTCGGCATGAATCACTCAAGGTACGAATAAACATGTCATTAACCTAACTAAGTGATCAAGGATTAATATTTTCTTAAAACTCACATTTAATCAAATTTGACAAAAGATTTTAATAAAATTTATTTTTAAGAAAATGTTTTTATTAAAAAGAAAATGGAAATTTAAATTTGGAATATTCCAAAGAATATTCCCTAAGGTATATTCCAAAGAATATTCTTTAATTTGAATTTGACATATTCTAAATGAGAGGTGATTTGCACACTCTATTATTTGATTTGCACACTCAAATTATTGTGTTGTGACATTTATGCCCTTAATATTTGTATTGAATTTGCTCACTCCACTAAATGATACATGGGTAAAAATGTCAACACACAAAAAATTTGAGTGTGCCAATCAATTTGTTGAGTGTGCAAATCATCTCCCATTCCAAATGCCAAAGGAATATCCTTTGAGGGTATAAATGGTATTTCCACACTAAAAGACAAAAATGCACGGACTCCAAGCCCGGGGTTCCTTAAATGAACCCGCGGTTCTTTATTGATAAGGAACCGCGGTGACAATTAAGAAACCATGGGTATTTATGACTGTTGCACTCTTGATCTATAAATAGTGGATCATTTCCAGCTTTTATTTCAACCCTTTTGCACAGTTTCTTTCAAAATCATCTTAGATCCTTGATTAGTTAGTTTTGATTAATCTTGTTTAAGATGTGATTCTATCCTTAATCCTCTCATCCTCTCAAGTGCAAAAAGAAGAACACTTTCATCAGTATGAAGTGTTGGGTTTACAACATGATGAAGATCACTCCTTCTAGATCAAGTCATGAGTATTGTCTTCCTACAATGTAAACATGAAGATCCAAGTGAGGTGTATACTTGGTCTTGATGTATGTGTAGAAGATCCAAGTTGTAGGTACACTTGGATGTGTTGTAAGGGTAGTATATCCAAGTGATGGGTATCCTTGGATTAGGTGTTAGGAACCAAGTTATGTATATGCTTGGATATAGTGTTAGAGTCTTAGATCTAAGTTGTGTGTACTTAGATCTAAATGGTTTATGTGTTTAGGCCATAAAACAGAAGGTTTGTTATGTTGGGCCATAAAACATAGCTAGTGTGAAGATTGGTGTAGACGGGTGTAGATTGGTCCTACCTAAGATTAGGACTCGACATCTAGCCTTGTGTCAGAAAATGGTGAAGTAGGCAACGTTGTTTAGATTGGTCCTACCTAAGATTAGGACTCAACATCTAGCTTAGTGTCGGAAATGTGTAAGCGACGTGTATGGTTTTCTCCGCATTGAAAGGAGTCTTGTTGACTAGTGAAGTAACTCTCGAGTTGGGTACTCGAGGAGTGGAGTAGGGCGAAGAGGAGCTTCGTGACCAAACCACTATAAATTATCGTGTCGGTACTTTCCTTTACATTTATGTATTTACTCTTATTGATGCATTTATATGTTGTTGTGTGTTGTGTGCATCTCATAATCTAAACATCTAAGTTGCGGAAAGTTATGGCTTAGTACGTGTGTGCTTCATGTTTAGATTATGGTAAAGTGTACATCACTTAGTCTAAACATCTTAGTTGCGGAAAAGATTATGCTTAGTACGTGTGTGCTTAGTGTTTAGACTATTGCTTGATGTACTCTTGATTTGATGTGTTTGTGTGTTTTCTTACTTGTAGTATTTCTCTTTCAATCAAACACATCTCATATCTAGTCAAGCTTGATCGAGAATTTGATACCAAGGATTGTTTAAGTTTAAACATTCAATAAATGGATTCGTCCACTGTCGGCGGTTCCCTAAATGGACCAACGGTTCTTTATTGATAAAGAACCGCGGGTACAATAAAGAACCGCCCACAGTGGATTAAGCCAAAATGTTTTGAAAATGAACTAGAAACTATTTAACCCCCCTTCTAGTTTCTATAGAGTAAGATATCCAAGACGACCAACAGCCTCTCTCTCTTTCTCCTCATCAACATGAAACCCTAAGATTTTACTCTTACTCATATTGATCTTAAGACCCGCTACCTTAGGAAAACAATCCAATACATGAACTAAGGTATTAATATTACTATCACACCACTGACCATCAAACACCGCGTCATCCACATAAAACATATGAGACAGTGTAACATTTGAATCAATATTAATACCTCTGAATAAACCCGCCTCCTCTACACGTTGGAAGGAAATATGGAGCGTCTCTATAACTAGGATGTATAATAATGGTGATAATGGATCCCTTTGTTTAAGCCCTTTAAAAAACCAAAACTCCTTCGTAAGACTCCCGTTGATAATATTAGACCCTTTATAAGAATTTAAACAACCCCAAATCCATTTACGCCATTTATCTCCAAAACCAAATTTACCCATGATGTCGTTTAAATAATTCCACCGTACTGAAGCATATGCCTTCTCAAAATCTACTTTAAACACTAATGATTTTTTCTTCTTCCTTTTACACCATTGGAGCATTTCCTTAAGAATAAATGGCCCATCAAGAATCTGTCTGTCCGCCACAAACGCAGATTGAACGTCACTAATAATATCATTAAGAACACCCACTAACCTATTAACCAAAATCTTAGCAATAATTTTATAGACACTACCAATCAAGCTAATAGGTCTGAAATCTTTAACTAAATTCGTGTCTGGAATCTTTGGAATTAAAGCAATAAAGGATGCATTACATCCCTTAGGAATGTCACCATGACTAAAAAAGTATTTAACCGCATCATACACATCATTTCAATCAAATACCATAACTTCCTGTAAAAACTGTTGATCGCTTTGAATGGATCTATATTCTGCTAAGAATTTGTACAATAGTTTGTAATCAAACTAGAGCACTTGAGAACTCTTACTCAACTAAATAAGTTATGCGGAATCTAACTTATAAAGTAAAGAAGAACATAATTACTTTTAACTATTCGATTCTCTATTAATCGACTTTCAATGAGGTACAATAAACTTATTATACCTATGTTCCTTTTATAGTGTAAGGAACCCTAGAAACCTTAGAATATTCTATAATGATAAGTATATCACACACGATATCTTATCAATATTCTAAACTATTAAGTATATCACATAAGATATACTCTAACTATAACCATGACATATCTTTTCTAAAAATATATTCGTCCTAATCAATATAGCAGTACTTACAATATAACTAATAGTACCTGCTATGTACCGCGTTAACACTATCGGTACTTGCGAACACTAACAGTACTTGTACTTGCACTAGCGGTACTTGATACTTTACACATAATTCCCAACAAAAACCAAATGTGAAACCATCCGGCCCAAGAGCTTTATCCGTACCACATTCCCAAACAACTCTTTTGATTTCATCATTCAATACATCACGATCCAATTCCTCTTTCTGTTCCAAAGAAATTTGTCTTGGGAAATCTATAAGAATACTATTACGCGTCTCCCCAGGCTTATTAAATCTATCTCTAAAATGCTAACAAAACTCACGCTTCACTAATCCTGGATCTTCATGCCATATACCATCAACCATAACTCCTCAAATATTAGAGTTATTACGCTTTTTATTAATAATCCCATAAAAAAACTAGAATTCTCACCGCCTTCTATCGACCATTTAATTTTAGCCTTTTGAGCCATTTCATCCGATTTTAATTTGTCAATATGAACAATATTCGCAACTGTTTTCGCCCTTAACTTTACCAGCTCCTCAAACCTTTGATTTCAATTACTTCAACTTTTACTGATAAACGCTTTTTCTATGCACAAGATGCGATGGTAATGTGGTATTCATATCCATACAACCAGACAGGTAAGAATTTGCTTGCATATTGAAAAGCTATTTCAAGGAGCATATATTTATAAAAGGAATTATAATATAAATGTCGTAGTTTTGGCTCTTGTGTTTTCAAATGTTACCACCTTAGTATAAATTTTATATATTTTAATCCTTTTTTATGCTCGCTAGAAGTAGTTGCATTGCACCCACTATATACCCTAGACTCCGGGCACTTTCAGATAATATACCCGATGATGTCAATGTATGTTTATATAGTATCTACTATCTAGGATATATCTGTATATAAAGGTGGCAGTGTCGATCTATTTCCTTAGGCATGGCTCGATTCGGGTTATGTTCATCTTTAGCGAGTCAAACGGGCAGAGTCAATAGACTTTTCCCAAAAGAAAATGCACCAAATGTGTGAATTGCATGCAACATCCTAAGTTGCTTTATATAAAAAATTGAATTATTGTTTAAATGCAGTTTTGTAATTTTATTTAAAACGTTCATTATTTCTACTACATTATAAAAGCCGCATCTTCAATAAATTTATATATACAAGTATTACAAACTATGGGATTTTGACACTATGATTTTAAAATTCACAAACATGAAAGTTATACAATAGAACATAGCAACCCATGAAATTGATTTGCAAAAGTAGAAAAGATAAAAACACTGCAAATTTCGTCTGTCAACTTTTCAACAATGGTAATTTTACCACCGAGTGAAAAATCAATCAATTTTGCCACTATACTTGAAAATATCATGCAAAAAAGCCATCGAGTTAACTTTTTTTACTTTTTGATGTTTTCCTCCGTTAATTCCCACACGTGCCTGACACGTGAGGGTATTTTAGTCGTTTTCCATGCCTCACCATTTCGTCATCAAATCCCCAGCTTTCTTTTATGCAATTTTCATCTCCAACTCGTTTTATTCCACCTTTCGTTTATGCAAAATGCATCCCTGAAACAATTTTCCAACAAAAAAAGTTGACGGTTCACATTCTCACACATTTTGAAGGATGTGATTTGCACTACCTTTGAGATACTAAAACTTTTCAGGGAATTAAATTGCACTAACTTTGAAATACTATATATTCGGGTCTTACCATCGGTTGTTTACCAACATTGAATTATCTATAACCTTCTATCTCTTTCACAAACCCTTTTAACTAATCAGTTATCTCAAATAAAATGGTTGGAAGAACTCCCATCCTTAATGAATTGAAGCAAATATGCGGAGATTCAGAAGTCAATACATGTATGAGGCTGTTTATAGGTCAAATGGTTGTGGCTGAACAAGCTTATGTGGATGTGTTGCGCGGTCAATGTGATCAAATGAGGAATACCCTAAGAAATATAGGAATGTTGATCGACAAGATCCAGACCAAGCTTAATGAAGATGAATATGGTTAGGCCGATTGTTTAAAAGAAATGCGTGATAGCGACATGCAAAATTTGGCTTATTTGACCAAGTTGATTGAGAAAGCTAGGGATGCTATTAGCTAAGATAAGCAAGCTCATGTGTATCACATGGAAGACAATGACATTGAGTAGAATGTGTACCCTGACTTGGCTATATGCCTAATTGGATTCATGGATAAGGAATTGGAGAATAATCTGCAATTGGAGGAGAATTGCAAACATTCTCATTCGAAACAAACTTTCTTCTAGCATACAATTGCAAACATTCAATCTGAATCTACTACTAAGTCCACTGACTTGGCTATACGCCTAATTGGATTCATGGATAAGGAATTGGAGAATAATCTGCAATTGGAGGAGAATTCAGAGTTCTATGTTCTAAGGTTGATGAGACTGTCAGAAAGAGATCAAGGTTCATTGAGAAGATGGAAAGTTATCTACGGGTTGAGGATAATGATGATGCTTACCAAACTGCACGAGTCTTGAAGCATGCTAAAAAGAGGGATTAGGGAAGGCAATTGATCTCTAAATGATGAAGGAACAATCCCATCTTGGTGCGCGTGAGATGTCAACCTTCTGAAGAAATTGAAGGACAGAACGGTGGGATAGTGTTTAGGTGTAACTGGTTTGTCCCTGTGTTTTAGATTTCTTGATGCACCCTTGTTTTCTAAGGTTTAATTGAAAGAAAAATATTTTTTTTGGTAGTTTGACATGAAATTGTTAGGCTTCCATTGATGTTTGACTCTAGAATGTCAAACATACTAAGAGATTGATATAGATTTGCAAGAGCGAGTGACCAAAAGTGTAAATGAATGATTGCCTAATTCTGTATCCAAAAACCCAAGATAGTGAGCAATTGAAGATAGACATACATTTGGAGTCACCATGGATTTTGGTAGGCTTCAAATGATGTTTGACTCTAGAATGTCAAACATCCTAAGAGTTTGATATGGAATTGCAATAGTTAGTATGGGTTTTTATCACCATTTAGACAAACTGCAATTGTAAGTCAAATTTGCAAATGATATCCAAAGCCTATGTTAAGCTCCTGCAAATTCATGTTTTAAATAGATTTACATTGATTGTTTTTTTACAAACTACAAAACAATGACAAATTGGTCATACAAGTCCATTATTTTTGCCAAATTAGTCATATTGCCTTGTTCATTAATTGCCAATCTTAGGCTTCCTATTACATTGTACCAAAAGTTAGATTAGAACCTAACACCACATTGACATAATCTTCTACAACTTAGCCGTAACAAAAGATTAAGGGTGCTTGAAACCATTCATTTAGCTTTACTTTTATCTTTCTTGTTAGTCATCAATGCCATAACTCTTCTCCTCTTGAGGTCTTCCACCAGCTCTAGTGCAACAACATCATCACCATCATTTTCCTCTTTTTTCACCTTAACAACCTCGATTTTGACCTCAATAGCTTTTGCATTGACCTCAACAGCCTCTGGTTTCACCTTAAAAACATCTTCTTTCAGTTCTTCATTTGGAATCACAAAATCAACATATACTTCATCTATTTGTTGCTAATAATAAGCAAAAATGTCATCCAAATCTCCAGTTTTAGTTATATGGTGAAGCTCATCCAGTGCTTGATCAATATCAACAAACATGTCACTAATCTCTTAAGGCTCATCATCACGATGGTATGAATCATCATTCCATTCAAAATGCACGACTTTATCAAAATCTGTATCAGTGTCCAATGTAGGGAAATACCTTGGCTTGCCACTGATGCTATCACTATTATTAGTCTCATACCGACGAATCTCTATCCCTATATCAAAATTAGCAAAATCATCAAAATCATCAAAATCAAGCTCACCAAAAAAGACATCATCACAAGTGACATCGTTTGAAACTTGTTCTTCCTGGCTTGAATCATCAAACCCAAACACGTTGTCAAGCTCTTCCAATATTGTTCTGTACTCATACTTAACACTCATCCTTCTATTCATATATTCAAAATTTTTTTCTATTGACCATGGTGGTGGGAACTCAATGTCATCATCACATATACAAAAATTATTAGCCACTGTTAACGCAATGATGCCTAAAAACGTTACTTGCATTTTTCGGTCTCGCTTTGTTTTGATTACGACAATATGTAAATACAAGCATTTACGAATACAACGAAAAACGAATTCTTGAGTTCAAGTATTTTTCATTTCGACCATTATCACTTAAGGTATGAACACACAAGTAATTATCCTAATTAAGTGATTAAGGATTTAATCTTTTCTTAAAACTCACTTTTTATTAAGTGTGACAAAGTATTATTATTAAACTTTCTTTTTAAGAAAATGTTTTATTAAATTAATTATTTGAAAATATGAAATTTAAAAATGGCATTTTCTATCTTGGTTTGGAATATCTTTTCAGGATATTTTAATTCCCAGATTCGAACCAATCCACTAAAAGACAAAAGGGAACGGACTCTACGCCGGCGATTCCTTAGCGCCTATGGCGGTTCCTTATCGATAAGGAACCGCAGGCAGATATAGCCGTTGGATGTTTGTCTTATAAATAGTGGATCATTCTCAGACTTTCATTTCACCTCTTTTGCACATATATTTCCAGATTCTTTCATACTTCTTAAATCACTCAAATCCTTGATCATTTATTTAATTACTACTTGTTTAGAAGTGAATCTTTCTCTTCTCATCTTTTCCTCTCAAAGTGCAAAGAGAAGAACACTATCATTCTTGAAGTGTTTTGTCTACCTCAAAGATCCATTGAAGATCCAAACTCATTCATTCATTGTTGTGTCATTTTTGTGAAGATCCAAGTAGTTGTGTCTATTTGGAAGTTGTGTATGTTTTAAGGTTAATACTTAGTCCTTAAAGTATATCGGTGTAGATTGGTCCTAGCTAAGATTAGGGCTCGACTTTTAGCTTAGAGCCGGAAATTGGTTAAGCGCGTTGATCCCAAACTTAGATCGATTTAGCTTGTGTAAACGAGATTAAATCAAGTTAAAACACGTAGAGAAACTTTGTTGTGTATAAAACAATTTAAGTATTATGCGAAATTAATACTCAAACAAGAACACACAAACAATGTAAACCAAACTTTCACTTGATTGATTAGAACAAACTTGCGTACAATGAAAGTGTTAAACGAATGAAAACTTATATTGAAACAAAACCTAACGGCCTCCTTTTATAGACATAAGGAGCCTTGTACAAGAGTCTACGTATCAGCTATTTAAGGTAAAGATAAACATAGAAAATACATTGTTGATCATATCTTTACTAGAAACAAACTAGAAACATAATACGCGTAGACTAAATCTTCTATCAGTGCTTGACTTCATCCTATCAACGCTTGGCATCTTCCTATCAACGCTTGTTCTGTCAACGCTTGTTTTCTTCTTATCAACACTTGTTTTCTTCTTGTTAGCGTCCAAGTGTACTGACTACATTTTATTCCCAACAGTTCTCCCCTAAACATGATATATACTCTAGCAATCAAGTTTCTGAACAAAAAATTAAGAACTAGGAGGATTCTTAAAAATCTTATCATACTGGTAATAAACATGCCTAATCAAATCTTTGGCCACGTCACTTGAGTAGTCAATCTCCAGCTGTGTTGTCTTCAACTTTTCCAAAACTTCTTTGGACATGGGATACTCAGCATCTACAAGAAGATACTCAGCAAACTTTGTAGAACTCAAATAATACACACCAGCAGCTGAATACAAACGCCATTGAAGTCCACTGATATCATCCTCAAGATCCTTCCAAACAGGATCTTCATCTTCTGGTGCACACATTCTCTTGAATGTTGACCAAAGCTTTATTCCATTGACTGAAGTAGGTGCTTCAGTCTCATACTTGGCAAGCAATAACTTCCAAAGGTCTGCCAAGTCTTCCCTATCCATACTTTCAAAGAGAGACATAAGAGTAGTAAATGTGTGTACCTCTTTCCCATATCTGCCAATCATCCAAAACCCACTTGCATCTTCTTCATAGCTAATGATAGGGTTTATGGCATCAAGAGGTAACACTTGTACCATATCTGAAGCTTCCATGGGTGAGAGCTTAATTCTCCTTCTAATAACAGCTTCACTGGGATTTAATTTATCCATATCTTTAGGTAACTCAAGTGGAACTCCCTTCTTCAAAGGCCTTGGAACAATCATTGCCTTTTGAATCTCCATCTCTTCTGCAAGTTCTTCTCTCCTTTCATTTGAGAGAAGTCTGATAGTATTCATTTCCTGCACTGTTGCCCAAATAGGATAAGCCTTATACTCCAACTCTTCACAGGTTAATCCCTGCAATTTCTGAAATGTCCATCCTGTTTGATGACACCTGAGCAACATGTAATAAAGCTCCCTTCTATCTCTTTTTAGCAGTGAGAAAACATTGCTAGCCTTATGCTTCAGAATGACCTTGCATTCTATTTTAACTCTTAGAAGAATCTCCAATCCCCAAGTTTGATCTGAAATTGTCATATCTGGATTCTCTATAACCTTATCTTCCCAAGCATGGTACATCTGAGCAACTTCTGGCATATCATAATCTACCTGCAACTTTAACTCTCTAAGTTTCTCCCTTGCCAACTCATCACCATATTCAAGTCTTTCTGGTTGTTCAATTATCATAACACTTGAATCTGAACTTCCTTCATCACTTCCTTCTTGTTCCTCAAAAGTAACTACAAATGGTGATTCACCAATCTTCTTCTTTTCTTGTTCCATAAGTTGTGCAACCAACTTTGAATCAAACTCTACTTGTGCTGCATCCTTTGGAACTTCTGTTTCTATCATGATTCCTTTACCCTTATCTAATGGATCAATGATGGGTAAAGATGATGATGGTACATGCGAAGACACTTCCTTGATGATTTGATGACTGGAATACATCAACCATATCTGCAGGTCTGCCAACGTTCAAATCATGTGTATCAACGCCCAACTTACTTTTGTCAGTGCTTGGTGTGTCAGCGTCCAAAATCTGCTTGTCAACGCTCACCTTGCTCTTGTCAGCACTTCTTGTGAACTGCTCCATCATTGCTGTAAAGGATAAGTTCAAGTTTGTAGGAGTAACCAAAGATATATCAAAACCTGGTTGCTTCTTCAATTCAGTAAGAGCTTCAGCCACACCCAAAGATTCTCCATCATGTGAGCCTTTGCCACTCAAATCAACAAGCTCTGTAGCAGCTTCATGTGAGCCTTTATCACTCAAATTAATAGGCTCTGTAGCAGCTTCCTCCCCTTTGTAAGGATCCTCCCCTGATGAAAGGACTCTTGTCTGCCTTCTCCTAGATTCAGCAGTTTCCAAAACAACAATCCTCTCCCTCAATTGCTTGAGTTCAAGGCCTCGTGTACTGACTGTTTGTACCAGGTCTGCATTTTGCTTTTGCAAGCTAATGCAGACAGCCGTCAATTCCAACATTATGTATGGTTCCAATCTGCCCTCCTCTAGAATGGATATTTGACCTCCCAAAGTAGAGTCATGGGGCATGGATGAGGTCTTAAAGATGTTAGGACCGGCTTGGCCTGCATCTAAGCGAGTACCAATAGTCCCAGCCTCATCCATAGCACCAACCACATTGGTGGTGGCGGTTCTCTCTGCAACATGGCTAGGACCACTAGAGGAGAACACTCCAGTAGTCCTTGGGCGTTTTATCAACCTATATTCAGGGGGTGTAGAAGATGATGTGGAATAGGTGGTAGTTTGAATGTTAAGGGGTGTTTGGGTCTGTGATGGAAAGGTGTCAACGTTTGGATTCGTAGTGTCAACGCCAACATTTAACGTGTCAGCGTTGTAGGATTCCTGGTCAAGTTCCATGTGTTAAGGTGAAGGTAAGGGGTCTGGTATTGGGTCAAGTTGTGGTTGTGGGTCAGGTTGAGGGTGTGATGCTGCAATAACAGCAAGCATAGCTTGAGTGAGGGGTAAGTCTCTGTGAGGGGGTGAGTTCATCTTACTAAAAATAGCTTTCTTTTGCATAGGGATCTCATAAAAATCATCATGATCCTTTGTGCAGTACCTTTGCTCATCAAAAACCATTTGTAAAAATCTGGGATAAGCCAAAGTCATCTTATTACCCTTGTTTTTACACATGCCATCAAAAATAAGTTTACAAAAATTATACGTTTGCCCATTTGTAATGCACACAATTGCACTAGCAATTGATCTGTTAATTTCATTATGTGCAGTACATTTGGGACTCAAACATTTAAGAATGACATGTATTAAGTACTTCCAGGCTGGAGGGAATTCTTGTTTATGATATTTATTTAAAGTACCCTCTTCAGGGAAAGGGTACCCCAAAGCCTGAAGTCCTTGTTCTATCTCATTAATGGGGAGGGTGGTTATACCATCTGCATCATTAAGATGCAAATCCTGGCTAACCAAGGCTTCATTAACCACCCAAGTACGCCCATGAACAATAGCTGTTAATGTAGTCACATTATTAAGCGTTGAGGAACTAACAGTGTTCCAAAACTGTTTAATATGAGTGACAAGGATGAGAGGAGCATGAGAAAGTGCATACCTAAGTGGAGATGCATTCAAATACGCCACCATCTGAGTGTATTGTGGAAACAGAGCATCATCAGCCTCCAAATAAGCAATCATGCTGTGCTGACTTCTGAATCCCAATACCAAGTCACTTGGTTTAAACTTAGGCGCTATTGATGTAGAAAGCTGTTTGTGAAAGATTGTAAAAGATGAATTATAGGAGAAAATTGTTAGACAAGAATATGAGAGTAACCTGTTTAAAAAGTAGGAGCCAAATATATAGGAGTGATAGGCACATGTGATTGGTCAAAAATGAGGCAAGTATTTTCAAATTATAATGATGAAAATATTGAAAAGAAAATAAGTTATCTTGTGCATTAATTAAAAGTTATCAACTCCCAAAATTACGGCCCCAATTTTCGTCAAAAATAACAACTGGGTAGGACCCAATGAGTGTCAACGGTAAAAAATAACCCATCAACACCCAACGGCTATATTCTTGTCAACGTTTGCAAAAGCCATGTCAACGTCTAAATTGGTCACAACAACGCTTGGAAATATATCTGTCAGCGTCCAAAAATAAAAGTAATATAAATGAAAAAGGACCTTAACAAAGTAATTTATCCTAGTGAAGATAACCTATAAACTAAAAATTACTATAGGGCGGAAAGCACTGTCCAATTATGCACACTTGCTTATGCAAGATAGACATAACAGTCCTCTAGTGTCCCTTGCTAACCAAAATTCTTAACAGTTAAGTTATCTCATAAAATCCCTTGTAACTCCCAGGTAATCCCAATATAAATCATTCCCAAGTCTCCCAACAGACCACATCCAATTCTAGGCCAAAAAGGTCTTGGCAGAATGCATAGTATATCAACTTTGCATGCTACAGTGCCTCATGAGATAGTAAACTAACTCATACTCACCAGTGGACACAATCTAGAATTATGATAAGAGTATCATAAGAATACCCAAAAGTCCTAAAGGTTCCTAAAACCTCCCCTTAAACTGTGACACATAAGTTGCCAAATAATATGCATGTAAATAAAAATTTATGTCAAGATAGGAATATAAATATTCCAACCATCATCCATAAATTGAAACATGCTCCAATGATTCTCCAAGGATCCATAAGCAACTCTGTATCCAATGGTACAATGCTAACGACGCCTGCACACTTAGATCAAAAACCACAAAACTAACATGTTGCTGACAACGCCACGATAACACTTATCAGCGTTAAAATAACCTTTGTCAGCGTTAGACAAATAAAGTGGAAAATCTAATTTCACATAAAGACCAATAACAATGCATATCCTGTACATACTTTTACAATAAGACCCCAAAACACATATTAAGTGAGATTGATCATTCCAATACTTGTTACCAAGTATTGAAACCTTCCAGTATCAAAAGGTTTAGTCAATAAATCAGACACATTCTCTTCTGTGTCAACCCTATCTGGTTGTATTAAACCTTTTTCATAATAATCTCTTATAAAATGATGTATAATTTCTATGTGTTTTGTTTTAGAGTGATGTACAGGATTTTTAATAATGCATAAAGTACTGTTATTGTCTACAAAAATTTTGGTATGCATAAAATTATACCCATAATCCAACAGCTGGTTCTGAATCCATAAGACTTGTCCACAACAAGCAGCTGCTGCAACATACTCTGCTTCAGTTGTATAATTGGCCACCACTGTTTGTTTCTTGCATTGCCAAGATATCAATCTACTCCCAAGAAACTGACATCCACCAGTTGTGGATTTTCTATCAAACTTGTCACCACTATAGTCACTGTCTGAATATGCAATAAGCTCCAATGGTGAATCTTTTGGATACCATAAACCCAGGTCTGGATAACATCTAAGGTATTTAAAGATCCTCTTGACATCATGAAGATGACACTCTTTGGGAGTCACTTGATGGCGTGCACATGCACACACAACAAACATAATGTCAGGTCTTGAAGCTGTGAGATACATCAATGAACCAATCATTGATCTATAGTGCCTGACATCCACTTCTTTTCCATCTCCAACTTTTCCCCAAGGGTGTTCTCTATCCATAGGAGTGCTAGCCCTTTTCTCATGTGGAGAAAAGCTAAACTTCTTCAAGATTTCTGCTACATATTTATCTTGAGAGATGAAGATACCATCTTCTTTCTGCTGAACTTGTAACCCTAGAAAGAAGTTCATCTCCCCCATTGCACTCATCTTAAACTTGTCTGTCATAAGCT
Organism: Glebionis coronaria; assembly: GCA_025667525.1. Classification (NCBI taxonomy): domain Eukaryota; kingdom Viridiplantae; phylum Streptophyta; class Magnoliopsida; order Asterales; family Asteraceae; genus Glebionis; species Glebionis coronaria. Next base: position 512,842,527 of record CM046876.1, on the reverse strand, counting down.
TGGAAATGTCTTCACTCATCTTTGTACTTGAAGATCCAAAGATGATATCATCCACATAAACCTGGACAAGTAAGAAATCGTTACCAGTCTTCTTTGTAAATAAGGTCTGGTCTATGGTGCCCCTTTTGAATCCATTTTCCACCAGATAGGTGGACAATGTGCCATACCATGCTCTTGGGGCTTAATGAAGTCCATACATAGCTTTCTTGACTCTATACACCTTGTCTGGATGTTCTGAATCTTCAAAAACAGGAGGCTGCATAACATAAACCTCCTCTACAATTGTGCCATAAAGAAAAGCACTCTTCACATCCATTTGATAGACTGTAAAGCCCATGCAGGAAGCATAGGCTAGAAAGATTCTTATAGCCTCAATCCTTGAAACTGGTGCAAAGACCTCCTCATAGTCTATCCCTTCCTCTTGTGTATAACCTTGAGCCACTAAACGTGCCTTGTTTCTGACCACAATGCCTCTTTCATCCTTTTTGTTTCTAAGAACCCATCTTGTCCCAATAGGTCTGACATGTCTGGGACAATCAACCAACTCCCAAACATCCTGAATAGCAAATTGGTGAAGCTCATCTTGCATTGCTTCCACCCAACTTGGTTCTTTGAGAGCATAAAAATTCTTCTTGGGTTCCTGTTGTGACAGAAAACAGGCAAACAAACATGCTTGAACAAGAGGGGTATCAACCTTCTTGTGAATATCGGTAATACATCCTCCAAGATTCTGATGAGATCGTCTAGTTTGAACAGGAGACATCACATCACCAATAATTAGAGAGGAATGGTGATTTCTGATTATAGAAGTAAGCACTCCTCCCTCAATAAGGGTGTTGTCCTCAATCTCATCTTCCATGTTACCAATATCCTCTTCAGACTCTCTTCCATCAACATCTGAGTGAACCTCTCCATTTTCGTTTGAAGATTCACCTTGTTCAAAACCATTTGAAGAGAAAATATGGTCAAAAGAGCTGTCAACGCCTGGACCATGGCTGTCAACGTTTGAGCCATCAACGTCTGAATTTGTCTTGTCAGCGCCAGATTTTCCTTTGTCAGCGCCTGAAAGATCATGCATGTTGTCAACTGGTGATACTTAGGGACCACCATTTTCCTTTCCAGCAGCAGCATCAACAACAAATGCATCTGTCCATATGGGAATAGTAACATACTCAAGTATGGGTGATGATTTGTCTGCTTGTGATCCAACCTCTTCATTAACCTGTGTTCTTGAAACATCAACAACTGTCAGCGCCTGAAAAAAAAAGTGGTATCAGAGCTTGTTGAGAAACTTTGATCTAAAGAACACAAGAACCCTAAATCGCCAAAAACCCTAATTTTCTCAAAACCCTAAAAACAACATGTCTACCCCAGAAGTAAACTCCTCCTCCTCAACCCCCAACATCAAGATTCCCATGCTAGACCCAGACAATTTCGAGCTGTGGAAGTTTAACTTTGAACAGTATCTGCAAATCTATGACTACACCCTATGGGAAATTATTGAATATGGAAACACATTCAATAAAGCTCAAAAGATTGCAGCTGCCATCTTACAAAGAACAAATGTTCAAGGCTCTACTGAAGAGGATAGAAGAGAAAAACCTGAAGATGGTAGAGCTGTCTCAACTGAGGACATAGCAAAGAGAATGTGTGACATGAAAACCCTAAGTATTCTGAAACTCTCCTTGGGACAAGAAAATCAGCATAAAAATAGAAGCTATGAGTCTGCAAAAGATCTTTGGGCAGCTCTTGAAGTTACTTATGATGGTAATGCTGATACTGTACAAGAGAAAAAGAAGCAACTCTTGCATGAGTATGCTGTTTTCAAAGCTCAACCCAATGAGAAGCTAAGTAGTGTGAGAAGCAGACTTCTTGACATTACAAGCAAGCTGTCCTTCATGGGAACAGTGCTTGGTGATGTTGATATTATCGCAACTTTTCTTAAAAGCCTTGGTGATGCATGGAAGATTGAAGCAAGTTCTATAATTGCTAACAACACTCACAAAAGTTCTACTTTTGATGATGTTTACAATAAACTGAGGCTGATAGAGAATGAAACTCTTTTGGATCAAGGAAACAAGTCTACCAATGGAAATATGGCTTTCTTCTCACATAGTGAAGGTCAATTTGATCAAAAGGATTCATACATGCACCCCGTTACTGGATCAACTTGTGTTAACGCTGGATCAAAACCTATCAACGCCTCATATTCAGACGCTGACACATACAAAGTTGACTCACCAAGAGTTAAGCCTGCTGGTATTGATCTGGATACTGTGTGTGCATACATTTCTTCATTGCCCAATGGTTCAGTGATTACATATGAGGACCTTGAGCAAATTAGTGATGAGCATCTGGAGGAGATGGACATAAAGTGGAATATGGCTCTTGCAAGTATAAGAGCAAACAGATGGAATAGAAGATTCAAGAAGAAGATGACTTTTAATGCCAAGGACACTGCTGGATTTGATAAATCCAAGGTTGAGTGTTACAATTGTCATCGTATGGGACACTTTATGAGAGAATGCAAATCTCCAAGAAGATCTGATGCTGGAAAACCCTCAAGCCAAATCATTAAGGCTCAAGATTCTAAAGCCATGGTTGCAATGCAAGAATTTGATGGTGTTGGATGGGATTGGAGCTACTTGGCTAAGGATGAGGAAGAGAACAAAGCTTTGGTTGCAGAAAAGGAAGAAGAAGAGCATGTTCACTATGATCTCATGGCACACTCCTCATCTTCATCAGACAATGAGGTATATGATGATGCTTTTTGTAGTAAGGGTTGTCGTCTAAACACTGAAAAACTTAACAAAGAAGTTTTAAAATTGACAACAGATGTGGTTAATGAAAGATGCAAGTTGTCTAACTATCAACTTGCTCTTACTCAAACTGAAAAGACTGTAGCTGAGTATAAGAAAATGGAGTTTGACCTAAAAGATCAAATCAATATTTTAAAACATGATTTAAATTCTAGTATTGATATTAGAAACATCATGGAGAGAGTCAATGCTGAATTACAGGCTAAGTTAGATGAGGCTATCAAAAATAAGGATAATGTAGACCTTAAAATTCAGAGATTTGATAAAGCCTCACAAACCCTAGAAAAATGTGTTTGTGAACAAAGGGATCTAGGGATATGACTGGGATTGGGATGAAAGAGTATGCTGGTGTTCCACCACCTGCTGGGGATTTCTATGGTGTCCAAAGAAAGGACTTATCTTGGACTGGTTTACCAGAACTCCAAGAAGAGGAATTTATTCCTCCACCAAGAGCTCTTAACCCAATAGAGGAATATAGGCAGAATTTGACTGATTTGGACCAATGGAAGAAAGCTAACCCTACCTTCTTTGTTAAGGGTGGCATGCTTAGTTATAGCCCAAATGAGTCTACACCCATTAAAGTGACAAACCCAACGACTGGCAAGACTATTGACCTTGGCTTAAACGTTGTTAGAAAACCTAGTATTAAATATGCAGAAATGTATAGAAAAACTAAGTCACCAAAAAGCCAAATTAGTGATAATGGAACAGGTTTCTTTTCTTCTAGACCTAGAGTTATGTCTAGAAAAGCCTGTTATACTTGTGGTAGTTTTTCACGTTTAGCCTATAAGTGTGTCAATGCTTCAAATGTCAACACTGACAAAAAGTCAAACACTGTCAAACCCAAATCTTTTGTCCAACAATGTCCATAAGTTGTTAGACCAATGATAGGTGTGTAAACACCCATCCTTTTACCACTTAATTCTGGCTAAAACGAGACCAAAACACGTATTTAATATCGTTTGTTTGGAATTATGCGTGGTTTTTGTGTTTATTGTGTTTTCAGAGCCAACCGGATGGATAATGGAGAAAACATGGGATTGCACGGGTTTTATGGAAGAAAAAGACTCAAGACGAAGTCTATTGTCCAAGAGATGCAAAAGATTTAAAGTCACTGGGCCTATTCGAAGATTTATCAAAGAAAAGGACCAAAGATGGAAGATTTACATAAGTCGAAGAAACTCAAGTCTATTAAACGAAGAAATTAAAAGACGAGTTGAATTTTATCGACAACAATTCCCGAATCAGAATCGAAAACGTCAACTTTTCTGAAAAGACGAGAAGACAAGAAGAACGGGAGAAAGCCCACTCACCAACCAAAGGGGACACCTATATAAAGGGATCCCCTCACACTTTCCATCCAGTTTTTTAGTTTTTCTTTTCCCCACCTTTTTCTCTTTTTCTGTTTCGTAGCATCACCAACACCACTAGGGTGTTTGGTGATTTTGATCTTTGTTTTTCAAATCTTGTAATTTTAATCTTTGTTTTATCTTGTTCAACATTAATCATCAATACAAGTTCTTGTTTAATCTTTCCATTTCATCTTGTTCATCATCATCTTTTATTTCAAGTTCTTAAGTTCTTATTTGGTTGAGTTTTGATTTTAAAGAGTTGTTGAATTTGCATTTTTATTGATGGGATTTGTAGTTTATGGTTAGTAGATGCTTAGTGATTAGTTTATTTAAGTTTTTGGTGAAAAACTTGGTGATTTTTGGATTAAAATCGTTTTCCTTGTTCTTCGGTAGAAGTTTCTGTTCTTGAGTGTTCCCAGGTTCCGGATGAACAAAACTTCCGGATGAACACCAAAGTTCCGGATGAACACCAAAGTTCCGGATGAACAAGAAAGTTCCGAATGAATATGTTTTTGAAAAGTTCCGAATGAGTTTCCTTTCAAAAAGTTCCGAATGAGTTTAAAGTTCCGAATGAATGTGTTTTTGAAAAGTTCCGAATAAACTTCCTTTTAAATCTTCCAAATAAACTTCCGCATGAACAAAAGTTCCGAATGAGTTTCTCCTTTAAAAGTTCCGAATGAGTTTTTCCTTTAAAAGTTCCGAATGAGCAATAAGTTCCGGATGAACAAAACTTCCGAATGAGTTGAATGTTCCGAATAAACTTCCGAATCAAAGTTCCGCATAAAGTTCCGAGTGAAGTTCCGAACGAAGTTCCGAATCAGTCAATACTTCCGAACCAAGTTCCGAGTGAAAAGTTCCGAATCAAGGTCATACTTCCGAATCAATTTTCTTTTGAGCATCTTTAATTGTTACTGTTTCTTTGTTACTGTTTTTTTAGTATTACTGTTTCTTAATTTTTACTTTATATTTTAATTCAAGTTTTTATTAATTGTCATTAAATTAATTGATTTAAGTTTTCATTTTAATACATTTAAACTTTTTAGTAGATCAGAAAACTAAACCCTTTTTTTTAGTAACCAAGAACAATCATTCCACTTAGAACCAAGATCAATTCGAGGGGATATCGAGAGAATAAATTGAACCTATACAAAATCTTAATATCAAATGGCGCCGCTGCCGGCTCTTCTCGTTAAGATCAAATGTTTTTTGTGAGAACTTGGATTTTGGGATCCGTTCCCCGTGAACGTTACTTTTTCACAAAAAATTTCAAAAACCCTAAAAAATATAAAATTTTCAAAAATACAAAAAAATAGAAAAACCATAAAAACCAAAAATATTTCTTGTTTTTTCTTTGTTAGTTCTTTTGCAGGTGTATGGTCTTATCAAGAGCCCGAGCCTCTCGATAACTTAGACATGGCCGGTGTACAAAACAACAACAACATACCACCTCCAAACAATAATAATAACAACAACAACCCACCTTTCAACAATATGAATAATAATAACAACAACAATGAGCCTCTACCGGATAATCGCCCGATGATTGAACTGCTGCAAGCTCACGTAGATGGCAACACTGATCCAATTGTTATACCAGCAATTGCAGCCAATAATTTTGAGCTCAAATCTGGCTTTATCCAGATGGTCTCTGCTCAACCATTCTTGGGGCGTACCATTGATGATCCACATGACCACATCAAGAGATTCTTACAACTCACTAATACGGTCAAATTCAATGGTGTTCCACAAGAGGTTATCCGTTTACAACGTTTTCCCTTTTCTTTAGAGGGACAAGCCCGACATTGGCTTGCTAAGGAACCGCCACAAAGTATTCTTTCGTGGACGGATTTGGAGACCAAGTTTATCAATGACTTTTTCCCACCCTCTCGTACTACCGCTTTGCGGAATGAAATCATAAATTTTGAACAAAAGTACGATGAGTTGTTCAGTGAATCTTGGGATCGTTTTAAAGATCTTTTGAGAAAATGCCCACAACATGGTTTTACCAAAGTACATCAAATTAATACTTTTTACAATGGTTTAAGCATGAGTGACCAAGATTCACTAAACAGTGCCTCGGGGGGTAATCTTTTGGCTAAGACTTCCAATGCTGCTTGGGATATCATTGAGAATAAGTCTCGTGTGCAAACCAAGAGTGTTCGGACCAATGTTGCTAGTGCTAGTACTAATGACAGCGATAAGCGACTTGACAAAATCACTACGCTTCTTGAATCGCTTGTTACCCACACCGTCAACAACAACAGCAACAACACTAAAAATGCTCAAGTCAGTGCTGTTAGCCAACCATGCGAGATATGCGGGGGTCCTCACTCTTACACCACTTGTACTTCCACCCAAGACTACCCTTCTGAAAACGTGAATGCAGCATATGGCACCTATCCTCAACCTGCTTATCAAGCTAGACCTCAAGGTGACCGTAATTTGCTTAGCTACCGCTCCAACAACTATCTCTCACCACCTGGTTTTCCTCCAAACAACCCAAACCAACAACAAAACCTCAATCGCCCTCCTCAACAACAACAACAACCTCGTACACCATACATACCACCTCACAAACAGCAACAACCACCTCAACGAAACAACCAAGTATACCAGCAACCTGCTTATCAACCACACGCATACAATGCTCCTCCCAACCAACCCACCGCTCTACTCCAAGAAGTGCAGACCTACATGAGAACTAACGATGTGATCGTGGAAAAACTTCAGCGGGAAGTGCTCAACTTGAAAGCAGACCTGGTCAAACAAGGGAACGATTTGAGAGCCGACATGAGAAACACGTTGGATAGCCAAACAAATGACTTGAAGAACATGATGGCTAGTTTCTTCCAAGGTAATCAACCCTCTTCTTCGGGTACTCTTCCGAGTAACACCGTTGCGAACCCAAGAGGGGAGATGAAAGCAATCACCACTCGCAGTGGCAAAGGTACCAAGGAACCCGAGCTTCCTATACCTCCACCGGTGATTGTGACTAAGGAGAACGAGTCACCTGCACCTATTCCTCATCCTTCTCCTTCCCCAATTTATCTACCTCTTACTTCTACCCCTCCTCCACCCAAGGATGTGAGTGATCCTTCGATCCCAAAGCCTTCCTCTTCTTCTGATATACCTTATCCATCTAGGTTGAGGAAAGAGAAGCTCAAAAGCAAGGACGATATTCAGGTTTCGAACTTTCTTAAAATGTTTAAACAACTGAATTTCAATATCTCCTTCGCTGAGGCTCTCGCTCACATGCCTAAGTACGCGAAAATGTTTAAAGATCTTCTGAGCGACAAGGAAAAGCTTCTTGATATTCCCAACTTAATGAGAATTGCTCTGCAGTGCTCTTAAGGAAATTGCCAACCAAGCTTGGTGATCCGGGTCGTTTCTTAATCCCTTGCAATTTCCCGGGAGTAGAGAATTGCATGGCCCTAGCCGATCTAGGTGCCAGTATCAACTTAATGCCTCTAAGCGTTTGGAAGCAATTATCTCTCCCTGAGCTAGTCCCCACCAAAATGACTTTGGAATTGGCCAACCGTACGGTTGCTTATCCAGTGGGGATAGCCGAAGACGTCATTGTAGGAGTCGACAAATTCACTTTTCCTGCTGATTTCGTTGTCGTCGACTACGAGATGGACCCTCGTGTGCCACTAATTGTTGGTCGTCCATTCTTGAGGACCGGTCGCACTCTCATCAATGTTGAAGCCGGTGAGCTTATCATGAGAGTGGGTGACGATAAAGTAGTCTTCAACATGGGAAAGTTGTCTAAACAACCTTATTCATATGAGAGTGTTAATTGTATTGACGTTCTTGATGAGGCTTGTGAAGAAAACTTTATTGATGCTTGCAAAAGTATTCCTACCTCTCTTCCCACTGTTGAGACCGTGTCCTCTATTGATTCATCATTGTCTCTATTTGGAGATAGTGATTTGTTTTGGAAAGATCTTGAAGACACCATGGGAGATGTGAACTTATCTAATGATGATTCTCCAACCGATGGGGATGAAGACATGCATTTCTTTGAAAATCTTCTCAATGAAGACAATCCTTCTCCACCATCTCCCACGGTTATTGCTATCGATACTCCGACTTTAAAAACGCCTCCTGTCGAAAATCCTCCAGATTTAGAACTTAAGGAGTTGCCGCCCCATCTCGAGTATGTGTTCCTTGACGAAGAGAAGAAGTCGCCAGTCATCATTGCTAAGGATTTGAAAGATGAAGAGAAAATTCGCCTCATCGCCGTGCTTAAAGATCACAAAAAGGCGATTGCTTGGAAAATCTCTGATATTCGCGGAATTGATCCTCACTTCTGCACACACAAAATTCTCATGGAGGACGACTTTAAGCCCACTATTCAAAGCCAACGAAGGGTGAATCCAAAAATCCATGAAGTCATCAAAACAGAGGTTATCAAACTTCTTGATGCGGGTATGATTTACCCTATTTCGGATTCACCATGGGTTAGTCCAGTCCATTGTGTGCCCAAGAAGGGCGGAATAACCGTTGTTCCCAATGAACACAACGAGTTGATTTCCACTCGTCTCGTTACTGGGTGGAGAGTTTGTATAGACTACCGCAAACTCAATGATGCCACGAGAAAGGATCATTTCCCTCTACCTTTTATGGACCAAATGCTTGAACGTTTAGCGGGTAATGAATATTACTGCTTTCTTGATGGTTTCTCGGGTTATTTCCAAATACCCATCGATCCCCAAGATCAAGAGAAGACAACATTCACTTATCCTTATGGCACATTTGCATACAAAAGGATGCCTTTTGGCTTATGTAATGCCCCCGGGACTTTCCAAAGGTGCATGTTAGCTATCTTCCATGACATGGTTGAACAAACCATGGAAGTCTTCATGGATGATTTCTCGGTCTTCGGGGATTCCTTCTCTTCTTGCCTTGCCAATTTGGAACGTATGCTTAAGCGGTGCGAAGACACTCGCCTTGTTCTGAATTGGGAAAAATGCCATTTTATGGTAAAAGAAGGCATCATGCTAGGACACAAGATTTCCAAAGCCGGTCTTGAAGTAGACCGTGCTATTTAGTCGATGTTATCGCTAAGTTGCCTCCACCTTCAACCGTGAAGGGTGTGAGAAGTTTTCTGGGTCATGCGGGCTTCTACCGTCGATTCATCAAAGATTTTTCTCAAATCGCTCGCCCGATGACCCACCTCTTGGAAAAAGATACTCCTTTCATCTTTTCCAAAGAGTGTCTTGAAGCCTTCAACTTGCTTAAGGATAAGCTAACTAAGGCACCCGTCTTGGTTACCCCTAATTGGGAGCTTCCCTTTGAGTTGATGTGCGATGCTAGTGATTTTGCTATTGGAGCGGTTCAGGGACAAAGAGTGAACAAACACTTCCAACCAATCCATTACGCTAGCAAGACAATGACGGGGGCACAATTGCATTATACGACAACCGAAAAAGAGCTTTTAGCTGTTGTCTATGCTTTTGAAAAATTTCGCCCCTATCTTGTCCTTTCCACCACAATCGTTTACACCGATCATTCCGCGTTGAAGTACTTGTTGACAAAGCAAGATTCCAAACCAAGACTTCTTCGCTGGGTTTTGCTACTCCAAGAATTTGAAATCGAAATTCGTGGGTGATAAAAAAGGAGCAGAAAACCTAGCCGCGGATCATCTCAGTAGACTTGAGGATCCTTACCAGGGGGATCATCCGAACAAAGAAATCAATGATTCTTTTCCCCTGGAGACCTTAATGTCTATAAATTCGACTGCTGATGAAACCCCGTGGTTTGCGGACATTGCAAACTACTTAGCGGGTGGAATTCTCGTTGACGGGTTAACATCCCAACAAAAGAAGAAGTTCTTTAAAGACATTAAGACTTACTTCTGGGATGACCCGTATCTTTTCAAACAATGTGCCGACTTGATTATTCGTCGATGTGTTGATGGATCAGCAGCTTTCCAAATCCTTGATGCTTGCCACAAAGGACCCACCGGTGGTCACTTTGGTCCCAACTACACCGCCAAAAAAGTGTTTGATTCGGGATTTTATTGGCCCTCCATCTATTGTGATGCTCACGATATGGTTAAACGATGTGATGCTTGCCAAAAACAAGGCATGATCACACATAAAGACGAGATGTCTCAGAATTTCATTCAAGAATGTGAAATCTTTGATGTTTGGGGTATCGACTTTATGGGGCCATTCCCTTCTTCTAAAGGAAACAAATACATCCTTGTAGCCGTTGACTACGTTTCAAAGTGGGTTGAAGCCAAAGCTTTACCTACTAATGACGCAAGGGTGGTTTGTAACTTTTTGAAAGCTCTATTCGCTAGATTCGGTGTGCCTCGTGCCATTATTAGTGATCGTGGGACTCATTTTTCCAATGACCAATTCACAAGAGTCATGGCTAAGTATGGTGTAAATCATCGTCTCTCCACAGCCTACCACCCACAAACTAATGGCCAGGCTGAAATATCCAACCGAGGACTAAAGCGGATTCTTGAAAGAACTGTGGGAGAGCATCGTGCCTCATGGGCTGATAAACTTGATGATCCTTTGTGGGCTTTTCGTACTGCTTACAAGACCCCGATCGGCTGTACGCCTTATCGTCTTGTGTACGGGAAAGCGTGCCACCTCCCCATTGAGTTGGAGCACAAGGCTTACTGGGCCTTGAAGTGGGCTAATTTTGATATCAACAAAGCCGGTGACCTACGCAAGATCCAACTCAATGAGCTGAATGAACTCCGTAATGAGGCTTATGAAAATTCTTTGATCTATAAGGAGAGGACTAAGCTCATTCACGACTCTAAGATTAAGAACCGAGAGTTCCAAGTTGGAGACAAAGTTTTACTCTTTAAATCTCGGTTGAAAATCTTTTCGGGCAAGCTGAAATCTCGTTGGTCCGGCCCATTCACCATTGCCCAAATTTTTCCATATGGTACTCTCGAGTTCGCTCAACCTAATGGACCTAATTTTAAGGTGAATGGCCAACGAGTGAAGTTGTACTTTGGTGAGGACACCTCTCAGGAGATGATTCCATCCCTCACCACGTTCCCCATGAACTAATTTTGGGTCGAGTCAGGCTCGTGACTCGGTTATCAAAAACAAGCGCTCCTCGGGAGGCAGCCCGAGTATCTATCCTTTTATGTTTTAACCTCCTAAGTGTAGGGGGAAATGTATAGGTATTTGTATTTGTGTGGTGATGTGATTACAGGGAGAAGTGCACTCTTAGAATCTTTGAAGAACCGTGCTCCCGTCCCGTGTTATCCGAAATCCGGTTTTATCTCTCAACTATCGTGATTCAATTTTCTTCATACTCACATTTGAAATTGATCACTTTAGTCGTCTCTTCCTTAGCTTGAGTTAACCAACGTACACAATGTCATAAGTGTAGGGGAGACTTTTCCCACATGCTTAAACATTGAGGACAATGTTTATCTTAAGTGTAGGGGGGACTTCTATCGAAGTTTTAAGTGGACTTTTCCATGAAAATGCCTTCATTTAACCGGAAAATCATCTTTTTCAACATTTTTCAAATTTTTAATTAACTTTGGCCATTTAGTAATAATTTTTAAATTTTATCGTTGCTTTCGTATGTATATATCCCGCAATAAAGTCAAAAATATTAATATAGTGGTGTAGCTAGTTTAGAAGTCTTTGACATATTAGGCCCGTTGCGATTATTTTGACCCAACCCAAATAGACTTATCCAAGTTATTCTAGCTAGTATCCTTAACCATGTAGACCTTAATTGGTTTATTAGGCTAAGCATCCACGAGTCTCATTACTTGAGATTTTAAATTGTGGAGGACGAGAAATGATAGAGTTAATTATAAGTCGGTATTCTTGCACAAGCTCACTTGGTGTAATTATTTGCCTATTCTCCCATCACTTGCTAATATTTATCTGCAATAAGTAAGGTCGTACTATTTGAAAAGTTACTTAGCTTCTAGCCCAAGATCGTTTAAAAGTTGCTCGGTAATGATAAGAGTTCATAGCCAAGGCATAACTTATGAAGCGGGGCGCGAAGATTGGCGAGTCCGATAAGGCCCTAACAAGGCATGAGGATTCCATTATATTGCTGAAGATCCAAACTGATGTGAAAAGCATTATTCCCAAAATCAATATGAAGGATCAAGACTCACGACGAAAAGCAATCAACTCCCATAAAGATCATGGAGAAGTCTATCCGAAAAGACCCTAACAAGGTATGAGGATAAATAGATCCAAGTCCGAAAAGGAGGCGGATCGTTGTATCTCAAAATCCCGATTAGAGATTGAAGAAATAATCATGAAGTCGTGGTCAACAAAGTTGGAGTACCCCTCAAAAGTGCCAAAGTGAAGAAACTCTATTAACGATGAGAAGACCATTATCTCAAGAACGTCTCTCAAGATATGAAGTATGAAGTACATGCCAAATATCGGCCCGAGAAAGGTCTCAAATCGTGAACCGAGTTATGCCAAGATATGAACTTTTTGATATCCCGAGAAGCAGTTTTAAGAGATTTTGTCCTTTAGCTAACTATTGATCAAATCATCCTACTTTGCTTTCAGCCTTAATAAACTATCGAAATAAGTCCAAAAATGCATCTTCATGATCATTCTAAGACAAAAATAAAATATAAGAGATACACCTAGGAATAAGGGAGTTCAAACATATAATTAAGCCATGTGTGTAAGTGTTTGATTTACTAACTTATAATAACAATGATCTCGTTTTTAAGCTTAGTTTGGGGAACGTGAAACTTGAGGGTGATAAATCTTCGCAGCACCAAAGCCCTAATGTAAGTCCTTGATCTCTTTGCAAGTTATTTGCATGTAGCTATTTTCAAGTGAAAATGGTTTTCTATCCTTTTGTTTCCGTTTAAGTTTTAATTTCTTTTAGTACCTTAATTTTTGTTTAAGTAGTATTTGAATAAGGCCAAGGTTGATTAATTATGAGAAAAGTGTAAAATTGCTTTACCACTAAGCATTGCATGAGGGCATGGCAACGGTTAAGTGTAGGGGATTTGATAGGTGTGTAAACACCCATCCTTTTACCACTTAATTCTGGCTAAAACGAGACCAAAACACGTATTTAATATCGTTTGTTTGGAATTATGCATGGTTTTTGTGTTTATTGTGTTTTTAGAGCCAACCGGATAGATAATGGAGAAAACATGGGATTGCACGGGTTTTATGGAAGAAAAAGACTCAAGACGAAGTCTATTGTCCAAGAGATGCAAAAGATTTGAAGTCACTGGGCCTATTCGAAGATTTATCAAAGAAAAGGACCAATGATGGAAGATTTACATAAGTCGAAGAAACTCAAGTCTATTAAACGAAGAAATTAAAAGACGAGTTGAATTTTATCGACAACAAATCCCGAATCAGAATCGAAAACGTCAAATTTTCTGAAAAGACGAGAAGACAAGAAGAACGGGAGAAAGCCCACTCACCAACCAAAGGGGACACCTATATAAAGGGACCCCCTCACACTTTCCATCCAGTTTTTTAGTTTTTCTTTTCCCCACCTTTTTCTCTTTTTCTGTTTCGTAGCATCACCAACACCACTAGGGTGTTTGGTGATTTTGATCTTTGTTTTTCAAATCTTGTAATTTTAATCTTTGTTTTATCTTGTTCAACATTAATCATCAATACAAGTTCTTGTTTAATCTTTCCATTTCATCTTGTTCATCATCATCTTTTATTTCAAGTTCTAAAGTTCTTATTTGGTTGAGTTTTGATTTTAAAGAGTTGTTGAATTTGCGTTTTTATTGATGGGATTTGTAGTTTATGGTTAGTAGATGCTTAGTGATTAGTTTATTTAAGTTTTTGGTGAAAAACTTGGTGATTTTTGGATTAAAATCGTTTTCCTTGTTCTTCGGTAGAAGTTTCTGTTCTTGAGTGGTCCCAGGTTCCGGATGAACAAAACTTCCGGATGAACACCAAAGTTCCGGATGAACACCAAAGTTCCGGATGAACAAGAAAGTTCCGAATGAATATGTTTTTGAAAAGTTCTGAATGAGTTTCCTTTCAAAAAGTTCCGAATGAGTTTAAAGTTCCGAATGAATGTGTTTTTGAAAAGTTCCGAATAAACTTCCTTTTAAATCTTCCAAATAAACTTCCGCATGAACAAAAGTTCCGAATGAGTTTTTCCTTTAAAAGTTCCGAATGAGTTTTTCCTTTAAAAGTTCCGAATGAGCAATAAGTTCCGGACGAACAAAACTTCCGAATGAGTTGAATGTTCCGAATAAACTTCCGAATCAAAGTTCCGCATAAAGTTCCGAGTGAAGTTCCGAACGAAGTTCCGAATCAGTCAATACTTCCGAACCAAGTTCCGAGTGAAAAGTTCTGAATCAAGGTCATACTTCCGAATCAATTTTCTTTTGAGCATCTTTAATTGTTACTGTTTCTTTGTTACTGTTTCTTTAGTATTACTGTTTCTTAATTTTTACTTTATATTTTAATTCAAGTTTTTATTAATTGTCATTAAATTAATTGATTTAAGTTTTCATTTTAATACATTTAAACTTTTTAGTAGATCAGAAAACTAAACCCTTTTTTTAGTAACCAAGAACAATCATTCCACTTAGAACCAAGATCAACTCGAGGGGATATCGAGAGAATAAATTGAACCTATACAAAATCTTAATATCAACCAACCCCATTCTTTACTAGAGGGTCTAATACTTATGGACAAAGACCTTTTCAGAAGACCAATACATGGTCTAATAGATAATAGGTTCCTGTAGCAAACCCTAGGTTCAACACTGATAACAGTAATTGCAGCGTTGACAAGACCAAAACAAACGCTGACAGAAACGTTGCCAGACCAAATAATGGTAAATATTTGCAACCAAAGGGAAAGGGGTCTAAAGATTCTTCTAGCTTGACATGGAGACCTAAGCAAGATCAAAACCCTAATTCAGATGGGATTTCTATGACCTGTAACAAATTTAATTATATTTCAAAGGTCATAACAAAACCAATTGGGGTTAACTGGGTGTTTAATCCAAAAAGGGATGAACAAGGGGTTGTTATGAGGACTAAGTATGTTCTTTTTGAACAACCAAATGAATCCAAGTCTGCTCAGGCTTGGGTTCCCAAAGAAAACTAATTTGTTTTCTTTATGTGCAGGGCATTCAAAAGCAGGTTAATGATTATGGCTATCGGGATAGTGGATGCTCTAGGCACATGACTGGGAAGGAAGATTATCTCACAAACTTCACTCCCATTAAGGATGGTGATAAAGTTTACTTTGGAGGCGGATATGGAACTATCACAGGCAAAGGAACTCTTCTCACCAACAGTTTGCGTTTTGAAAACGTGTTTCTGGTAAAAGAACTTGACTATAATCTGTTTAGTGTATCACAAGTTTGTGATAACAAAAATAAGGTTCTTTTTACTGATACAGAATGCTTGGTTTTGAGCAAAGATTTTAAAATACCAGATGAGAAATTCATTGATTATAAAACACCTAGGCATAAGGACATTTATAATGTGAATCTTAATGGAATTAGGATGAATAATAACTTGTCATGTCTATATGCTAAGGCTTCAGTTGATGAGAGTAATCTTTGGCACAAGAGATTAGGGCACATTAATTTGAAAAATATAAACAGACTTGTGAGACATGGTTTGGTTGATGGTTTGCCTGAAAAGGCTTTCCACAATGACCACTCTTGTGTTGCATGCCTTAAAGTCAAACAACACAAGGTCTCATTCAAGTATAAACAAGTTCACTCTAGTTCCAAACTACTTCACTTGCTGCATATGGACTTGTTTGGTCCAACTAATATAGAAAGCTTAAATGGTAAATCTTACTGTTTTGTCATCATTGATGATTTTTCTAGGTTTACCTGGACTTTCTTTTTAGCTTTGAAAAGTGACACTGCTGATACTTTGATTAACTTCATTACCCAAATAGAAAAGAAGTCTGGTAATGAGGTTAAGATGCTTAGAAGTGATAATGGTGGTAAGTTTAGAAATAAGTTGTTAGATGATTTTTGTGCCAAGAAAGGGATTACTAGACAGTTTAGTGTAGCCAGAACCCCACAACAAAATGGGGTTGTTGAGAGAAAGAATAGAACCCTTATAGAAGCAGCCAGGACTATGTTGGCTGATGCTCACTTTCCCATTGCTTTTTGGGCTGAGGCTGTGAATACAGCTTGTTATGTTTAGAATAGAGCATTATTCAACAAGATTCATAACAAAACACCTTATGAGTTACTTTGGGGAAGGAAACCTAATATTGGTTTTCTTAAACCTTTTGGTTGTCATGTAGTTGTGCTGGACACTAGTGATGCCTTAGGTAAATTTAGTGCTAAAGGTGATGAAGGCTACTTTATGGGTTATTCAGTGCAGAGTAGAGGATATAGGGTTTACCTTAAGAAGGAAAATGTATACTTGAAAAGGTACATGTTAGGTTTTTAGAAAGTAAACCTAGTGATCCTGAAAGTGGTCCAAATTGGTTATTTGACTTGGAACCTCTATCTAGGACTTTGAATTATATGCCTGTTACTAATCCAAACATTGTGAAGGTAACTTCAAATGTTGTGGAAGAACCAGTATGATAAGATTTGTAAGAATCCTCCTAGTTCTTAATTTTTTATTCAGAAACTTGATTGCTAGAGTAGATATCAAGTTTAGGGGAGGATTGTTGGGAATAAAATGTAGCCAGTACACTTGGACGCTGACACGAAGAAAACAAGCGTTGATAAGAAGAAAACAAGCGTTCACAGAACAAGCGTTGACAGGAAGATGTCAAGCGTTGATAGGATGAAGTCAAGCACTGATAGAAGATTTAGTCTACGCGTATTATGTTTCTAGTTTGTTTCTAGTAAAGATATGATCAACAATGTATTTTCTATGTTTATCTTTACCTTAAATAACTGATACGTAGACTCTTGTACAAGGTTCCTTATGTCTATAAAAGGAGGCCTTTAGGTTTTGTTTCAATATAAGTTTTCATTCGTTTAACACTTTCATTGTACGCAAGTTTGTTCTAATCAATCAAGTGAAAGTTTGGTTTACATTGTTTGTGTGTTCTTGTTTGAGTATTAATTCCGCATAATACTTAAATTGTTTTATACACAACAAAGTTTCTCTACGTGTTTTAACTTGATTTAATCTCGTTTACACAAGCTAAATCGATCTAAGTTTGGGATCAACAAAGCGACGTTGTGTACGGTTTCTCCACCTTAAGGAGCTTGTTGATTAGTAAACACTTGAGTAAGGAGTACTCGAGGAGTGGATTAGGAACGAGGAGTGAGCTTCGTTACCGAACCACTATAAATCCTTGGTGTTTGGTTTGATCTTTCCTTCCTTTATCTCTTTACATTCATTATTCTTTATACTTGTGATTATTAGTTTAGTTGCACTATACATTCATTATTCTTTATACTTGTGATTATTATTTTAGTTGCACTATACCTTGTTCATATTATGTATAAGAAGGTTTCACATAAATACTCAAGCTTAAGTTTTTAAAAAAGGATATTTTAAACCAACCTTTAACAAGTAAATTTAAGAAACTATTCAACCCCCCTTCTAGTTTCTATAATTGGTATCAGAGCGTGGTTGCTCAAGACTTTTTAAAATATATTGTATTTTAAAACTTGAATCGATCTTGGATTCCAACAAGTATTTAGAAGGGCAATCCATGCAAAGACCACCTCTTTTTGAAATCGATAGTTTTATTTATTACAAAAATAGGTTTGAGACTTATGTGAAATCAAAAGATTTAGATCTTTGGCATGTTATTACCAATGGTGATTTTTTGCCATTTCAATATAACGAAGTTTCTAAAAGTAAAGAAATAGTAACTTTTGACAAAGCTAATGATGATACTAAAAGGAAACTTGCTAAAAATAATGAGGCTAAAATGGTGATCTATAATGCTTTACCAAAGAAAGAGTACGAAAGGATTTTTATGTGTGAAACCGCTAAAGACATTTGGAACACTCTTTTAGTAACCCACCAAGGTAATAGCCAAGTCAAAGAAAGTAAAATCGATCTTCTTGTTCAACAATATGAACAATTTGTCATCTTAGAAGATGAAACTATTGATAGTGTATTTCCTAGATTTTACACTATTATTACTAGTCTAAAAGCACTTGATGAAGGACTTTCTAGCAAGAACAATGTTAGGAAGTTTCTTAGAGCGTTGCATCCCAAATGGAGAGCTAAAGTCACGGCAATTGAAGAATCAAAGGATCTCGCCAAATTATCACTCGATGAACTAATTGGTAACTTGAAAGTTCATGAGATGATAATTTTGAAGGACTCGGAAATGGTGAAAACTAAGAGTGAAAGAAAGTCTCTTGCACTCAAAGCCAAGAAGGCACAAAGTGACCATGAAAGCTCATCGGATAGTGATGATGAGGAATATGCCTTGGCGGTTAGATACTTTAAGAAGTTCTTCAAAAGACGAGGTCAATACGTGAGGCAACCAAACACCGACAAGAAATCCTTCTCCAAAAACCGATTTGCCAAAGATGATAAAGGTGATAGGAAATGATTTAGATGTGGTGATCCAAATCATTTCATCGGTGATTGTCCTAAGCCTTCATGCGACAAGAACCACACAGCGTTTGTTGGAGGTTCATGGAGCGATAGCGGTGAAGATGTTGATGACAACCCCAAAGATGAGAAGTGTCTCATGGCTCACACATCTAAAGAGGTACATTCCGAAACCGAGTATTATAGCAATAATAGTTCTTCTTAAGATGATAGTGAATTAGAAGGTTAATACAATAACTTGCATAAGCTTAGTCTTAAATTCATTGAAAAGAACAAAGTGCTAAAATCCACTAGAACTAAGCTTGAAAATGAGATTAGTGAGTTAAAAGAGAAATTAGCTAAGCTTGAGAAAAATAAAGAAATAGATCTAGGATGCTTAATATGTGAAAACCTTAGACAAGAAAATGAAAACCTTAAGAGCACCTCCATTAGACTTGAAAAGTTCATGAGAGGCACTAATGCTCTTGATGATATGTTAAACAAACAAATACATTATAAGGAAAGACTTAGGTTAGGATATAACACCAATGAAGCATCAACTAGTGAACCAAAACAAGTTAGGTTTTAAAAAAAACACTCCCCTATATGCGGTTCTCCAATATATGGGGCGGTTCCTTATCGCTATGGAACCGCCGATGGAGCTAAAGAACCGCGGCCAGAAGAAGATTTTTGTGAAAATCCTGAACTTTTGGAAAAGTCAATTTTAGGTGAAGGACCAAAACATATTCTTATTAACAAGGTCAAAGTACCTATAATTGAAAAGTCTACTCTAGATAAATTCTACAAGCCCTTGAGTAAACCTCTAATGGGAACTAGAAACTTATCTAGACAAACATCTACTCCTCCAAGAGTACGAAATAAATCTAAACCTAGAAGTAGAACACCTACGCCAAAAAGAGATGATCAAGCTAAACCACGACCTAGAAGTAAAACTCCAACATCTAGGAGGAATAATAATAATACTAGATCAAGATCAAAGACACCTAGGAGAAACTATGGACAACAAAATGGCCATATGAATTCGAATAATTTTCAAAAACAATACTTTTCCCCATGGGGAATGTCTCCTTCATTCATGCATCCCAACCAAATGCAAGGGATGTTTGGAACTAACAATATGAGATATTGGGGACCCAATGTTTGATCTTGTTTGTTGTTACCTAGATATGCTTGGGAATCGATCTAGAGCCCGACTAGTGGATTAAGGATAGTGGTTGTTCTAAACACATGACGGGTAATCGAAGTTTGTTCTCGCATTACAAAGCATATGATGGAGGTAACATTATATTCACAAGTAATCGACGTGGTAATATCATTGGCAAAGGTACGGTCTCTCATGAATCTATGACTATAGAAAACGTTGAGCACGTAGATAACTGAGGTTTTATCATTCTAAGTATAGGTCAAATTTGTGACAGTAAGTGTAAGGTCATCTTTATGGAATATGACAGTGAAATCGTAAAAGATGGAAAAGTCATTGGAAAAGGTGTTAGAAAGCATGGGCTTTATGTCATGAAGGTTAATAGGAAGTCAAAGGACAACTTATGTCTAGCGAATTTAGATGATAGTTCTACTCTTTGGCACAGGAGATTAGGTCACGCTAATATGCGTTTAATTCAATCTTTAGTCTCTAAGGAGTTGGTAAGACATCTCCCCAAGATGAAGTTTGATAGTCACTTTTGTGATGCTTGCAAAATTGGGAAGCAAGTTCACTCAAGTCACAAAGCCAAGAATTTGGTTTCGACCTCTCGGTGCTTAGAGCTCCTATATATGGATCTCTTTGGACCTTCCGCCATACGGAGTTATGAAGGTAACCTTTATACCCTAGTTATAGTTGACGACTACTTTAGATTCACTTGGACTAGATTTTTGGCGTCTAAGAATGAAGCTTTCGATCACTTCGAAACCTTTAGTCGAAGAATTCAAAATCAACTAGGATGTTCAATTGTCTCTATTAGGACGGATCATGGTAGGGAATTTGATAATGAAGTACAATTTGGTGCCTTTTGTGAAGCTCATGGTATTACCCATAACTTTTTGGCTCCTCGCACTCCACAATCAAATGGGGTAGTTGAAAGGAAGAATAGGACCGTCCAAGAGATGAGTAGGACGATGTTAAATGAGCAATCTTTGCCTGAAAAATATTTGGTGCAATGCCGTGGACACATCAACCTACATTCTCAACCGAATTCTTATTCGACCTTTTCTAGGAATGACCCCCTATGAGATTCTTAAAGGTAAGAATCCCTCATTGGAATATTTTAGGGTGTTTGGAAGCAAGTGCTTCATTCTCAACACCAAAGATTACCTTACAAAGTTCGACCTAAAGTCTTACGAAGGTATCTTTTTAGGTTATTCTCAAACTAGCAAAGCCTACATAATCCTCAATAGAACCTCGGGTGTAATTGAAGAATCACTTAACGTGACATTTGATGAAACCCCTCCTTCATCTAAGACACCACCTTTGGTAGATGATGACTTAGATGAAATAGACATAGTTAATGCCAAAGATGTTAGAAACATAGGAGTTGAAGACCTTAGTGTTGAAAATGGAGTAACATTAAGGAGTCTAAGGATCATGCTCTCGATAACGTCATAGGCGAATTAAATCAAAGGACCCTAAGATCTCAAGTCCAAAATCAAGGTAACTTCTTTTATTTTGTCTCCATGATTGACCCAAAGAATGTTAAAGAAGCTTTAATGGATGAGAGTTGGGTCATCGCTATGCAAGAAGAATTGAATCAATTAATTGCTAATGAAGTTTGGGAACTTGTTCCTCCACCTAGAAGTTCGACCATCATAGGAACCAAATGGGTATATAGGAATAAGTTAGATGAGAATGGTGTTGTGTCTTGTAACAAGGCTAGACTTGTAGCTCAAGGCTATAATCAACAAGAAGGTATTGATTATGACAAGACATACACACCCATAGCTAGATTAGAATCCATTAGAATCCTTTTAGCTTACGCTTGTGCTTTAGACTTTAAGCTTCAACAGGATGTAAAGAGTGCATTTCTTAACGGTTTGATCAATGAGGAGGTATATGTGGCTCAACCTCCCCGCTTCATTGATTTTGAGAAACCAGATCATGTTTACAAGCTTAAGAAAGCTCTTTATGGTCTCAAACAAGCACCCAAAGCTTGGTATGATAGACTTAAAGCATTTCTTGTAAAACATGAGTATACCATGGGGATGGTAGACAATATACTCTTTACAAAGAAGAAAGGTTCTCACCTCATTATCGTACAAATATATGTTGATGACATTATATTTGGTTCAACTTGTCAATCATTGTGTGATGACTTTGTCAGAATCATGCATGACGAGTTTGAAATGAGTATGATGGGAGAACTTAACTTCTTTTTAAGACTCCAAATTAAACAAATGGACAATGGTATTTTCTTTAATCAATCCAAGTATGTTAAAGAAATGCTAAAGAAATTTGGATTAGAAGACTCTAGACCAATGAAGACCCCTATGGCCTCGGATACTGAACTCACCGTAGATGATGATTGTGAGTCGATAGACAACACCAAATATAGAGGTATGATTGGTAGTTTGTTGTACCTGTAGGATATGTAAATCTTGCTTATGTTTTAGAGAGAGAAAGATAGATGATTTCACACTTCTAGAGAGAGAAAGTTTAAGAACTATGTGTAAATTAAAATGAAATCACCACCCTCTCCATCAAAGGAGAGGGTTTATATACCGAAGCCCATGTCATAGGCTTGGGCTTACATTTGGCCGCCGACCCATACAACTTATGGGCTTGGTTTGGGCTTTGTTTAATAAGTGTAAATAACTAAACTACGAGCTATTACATGGACTATTGTTGGAGTGACCGATCCTTCTTAATACGTAAAACGTATTTCCAACAATCTCCCCCTAATGGAGGTCACTCCAAACAAGGGCGTTACCCAAGTTACAATAATAAAATAAACCTAGCATACTATGCTTGTCTTGAGCTCGTAGTCTTCGTCTTTCTTTTCTTTTTTCTTTTCTGGTGAACATGCTGATGTGAACTTTGATATCAATCTTGAGCATTAATCTCTTGCCTTGATCTTGTGCATCCATCACTTGTGATATTCGCCTCCTCGTGACACCATGTCCCACATACTGATACCTTTGTAATTCTTGAAAGCTTCAGAGTTCTATACAGCGGAAGACTTAACTTTTAGGCTTTCTTGAATTAGATGAGGTATTAAGTGCATAAAGTATAATCATGCGGGGATGACTTCTTCTCGGATTCCACAACGCCACCGTCTTTAAATGCCGCAACATAAGTAGACACGAACGAAATGGCTTTGAACATTTCATTCTAGTTCGGTAGCTTTTTACCTCCGGTTGGTGAAGACCGTTGGACGATATAAAATATCGTACTTGTGGCAGGTTGATTTAATTAAAAATCTCCTTTAAAAGATTTCGCAGGTAAACCCGTTCTCTTTACTCGACCGTCCAAAGTTGATTGCGAACGTAAAGAGTGAATCATTTGGATAAATTTATCCGCATGATTGAAGCCGTCAATTCTGATTCTTGGAACAAGTTTGATTCATTAAAGAATCGCACCATCGTTGCTTTCCAGTTGTCACGAGCTTGATTCATATTGAATCTTGCAAGTTACCTACCAAGTGCTGTTTAAGGTTAACACTAGAAGGATTTCCACTCATCACTGTGAACACTAAGGTATCACTCTGAGTGTTCTGGCAAGATCACTTAGATATTGCGTAGAGGCCTGGAACGTGTTAAATTCAGTTAAGAAT
Organism: Glebionis coronaria; assembly: GCA_025667525.1. Classification (NCBI taxonomy): domain Eukaryota; kingdom Viridiplantae; phylum Streptophyta; class Magnoliopsida; order Asterales; family Asteraceae; genus Glebionis; species Glebionis coronaria. Next base: position 512,819,119 of record CM046876.1, on the reverse strand, counting down.
TAAACCACTGTTGCTTTCCAGTTATCACAAGTTTGATTCATAAAAAATCGCACAAGTCACCTACCATGAGCTTTTTGATATTCGCTCAAGAAGGATTTCCATCTTCACTGTAAATACATTTGTATTACTCGGATGTTCAGGCAAGATCATGAAGATTTTGCGTAGGACTCTTAAGATCTTTCTTACTTTTCACAGTGTGTGAAGAAGCAAGGAAATATGGAAGTGTGTCCTAATGAGATATGTGATGATCTCAAATGGCTCCAGACTCGATCGTGCACTTTGGATTTTAGTGATCGGAGGCTGGAGAGGAGTGCCACCTTTTCAATACCAATTTACTCGGAGTGAATAAATCGATAGATAATGCGTTGTCTGCGTGTGAATAAAACAAACACCTTTTGAGAGATATCTGAGTTAGCTGGGATGGGTTGTGCATTGCATCACTAGGTCCATGATGTCTATCTTCAATATCGAGCATCATTAAAATGATCTCAATAGCATATGTGTTGACCCGGTTTCTGCCTAAGGTTGTAAGGAGGGCTTCTTTCTTTACACCCTTTATCTTTACAATTCTTTTTTCATTCTTCAACCCCTTCAATGCTTACCAATACGTCATAACTAGCACCTTGTTGTGATTGTTCTAGTGCTAACATAAGTACTTGGTCGGCATTCAGCTACATTCACAATCTTTTCTCCAACTTTCCTAAGGACTACTATTTCTAGCTATGGAATGTCCTTGGGAAGATTCCTCTGGTTCTGGAAGAATCATAGGACTTAACCTATCCTACCATCCTTATGTCACCACAATCTTCATCATCGTGAAATAAATGGGTTGAGGGTAAGTATAAATCACCATGAAATCCATTTTGATGTGCAAATCCGTTTTGCTCCCCCTTAACATATGCCACGATATTCGAAAACATTTCACACATGTCGGGATGAGCCATCACGTTAACTCAAACCATTTTTGATAATTTCCCATATTAAATCACATTTTCTCCCCCATATTAAAAATATTAACCCAATCGATGTTTTTAATATCAATTGATTTAATGAAGTTTTAACAAAGATTTTGGGAAGAAAAATGCAAGTCCGTTTTATCTTCATTATACCAAATGTATGAGATATGATACCAATTTGTAACATGATCACATATTCACCATATTAGAAAAAATTGACAAGGTTGGACCTGATTGATGAGAACATCATATGATAAGATCAAATGGTTCTTATCGGCATATGGTGGTCGCTTCGTCACGTCTGATGTCATCTCTTGACACCACGTGTACGATTGGTATTGTTTTCTTGACACCAATTAGTGAGCTTGGCACTTTCGGCATCGAAGATTCCGAATGCTTGACAATTGCTCCCCCTCAATTGTTGACCCGTGTTCTATTGAAAGAGCTTTAGTCACCGTTTGAGTAGTCACATCATCGATTATGTAGATACCAAATGTAGATAGCTAGGGTTGTAGAGATGATAACTTCATAAAAACAAGACTTCTCTTGTTTTAACAAATAAATTCACTGAGACGTACATGGATTTGTGTTAGACCAAGTTATAAAGTAAACTTGATCCCTTACAAGGTTTTAAAGTAAACCTTGCCCGAGAAAATTAATTCCCGTTGTGAGCCAAAGCTTTCATAAGAAATACTTGGCTTTAATGTGAAAACCGGGTTGCAGTCAGAAATAACTACAAGCCATATAGGCATGTTTTATGAAATATTTACAACTTTTGTACGAACTCTATTTATGGCGCCGTGTCAATATTAATCAACATTTCTAAGGCCGTAAATATTATCGTACCAAAAGACATGCCTTTGAAAAATAAAGTAAAAATATTTTTGGATTTTTATGAATTTTTCAATTTTTTATGGTTTTTATATGGTTTTATATTTTTATATTTTGCTTTTGTGGTTAAAAATATAAACAATATATACAGATGATCACCAAGGATACGGAGAATAGTTTACCACCACTATTCTTTCGCTTCATCTGCCAGTTCCTTTAGAGTCTTTGGCGAGAAAGTTTGCATTCCTAGCTTGTCGGCCAAAAATTCAATTCGAGCGAGATCTAAAGCCTTCGTGAAAATATCCGCCAATTGATACTCAGATCGGACAAAGTAAAGCTGTTAGCCGTATTTAAAGTGATGGTCATATAATATACCGTTGCGAAGCTCGTGAAAAATACTATTCAACGGTGTCGAGAGTTCTTAGTTATTAATGTTTATGTAACGGGAATTAGTCCCGAACACACAAATGAGGAAGGCCTCCTAAACACTTAGTACTTAGTATAAAAGGCCTCCTAAGCCTCATTTGTGTGTGTGTTTTCCATTTCATTTGTTTTAGAGAGAGAAACGTATGTGTTTCTCTCACTAGGAATTCACATCTTCTTGTTTTTCTCTTTTCCTTCATCTAATCTAATCTTTCTTTTTTGGTTTAATCTTCATCTTCATTTATATATCATATATAGTCGTGTGAATCTATCCAACAAGTGGTATCATTCGCCAAGGGATTCGTGGATAGCTCTTTGGTGTTGTCCTTGTTTCTTGCTTATTCCGTGGGTTTTTTGATTTTTTTACTAAAGATCAAAAATTTTTCGTGTTTTCTTTGTTATTCCAAGTATTCGTGTTGTGGGTATTTTGGTTTGCTCAAAAACACGAATTTGTTGCCTCAAAGTTGCGAATTTGTTGCCTCAAAGTTGCTAAAATCGCTGCCTAAAAAGTTGGAAAAACAAGGTCCCTTATTGCGACAGCTTGAATTTCGGAAAGGTAAGTACGGTTTCGATCGCAATAACCCTAGGGTTTTACTTTGCGATCAGTATTGCGATAGCCCCTTTTTCCGATCTGAACATTCCGATCGTTATTGCGATCTGGATTGCGACGGATTTAAGGCAATCTTGAAACGTTACTCTGCCTAAATTTTGTCAGCATTCCGATCTGAAGTATTCTGACAGATCATCATTGCGATCTAGCATTCCGACAGATCATCATTGCGATCTAGCATTCCGACAGATCATTATTGCGATCTAAGATTCCGATAGAAGGACTTTCCGATCGTAGGACATTCCGATAGAAGCACATTCCGATAGGACATTCCGATAGAATTTTCCGATGGAAATTTTGTTTGAGTAATTTTTAGTCTTAGCCACCATCTAGACTAGTCTCAGAACATAGTTTACACGAAGATCAAAAAAAAAAAAAAAAAAAAAAAAAAAAAAAAAAAAAAGAGTTAAAATTTTTAGGTCAAGTAGAATCAAATTTTTTCCCTACTAGTTTTTGGCTATCTCGAACTCAATTTCAAAATTTGGCGATACACAATTTTTTCAGCTTACCGTTTTGTCGGACTGAGGAATTTATTGTCGGACTGGGAAAAAAAAATCGGAAGTTTCGGAATTTCAACATCACCTCACGCTTTCTACGAATTGAGATCCTGTTGTTCACACGACTTCTACGATGACGTCTCAACAAGATATCTATGCTGCGGGTACTGAGAATCGTCCACCCATGCTTACCAAGGAGAACTACACTACATGGGCTAGTCGTCTCCTTCGTTATGCAAAATGTAAACCTCTGGGAAAGTTGATTGTCAACTCGATTCAAAAGGGTCCGTATGTTAGAAGAACAATTATTGTGCCTGGGGACCCTACGAATGCTAACCCAGTAGCTGATTCAAGTCATGAGCAAACAGATGAAGAATTAACTGAAGCTGAATCCAAACAACTCGACGCTGATGATCAAGCAATTCAAGTCATTCTTATGGGACTTCCTGAAGATGTTTATGCTGCTGTCGATAGTTGTGAAACCGCACACGAGATGTGGCTTAGGATTCCAAAAATGATGAAGGGCAGTGAAATCGGTTTACAAGAAAAGGAAACTAAGTTGCTTCGTGAATGGGAGAAATTTACATCTATTGAAGGGGAACAAATTGAACCTTATTATCATCGGTTCTCAACCCTCATGAACCATCTTAGAAGAAACAAACATGAACCTGCACAAATTGCTGCCAACATCAAATTTCTTGATAATCTTCCTTCTGAATGGTCACGATATGTCACTCTTGTCAATCAAACCAAGGATCTTCATGTTGTGGACTACACTCAAGTTTATGACTATTTGAAGATGAATCAAGATGAAGCTAACGAAGTTAGGGCAGAAAGACGTGCCAAGACACAAGATCCATTGGCTTTTATGGCAAACTCTCCATCATCTATGTCATATCCCATGGTACCCTACCATCAACCCTCATCTAGTAACTTCATGCCACAACAACAACAACAACAACTCACTGCTTATAGATATCAACATCCTGCTGCTATGAATTACTTACAACAACCCATTGCCTGTTTTGATGACATTACCGATCCTACTCATGCTATTAATACTGGTCTTGCCCTTCTTGCTAAGGCATTCAAATTCACCATTAACCCCACCAACAACAATCAGAGAATCTCCTCAAACACTAGAAATAGGCAGATTGCTCAACCTTTCATGAATGCGAATCAAGATCGCCAATTGGTAGTTGCTGGAAACACGGGGACTCAGTTTCAACAATATGGTCAGAATGTTGGGCAGACCGTTGGCAATGCAGGAAATCAGTATGGTCAAAACCGTGGTCAAAATCCGGGTGTTCCGAATGCGGGTAATCAGAATGGGTTAATTGTTGTGCCAGCGGTTGGTAACCAGATGGGAAACATTGTGGCTGCAAGGGCTGAGAATACTGGTACGGGAAATGGAAACAACAATCGTCAGGTTCAGTGCTACAACTGCAGGGGATTTGGTCATTATGCTCGTGATTGCACAACCAAAAAGAAGAGGGATGCTGCGTATCTTCAGACTCAGCTTCTCATAGCACAAAAAGAAGAGGCAGGAATCCCACTTCAAGCTGAGGAATTTGATCTTATGGCTTCTGCTGCAGAATATGACGAGGAAGAAGAGATGAATGCCAACTACATCTTGATGGCAAACTTACAGCAAGCATCAACCTCAGGAATGCATGATGACAGAGCTCCCGTCTATGATGCAGACGGTCCCTCTGAGGTACACCCAAGTTTTGATGATAATGATATATATAATATGTCTAATCAGGAGGAAGAGTATACTGAGATGCTTGAGCCCTACATTGAGACACACGAGGATCAAACAAATACTAGTAATATTATTTCAAATGAGCCTAGTGTGGACCTTAGTGTAGATCAAGTTGCCCAGCCTACAACCCTTCCTAATGAGACACATGCGTATTATAAATCTCTATTTGATAAGCTTGCTAAGGATGTAGATCATGCTACGGTGGTTAATAATAAGTTTAGAGAAACTAATGCCAAATTAACCACTGAGCTTGCGGGATATAAGGAACGGGAGAAAAGTTTTGAGATTCATCATGAAAAAATCAAGGAACTTGAACAAGCTCATGCTACATCGGTTTATCAAGAAAAATGCACCACTAAGAAGTTAAATGCCTTACACTTAATTAGTGCTAAAAAGATAAGCGAATTGAATGATGAAATCACTTCTCTTAATAAACAGCTTTCAACTGAAAAATCTATTGTTTCTGATTTAAAAGAAGAAAGAAAACAGTTAAAACATGATTTCAAAATTCGAGAAGATGGGCTTCTTGAGGATTTTTGCAAAGCGCAGGATAGGATTAGAGAATTAGACAACCTTTTAGTAAAACGTGGCCAAACTATGCAGACGATAAATATGCTCGCACCAAAAGTGAATGAGATAAATTACACTCGATACAAAATGGCTTTAGGTTGTCCTCTTCCCCCTAATCCAGGATACCTTAAGAAAGTTCGGGCCACTAATGAAACTTTATATAATGGTAGTGTGCTATTGTCTGATGAGCATGATCCTCCTAGTGTGCATGATTCCGAGGAAACTACTGAACTCGCTGTAGAGTCTCATTTAAGAATGAAATAGCTTGATAAAGAAGTGATACCCGTTTATTATCCGAAAGTTAATCCTCCAACTGTTTTTGTTCGGTCTAAAACGAGTACTGAAATGCTTTTGCTACCAAGTGAGGAATTGTCTGATGACCCTCCGAAACCGAGTATCACTCGCCGATTTCTAAACGAGCTTAAAGATAACTTTGTCATCCTTAAACGTGTTGTTAATTCAAAAATAACTGGAGGTAATTTTACATCACCTGTTCAGATTGAGGTTCAGAAAATTCTTCAAAACGATATTAATCCGATTATTAATCAAGTTGATGCTCGGTTAGGAAATTTAGAAAACGCTTTTCTAAAAGAATTAGCCAACTTTGTTGAAGACTTTAAATCATTGACGAAGGAAGCTGATGAATCTCTTGATAAAATTAAAGTTTTGGAAAACGATCTTGAACGCCTCTCTAAAGCTCGTGATTGTATTGATAGTAGCCCTGTTGAGTTAGGTACCTCTATGTCGCATAACGAAAACCTCCAAACTGAGCTTGATCTCATGAAAGAGAAGATGGAATCTTATGTCATTAAAAAGGATAAAGAATTCACCGATCTTTGGAATAAATTTGTCAAAAAATGTGATGAATGCAAATATGACAAGATTTCGTATGAAAAAGCTCACAATGAAATGCAACAAACTATCGCACGGTTGCAGGCTCAGTTAGGAGGGGTTTCAGAAACGAATTTGGCCTCGTCAGGGTTAGAGAGTGCTAGTGGTGGTAATGTTCAGAAGCTTAAGGCTAAGATTGTAGATTTAGAATCTGTTGTTGTTTCATATAAGCGGGCTGTTGAACAAAGTAAGTCTGTCTATCAGAAACTTATTGATAAAATCTGTGAGAACTGTAAGTTAAAGGCCTTGTTAAAAGATAAGACTTCTGAAGCTAGCTCGATTGTGGATACGATGATCCAGAAGCCAGCATCCTCGGGACCCACTCGTATTGCTGTGACACCTTTTCCCAAGGTTGCTGGAACGAAAACTGCTGTGATTGCCCCAGGAATGTTTCGTGTTAGTTCTCCCTCTGTGCCTAGCAAACAACGTAAAGCAAGCGTTAGGACAAAACCGATCACTATAACTCAACCACAAGTTATTGATCTAAAAAGTGCTAATTCTAATAGACGCGTGTCTTCTTCTACAGGAATAAACAACTACACTAAGAGCAGAAGGCCACAGCCTACGAGCAATACAAGGAATGATAGGGTCCCTTTTGCCTCTAGAAGTAGTCGCCTCAAGATCAATAATGTGGAAGTAGAAGAACACCCTAGGAATTTACCGCTTTTTAATCATAATCAGAAACCTAATTCATCTGAATGTAATGACTTTAAGCTTGCTATTCGGAATGAAAAATCTGAAGTTATTTGTGCTAAATGTAATAAATGTTTCTTTACTTTTAGTCATGATGCCTGTGGTTTGACTATGAATGGTTTGAATTATGGTGGTTACACTCGAATTGACAAGCTGTCAGTCAGTGAACAACAACGCACTCCTAAGGCTAAGGTGTATGTTCCAAAAAGTACGCATGTAGGGTCCACAGAAAGTCTTGCTAAGCCTAGTAGCCCTAGACTCACCTCTAAATGGTTGCCTACTGGTAGAAATTTTGATTGTAGTGGCAAAATTATCGACACTAGTAGATCTCATACTGACAGTGAAACGTCGGTATGTGATACGGCTTAATTATCTTCTAACCCTACAGGAACCTATTTCATCGGTTGCCAAAATATCTGTTTCTCTTATCATTGGCAGGCTGTTGAAATTTGTCTCTGGTGCGTGGACTCGGGCTGTTCCAAACATATGACTGGGAATCGAAGCCTTCTCAAGAACTTTGTATGGCGTTTCATGGGAACTGTTCGATTTGGAAATGATCATGTTGCAGCAATTCTAGGCTATGGTGATCTTCATTGGGGAAATATAATCATCACCAGAGTCTCTTTTGTTGATGGCTTGGGACATAACTTGTTCTCGGTTGGGCAATTTTGTGATTCAGACTTGGAGGTCGCTTTCAGAAGTCATACATGTTTTGTAAGAGATCTTGAAGGAATTGATCTGTTGAAAGGAAATCGTACCACCAACCTTTATACCATTGATCTTTTTCAAATGTCTGCTGCTTCTCCAATTTGTCTCATGGCCCGAGCCACATCAACAAAGTCGTGGTTATGGCATCAAAGGTTATCTCATCTCAATTTCGATGCCATCACCCATCTCGCGAAAGATGATCTCGTTACCGGTCTTCCAAAGTTCAAATATACAAAAGACCATCTTTGTCCTTCATGTGAGCAAGGTAAAAGTAAGAAGAAGCCTCACAAACCCAAACCTGTTCCCAACTCAACGAATAGGTTACATCTCCTACATATGGATTTGTGTGGCCCAATGAGAATCAAAAGTATTAATGGAAAGCGGTATGTCCTTATCATTGTGGATGACTATTCTCGCTACACATGGGTTCATTTTCTTGCTTCAAAAGATGAAACCCCTGATGTAATTATTACCTTCTTGAAGAAAACATCAGTTCTACTGCAAGCCCCTGTCATTATTGTGAGAACGGATAACGGTACAGAATTCACAAATCAGAAATTGAAAGCTTATTTTGACGAAGTTGGGATTTCTCATCAAACTTCGGCTGTAAGAACTCCAGAGCAGAATGGAGTTGTGGAACGGAGGAATCGTACGTTAGTTAAAGCTGCTCGAACGATGCTTCTCTCCTCTAGTGCACCGTTATTCCTTTGGGCCGACGCTATAGCAACTGCATGTTATACTCAAAACCGCTCCATTATTCACACCCGTTTCAACAAAACACCTTATGAGATCATTAATGGAAGAAAACCGGATATTTCATTTTTACATGTCTTCGGTGCATTATGTTATCCGAAGAATGATCGTGAAGATATCGGTAAACTTGAACCTAAAGGTGATATTGGCTTTTTCATTGGTTATTCTTCAACTGCTTGTGCTTATAGGGTTTATAATCGAAGGACAAGAAAGGTAATGGAGACTATGAACGTTACCTTTGATGAACTCTCGGGTATGGCCTCTCAGCATAGAAGCTCACATCCCGAGCTTCAAGGTCAGACTTCTGGACTCGTAAGTTCAGGACTCGCGCTTCAATTTGCGCCGTCAGCAATCTCATCGTTACAACCTTCAGAACGTGACTTGGAAGTTTTATTTGGGCCTATTTATGATGAATATATGGAGGGTCCTTCGTCATTTGGTGTTCCTCAAAATGCCCCGGCTGCACCTGCTACGGTAGTTCAAGAACCTCCAACTGCATCTACACCATCGGCATCTACTTCTGCACCATCTACGTCAACCTCAACCATAGTACCTCAAAACATTCCAACCAATTCTCCGATTGCTGACGCAACTCAACAACATTCTCAGCAAATTCCTACTCATGTTCATCTTCAGAATGAAATAGTTGCTGAAAATGCAAACAATGCGATGCTCAACGAACACGAGTTTGTTAATCCATTTGCGGCTTCCACAAGCACTACTCAGCCTTCAGCACCATATGTGGATCCGTCGAGCTCGCATCAAGTTTCTCATACACTTCCACATGAACACAAATGGACTAAGAATCATCCTTTGGTTCAAGTGATTGGCAATCTCTCACGACCGGTCTCAACACGAAATCAGCTGCGTACCGATGGTGATATGTGTATCTATGCACTATCAGTCAGCACAATGGAACCAGCAAGTGTGAAAGAAGCAATGACCGATGCATCATGGATTGAGTCTATGCAAGAAGAACTCAATCAGTTCATCCGACTCGATGTATGGGAGTTAGTACCTCGACCGGATAATATCGATCCGCTTACCCTGAAATGGTTATTCAAAAACAAGATGGATGAGGAGCAAACGGTCATTAGGAACAAGACTCGGTTAGTTGTGAGAGGTTATAAACAGCAGGAGGGAATTGATTTCGCCGAATCCTTCGCCCCGGTTGCTAGGATGGAAGCTATTTGGATTTTCTTGGCATATGCTGCACACAAATCGTTCACTGTGTATCAAATGGACGTGAAGACGGCTTTCTTGCATGGGCCGTTAAAAGAAGATGTGTATGTATGTCAACCTGAAGGTTTCATTAATACCGAACATCCAAGCCATGTCTACAAGTTGAAAAAGGCAATTTATGGTTTGAAACAAGCACCGAGGGCATGGTACGACGAATTATCATCATTTCTTCTACAAAATCACTTCAGCAAAGGAACAATTGATCCAACGTTGTTTATCAAGCACTACGGCAACGACATCTTGGTGGCTCAGGTTTATGTAGATGATATTATATTTGGTTCTACTAACCCAAAATATTCCATATTATTTGCCGACCTTATGAAAAGTCGATTTGAAATGTCCATGATGGGGGAAATGACGTTTTTTCTTGGTCTCCAAGTTCACCAATCCCCCCGTGGTATTTTCATAAATCAGTCCAAGTATGTGCTTGAGATTCTAACGAAATTTGGTATGGATAACTGTGATCCTATTGGTACTCCAATGGACACTAAACACAAGCTTGATTTGGATAAGAAAGGGACATTTGTAGATGCTACAAAATACCGTAGTATGATCGGGTCCCTTATGTACTTAACCTCAAGCAGACCGGACATTGTGCATGCTACTTGTTTATGTGCTCGGTATCAGGCTCAGCCAACCGAGAAACACCTCAAGGAGGTTAAAAGGATCTTTCGTTATCTCCGGGGAACCATTAACATGGGTCTCTGGTATACGAAGGATTCTGGTTTTAATCTCACGGGTTTTTCAGATGCCGATCATGCAGGGTGTCATGATACATTCAAGAGCACTTCCGGTGGAGCACAATTCTTAGGCGAAAAGCTAGTGAGCTGGTCATCAAGGAAACAAGACTGTACGGTGTTGTCAACCGTGGAAGCAGAATATGTGTCTCTATCCGTGTGTAGTGCTCAAGTCCTTTGGATGAGAACACAACTCACGGATTATGGCTTTTACTTTAACAAAGTCCCTATTTATTGTGATTCACATGCAACCATAGCCATATCCTGTAACCCGGTCCAACATTCCAAGACCAAGCACATAGCTGTCCGATTCCATTTCATTAAGGAGCATGTGGAAAAAGGAACGATTGAACTGTTCTTTGTCAAGACGGACTACCAAATAGCCGACATCTTCACCAAAGCTCTTCCTCAAGACAGATTTGAATTCTTGGTTCGTCGACTTGGTATGCGTAGTTTCACTCCTGATGAACTTGAACGTCTTGCACATTCGCAGTAATCTTGTATATATTTATCAGAAAATCAAAATACAAAAATATAAAACCTATAAAAACAAAATAAAAAATGAGAAAACCTTTCAAAAAATACCAAAAATATTCTTCTCCGACATGTCTCTCAGCATCGATAATATGGACGTGCTTAGAAATGTTGTTCAATAACAACACGGGTACGTACATAAAGTTCGAATGAGAGTTTAAATGTTTTCAAAACATGTCTTTTCTAATTTTCTTCTCATAATGGCTTATAGTCACATGTCAGACTATAACCCGGTCCCTAAATAAAGGAAAGTCTTTGACTTATCCTCAACAATGAGAAATTCATTTTTCTCGGTCATGAGCTTATATCGAAACATTCAAAGTTTTAAGCTCATGAACACAATTTTTCTCGGACTTTTGAGCACAATTTTTCAAAGTATTTCAAAACAATGTGCTCATATACTCCCCTATTTAAATACAATCTCTTTTCGAGGGGGAGTATAATGATTTCATAAACATCTGTTCCAAAGTTTCATGACACATTATTCTCTCCATGTTTCATCACTAATTTCACAAAAATTTCAATTTCATGCAATTTTTGAGGGGGAGAATAATGATTAAAATATGTTGTCTTGGATAATATCTTTGATGTAAGTGCTTTCTCTTCCTAATATGTGCAAAAACCTTTCCTTTTATGATGCACATATGTAGGGGGAGCGTTTTTGGTGATATAGAAAACTTTCAAGGTGTAAACATTGATTTCATCAACACCTTGACTGCATTTTCAAATGATTTTTCTGGTTACGATATCTATACCCTTCAAACACATAAATTCACGATGGTATTGGTGTCAAAAGGTGGTTAGGTATTCGTCCTATGATCCAACCAGAACCGGAGGGATCTTCCCAGGGACAATCCATTAGAACTTAGAAGTCCTTAGGAAAGATGGAGTAGTTGAGTGTACGGGAATAATGCCGACTAATGACTTAAGCTAGCACTGGAACAATCACAACAAGGTGCTAGTTATGACGTCTTGGTAAGCATTGAAGGGTTTGAAGAATGAAAAAGAAATGTAAGGATAAAGGGTGTAAAGAAAGAAGCCCTCCATACAACTTAGGCAGAAACCGGGTCAATACATCTATTATCAGAATCACTTTGATGATTTCTGATACTGAAGACAAAGCATCATGGACCCAGTGATGCAATGCACAACCCTTCCCAGCCTACTCAAGCTTCTCTCAAAAGAAGTTTGTTTTATTGTCACGGAGTTCAACTCATTTCTATCAACTTTCTCACTCCGAGATAGTAGATATTGAATAGGTGGCAGTCTGCTCCAGCCTCCGATCACCAAATAAACGTGCACTTATAGAGTCTAGAGCCAACGAGATTCATCAAAAATCTCATTAGGACACTCATTCCATAGATCAATTGTTGTTCATCATTAGAACACAAGCGATGATTTACAGAGTCCTACGCTCTATCCTTGTGGTATTGCTAGAACATTCAGAGTGATACTCTTTAGTATTCACAGTGATGAATGGAAATCCTTCCAGTGTTAACATCAAACAGCACTGCGGTAGGTCATATGTAAGATTCACTTGAATTAAACATATGTTAACTGGAAAGCAACAGTGGTTTGATTCTTAATTGATTCAAACTCGTTCCAGGTCTCGACGCAATATCTTTATGATCTTGCCAGAACATTCAGAGTAATACTTTTCAGTATTTACAGTGACGAATGGAAATCCTTCCAGTGTCATCATCAAACAGCACTGCGGTAGGTAACTTGTGCGATTCTATATGAATCAAACTTGTGTCAACTGGAAAGCAACGATGGTTTGATTCTTAATTGATTCAGACTTGTTCCAGGAAAGTGAATTGACGACTTAATCAGCAGAATGGAACTGCATGATTCACTCCTTACTTTGAATTATCTTTCGATATATTCAGTTATTGAGAACGGCTACCACAGCTGGAAATCCTGTCAAGGAAGTTCTTTGAACTTACCTGATCACAGGTACAGTATTCGTACTGTATAACGGGAAACCGGTGGAATGCAAACGGTGGCGTTATCTCAAGAGTTGCAATTCAAGGCCACATATTCAGGATTATTGAAGAAAGCTCAAGAACATCTAAAGACAAAGACTTCCGCTACTCTGATGATCAAGGGAGATTGTTAACAAGCTTTCATGTCAACTCAAAACATGAGTATATGGGTAAAGACACAAGAACACAAGCTGGAAAAGTTACAAGATCAAGTCAAGGCAAAGATCAAAGATCCAAGATCACAAGTCATGAAAGGAACTATGAAAGAACTCTCAAGACAACGAGCTTCAAAGTCTGCAACACCAACGAAGTGAAGTCACATATTACATGACCACCCCTTAGGGGGAGATTGTTAGCCGTATTTAAAGTGATGGTCATATAATATACCGTTGCGAAGCTCGTGAAAAATACTATTCAACGGTGTCGAGAGTTCTTAGTTATTAATGTTTATGTAACGGGAATTAGTCCCGAACACACAAATGAGGAAGGCCTCCTAAACACTTAGTACTTAGTATAAAAGGCCTCCTAAGCCTCATTTGTGTGTGTGTTTTCCATTTCATTTGTTTTAGAGAGAGAAACGTATGTGTTTCTCTCACTAGGAATTCACATCTTCTTGTTTTTCTCTTTTCCTTCATCTAATCTAATCTTTCTTTTTTGGTTTAATCTTCATCTTCATTTATATATCATATATAGTCGTGTGAATCTATCCAACAAAAGCTTTATAACTCCATTTTCCACTTGATCCTTGATGAAATGGTAGCGAATGTCAATATGCTTCGACCGGGAGAATTGAACATTGTTGCAGCATAAGGCAATTTCACTTTTGTTGTCGCAGTACATCGGAATTTTGTTGAAACCTAGACCATAGTCGGTTAGTTGCGATCTCATCCAAAGAATTTGAGCACAGCAACCGGACATAGCTATGTATTCTGCTTCCGTACTTGAAATTGCAGCGCTTTTCTTCCTTTTCGATGCCTAACTGATTAGTCGATCTCCTAGTAATTGCAAAGTTCCACTCGTGCTACGCCTTATATCTTGACAACCCGCTTGATCCGCATCTACATATGCCATAAGTAAAATCGAAGAGTCCTTCGAATACCAAAGTCCCCGATTAATGGTTCCTTTAAGATATCGAAAGATCCGTTTCACAGTGGCCAAGTGTAACTCAGTAGGTCGAGTTTGATACCGAGCACACATACATATAGCAAACTGAAGATCAGGTCGACTAGCTGTGATATACAGAAGAGTACCGATCATACCACGATAAAGTGTCGAATCAACGGCAACTCCATGTGGATCTGCATCAAGCTTAGTCCGTTCCACCATTGGAGTATCCACGGGGTCGCAAGATTCCATCTTATATTTCTTAAGCGATTCAAGGGCATACTTGGATTGATTGATAAAGATGCCTCTGGGACTCTAATACAAGGTTTTACTAAGTATCAAAGTTCGTTGTTCCAAGTCTTTTCGAATTGATTATTGGTAGAAAGTGCGACTCAATTGTCTTTTGGTGAACAAAAGGGTGATTTGGTTTGGTTATCTAATTTAAACTACAAGCAAGTATGAAAATGACGTTGAGAAAAGTAGAAGCTTTTAAGAATTTAAACTAGAAAGTTATTTGGAAAAACACTTAAAACATAAAACTTTGTAAAACTTTAAAACTTAAAAACTTAGTCTATCGGAATATAACAAGTCCTTTCTATCGGAATGCACCAAAGTTAAATCCATCGGAATATATGATGTAGTGTTTTTGCTACCCTTTAGGAAAAGGATGACAAAAGTGGCAAGTGTTAAGTGTCGGTTTAGGAAAACCAAGCACTAATGACCAATTAAGTTCGTTCTCGAGGAGGCAAGTGCATTGTGTGTTGAATTGATTAATTGATTTGTGATTATATGATTGAGAAAGAAAGAAAAATGAGATTAGAAGAGAAAGACGGTTACGAAAACGGATTAAACTAAGACGAAAAAGGCGATCACGCAAAACCGTAAATAGTGCAAAAATTAAAATTTTAACCTAAAAATTCCTAAAAATTACTAAAAATCCCCAATAATATTCTAAGAGTGTAAACTTGTTAAAACCTTTATAATTAGATAATGACTTTTTAATGCTAATTAAAGCCCTAAAAATCACAATTAATTATTAAAAAGCCCTAAACAAGATCTTATAGTTTGTAAACCTCAAAATATCCTAATTAAGCTAAAAACTATTTTTAAAAATTTTAAAACCAAATTAAAATATTTTTAAACACTTAAAAACTAATAAAATCAATTAAAACTTAAATTAATTCTAGAAAATAATTGAAAAGTCCTAAAAATATTTGGAAAGTGACAAAACTCCTAATTAAGTGTCCTTACCTAGGAAAAATGTAAAAACTAAAAAAAATCAAACTTCAATTTTTAATAATAAAATAATATTAAAATATTCAAAAAAATTCAAAGTTCATAAAAAAATTCTAAAAAATTACCAAAAATCTAGAATAATGTAACTAAGATATAAATGCAATTAAAATTTTCTGAAACCTATTTAATAATTTTATATTGATTTTTAAAGTTAGCTAAAAACCCTAAAATCCAATAAAATCAAAAATAAGCTAAATTGAAAACTTAAATAGCTGTAAACCTCAAAAATATGATTAAAAACCTAAAAAATATTTTTTTCAGATTTTTAAATTACCTTTTTCTATTTTTTAATTACTTTTCAAAATTAAAACTTAAAATAATCCTAGAAAATTAATTAAATAAAGGAAAAATAAACTTTTTGGACAGAAAAGTCGAAAACCTTATCAAGAACCTAAGAAAATTGCTAAACAATGAAAACCTTAAAGAAATAAGCTAGAAAAAGCTTATTAATAAGCTGTTATGTAAACAAGCCACAAAACAAACACCACTTAAATAGATTTTGAAATGAAACCCTAGCAGTCAAAGACCCTAGGGCGCAATGGTATGTGTGATGTGTTGTGAGGAGGATGGCGCAGGTTCGAGTCCTGGCCAGTCCTTTTTGCTCTCTATATGTATATATTTTTTAACTTTAAAACTCAATCCTTATACTATTTTAATCATAAAATCATAAAAACAATTCCAAGTTAACTAAGATCAAAGCAATCTAGAATCAAAAACGTGCTCAGATATGCACTTGTTTCTGATGAATACAAGTGTAAATCTTCACATGTGCAGTTTAAATCAAGAGGGCTTGATTTGTGATTCTTGTTGGATTCTGATGGACAATAGGCACTCCCACAACCAGTTGGGTTGTGGGAAGTAAAGAACAACAAAGAAAAACAAGTAATCACACAAAATCAATCACAAATGAGCAGGACAAGTTTCTGATAAAGGCTTATGTTATCTGATGAATATTTGCTGATAAAATTGGCACAAATGTGAATTTCAATGGTTCAATTCTTGCAAACAAGTCAACCAACTAGCATATAAGCAATATTAATCCCTGAAATAACCTAGAATCTAGCAAACTTCAAGCTTTCAAGCACAAATTCTCACAAAATCAATCCCTAAATGCAGTTACTGATTTTGACCATGTTTTCAATATCTTAGCATACCAATGTGTTCAAAACTTGTCCAAAATGAAATCCTACACTAACTTACAACCTAACAACTCCTAGTGAGTGAATAAAACAAGATTGCAGGCAAAATCTAATCTATTTAAACCATTTAAAGCCCTAATCCAAACACCCCTTTAAAATCTGAACTTCACTTTTTTCAAACCAAATCAAAGCAAATCCTATTCAAACTGCATATCAATACTTCTAACATGCATATACACCTAAATAAAGCAATATATAACACTCAAACAAACAATCAAACAACTTCCACAAGAATCATACCAAATCACATAAGAAAACTAAAAATTTAATAAACTGAAAATGAAACAAGTATGCTACCTTGTTGGGCCTACATCCAGGCCCAACAGTGACTGAAAAGTCACCTCCTACAAGCTGGTGGCTTGTGCTTATGGATTTTGGACAAGAACAAGTAGAGAATTGATGGTGGTGGTCACTGTTGACACACACACCCCATATATCTTCTAAAACCGTTTGAGCTTTTGGAACCTGCTAAGAAAGGAGGAAAACAAAAGGGTAGGCTGTTCACAGATCAAACAAGCTATAAGCTAGCTTATCAGTTAAGCTACTATGGCTTGTTTGACAATAAAAGAAACTGATTTTTTTGATTTTTTTGAAACATTACCAACACTAAATCAACAAAAGCTTTAACCCTCACTTAAGCTTGATAATCAACAAGATTATCAGGCTTATGATACCATCTTAAAGCTTTTGGACCAAATTCTGAAATATAAAAGCTTAAGTCCAAACAGAAACTTAGGATGAAATTTTATGTTGGAAAAGTAAAAATGCAAGAAATGTAAATGGGCTCTTTCTTTCTCGTCACAAACTCAGTACCAATTCATTTCATAAAATAAATATGGTTTTACAAGGTCTTGACCAAGGAGAAGAAAAAAGAACAGTCTAAACCTAAGTCCTATGTGCCTTTATATAATAGGCTACAAATTGCTTCTAGAACTGAATAGAACTCTAAACCCTAATAACTTGAACTTCCCAAGCTACCCTTGGACGAATATTTGAAGATGCCAGTTTGATGCCATTTTTGAATTTTTGGTAAAGAACCCATGTGATGATCTTGGATGTATGTGAGATGCTAGCAG
Organism: Glebionis coronaria; assembly: GCA_025667525.1. Lineage (NCBI taxonomy): Eukaryota > Viridiplantae > Streptophyta > Magnoliopsida > Asterales > Asteraceae > Glebionis > Glebionis coronaria. Next base: position 512,801,249 of record CM046876.1, on the reverse strand, counting down.
TGAAAAGAGGATCTTGGTCGTCCATTTTTCCTTTGGGAGCACGAAAATGCCCATAGGCGTTGATTAGCTGTCCTCCTTTTGTCTTAAAGCTTGGATGTGGGTCAGGGGAGGGTTGGAGAGACATGTGAGGGTGAGGGTGATGTTTTTGGGAGTTGGGTTTGGGTTAAGGGTATGATAAATTAGCAATCTGGATAATCTCAAACTTTTCCCCTTTGTTTTGAAGTAATTAGGTTTTAGGGTTCGTATGATTAGGGAAGTTAGCAGGTGGGGTTTTAATTTGTTTAAGGGGGTGATTATGTTTAAAATTGTGTTTCCCACCAAATAATATCAGTTTAAAACTGATTTAAATAAAAGGGTTTGGGTGGATTCTGACGTGGAAGGAAGGGAGTGTATGATTGGAGGGTTGTTTAAGGTTGGTGACGTGGAGGATGGGGAGTGGTGGGTTCAACTTAGGTTGTCTGGGCAGAAACACCCCCTTGACTTCCTTACTTCCTTCATGTAGTATTAAATCAGCACAAACCCCATTTCCTTTGTAATTATCTTTCAAGGACTTGTCAAAAATGGCACAACAAGTTTCCAAACTTGTTTCAAGGACTTAAAATGCAATTTCTTCATATTTGAAGGACTGATTTTGGCATTTTCTTCATTCTTCAAGGTTTGTCTTGTTTGTTGACTTCTTGGAGGACCAATATTGACAATTTAGTTTTGTTGAGGGACTAAATTTGCCAATTCTTCAAAGTTAAGGGCCCTTTTTGTAATTTTGACAAACTTTAGGGACCAAACTTGTAATTATGAAGATACAAGGGTATAAAGTGTCAATTCTTCAAAGTTGAAGGACCCTTCTTCATAATTCTTCAAATCTTCAAGGACTTTCTTTGGAAAATTCTTCATTAGGGCTTGGTTCATCGTGCGGCTTCGTTTCCCGTGTTCGTTTTTGATTGATTCTTGTGATCTTTTGTCATTTTCTCAATATTCGTACCTAAATTACACAAGCAACAAACACAAGCATATATTTGGGTATTTTGATGATATTTAATGCATTTTAAGCCCAATTTGGACGATGAGACTATGTATAAAAGCAGTCTCATCACTCCCCCATACTAAACCATTGTCGTGCCCTCACGCAATGCTAGAATAAAGTATCATAGCATCTCCAAAATTCATTTTTATTCACTTTATTGGAATGATAAACTAGCTATACTACTACTATTGCTACTACTACTTGCGTTTTAGACATAATGTATGATTTTCATCGCAAAATGGGACGTTTAGGTTCATAGAATAAGAACACGTGAATGCTTCGTTAGAAATAATTTCATCGTCCTTGATTTTCACTTCAATTCCATGCCAAGCGTGCAACGAGATCATTGTCATTATATGTTAGTAATGCTAACACTACTCATATGCCCTAATCACGTACTTATCCTCCCATTATTCCTACGTTGTATCTCTTATATTTTATTTTGTCTTGAATGCTTCACGAGGATACATTGTTTGACTTATGCGATAATAGAGATTTAGGTCTAAAAATAGAGTCCTAACGGTGTAACTAAGACCATCAAATCAATAACCCCTCTTAATAGACAACGATGTTAAAAAATTAAGTTGACAAGAAGAATCGATAAACACGGTTTTATAACGGTTTTGAACATGAGACTTGATAACTATTATTTTACTCCGTTAAATTGTTCTTTGATGTGTCTTAACGAATTGATCTAGGCTCTCTATGTGACTCAGTCGTTCTTTGGTGGAACAAAAAGGTTTGTCGTTGTTTTTAAATAAATGTGCAAAGCAATTGAAGTAAAGGTGCTCTTAAAATAAATCTAAATCTAATTAAAGTAATGGTGCAGGTATTTAAAAGCGTGATTAAAATTAAAAGGCACTAAAGTAAAGACGTAAAATTAAATCTAACTAAGGCAATCTTAAAACGCAACTAAAACTTAAACTAAGGCAAAATTAAAATAAAGCTAAGACAAATAATCTTAAAGTGCAATTAAATAAAAAGGCGAGAAAAATAAAGCTTTAAAATAAAAGAGAGAAACTTAAAAAAAACAGATACTAAAATAAAACTGGAAGAAACCTTGATTCGGAAGTGCAAGACTTCCGAATGAAGCAGCTTGATCCGGAACTTAGACCTTGATTCGGAACTTTTAAGTTCCGAATGAACAAAAGATGTTGATCCGGAACTTTTTCCTTCGTCCGAAACTTGGTTCGGAAGATCTGGCTGATTCGGAAGTTCGTTCGGAAGTTCGTCCGGAACTTTCGTTCGGAAGTTCGTTCGGAACTTTTAGAGTTTCGAATGAACACTCTTGATCCGGAACTTTGAATGTCCCGGATGAACAATGCTTGAGTCAGAACTTTTAAGTTCCGAATGAAAGAACTTCTTCCCTTGATCCGGAAGTTTGAGACTTCCGAATGAAGCCACTGGTTCGGAACTTTGAAAGTTCCGAATGAACACTCCTCTTCTTGTCTTGGCTCGGAAGTTTTCCTAGGAATACAGAAACACAAACAAACACCCCGAAGAACAAGGGAATCACAGAAACAAGAGATCTAAAGTAGATTAATCAAAAATCAACACAACGATTAAGCTAAACAAATAACGAATCAACAATTAAACATAAACAAACAATTTAAATCAACAAAACAAACAAATTTAACCACAATAATCAAAAACCAACTTGATCAAAATAAAAGCATGAACATGAACACAAACATAAACATAAAAATCAAAGATTAAGAAAGGAAGATAGGAGATTAACAAGATAAAATAAAGATTGACAAGAATTAAAATGAAAACTTACTTGGAATTAAATGGTAATTAAGGTGCAAAACATGTATTTAAATTTGACAAGAAAAGTAAATGACAAGGTAATTAAAGGTGGAAGGACTAATTGTCACTATTAGCCAACAAAGAAAAATGTGATTAAGCCTAATCTATATATAGGGGAGGATTAGGAAGCTTCCTCCCCTCCTTCATTTCTTCATAATTGCATCATTAAGCCCTTAAGCATATAATCTTCATTAATTGCACCATTAGTCCTTTTTCCTTCTAATCTTCTTCAAACTTGGACTCTAATGACTTGTGGCTCGGGATTTCTCTTGAACTCGTCTTTTAATTCTTCAACAAAATAGACTTGAGTTCCTTGGATTTTGATAAACTTCCGTCTTTTGACTTTTTCTTCGATAAATCTTCAGAATTGGTCTTGGACTTCCGTTCTTTTTGCACTCTTGACTTCTTGACTTCGTCTTTCATCCTTTTCTTCAATAAAAGTCCGTAAATGCCAGTGAATGTCCGTGTTTTCTCCACTTTTCACCTTTTCATCCTAAATCACAACAAAAACACAAACCACGCATAATTCCGACATAAAAGACATAAAATACACGTTTTGGTCCGGTTATTATTGTAATTAAGTGGTAGAAAAGATGTGTGTTTTCACACATATCAAATTCCCTACACTTGACCATTGCAATGTCCTCATGCAATGCATTAGTTACAAAGCAAGTTTACATTTTTCATCATAATTAATCCACGTTGGCCTTTATTAAAAAGATAGAAAATTACAAAAATTCAAAGCAAAGAAATTAAAAAGCATACCTTGGGTTTTGGAAATGTCATGAATAATCGTCATCCTCAACTTTTCACTTTCTCCAAACCAAGCTTAAAAACGAGATCATTGTTATTATAAGTTAGTAGACTAACACGAACTCATGTGGGCCAATTATTCACTTGGACTCCCTTATTCCTATGGGTATCTCTTATATTTTATGGTTTGTCTTGAATGATCACGAGGATGCATTGTTTGACTTATTTCGATAGTTATTTAGTCTGAAAATAAAGTGAACGATTTAATCAATAGTTAGCTAAAGGACCAAATCTTTTTAAACTGCTTCTCGGGACCTCATAAAGTTCATATCTTGGCATAACTCGCTTCGCGATTTGAGACCTTTCTCGGACCGATATTTGGAGCGACTTCTTACTTCAAATCTTGAGAGACGTTCATGAAATTATGGTCTTCTCTTCATAATGGACTTTCTTCACTTGAAGTTTTGAGAGATTCATACTTGGACCACGACTTCTTCATTTTTCGCCAATCTTTATTTTGGACTTTGATATACAACGATCCGCCTCCTTTTATGACTTGGATCTATTTATCCTCATACCTTGTTAGGGTCTTTTCGGATACACTTCTCCATGACTTTTGGGGAGTATTTACTTTTCGTCGTGTGTCTCGATCCTTCATATTGATTTTCGATAAATGATTCTTCACATCACTTTGGATCTTTAGCAACAAAATATAGCCCTCATGCCTTGTTAGGGCCTTTTCGGACTCGCCAATCTTCGCATCCCGCTTCAATAAGTTATGCCTTGGCTATAAACTCTAATCCATACCGAGAAACTTTTAAACGATCTGTGGCTAGAAGCTAAGTAACTTTTCAAATCGTACAACCTTATTTATTAGCAGATAAATTTATTAGCAAGCGATGGGAGAATAGGCTTATAATTAACTCACATAAATTCACGAAAGAATACCGAACTTATAATTGGCTCTATCATCTCTCGTTCTCCACAGTTTAAAATCTCAAATAATGAGACTCGTGGATACTTAGCCTAATAAATCAAAGTTTTGGGTTTTCGAGTCGCCTATAGGATCTTGCAAATTCTTAGACTTTTTCAAGTTTAGAAATCGCATTTTAAAGTTCCCTTGATAAACGACTCTCTAGGATCATTTATAGGAACTTGCGAAAAGTTCTTGTTCTTAACCCGTGAGAGTTAAGACTTTCGCGTTTTATAGCTCCCTACATAAAAGCCTAGCAAAACTCGACTTAAACACATTAAGGATACTAGCTAGAGTAACTTAAGATAAGTAAACTCGGATTGAGTCAAAAGATTCACAACGTTTGAAAATTAAAACCACTTTATCTTATTCTAATAAGGAAAGGAAATAACTATACAAAAGGAAAACTAATAGGCCAAAATAGATCAGAAATTTTGAAAAATGTCGAAAAATTGATTTTCCGGTTAAAATGAGGACAAATACAAGGAAAAGACCACTTAACTTCGATAGAAGTCCCCCCTACACTTATGATAAACATTGTCCTCAATGTTTAAGCATGTGGGAGAAAACTCCCCTACACTTAGGACATTGTGCACTTTGTTTAAATCTTACTAAGGAAAAGACAACTAAAGAGATTCCTATTTTAATATTGAGAAAATATAAAATAGTGAATCGAAAAGAGTTTAGGATAGAACCGGGATAATGGAACACGGAATCACGGGTCGTCAAGAATCATCAAGAGTGGATCATTGAAGCTCGAATCCCTGATTTAGAAGTGAGGAGAGGAAAGCAAACCAAAGGGTTTCCCCTACACTTATGATAAAGAAAGCGAAAAGATAGATGCATGGGTTGCCTCCCAAGAAGCGCTTGATTTTTGTTTACCGAGTCGTGAGCCTGACTCGACCTTGATCATCAACGGAAGAAGCATGAAACATATCCACCAGGATCAAAGACGTAGTTTTCATCGAGCAATAAACACGAGCTTAAGGCGAACAAGGCAAGCCAAAGAAGAGTAGGCAAGGTTCCCTTAAGCAGCGATAGAGCACGGTGGAAGCAAGGGTGAAGTACAAGCATGTCTTCAAAATTTCCAAAGATTTTTCCTTTTATTTTATCAGGTGGATACTGAGATGGCTGCAGAATATCAATACCGGGGTCGAACACCTTTTCCTTTAGGGGAAAATAGCACTCAGGCTCAGCCGAGTGTGAAGAAGATCCGCAAAGAATCACAACCTCGTCCTCAGAAGGGGGACAAAGAGGTGTCAAATCATATGTGCAACGGATTTCGGTGTCGACCGGTTTCTTCTCCTTAGAAAGAATGTGATTCAAATCCAAAGTAGGATCAAGACGATAATCTTCAAAGTCATAAGGAGGAGCATCACTCTCATGAGGGAAGTAAGTGTTGAGAAATTCAGAGAAATCTTCCTCAAATGAGTAATCGTCCAAAGTAGGATCGAGTGATGGCGGAGGATCTTCATCATGTGAAGAATCGCTCGAAAGAGTATCAGCCTCATCAAAATCATCGAAAGTGGGCAGCTCGGGATACTCAGAAGTACAATCAAAATTATCCGAATCTGAGCTAGAATCATCATCATCATAAGCATCAAAGACCGGTGGCGAATCATAAATGGGAGAAGCTGCCAAAGTAGGGAGAGAATCATCCACATCATCGTCAAAGAGTGGATTATCGGTGGAAGAATCGAATAGAGGATTGTCATAGACGGTAAAGTCATCGAGCACATTAATCATATTCACTGATTCTCGTCCATAGTATTTGCCTGTAAGCTTCCCCATTTTAAAAAATTGTGAATCATTCCCGACTCTTAAGATTAACTCACCTTCGGCAACATCCACTAAAGCACGTCCGGATCTCAAGAATGGCCGACCAAGTATTAAAGGAATACGAGGGTCCATTTCATAATCAACTACGACAAAATCGACCGGGAAAGTAAATGCGCCAACTCTAATGAACACATCTTCGGCTATACCAACGGGGTAAGCGAGAGTGCGATTTGCAAGTTCAAGAGTCATCTTTGTTGGAGTAAGGTCGGGTAATGATAGTGTTTTCCAAACACTTAGTGGCATCAAATTAATACTAGCCCCGAGATCAGCAAGGGCAGTAAATTCTTCAGTTTTGTTGAACACGCAAGGCAACACAAAACGACCGGGATCTCCAAGCTTTTCTGGAAGTTCTTTAAGAATAACTGCAGAGCAGTTTTCATTTAAGCGTGTGTTGGCGAGTTCAATCAGCTTCTCCTTCTTGTTAAGCAATTCCTTAAATGCTTTAACAAATTTGGGCATGTGGACAAGTGCTTCAAGAAAACTAATGCTAAAGCCCATTTGAGAAATCATATGGATATATTTTGTCACTTGCGAGTCCTCCTTTGTTAGATCATTGGTCTTGCCTATGCGAGAAGGGTATGGGATTCTGGGTTTATAGGTGGAAGGTGAAGGTGTAGTCGGTAAAGGTTGGGATGTTGAAGGGTCCTTCCGAGAGACATCGTCATGACGAGGCGGAGACGGTAATGGTGCACTAATACTGGGTGTAGGAGGAGTAGGGATACATGGTGGTGGAGGAGGTGTAGATGATGGGGGTGGGATTGGTGGTCCTATGATGGTGACTACACTACGAGTAGTAATAGCACTCACATTAGCTCGCGGATTAGTGACGGTGTTTGAAGGTAGAGAACTTGAAGTAGAAGGTTGAGTGGCGGGCAAGAAACTAGCCAACAGATTCTTTAATTCAGTCGTTTGAGTGCTGAAGGAGGATTGAATATTATCGTGAACCTCGATTCTAATTTCATTACCTTGCTTCAGGATATCTCCTTTCAAATTGAGTATTTGGCTCTGTAGATTCTTGATTTGCTCACCTTGAGTTCTCATGACGGCTTCAACATCGGGATTAATGGGTGGGGTTTGTTGGGTGGGTGGTTGATAAGGGTTAGAAGCTCTTGGTGGGATTTGGTTGCTTCTATTGTAGTTGTTGGCAGAGTTTTGGTTTTGAGGAGAAAAACTGGGTGAAAGGTAATTGTTGGACCGATAGCTCAGCAGATTTCTATCCCCTTGTTGTCTAGCTTGGTAATTTTCCGGTGAATAATTACCATAAGCTGCATACACATTTTCCAGATTTCCTTGTGTCGAAGGACAATCGGTGTATGAGTGAGGACCGCCACATGTTTCACAAGGATTAGCAACCGCTTTAACTTGTTGTTGTTGTTGGTTTGAAGCGAGAAGCGTAATACTTTTGCTCATTTCAGTCATCATGCGGGTGAGTTCGGTCATATCAGGGTTTGCTGAGGTGGAGGAAACATTGACTCTCGGGTTGTTCCTTGAAGAAGCAGAGGAATCCCAGTTTTTGTGGTGAGTAGTCATGTTCTCAATTAACTCTCTACACTCCTCGGGTCTCCTTTTCATGAATGTGCCACCGGCGGCTGCATTGATCGTATCACGATCTCGAAAAGTCAAACCGTTGTAGAAAGTATCGATTAAGGTCACAGGGAACATGTTGTGGTTTGGACATCTATCGATCAAGACATTATATCGCTCCCAAGCATCAAAAAGAGATTCATCAGGGTCTTGCATGAAACCGCTGATTTGATTGCGAAGGCTTGTGACCATGGATGGTGGAAAGTAGCGCGACAAAAAGCGTTGAGTCATGTCATCCCAAGTGTGAATAGAATTCTTCGGGAGACGATCAAACCATTTCTCGACATGATGTAATTAAGTGTGTGGAAAGAGTTGTAGGCGAAGTTCATCCATTGTGGCACCAGCCAACTTCATGCTTTGGGTGATTGTAATGAACTTGTCGAGGTGTTTGTTGGCATCATCATCAGGCAATCCACGGAATGGGTTTGTTTGTACTTGCTGAATCATGTGGTGCTTCAACGAAAACTCATGAGCGTTGATTTGCATCGGCGCAATCGGTCCTCCTCGTCCAAACATTGTAGGTTGACAAAGCTCCTCCATGGTCCGAAGATCGGGCTGTGGAAGAGCATTGTTGTTATTATTAGGGTGCGGTGGATTATTGTTGTTTACACCTGACATAGGTAAATCTTCTTGAGGCTCGGGCTCTTGATAATTAGAAGATCTAGTACGCATGCACCTACAAAGACAAAAGAAAAAGAAACCAAAAAACAATATATATACACAATAAAGATAAAATCTTTTTGGATTTTTGAAATTTTTAATTTTTGGATTTTTATCAATTTTTAATTTTTATGATTTTTTGAATTTTTTATGCAAGAAAAATAACGCTCACAAGTGAACGGATCCCAAAAACCAACGCGTCTCTCACAGAAAACCGTTAATCTTTACGAAAAGAGCCGACAGCGGCGCCATTTGATAACTATTATTTTACTCCGTTAAATTGTTCTTTGATGTGTCTTAACGAATTGATCTAGGCTCTCTATGTGACTCAGTCGTTCTTTGGTGGAACAAAAAGGTTTGTCGTTGTTTTTAAATAAATGTGCAAAGCAATTGAAGTAAAGGTGCTCTTAAAATAAATCTAAATCTAATTAAAGTAATGGTGCAGGTATTTAAAAGCGTGATTAAAATTAAAAGGCACTAAAGTAAAGACGTAAACTTAAATCTAACTAAGGCAATCTTAAAACGCAACTAAAACTTAAACTAAGGCAAAATTAAAATAAAGCTAAGACAAATAATCTTAAAGTGCAATTAAATAAAAAGGCGAGAAAAATAAAGCTTTAAAATAAAAGAGAGAAACTTAAAAAAACAGATACTAAAATAAAACTGGAAGAAACCTTGATTCGGAAGTGCAAGACTTCCGAATGAAGCAGCTTGATCCGGAACTTAGACCTTGATTCGGAACTTTTAAGTTCCGAATGAACAAAAGATGTTGATCCGGAACTTTGTCCTTCGTCCGGAACTTGGTTCGGAAGATCTGGCTGATTCGGAACTTCGTTCGGAAGTTCGTCCGGAACTTTCGTTCGGAAGTTCGTTCGGAAGTTCGTTCGGAACTTCGTTCGGAAGTTCGTTCGGAACTTTTAGAGTTCCGAATGAACACTCTTGATCCGGAACTTTGAATGTTCCGGATGAACAATACTTGAGTCGGAACTTTTAAGTTCCGAATGAAAGAACTTCTTCCCTTGATCCGGAAGTTTGAGACTTCCGAATGAAGCCACTGGTTCGGAACTTTGAAAGTTCCGAATGAACACTCCTCTTCTTGTCTTGGCTCGGAAGTTTTCCTGGGAATACATAAACACAAACAAACACCCCGAAGAACAAGGGAATCACAGAAACAAGAGATCTAAAGCAGATTAATCAAAAATCAACACAATGATTAAGCTAAACAAATAACGAATCAACAATTAAACATAAACCAACAATTCAAATCAACAAAACAAACAAATTTAACCACAATAATGAAAAACCAACTTGATCAAAATAAAAGCATGAACATGAACACAAACATAAACATAAAAATCAAAGATTGAGAAAGGAAGATAGGAGATTAACAAGATAAAATAAATATTGACAAGAATTAAAATGAAAACTCACTTGGAATTAAATGGTAATTAAGGTGCAAAACATGTATTTAAATTTGACAAGAAAAGTAAATGACAAGGTAATTAAAGGTGGAAGGACTAATTGTCACTATTAGCCAACAAAGAAAAATGTGATTAAGCCTAATCTATATATATGGGAGGATTAGGAAGCTTCCTCCCCTCCTTCATTTCTTCATAATTGCATCATTAAGCCATTGAGCATAAAATCTTCATTAATTGCACCATTAGTCCTTTTTCCTTCTAATCTTCTTCAAACTTGGACTCTAATGACTTGTGGCTCGGGATTTCTCTTGAACTCGTCTTTTAATTCTTCAACAAAATAGACTTGAGTTCCTCGGCTTTTGATAAACTTCCGTCTTTTGACTTTTTCTTCGATAAATCTTCAGAATTGGTCTTGGACTTCCATTCTTTTTGCACTCTTGACTTCTTGACTTCGTCTTTCATCCTTTTCTTCAATAAAAATCCGTAAATGCCCGTGAATGTCCGTGTTTTCTCCACTTTTCACCTTTTCATCCTAAATCACAACAAAAACACAAACCACGCATAATTCCGACATAAAAGACATAAAATACACGTTTTGGTCCGGTTATTATTGTAATTAAGTGGTAGAAAAGATGTGTGTTTTCACACATATCAAGACTTATTACCAAGACTTTTATACGCCCCCTAACGGAAGGGCCTTATTATCTTTGGTTTACCTCCATCTTTTATTCAACTTCGCCATGGAGCTTTTATTATGACTTCGGTCTTGCCTTGCCTTTTATTATCTGCCTCATCGGTGTTTTTATAAGCCAAAGACGTATATCCTCACGCTAAAGCAAATTTTGGATCTTTAAAGCTTCGAAGATTAAGGCTTGATTCACTTTCAATTTTTGCATAGATTTTAGGCCTTGTGGGGCTTCAAATTGTTTGCTAGATTTAGGTGAGCACTTGAAATCTTATTATTGGGTGAAGCTTTCGATTATTAGGGTGCCAATACTTCAAAACCGTGACGCTGGCGATACCTTAAAGTCTTCCCAATTTAATTACACGGAAGCTACTAGAAAAGACTAGAAACCCAACAATCCTAACTAAACCGCTAAGTCAATATTTACTAAGCAAAAAATATTTACATGCGAAGGGAGAATAAGCAAACAACGAGAACACATGAGTTTTTGAAAGAATACGAATACTCTACGTTTAGCATAGTAACTTATAATTAACTCTATCATTTCTCGTCCTTATTTAAGAGACTTAGCCTAAAAAGTTAAGGAATCGAAGCTAAGTGCTCAACACGCACGGTCGAGTCAAAAATTACTCTTATTCTCGCCATCAGAAAATCTACATTCGTGTCTTCAAACACTTATAAAACATGAGAAAATTTTAAATTTTGGCCATTTTTAGCCTTATTTTGCAAAAAAACGATAAACAAAAAGATAAACTTTGGAAAGCGTGAAGGTTTGGCAAGGCAAGTATCTATTCACCCCCATACTAAAGTTAAACATTATCCTCAATGTTTAGAGTCTAGGGGTGCAAACACCCCCATACTAGAGACGTAGTCGAATGCCTAATCTAGCATGGAAAGGGTGTAACCATTAAATTAATAGTCGTTTATGAAGTGTGCTAAAAACCTAAGGTTAGAACATCAAAAGGATATATCATGGATATTGAGAAATGTCTCCAAAGCAAAAGATCGAGTGCTCCATAAAACGAACACGAGAGGCTCCAATCGTGAAGATCATGATCTAAAAACTACAATTCACAAACAACCATGGAACAAAGGTTGGAAGGGCACAAATCCCCACACGTAAGCTATATTAGAAAGCGATAATATGTACATAGGATAAGCATGGGACTCCCCCACGAGGCACCTCGTTTTCGATTACCGAGTCATGAGCTCGACTCGATCCCCTCAATACTAATTATCATTGGGGAAGGTGACTTGGTCGAGGTAGTTCAAGGATGGAACTTCCCCGCCAAAGTAGTGCTTCAACCTATGTCCATTCACCTTGAAGTTAGGACCATCATCTTGAGCTAGCTCGATGGTCCCATACGGAAACACTTGAGTCACGGTGAATGGACCGGACCAACGCGATTTCAATTTACCGGAAAAGATTTTTAATCTTGAATTAAAAAGCAAAACTTGATCCCCAATGTTAAAAACCCGGTTTTTAATTTTAGAATCATGCAACTTTTTAGTTTTTTCTTTATAAATCAATGCATTTTCATAAGCAATATCCCTCAATTCATCCAATTCATTTAATTGCATTTTCCGGTGTTTTCCCGCGGTCTCCATATCATCATTACAATGCTTTAGGGCCCAATAAGCCTTGTGTTCTAATTCGATAGGCAAATGACAATTCTTTCCATACACAAGCTTATAGGGAGTGCACCCAATTGGTGTCTTATGAGCGGTCCTAAAGGCCCATAAAGCATCGTCCAACTTATCCGACCAAGATTGTCGATTTTCTCCTACGGATCTCTCCAAGATCCTCTTCAACGCTCGGTTTGAAACCTCGACTTGCCCACTCGTTTGTGGGTGATAAGCCGTAGAAAGACGATGTGTAACCCCATATTTCCTTAGAACCCTTTCAAATTGGTCGTTACAAAAATGGGTTCCACGATCGCTTATGATAGCACGAGGGGTTCCAAACCGAGAAAACAATTGCTTTAAAAACTTGACTACCACACGAGCATCATTGGTGGGCAAAGCCTTAGCTTCCACCCACTTAGATAGGTAGTCAACCGCAACAAGGATGTACTTATTACCACGAGATGATGGGAACGACCCCATAAAGTCTATACCCCAAACGTCAAAGATCTCACATACTTGGATGATATTTTGTGGCATTTCATCTTTTTGTGAGGCTTTTCCTTGTCGTTGGCATGAATCACAAGACTTCACAAGATCTTGTGCATATCGGTAAATAGTAGGCCAAAAGAAGCCGGCATCAAACACCTTCTTAGCCGTGAGATTAACACCGTGGTGACCACCCGTGGGTCCCTCGTGACAAGCTCTAAGGATGTTAGAAGCTTCGGTGCCAAATACACAACGTCGGATGATTTGATCCGCACAAGTTCGAAACAAGTAAGGGTCATTCCAAAAGTAGAACTTGACGTCACGAAAGAATTTTCGTTTTTGTTGAGTCGTCATACCCTTAATGATGAAGTTACCCGCATGGTAATTTGCAAAGTCCGCAAACCATGGGGTAGAAGAATCAAGCTCAGAATTCACTACACCAAGTGTCTCGAGCGGAAATGTTTCGGTGATTTCCTTAGGCTCGTAAACACTTTGGTGAGGATCTTCCAAACGAGAGGGATGATCGTCCGCTAGATTCTTGGCTCCTTTTTTGTCAACTATTTTGTGATCAAATTCTTGAAGGAGGAGAATCCAACAAAGTAATCTCGGCTTTGCATCTTGTTTAGCCATGAGATACTTGATAGCCGAATGGTCCGTATACACTATGCATTTCGTCAAGACGAGGTAAGGTCAGAATTTCTCAAATGCATACACCACGGCAAGGAACTCCTTTTCCGTTGTAGTGTACTTAAGTTGAGCCTCGGTCATCGTCTTGCTAGCATAGTGAATAGGCAAGAAGTGTTTATCATGACGTTGCCCCAAAACGGCCCCTATAGCGTAATCACCGGCATCACACATAAGCTCAAAGGGGAGGTTCCAACTGGGAGCAACAAGAATGGGAGCTTCGGTAAGTTTCCTCTTAAGGATTTCAAAGGCTCGTACACAATCTTCGTCAAAGACAAAACGTGCCTCTTTTTCAAGAAGATGTGTAATGGGTCGAGAAATCTTTGAAAAGTCCTTGATGAATCGACGATAAAAGCCCGTGTGGCCTAGGAAACTCCTAACTCCCTTGACGGTTTTGGGATGAGGTAATTTGGCGATGACGTCTACCTTAGCTTGATCTACCTCAATCCCCGCTTTCGAGACCTTGTGCCCTAAGACGGTTCCACTCTTAACCATAAAATGACACTTTTCCCAATTGAGCACAAGGTTGTTTTCCTCACAACGTTTTAACATTCTCTCTAGGTTCGACAAACACGAAGTGAAAGAATCACCAAACACGGAAAAGTCATCCATGAAGACTTCCATCGTCTTCTCGATCATATCATGAAAAATAGCCATCATGTACCTTTGAAAGGTTCCTGGTGCATTGCAAAGTCCGAATGGCATTCTACGATAGCCAAACGTTCCATATGGACACGTAAACGTAGTTTTTTCTTGATCACGAGGATCGATGGGAATTTGGAAGTAACCGGAAAAACCATCTAGAAAGCAATAGAAATCGTTCCCCGCAAGACGCTCCAACATTTGGTCCATGAAGGGCAAGGGAAAATGGTCTTTTCAAGTGGCTTCATTTAACTTACGATAGTCAATGCACACTCTCCATCCGGTCACGAGTCTAGTGGGAATCAACTCGTTGGCATCGTTTGGCACAATGGTTATTCCTCCCTTTTTAGGGACACAATAAATAGGACTCACCCAAGGGCTATCGGAATTAGGGTAAATCATTCCCGCGTCAAGGAGTTTAAGGACCTCCTTTTTTATGACGTCATGAATTTTGGGGTTCACCCTCCTTTGACTTTGGATTGTGGGCTTGAAATCCTCCTCCATTAAGATTTTGTGGGTACAAAACTTGGTATCGATCCCCTTAATGTCGGATAACTTCCACGCAATCGCCCCTTTGTGATCCTTTTGAACATCGACAAGTGCGGTTTTTTCATCATTCGAAAGTTCCTTCGCAATAATAACCGGCAACTTGTCGTCCTCCTCCAAATAGACATATTCAAGGTGAGGAGGTAAATCTTTCAACTCGAGAATAGGTGGTTCCTCAAGTGAAGATTTGGGCTCGATACTCATAACCTCTTCGGGTAGAGGAAATGGGAAATCGTTGAGAAAATCCTTGATAATCGAGAAGTCCTCATCGTTGTCTAGGTCTTCGTCACAAGTACGTGGAACATTGAATTCTTCCAACGTAAAACCACCACCTTCAAACGGAGTGAAGGTTGGTGTCGAATTATCAAGAATTGGATCTAACATAGTGGGATTGCCACCAGTTTCTTCATCACCAAACCCTAAAGCTTCTTGTGAAAATTCCTCGCAAACCACGTCGATCATATCAACGAGGTTTATGGTAGCAACGGAATAAACATGAGAAAGTTGAGAATTTTGAGTTGCGTTTATAACAAGTTCCTCGTCGTTGAAACGTAAGGTGATCTTTCTAGCATGCACATCAATTAAAGCCATAGACGTATCTAAAAACGAACAACCTAAAATAAGAGGAACTTGAGGATCCGTGGGGATATCAACGACGATAAAGTCTACGGGATAGTAGAACTTCCCCACTTTCACAAAAACGTCTTCCGCCAAACCACATGCACGAATAGTGGAATGGTCGGCCAACTCAATAGACATTAGTGAAGGAGTAAGATTAGGAAGATTGAGCGACTTGAAGATTGCAAGTGGCATCAAATTAATGCTAGCACCAAGATCGACCAAGGCATAGCATTCTTCCATATCTTGAAATGCACAAGGGATCAAAAATTTACCGGGATCACCGACTTTTTGAGGTATGCGATTAAGATAAACCGACGAACAACTAGACAATTGGTGCAATTTCTCCTTGTTGTTCAACATACTCTTAAAGTTAGCGGCAAATCGAGGCATCATGACCAAAGCATCGGCGAAACTCACATTAAGGTGCAACTCACGAAACATTTTCATAAAAAGAACAAATCGGTAGTTGTCGCGCTCTTGTCGTTTTTCCTTCCTAAGCCTCGATGGGTAAGGCAAGGGTGGTGTGGGTTGGGGCATAGGCATAGCCTTTGGAATCTCGGGTTCCAATGTTGGTAAAGGGTCGACCGTAGGTGTGGCATGAGCGGTACTTTGTGGGCTTGAAATATGCTCCTTTTCGACCACCACCTCGGGTTCTTCCTCAATTTCCTCCACCGTTGGAGTAATTGGTTGAGGAGTCGGTTCTTTAAGTGTCTTACCACTTCGTGTGGTAATCACTTTCATCTCTCCCTTCGGGTTTGAAACGGTATTACTAGGCAAACTACTCGAAGTAGAGGCTTTGTTCCCCATGACGGCTTCTAAAATGGCATTAAGCTTAGATCTTAACTATTAAACTTCAAATCTTGACTAGCGGCTTTTTGGTCAATTCTTTGTTCAAGCCTAGCATGACTTTGTTCAATCTTATTGTTTTGACCTCTAATTTGATTAGCAAAATCATTTTTCAACTCATTTCTCATGTTAAGATTTTCCTTCACAAAATTAGCCAACTCTTTGGTGTTTTTAGCCGTGTCCCTAGCTTGACTAGCCAATTGCTCTTGAATGTTTTCCAAAATCTTATCATTTGCCGTAGCGTAATTCAAAAAGTCTATTGGAAGTTCTTTAGTGTAAACATTTTGAAGACCTTGACTTGTGTTTTGAAAATTACTGTTTTGGTTTTGATTTTGCAATTGGCTACTAGTTCCTTGATTCCCATAGTTGTTATTACCCTTGAAATTGTTCCTTTGATTGCTTTGGTAACCAACTTGATTGTTTCGATAATTGTTAGCATTTTGATTTGGTGGAAAACCCGGTGGAGTCAATTGATTAGTGCGAGGAATTGACCGTTTTGGTTATAAGTTCCCGCGGCCGCGAAGGCACTCGAAGTGTTACCACCGTTGGTAATGCACTCGGAATAGTCGTGAGATCCACCACAATACATACAAGAAACCTCAACCGCTTTAATCGTAGCGGGAGTGGGTTGTTCACCAACTTTAAACTCAATTAACAATCCTTTCAACTTATCAAAAATCTTGTTCTCCAAATTAGCCTCGATTTGGCAAGCATCAACGGTGTGTGACAATGAAGGCGAAGGCGAAGACGAAGTCTTACGAACACTCGACGTGCTACGAGGACTATAGACCTTAGACCTATTCTCAATGATTAACAATGCTTCCTCGACCGTCTTACACAAAAAATTACCACCCGCGGCGGCATTAAGATAATCACGCTCATGATCGTTCAAGCCATTGTAAAACGTGTCGATTTGATGCAAGTCGGAAAAACCATGATGAGGACATTCGTGCAACATTTCCTTAAACCTATTCCAAGCCGTTGAAAATCTCTCATTATACTCTTGAGAAAACTTTGAAATCTCGTTTTTCAAATGTGTAGTCTTAGAGGGCGGAAAAAATTGGTTCACGAATTTTGAAACGAGATCCTTCCACGTCAATATAGAATTGGGTTGCTCTTTCTCTAACCAAATTTTTGCGGGCCCCGCTAAGGAATACGGAAAAAGCATCATCTTAATCGAGTCGTTTGAAACGTCCTTAAACTTGCAAGTGGCGGTGAGACGATTAAATTGGCGAATGTGGTTATGAGGGTTGTCCTTTTCGTCACCTTGAAACTTGTTGTTTTGAATCATGGACAACAAACCCGTCTTAACCTCAAAATTCTCCACAAGGATAGCGGGAATCACAATCGCTTCTCCATAACCCTCGGTGGGTGCTTGAAGCAACTCCATCATAGTTCGATTAGCCATGGGTGCTTCTTTCATTATAATGGGTTCGTCAATAGGAGACTCCTCACTAGTAGGAGTGATTGATTTGTTCCTTCGTTTACGAGCACGTCTTGCTTTAGAGCGAGTTTGCATAAACGTCACGTACAACGAGAAGGTGAGAAAAGAAGATTCTTTTTGGTGTTTTTACTTTTTCAATTTTTTTGTGGTTTTTGATTATTTTTAATTTTTTGGATTTTTGGAATGTATTAGGTAGACACAAATCTACAAATCTCCTCCTTAATCAAATCTATCGATTAAAGAAGCCTCAAGGAATGAAAACGATCACGTGAAGTGAACGCCTTCGATGACTTTAGAACGATGGTGGAACACCAAATCGTTCAAGAGGGTTTAATCAAATGAAACCAAGAAAATATATATGATATGTAATAATACTTTGGGCGGCAAAACCCTCGATTAGCTCTCAATCTCAAAATACGCACAAGCAAGCGGAGGAAACGAGGCGGCGCGAAGCACTTAAGAGCCTTTTTCCTTTAGGTCGTGAAATACAACCGCCTTATACCCACCTTATAGTTTGTATTTTGAAAAATCGAGCTTCACGAAAGTATTTATCTATTTTTGCCTTTTTTCTTTGGTTTGAGATTCGAATACAATGATTGGGT
The DNA here is from genome assembly GCA_025667525.1 of Glebionis coronaria. NCBI lineage: Eukaryota > Viridiplantae > Streptophyta > Magnoliopsida > Asterales > Asteraceae > Glebionis > Glebionis coronaria. The sequence continues at coordinate 512,783,007 of CM046876.1, read as the reverse complement.
AATGACCTCCCAAGTCAAGGTTGTGATTTCTCACGTATTTGGAGTACTAGTAAATTTATTGTTCTATGTATACAATATAGTAATAGTATTCACAAAAAACGAAAAACCGATAATACGTATTAGTAGAGTGCTACTAATACAAATACTAATTTGGCTATATATAAAAAACAACAATTGTTCAACCAAAACACAACACGCCGGGGCAGCGGCGCCAAAATGATGTAGTGTTTTTGCTACCCTTTAGGAAAAGGATGACAAAAGTGGCAAGTGTTAAGTGTCGGTTTAGGAAAACCAAGCACTAATGACCAATTAAGTTCGTTCTCGAGGAGGCAAGTGCATTGTGTGTTGAATTGATTAATTGATTTGTGATTATATGATTGAGAAAGAAAGAAAGAAATGAGATTAGAAGAGAAAGACGGTTACGAAAACGGATTAAACTAAGACGAAAAAGGCGATCACGCAAAACCGTAAATAGTGCAAAAATTAAAATTTTAACCTAAAAATTCCTAAAAATTACTAAAAATCCCCAATAATATTATAAGAGTTTAAAAAAAATCCAAACTTGTTAAAACCTTTTAATTAATTAGATAATGACTTTTTAATGCTAATTAAAGCCCTAAAAATTACAATTAATTGTTAAAAAGCCCTAAACAAGATCTTATAGTTTGTAAACCTCAAAAATATCCTAATTAAGCTAAAAACTATTTTTAAAACTTTTAAAACCAAATTAAACTATTTTTAAACACTTAAAAACTATTAAAATCAATTAAAACTTAAATTAATTCTAGAAAATAATTGAAAAGTCCTAAAAATATTTGGAAAGTGACAAAACTCTTAATTAAGTGTCCTTAACCTAGGAAAAATGTAAAAACTAAAAAAAAATCAAACTTCAATTTTTAATAATAAAATAATATTAAAATATTCAAAAAAAATCAAAGTTCATAAAAAAATTCTAAAAAATTACCAAAAATATAGAATAATGTAACTAAGATAAAAATGCAATTAAAATTTTCTGAAACCTATTTAATAATTTTATATTGATTTTTAAAGTTAGCTAAAAACCCTAAAATCCAATAAAATCGAAAATAAGCTAAATTGAAAACTTAAATAGCTGTAAACCTCAAAAATATGATTAAAAACCTAAAAAATATTTTTTTCATATTTTTAAATTACCTTTTTCTATTTTTTAATTACTTTTCAAAATTAAAACTTAAAATAATCCTAGAAAATTAATTAAATAAAGGAAAAATAAACTTTCTGGACAGAAAAGTCAAAAACCCTATCAAGAACCTAAGAAAATTGCTAAACAGTGAAAACCTTAAAGAAATAAGCTAGAAAAAGCTTATTAATAAGCTGTTATGTAAACAAGCCACAAAACAAACACCATTTAAATAGATTTTGAAATGAAACCCTAGCAGTCAAAGACCCTAGGGCGCAATGGTATGTGTGATGTGTTGTGAGGAGGATGGCGTAGGTTCGAGTCCTGTCCAGTCCTTTTTGCTCTTTATATATATATATATATATTTTTTAACTTTAAAACTCAATCCTTATACTATTTTAATCATAAAAACATAAAAACAATTCCAAGTTAACTAAGCTCAAAGCAATCTAGAATCAAAAACGGGCTCAGATATGCACTTGTTTCTGATGAACACAAGTGTAAATCTTCACATGTGCAGTTTAAATCAAGAGGGCTTGATTTGTGATTCTTGTTGGATTCTGATGGACAATAGGCACTCCCACAACCAGTTGGGTTGTGGGAAATCAAGAACAACAAAGAAAAACAAGTAATCACACAAAATCAATCACAAATGAGCAGGACAAGTTTCTGATAAAGGCTTATGTTATCTGATGAATATTTGCTGATAAACTTGGCACAAATGTGAATTTCAATGGTTCAATTCTTGCAAACAAGTCAACCAACTAGCATATAAGCAATATTAATCCCTGAAATAACCTAGAATCTAGCAAACTTTAAGCTTTCAAGCACAAATTCTCACAAAATCAATCCCTAAATGCAGTTACTGATTTTGACCCTGTTTTCAATATTTTAGCATACCAATGTGTTCAAAACTTGTCCAAAATGAAATCCTACACTAACATACAACCTAACAACTCCTAGTGAGTGAATAAAACAAGATTGCAGGCAAAATCTAATCTATTTAAACCATTTAAATCCTTAATCCAAACACCCCTTTAAAATCTGAACTTCACTTTTTTTCAAACCAAATCAAAGCAAATCCTATTCAAACTACATATCAATACTTCTAACATGCATATACACCTAAATAAAGCAATATCTAACACTCAAACAAACAATCTAACAACTTCCACAAGAATCATAACAAATCACATAAGAAAACTGAAAATTTAATAAACTGAAAATGAAACAAGTATGCTACCTTGTTGGGCCTACATCCAGGCCCAACAGTGACTGAAAAGTCACCTCCTACAAGCTGGTGGCTTGTGCTTATGGATTTTGGACAAGAACAAGTAGAGAATTGATGGTGGTGGTCACTGTTGACACACACACCCCATATATCTTCTAAAACCGTTTGAGCTTTTGGAACCTGCTAAGAAAGGAGGAAAGCAAAAGGGTAGGCTGTTCACAGATCAAACAAGCTATAAGCTAGCTTATCAGTTAAGCTACTATGGCTTGTTTGACAATAAAAGAAACTGATTTTTTTGATTTTTTTGAAACATTACCAACACTAAATCAACAAAAGCTTTAACCCTCACTTAAGCTTGATAATCAACAAGATTATCAGGCTTATGATACCAGCTTAAAGCTTTTGGACCAAATTCTGAAATATAAAAGCTTAAGTCCAAACAGAAACTTAGGATGAAATTTTAAGTTGGAAAAGTAAAAATGCAAGAAATGTAAATGGGCTCTTTCTTTCTCGTCACAAACTCAGTACCAAATCATTTCATAAAATAAATATGGTTTTACAAGGTCTTGACCAAGGAGAAGAAAAAAGAACAGTCTAAACCTAAGTCCTATGTGCCTTTATATAATAGGCTACAAATTGCTTCTAGAACTGAATAGAACTCTAAACCCTAATAACTTGAACTTCCCAAGCTACCCTTGGACGAATATTTGAAGATGCCAGTTTGATGCCATTTTTGAATTTTTGGTAAAGAACCCATGTGATGATCTTGGATGTATGTGAGATGCCAGCAGTGAAAAGAGGATCTTGGTCGTCCATTTTTCCTACGGGAGCACGAAAATACCCATAGGCGTTGATTAGCCGTCCTCCTTTTGTCTTCAAGCTTGGATGTGGGTCAGGGGAGGGTTGGAGAGACATGTGAGGGTGAGGGTGATGTTTTTGGGAGTTGGGTTTGGGTTAAGGGTATGAGAAATTAGCAATCTGGATAATCTCAAACTTTTCCCCTTTGTTTTGAAGTAATTAGCTTTTAGGGTTCGTATGATTAGGGAAGTTAGCAGGTGGGGTTTTAATTTGTTTAAGGGGGTGATTATGTTTAAAATTGTGTTTCCCACCAAATAATATCAGTTTAAAACTGATTTAAATAAAAGGGTTTGGGTGGATTCTGACGTGGAAGGAAGGGAGTGTATGATTGGAGGGTTGTTTAAGGTTGGTGGCGTGGAGGATGGGGAGTGGTGGGTTCAACTTAGGTTGTCTGGGCAGAAACACCCCCTTGACTTCCTTACTTCCTTCATGTAGTATTAAATCAGCACAAAACCCATTTCCTTTGTAATTATCTTTCAAGGACTTGTCAAAAATGGCACAACAAGTTTCCAAACTTGTTTCAAGGACTTAAAATGCAATTTCTTCATATTTGAAGGACTGATTTTGGCATTTTCTTCATTCTTCAAGGTCTGTCTTGTTTGTTGACTTCTTGGAGGACCAATATTGACAATTTAGTTTTGTTGAGGGACTAAATTTGCCAATTCTTCAAAGTTAAGGGTCCTTTTTGTAATTTTGACAAACTTTAGGGACCAAACTTGTAATTATGAAGATACAAGGGTATAAAGTGTCAATTCTTCAAAGTTGAAGGACCCTTCTTCATAATTCTTCAAATCTTCAAGGACTTTCTTTGGAAAATTCTTCATTAGGGCTTGGTTCATCGTGCGGCTTCGTTTCCCGTGTTCGTTTTTGATTGATTCTTGTGATCTTTTGTCATTTTCTCAATATCCGTACCTAAAATACACAAGAAACAAACACAAGCATATATTTGGGTATTTTGATGATATTTAATGCATTTTAAGCCCAATTTGGACGATGAGACTATGTATAAAAGCAATCTCATCAATATAATTAAAACAAGTCATCGGAATATTCATCCGAGTACCCATCAGAATAACACAATCCATTCTGTCGCAATGATGCCTATCAGAATGTCCTAGATCGCAATGTTTCAGATCGGAATGTTCTAAACACTTCTGTCGCAATACACCACTGTCGGAATGTTGTAAAGTAAAATTTGGCAGAGTTTCGTCTTAAAAAGGACCTTAGTCCCGTCGGAATATGCGATCGCAATAAGCGATCGCAATCCCAAATCGGAATAAGGGGGAAATAACCAAGTGATCGCAAAGTAAAACCCTCAATGGGTTATTTCGATCTAAACAAGCAATCCATCGGAATGTGCAAACCCCCAATATTGCGATGAAAACAAGCTTAATCCGAAATTGGTGGTAAGCTTAAAACTCAATAAGTACATACAATAAGCTACTTTATCCGAACCTTAAACAACTCAATAAGCATAAATTTTTCAACTTTCAAAACTCAAATTAGGCAAACTTAATAAATCGAATCTTTTAAAAACACTAAACTTTTTAAACAATCCGGAAATGCAATAAGCTAAAACATGAATAAGCCAATAAGCATAAAGAGCTTATAGCTTATACGTCTAAGAGCTTATGTAGGAACGAAAGAAATGAACTTTCTAATCACACAACCTCAAATTCAATCACGAATCATGAAGGATTTGGATCAAAAGTAAGGTTTCGGATTAAGGAATAAGCAAAATCAAGAAATATAGAAGGAGATTAAAGAACACAAAGCTTAAACTTAAACTTGATTAATGAAATTGAAATAAAAAAAGCTTAAACTTGAAAGATTAAAGGAAAGAAAAGATGAAAAACTTAGTGAGAGAAAGTTTGGAACTTTCTCTCTCTAAAAACTAGAAAGGAAAAATTAAAAGTGCAACTAGCTAACCCCCCTCCTAATGTGATTAGGAGGGTATTTATAGGGAAAATGGGAAGTGCATGTGTGGTGTGCTTCCTTCTTTCTTTTCTTCTCGACTAGATTTAAATCTTTATCTTTTCTCGACGTCGTCTCGGGATTTGAACTTGTCTTAATAATTTTCTTCTTTAATTTAGACTTGAGTTCTCTGACTTCATTAAACTTCCGTCTTTAGACTTTTTCTTCGATAAGTCTTCAGAATAGGTCTTGGACATCCGTTCTTTAAGCACTCTTGATCTCTTGACTTCGTCTTTTCTCGTTTTCTTCGATAAAATCCCGTGAAAGCCCGTGTTTTCTTCCTTTTTCATCTTTTGGTCCTAAAACACAATAAAAACACAAACCACGCATAATTCCGACTTTTACGACATAAAATACACGTTTTGGTCTTGTTATTATTGGAAATAAGTGGTAAAAGAATAAGTGTTTTTACACTTATTAAATCCCCTACACTTGACCATTGCAATGCCCTCATGAAATACCTTAATTTTAAAGCACGGTTTACATTTTCCATCATAAATAACCCACCTTGGCCTTTATTAAATACTAAATATTTAGGGAAGATAACAAGATAAAAACAAGTAAAGAAATCAAAGACTTACATTGGGTTTTGGCTGCCATGAACGTTTATCATCCTCAAGTTTCACGTTCCCCATACCAAGCTTAAAAACGAGATCATTGTTATTATAAGTTAGCAAACTAACACAAATTCATGTGGGCCAATTATTCACTTAGACTCCCTTATTCCTAGGTGTAACTCTTATATTTTATTTTTGTCTATGAATGATCACGAGGATGCATTGTTTGACTTATTTCGATAGTTATTTAGGCCGAAAATAAAGTGGACGATTTAATCAATAGTTAGCTAAAGGATAAAATCTTTTAAAACTGCTTCTCGGGACCTCTTAAAGTTCATATCTTGGCATAACTCGCTTCACGATTTGAGACCTTTCTCGGACCAATATTTGGCAGCGACTTCATACTTCAAATCTTTGAGAGACGTTCTTGAAGTTATGGTCTTCTCTTCATAATAGGAATTTCTTCACTTGAAGTTTTTGAGAGATTCTTCATATTTGGACCACGACTTCTTCATTTTTCTCCAATATTTATTTTGGACTTTGATATACAACGATCCGCCTCCTTTTAGGACTTGGATCTATTTATACTCATACCTTGCTAGGGTCTTTTCGGATAGATTTCTCCATGATCTTTATTGGAGTATTTGCTTTTCGTCGTGTGTCTTGATCCTTCATATTGATTTTCGACAAATGATTCTTCACATCACTTTTGGATCTTTAGCAACAAACTGTAGCCCTCATGCCTTGTTAGGGCCTTTTCGGACTCGCCAATCTTCGCATCCCGCTTCAATAAGTTATGCCTTGGCTATGAACTCTTATTAATACATAGCAACTTTTAAACGATCTTGGGCTAGAAGCTAAGTAACTTTTCAAATCGTACAACCTTATTTATTGCAGATAAATTTATTAGCAAGCGATGGGAGAATAGGTTTATAATCAACTCACATAAATTCACGAAAGAATACCAAACTTATAATTGACTCTATCATCTCTCGTTCTCCACAGTTTAAAATCTCAAGGAATGAGACTCATGGATGCTTAGCCAATTAAATCAAAGTTTTGGGTTTTCGAGTCATCTATAGGATCTTGCAAATTCTTAGACTTTTTCAAGTTTAGAAATCGCATTTTAAAGTTTCCTTGATAAACAACTCTCTAGGATCAATTATAGGAACTTGTGAAAAGTTCTTGTTCTTAACCCGTGAGTGTTAAGACTTTCGCGTTTTAAAGTTCCCTATATAAAAGCCTAGCAAAACTTGACTTAACACGTTAAGGATACTAGATAGAGTAAACTTAGAAAAGTAAACTCGGGTTGAGTCAAAATATTCACGACTTTGAAAAATTTAAAACCATTTTATTGCAAATTTATTCTAGCAAAGAAAGTAAATAACGATAACAAAGGAGAATTACAAGGCCAAAATAGATTAAAAATTTTGAAAAATGTCGAAAAATCAAATTTTCCGGTTAAAATGAGGGCAAATTCATGGAAAAGACCACTTACTTCGATATAAGTCCCCCTACACTTGAGATTACACTTGAGATAAACATTGTCCTCAATGTTTAAGCATGTGGGAGTAAACTCCCCTCCACTTATGACATTGTGCACTTTGTTTAAATCTTGCTAAGGAAAGGACAACTATAGTGATTTCAGTGTGAACATATAAAATATGAAATATTGAATCACGACAGTTTAGGATAGAACCAGGAAGATGGGAACACGGGATCACGGTTCGTCAAAAGTCATCGAGATGCTCTTTGAAGCTTGAATCCCTGCACAAAATAAGAAACAAGACAACCAACACATACGGGGCTCCCCCTACACTTATTATGAAAGCAGTAGAGGATAGATCACGGGTTGCCTCCCGAGAAGCGCTTGTTTTTGTTCACCGAGTCACGAGCCTGACTCGACCCAAAACTAGTTCATGGGAAACGTGGTGAGGGATGGAATCATCTCATGAGAGATGTCCTCACCAAAGTACAACTTCAAACGCTGTCCATTAACCTTGAAATTGGGCCCATTTGGTTGAGAAAGCAAAATGGTCCCATATGGAAAGACTTTGGCGACGGTGAATGGACCAGACCAGCGGCTCTTCAACTTGCCAGAGAAGATCTTTAACCGAGAGTTAAAGAGTAAAACTTGATCACCAACGTTGAACTCTCGATTCTTAATCCTTGCATCATGGATGATCTTGGTCTTCTTCTTGTAGATCAGTGAGTTCTCGTAAGCTTCATTCCTCAGTTCATTAAGCTCGTTGAGTTGAATCTTCCGAAGATCACCGGCTTTGTTGATGTCGAAGTTAGCCCACTTCAAGGCCCAGTATGCCTTATGTTCCAGCTCGATAGGGAGGTGGCATGCTTTCCCGTACACAAGACGATAAGGTGTGCAACCAATCGGGGTCTTATATGCGGTACGGAAAGCCCACAAAGCATCATCTAACTTATCGGCCCACGCGACACGATGCTCTCCCACAGTACGTTCCAAAATTCGCTTCAATCCACGGTTGGAAATCTCGGCTTGCCCATTGGTTTGGGGATGATAGGCGGTGAAAAGACGGTAATTGACACCATACTTAGCCATGACTCTTGCAAATTGATCATTGCAAAAATGAGTCCCGCGGTCACTGATTATAGCACGAGGAACACCGAATCGAGCAAACAGCTGCTTCAAAAAGTTCACAACCACCCTCGCATCGTCCGTTGGGAGAGCCTTAGCTTCAACCCATTTAGAAACGTAGTCAACGGCTACGAGGATGTACTTGTTCCCTTTGGATGATGGAAATGGCCCCATAAAGTCGATGCCCCATACGTCAAAGATTTCACATTCTTGTATGAAATTTTGAGGCATCTCATCTTTATGTGTGATCTTGCCTTGTCTTTGGCAAGCATCACAATGCTTAACCATTTCGTGAGCGTCACGATAAATGGTGGGCCAATAGAATCCTGAGTCAAACACTTTCTTGGCGGTGTAGTTGGGACCAAAGTGACCACCGGTGGGTCCTTTATGGCAAGCATCAAGGATTTGTAAAGCTGCCGGCCCATCAACACATCGACGAATGATCAGATCAACACATTGTTTGAAGAGATAAGGGTCATCCCAGAAGTAAGTCTTAACATCTTTAAAGAACTTCTTCTTTTGTTGGGATGTTAACCCTTTGATGAGAATACCACCCGCTAAGTAGTTTGCAATGTCCGCAAACCACGGGGTGTCATCAAGATTGGAATGAATAGTCATTAAGGTCTCAAGGGGAAAAGAGTCATTGATCTCTTGATTCGGATGATCCCCTTGATAAGGATCCTCAAGTCTACTTAGATGATCCGCTGCTAGGTTTTCGGCTCCCTTTTTGTCACGAATTTCGATTTTAAATTCTTGAAGGAGCAAAACCCAACGAAGAAGTCTTGGCTTAGAATCTTGCTTAGTCAACAAGTACTTCAACGCGGAATGGTTGGTATAGACAATTGTGGTGGATAAAACAAGATAGGGGCGAAATTTTTCAAAAGCATAGAGAACAGCTAAAAGCTCTTTTTCGGTTGTCGTATAATGCAATTGACCCCCCCGTCATTGTCTTGCTAGCATAATGGATTGGTTGGAAGTGTTTATTCACTCTTTGGCCCAAAACCGCTCCAATAGCAAAGTCGTTAGCATCGCACATTGATAGGTGTGTAAACACCCATCCTTTTTACCACTTAACTACAATAATAACCAAGTCAAAACGTGTATTTTATGTCGTAAATGTCGGAATTATGCGTGGTTTGTGTTTTTGTTGTGATTTAGGATAAAAATGTGAAAAAGGGAGAAAACACGGGCATTCACGGGCTTTTATCGAAGAAAAAGACAAAAGACGAAGTCAAGAAATCAAGAGTGCAAAAAGAACGGAAGTCCAAGACCAATTCTGAAGATTTATCGAAGAAAAAGTCAAAAGACGGAAGTTTACTAAAAGCCGAAGAACTCAAGTCTAATTTATTGAAGAATTACAAGACGAGTTTAAAGAAATCCCGAGACAAAATCATTAAAGTCAAAGAACTAAGAAGATTAAGGACTTAATGATGCAATTAAAGAAATAAGAAAGAGGGGAGGAAGCTTCGTAAGCACCTCCCTAATCCTCCTATAAATAGATTAGATTTCATTTCATTTTCTTTTGTTGGCTAGAGTGACACTAGTTCTTCCACTTTTCATTTCCTTGCACATTTAAATACATGTCATTTACTTAATTGTAATGATTAAATACTTGTCTTGCACCTTTAATTCATTTTAATTCCAAGTAAGTGTTCTTAATTTTGTTGCTTTAATCTTTATTTACCTTTGATCAAGTTCCTTTTATCATTCTCTTTCTACCTTTCTCTTGTTTTGGTTTGTTTTAAAATTCGGATTAAGCAAGGTTTGCTTAATCCCTTTGCTTATTTGATTAAAATTTTTGTCTTTTCTTTTCCCTTTAAGTTTTCATACGAGATAAGCCATAAGTTTGACAATCTTATGTGCTTATTTGGTATTTGGCTTAATTGTTTGCAAAGTTTTCTTAAAAGTTTTATCTTTGTAAAATCCATTTTATTAGGTTGCGTCCTTTAAATTTTGAAAGGTTTTAACTTTTTAGCTTATTGTCTCGTTTTGTTTCCATTTCATTTTAGTATTTGTTACTGCTTATTAGAATTAGCTTATTTGGTTCTTGAGCTTATTGCGAATTTGCTCTCCATCGAAAAGAAGGGAAATTATACATTGCGATAGCATCACCCACATTCCGATGGTGACATCATGGGACAAGGGTTTTGCATTCCGATCCGGGATTGTGATCTAGAGTAACATCACCCTCATTCTGATCTGGGATTGCGATCGCACATTCCGACGGGTCTTGAGGTATTTTTAGTCGAAGTGCTGCCCAATTTTATTGAGCAATATTCCGATCTGGACCACATTCCGATGGAAGTGACATTCCGAGGTTGCATCTCTCATTATTCCGATAGCCATATTCCGATAGAAACATTGCGATCTGATTTCGATAGCACATTCCGATCTTGATTCCGATGGACTTGGTGACATCATTCCGATAGTGGATTCCGATGGTTGTGGGTTTGGAATTATAATTTGCTTTGTTTAAGTTACATTTTAATACTTTGTCAAATTTAATTTTCGTCACCCTTTAGTTTTAAGTCATTTAATTATTTTAATTTTCAAAGTTTTTAATATTGCACAAATTTAAGTTTTAATTAGGTTTAGTTTTAAATTACCGTCACTTACTGCAACGTTTTGCAATTTAAATATACTACAACGACAAATCTTTGTTTCCACCAAAAGACAGCTGAGTCGCATAGTTAACCAGAGATCAATTCGATTAGACCACCACAACGAACTTAATATTTTTATACTAAGTAAAATCTAGTTATCAAATGGCGCCGCTGCCGGCTCTTTTCGTAAAGATTAACGGTTTTCTGTGAGAGACGCGTTGCTTTTTGGGATCCGTTCATTCGTGAGCGTTATTTTCTTGCTTAAAAATCTTCAAAAATCCATAAAAATTAAAAATTGTTATAAATCCATAAAAATAAAAAATTTTCAAAAATCCAAAAAGATTTTATTTTCTTTATAAGTGTATATATTCTCTTTGTGTTCGGTTTCTTTTTCTTTTGCCTTTGCAGGTGTATGCATACTAGATCTTCTAATTATCAAGAGCCTGAGACTCGTGAAGATTTAGGTATGGCAAGTGTGAACAATAACAATCCACCGCACCTCAATAATAACAACAACAATGTTCTTCCACAGCCCGATCTTCGGACAATGGAGGAGCTTTGTCAACCTACCATGTTTGGACGAGGAGGACCGATTGCGCTGATGCAAACCACGGCTCCGGAGTTTTCGTTGAAGCATCACATGATCCAGCAAGTGCAAACTAATCCTTTTCGAGGAATGCCTGATGATGATGCCAACAAACACCTCGACAAATTCATTACTATTACTCAAAGCGTGAAGTTGCCCAGTGCCACAATGGATGTCCTTCGCCTTCAACTCTTTCCACATACTTTATCACACCACGCCGAGAAATGGTTTGATCATCTCCCGAAGAATTCCATTCATACTTGGGATGACATGACTCAACGCTTTTTGTCGCGCTACTTTCCACCGTCCATGGTCACGAGCCTTCGCAATCAAATCAGCGGTTTCATGCAAGAACCCGATGAATCTCTCTTTGATGCTTGGGAAAGATATAATGTTTTGATCGATCGTTGTCCAAACCACAACATGCTCCCTGTGGCCTTAATTGATACTTTCTACAACGGTTTGACTTTTCGTGATCGTGATACGATTAATGTAGCCGCCAGTGGCACATTTATGAAAAGGAGACCCGAGGAGTGTAGAGAGCTTATTGAGAACATGACTACTCATCATAAAAACTGGGATTCCTCCGCTTCTTCAAGGAACAACCCGAGAGTCAATGTTTCTTCTACTTCAGCAAACCCCGACATGACCGAATTCACACGCATGATGGCCGAAATGAACAAAAATATCTTGCTTCTCGCTACAAACCAACAACAAGTTAAAGCGGTAGCCAATCCTTGTGAGACATGCGGCGGTCCTCACCCATACACTGATTGTCCTTCTACTCAAGGAAATCCGGAAAACGTGTATGCGACTTATGGTAATTATTCACCGGAAAATTACCAAGCCCGACCTCAAGGGGATCGAAATTTGCTGAGTTACCGGTCCAACAATTACCTTTCACCCGATTTTTCTCCTCAAAACCACAACCCCAACAACAACTACACTAGAAGCAACCAAATCCCACCTAGAGCTTCTAATCCTTATAACCCACCCGCTCAACAAGCCCCACCCATGAATCAAGATGTTGAAGCTTTGATGAGAAGCCAAGGTGAGCAAATCAAGAATCTACAAAGCCAAATTATCAATTTGAAAGGGGATATCACCAAGCAAGGGAATGGCATTAGATCCGAGCTTCGAGATAATATACAATCCTCCTTCAGCAATCAAACGAATGATTTGAAGAATATGCTGGCTAGTTTCTTACCAACCACTCAACCCTCTACTTCGAGTTCTCTACCTTCAAACACCGTCACCAACCCGAGAGCGAATGTGAGTGTACCCGTAGTGGAGTTACTTTAGTAGGACCACCTATCCCGCCCCATCATCTACACCTCCCCCACCACCATTTATCCCTACTACTCCCACACCTAGTATTAGTGTACCATTACCGTCTCCGCCTCGTCATGACGAAGTACCCACCACGAATCCTCCACCAACCCCACCTTCCACCTTTAAACCTTCAACATCTTAATTTTTACCTGCTACACCTACACCTTCACCACCCAAACCCAATATTCCTTATCCATCTCGCTTAGGCAAGGCCAAAATGCACACCAAGGATGACATTCAAGTGTCAAACTATTTGAATAAAGTTTCGGAAATGACCGTCACTTTTCCCCTTGTTGAAGCTCTAGCACAAATGCCTAAATTTGTTAAGATGTTTAAGGAATTGCTTAGCAAGAAGGAGAAGATGGCCGAGTTTGTTAATACTCGATTAAATGAAAATTGTTCTGGCGTCCTTCTTAAAGAACTTCCGGAGAAACTTGGAGATCCCGGTCGTTTTGTGCTACCTTGCACTTTTAACCAAACTGACAAATTTACTGCCTTAGCCGATCTCGGGGCAAGTATTAATTTGATGCCTTTAAGTGTTTGGAAAAAGTTATCATTGCCCGACCTTACACCCACCAAAATGACTCTTGAGCTAGCGAATCGCACTCTCGCTTACCCCGTTGGTATTACCGAAGATGTGTTCATTAAAGTTGGCACATTCACTTTCCCGGTCGACTTTGTCGTTGTTGATTATGAAATGGACCCTCGTATTCCGTTAATACTTGGGCGCCCATTTTTGAGAACCGGTAGAGCTTTAATAGATGTGGATAAATGTGAGCTCATTTTAAGAGTCGGGGATGATGCACAAGTTTTTGAAATGGGGCAGCTTACAAGCAAATCTTATGGAAGAGAATCGACGAATATGATTAATGTGCTTGATGATTTTGTCATCTACAACAATCCTCTATTCGAGTCTTGCAATGATAATCCACTGTTTCAAGATGATGTGGATGATTCTCTCTCCAATTTGGAACCTTCAACCATATATGATTCTCCATCGATCTTTGATGCTTATGATGATGATTCTAGCTCAGATACGGATGATTATGATGATTTTACTTCCGAGTATCCCGACATGCCCACCTATGATGATTTTGATGAGGCCGATACTCTTTCGAGTGATTCTTCTCATGATGAAGATCCTCCGCCTACCATGCTTAATCCTACTTTGGATGACTACTCATTTGAGGAAGACTTCTCTAATTTTCTCAATACTTACTTCCCTCATGAGAGTGATGCCCCTCCTTTGGACTTTGATGATTATGGTCTTGATCCTACTTCGGATTTGAAGAAAATTCTTTCAAAGGAGAAGCAACCGGACGACACCATCATCCGCAGCACGTATGATTTAACACCTCTTTGTCCACCTTCTGAGGACGAGGTTGTGCATCTTCTTCGCGGATCATCTTCAAATTCTGCTGAGCCTGAGTGCTATTTTCCCCTAAAGGAAAAGGTGTTCGACCCCGGTATTGATATTCTTAAGCCATCTCAGTATCCATCTGATGAAATAAAAGGAAAAATCTTTGGAACTTTTGAAGAAATGCTTGCACCTCTTCACCCTTGCTCCCACTGTGCTCCATCTTTGCTTAAGGGAACCTTGCCTACTCTTCTTTGGCTTGCCTTGTTCTCCTTAAGCTTGTGCTATTTGATGGACGAAGACTATGTCTTTGATCCCGGTGGATATGTTTCATGCTTCTTCCTATGAAAATCAAGGTCGAGCCAGGCTCACGACTCGGTGAACAAAAATCAAGCGCTTCTTGGGAGGCAACCCCTGTTTCTATCTTTTAGCTATCTAGATCCTAAGTGTAGGAGAGACCCGTTGGTGTTTGCTATTTCCTCTCTTCTCATATTAAGGGATTCGAGCGCTCAATGATCCACTCTTGATGATTTTTGACGACCCGTGATTCCGTGTTTCCGTCTTCCCGGTTCTATCCTAAACTCTTTTCGATTCACTATTTTATATTTCTCAATATTAAAATAGGAATCTCGTTAGTTGTCTTTTCCTTAGCGAGATTTAAACAACGTGCACAATTTCCTAAGTGTAGGGGAGCTTACTCCCACATGCTTAAACATTGAGGACAATGTTTATATTAAGTGTAGGGGGGACTTCTATCGAAGTTAAGTGGTCTTTTCCTTGTATTTGTCCTCATTTTAACCGGAAAATCAGTTTTTCGACATTTTTCAAAATTTTTGATTTATTTTGGCCTATTAATTTTTCCCTTTGTATAGTTATTTTCTTTCCTTATTAGAATAAATTTTTAATAAAGTGGGTTTAATTTTCAAATGTTGTGAATCCTTTGACTCAACCCGAGTTTACTTATCTACGTTTACTCTAGCTAGTATCCTTAACGGGTTTAAGTCAAGTTTTGCTAGGCTTTTATATAGGGAGCTATAAAACGCGAAAGTCTTAACTCTCACGGGTTAAGAACAAGAACTTTTCGCAAGTTCCTATAATTGATCCTAGAGAGTCGTTTATCAAGGGAACTTTAAAATGTGAATTCTAAAACTTAAAAAAGTCTAAGAGTTTGCAAGATCCTATAGGCGACTCGAAAACCCAGAACTTTGATTTAATAGGCTAAGCATCCACGAGTCTCATTCCTTGAGATTTTAATTGTGGAGAACGAGAGATGATAGAGTCAATTATAAGTTTGGTATTCTTTCGGGAATTTATGTGAGTTAATTATGAGCCTATTCTCCCATCGCATGTTAATAAACTTATCTACAATAAATAAGGTAATTTATCTACAATAAATAAGATTGTACGATTTGAAAAGTTACTTAGCTTCTAGCCCAAGATCGTTTAAAAGTTGTTCGGTATGGATTAGAGTTCATAGCCAAGGCATAACTTATTGAAGCGGGATGCGAAGATTGGCGAGTCCAAAAAGGCCCTAACAAGGCATTAGGGCTACAGTTTGTTGCTAAAGATCCCAACTGATGTGAAGAATCATTTATCAAAAATCAATATGAAAGATCGAGACACACGACGAAAAGCAAATACTCCCGTAAAGATCATGGAGAAGTCTATCCAAAAAGGCCCTAACAAGGTATGAGGATAAATAGATCCAAGTCCAAAAAGGAGGCGGATCGTTGTATATCAAAGTCCAAAGTATATATTGGAGAAAAATGAAGAAGTCGTGGTTCAAATATGAAGAATCTCTCAAAACGTCAAGTGAAGAAATTCATATTATGAAGAGAAGACCATTATTTCATGAACGTCTCTCAAGATTTGAAGTATGAAGTCGCTGCCAAATATCGGTCCGAGAAAGGTCTCAAATCGCGAAGCGAGTTATGCCAAGATATGAACTTTATGAGGCCCCGAGAAGCAGTTTTAAAAGATTTTGTCCTTTAGCTAACTATTGATTAAATCGTCCCACTTTATTTTCAGCCTAAATAACTATGGAAATAAGTCAACAATGCATCCTCATGATCATTCAAGACAATAATAAAATATAAGAGATACACCTAGGAATAAGGGAGTCTAAGTAAATAATTGGCCCACATGAGTTCGTGATAGTTTGCTAACTTATAATAACAATGATCTCATTTTTAAGCTTGGCATGGAGAACGTGAAAACTTAAGGATGATGATCATTCATGACATTTCTAAAACCCTAACGTATGTTTTTGATTTATTTACTTGTTTTGTTATTTTCTATCTCTTTAATAAAGGCCAATGTGGATTGATTGTGATGAAAAGTGTAAACGTGCTTTGTAACTAATGCATTACATGAGGACATTGCAATGGTCAAGTGTAGGGGATTTGATAGGTGTGTAAACACCCATCCTTTTTACCACTTAAATACAATAATAACCAAGCCAAAACGTGTATTTTATGTCGTAAATGTCGGAATTATGCGTGGTTTGTGTTTTTGTTGTGATTTAGGACGAAAATGTGAAAAGGGGAGAAAACACGGGCATTCATGGGCTTTTATCGAAGAAAAAGACGAAAGACGAAGTCAAGAAATCAAGAGTGCAAAAAGAACGGAAGTCCAAGACCAATTCTGAAGATTTATCGAAGAAAAGGTCAAAAGACGGAAGTTTACTGAAAGCCGAAGAACTCAAGTCTAATTTATTGAAAAATTACAAGACGAGTTTAAAGAAACCCCGAGACAAAATCATTAAAGTCAAAGAGCTAAGAAGATTAAGGACTTAATGATGCAATTAAATAAATAAGAAAGAGGGGAGGAAGCTTCCTAAGCACCTCCCTAATCCTCCTATAAATAGATTAGATTTCATTTCATTTTCTTTTGTTGGCTAGAGTGACACTAGTTCTTCCACTTTTCATTTCCTTGCACATTTAAATACATGTCATTTACTTAATTGTCAAATTCAAATACTTGTCTTGCACCCTTAATTCATTTTAATTCCAAGTAAGTGTTCTTAATTTTGTTGCTTTAATCTTTATTTACCTTTGATCAAGTTCCTTTTATCATTCTCTTTCTACCTTTCTCTTGTTTTGGTTTGTTTTAAAATTTGGATTAAGCAAGGTTTGCTTAATCCCTTTTCTTATTTGATTAAAAGTTTTGTCTTTTATTTTACCTTTAAATTTTCATACGAGATAAGCCATAAGTTTGACAATCTTATGTGCTTATTTGGTATTTGGCTTAATTGTTTGCAAAGTTTTCTTAAAAGTTTTATCTTTGTAAAATCCATTTTATTAAGTTTCGTCCTTTAAATTTTGAAAGGTTTTAACTTTTTAGCTTATTGTCTCGTTTTGTTTCCATTTCATTTTAGTATTTGTTACTGCTTATTAGAATTAGCTTATTTGGTTCTTGAGCTTATTGCGAATTTGCTCTCCATCGAAAAGAAGGGAAATTATACATTGCGATATCATCACCCACATTCCGATGGTGACAGCATGGGACAAGGGTTTTGCATTCCGATCCGGGATTGCGATCTAGAGTAACATCACCCTCATTCCGATCTGGGATTGCGATCGCACATTGCGATCGCACATTCCGACGGGTCTTGAGGTATTTTGAGTCGAAGTGCTGCCCAATTTTATTGAGCAATATTCCGATCTGGACCACATTCCGATGGGTATATACCGATGGAAGTGTCATTCCGATAGGTTTCATCTCTCATTATTCCGATAGCCATATTCCGATAGAAACATTGCGATCTGATTTCGATAGCACATTCCGATCTGGATTCCGATGGACTTTGTGACAGCATTCCGATAGTGGATTCTGATGGTTGTGGGTTTGGAATTATAATTTGCTTTGTTTAAGTTACATTTTAATACTTTGTCAAATTTAATTTTCGTCACCCTTTAGTTTTAAGTCATTTAATTATTTTAATTTTCAAAGTTTTTAATATTGCACAAATTTAAGTTTTAATTAGGTTTATTTTTAAATTATCATCACTTACTTTAACGTTTTGCAATTTAAATATACTACAACGACAAATCTTTGTTTCCACCAAAAGACAGCTGAGTCGCATAGTTAACTAGAGATCAATTCGATTAGACCACCACAACGAACTTAATATTTTTATACTAAGTAAAATCTAGTTATCACACATCAACTCGATAGGTAGCTCCTAATTAGGGGTAACCAAGACCGGTGCCTTAGTTAACGTTATCCTTGAGAAGATTAAAGGCTTTAATACACTCTTTGGAAAAGATAAAAGGAGTATCTTTTTCCAAGAGGTGGGTCATCGGGCGAGCGATTTTAGAGAAATCCTGAATGAAACAACGATAGAAGCCCGCGTGACCCAGAAAACTTCTCACACCCTTCACGGTTGAAGGTGGAGGTAATTTGGCTATGACATCCACTTTATCACGGTCCACTTCAAGACCGGCTTTTGAGATTTTGTGTCCTACCACAATGCCTTCTTTCACCATGAAATGGCATTTTTCCCAATTCAGAACAAGGTGAGTGTCTTCACACCGCTTAAGCATGCGTTCCAAATTGGCAAGGCACGTAGAGAATGAATCATCATAGACCGAGAAATCATCCATGAAGACTTCCATGGTTTCTTCAACCATGTCATGGAAGATAGCCATCATACACCTTTGGAAAGTCCCAGGAGCATTGCACAAGCCGAAAGGCATTCTTTTGTAAGCAAATGTTCCATAAGGACAAGTGAATGTGGTTTTCTCCTGGTCTTAGGGATCGATGGGTATTTGAAAATAACCCGAGAAACCGTCTAAGAAGCAGTAATAGTCATTACCCGCTAGACGTTCAAGCATTTGGTCCATGAAAGGAAGGGGAAAATGATCCTTTTTCGTAGCATCATTGAGTTTACGATAGTCTATACAAACTCTCCACCCTGTAACGAGACGAGTAGGAATCAACTCTTTGTTTCCATTGGGAACAACGGTGATTCCGCCTTTCTTAGGCACACAATGGACTGGACTAACCCATGGTGAATTCGAGATAGGGTAAATCATGCCTGCATTAAGAAGTTTGATAACCTCTTTTTTGATAACGTCATAGATCTTGGGATTCACCCTTCGTTGGCTTTGAATAGTGGGTTTAAAGTCGTCTTCCATGAGAATTTTATGTGTGCAAAAGTGAGGATCAATTCCACGAATATCGGAGATTTTCCAAGCAATCGCTTTCTTATGATTCTTCAGCACGGTGATAAGTCGGGATTTTTCTTCTTCTTTCAGGTCCTTTGTGATGATGACCAGTAACTTCTTGTAGTCTTCAAGGAAAACGTACTCGAGATGAGACGGAAGATCCTTAAGCTCTAAATCCGGAGAATTTTCGATGGACGGTGTAGTCAACTTCGGATCATCGGTAGAGATAGCCTTAGGAGACTGTGGAGAAATATGGTCCTCATTGAGAAGTTTCTCAATGGTACGAATGTCTTCATCCCAATTAGTGGGAGAATCGTCATATTGCAAATCCACATCTCCCAGAGTTGCTTCAAATTCTTTCAAGAGGAAATCACTTTCTCCAAATGGAGTTAGTGATGGAGCGATAGAGGCAACGGTCTCAATAGTGGGTAGAGAAGAAGAACCACTTTTACCAGCGTCTTTGAAATGTTCTTCACAAGCCTCATCAAGAACGTCAATAGCATTAACACTCTCATATGAATAAGGTTGCTTAGAAATCTTACCCATGTTGAAGACAATTTTATCGTCACCAACTCTCATGATTATTTCGCCCGCGGCTACATCAATGAGAGTGCGATCGGTCCTCAAGAAGGGACGTCCAACGATTAATGGAACACGGGGGTCCATCTCGTAGTCAACGACAACAAAATCCACCGGAAAGGTGAATTTGTCGACGCCGACGAAGACATCTTAGGCTATCCCCACAGGATAAGCAACCATACGGTTAGCTAATTGCAAAGTCATTTTGGTGGGGACTAGCTCGGGGAGAGATAATTGCTTCCAAACACTTAAAGGCATTAAGTTTATACTAGCACCTAGATCGGCTAGGGCCATGCAATTCTCTACTCCCGGGAAGTTGCAAGGAATCAAGAAGCGACCTGGATCACCATGTTTGGTGGGAAATTTTCTTAAGAGAACCGCGGAGTAATTCTCGTTAAGTTGGGTATTAGCAATATCAAGAAGCTTTTCTTTGTCACTAAGAAGATCTTTAAACATCTTCGCATATTTAGGCATGTGAGCGAGAGCCTCAGCGAAGGAGATGTTGAAATTCAATTGTTTAAACATTTTGAGAAAGTTCGAAACTTGAATATCATCCTTGCTCTTTTGCTTCTCTTTCCTCAACCTTGAAGGATAATGTATATCAGATAAAGAAGAAGGCTTTAGAGGAATAGGATCACTCACAACCGCGGATGGTAGGGGAATGGGGGTAGAAGGCAAAGGAGGAGAGGAAAGTTGCTCTTTTTCCTTGTTCACAATCACGGGTGGAGGTGTAGGAAGCTCGGGTTCCGTATAACCTTTTCCACTACGAGTGGTGATTGCTTTCATCTCCCCTCCTGGATTAGCAACGGTGTTACTCGGAAGAGTACCCGAAGAAGAGGGTTGATTACCTTGGAAAAGCGAACCGATCATATCACGTATATTATCCGCTTGAGTGCTGAAAGAGTCTCTCATGTCTGCGCGAATATCATTGCTTTGTTTCGCCATGTCGTTCCTTAGCTCGGCTCGAATATCGCTCCCTTGTTTCGCCATGTCTCCCTTCAAGTTGATGAATTGACTCTGAAGATTCGTCACCATCTCTCTATTAGTCCTCATGAACGTCTCGATGTCTTGATTCAACGCCGTTGGTTGATTGAGAGGTGGAGCTTTGGGATTGATATTGATTGTTAGCACGAGGTTGGGGTTGGTTATTTCGGTTATAGCTTTGTTGTTGGTTTTGGTTTTGAGGAGTAAAACCGGGTGGTGCAAGATAGTTGTTAGAACGATAACTTAGCAAGTTACGGTCTCCATGAGGACGAGCTTGATAGCCTCCCGTGGGATAAGTACCATATTCCGCGTTAACGATTTCACAAAAATTGCCTTAAGTGGAAGGACAATCATTGTAAGAATGAGGACCACCACATGTGTCACAAGAAATAGAAACGGCTTTAGCTTGTTGAGTGTGGTTATTAGCCAAAATTTGAATATTTTTGCTCATTTCGATAATGGCTCGTTCCATGGCGGACATGTCGGTGGTGGAAGAAGTAGATGAAACATTGAATCTCGGATTAGATCTTGAAGATGCGGATGAATCCCAATTCTTGTGGTGAGTAGTCATGTTTTCAATCAACTCTCTACACTCCTCCGGTCTCCTTTTCATAAAAGTACCACCGGCGGCGGCGTTGATCGTGTCACGATCACGAAAAGTGAGACCATTGTAGAAAGTATCAATGAGAGTGACGGGGAGCATGTTGTGATTTGGACAACGGTCGATCAAATTATTGTATCGTTCCCAAGCATCAAAAAGCGATTCATCATTATCTTGCATGAATCCACTAATTTGGTTACGAAGGCTCGTGACCATGGATGGTGGAAAGTAGCGCGACAAAAATCGTTGAGTCATGTCATCCCATGTATGAATAGAATTCTTTGGGAGACGGTCAAACCATTTTTCGGCATGGTTGGAAAGCGTGTGTGGAAATAGTTGAAGGCGAAGTACATCCATAGAAACACCGGGCATCTTCATGCTTTGAGTCATGGTAATGAATTTGTCGAGGTTCTTGTTGGCATCATCATCCGGCAATCCGCGAAATGGATTAGTTTGCACTTGTTGGATCATGTGATGCTTCAACGAAAACTCTTGGGCCGTGATTTGCATCGGCGCAATCGGTCCTCCGCGTCCATTCATGGTGGGTTGACAAAGTTCCTCCATTGTTCGTAAATCAGGTAGGGGAACATTGTTGTTGTTGTTATTGTTATTCAAATTGGGTAGAGGTGGGTTATTATTGTTGTTATGAACACCAGCCATATCTAAATCTTCACGAGTCTCGGGCTCAGAATAATTTGAAGATCTATTACGCATACACATGCAGAAGAAAAATATACAAAGATAAAATCTATATAATCTTTTTGGTGCAAAACCTTAGGAAAAGAATTGCTTTTTATGATTTTTTTATGTTTTTGTAGTTTTGAAAATTTTTTAATTTTTATGGATTTTTTGAAAAATTTTAGCAAGGAAAATAACGTTCTTAAAAGAACGGGTCCTAAAATTCAATGCGTCTCTCACTAGAAACCATTAATCTTAACGAAAAGAGTCGGCAGCGGCGCCATTTAATACAAGGTTTTACTAAGTATCAAAGTTCGTTGTTCCAAGTATTTTCGAATTGATTATTGGTAGAAAGTGCGACTCAATTGTCTTTTGGTGAACAAAAGGGTGATTTGGTTTGGCTATCTAATTTAAACTACAAGCAAGTATGAAAATGACGTTGAGAAAAGTAGAAGCTTTTAAGAATTTAAACTAGAAAGTTATTTGGAAAAACACTTAAAACATAAAACTTTGTAAAACTTAAAAACTTAAAAACTTAGTCTATCGGAATATAACAAGTCCTTTCTATCGGAATGCACCAAAGTTAAATCCATCGGAATATAATTAAAAAGTCATCGAAATATTCATCCGAGTACCCATCGGAATAACACAATCCATTCTGTCGCAATGATGCCTATCGGAATGTCCTAGATCGCAATGTTTCAGATCGGAATGTTCTAAACACTTCTGTCGCAATACACCACTGTCGGAATGTTGTAAAGTAAAATTTGGCAGAGTTTCGTCTTAAAAAGGACCTTAGTCCCGTCGGAATATGCGATCGCAATGAGCGATCGCAATCCCAGATCGGAATAAGGGGGAAATAACCAAGTGATCGCAAAGTAAAACCCTCAATGGGTTATTACGATCTAAACAAGCAATCCGTCGGAATGTGCAAACCCCCAATATTGCGATGAAAACAAGCTTAATCCGAAATTGGTGGTAAGCTTAAAACTCAATAAGTACATACAATAAGCTACTTTATCTGAACCTTAAACAACTCAATAAGCATAAATTTTCCAACTTTCAAAACCTCAAATTAGGCAAACTTAATAAATCGAATCTTTTAAAAACACTAAACTTTTTAAACAATCCGGAAATGCAATAAGCTAAAACATGAATAAGCCAATAAGCATAAAGAGGTTATAGCTTATAAGTCTAAGAGTTTATGTAGGAACGAAAGAAATGAACTTTCTAATCACACAACCTCAAATTCAATCACGAATCATGAAGGATTTGGATCAAAAGTAAGGTTTCGGATTAAGGAATAAGCAAAATCAAGAAATGTAGAAGGAGATTAAAGAACACAAAGCTTAAACTTAAACTTGATTAATGAAATTGAAATACAAAAAGCTTAAACTTGAAAGATTAAAGGAAAGAAAAGATGAAAAACTTAGTGAGAGAAAGTTTAGAACTTTCTCTCTCTAAAAACTAGAAAGGAAAAAATAAAAGTGCAACTAGCTAACCCCCCTCCTAATGTGATTAGGAGGGTATTTATAGGGAAAATGGGAAGTGCATGTGTGGTGTGCTTCCTTCTTTCTTTTCTTCTCGACTCGATTTAAATCTTTGTCTTTTCTCGACGTCGTCTCGGGATTTGAACTTGTCTTAATAATTTTCTTCTTTAATTTAGACTTGAGTTCTTCGACTTCATTAAAATTCCGTCTTTAGACTTTTTCTTCGATAAATCTTCAGAATAGGTCTTGGACATCCGTTCTTTAAGCACTCTTGATCTCTTGACTTCGTCTTTTCTCGTTTTCTTCGATAAAAGCCCGTGAAAGCCCGTGTTTTCTTCCTTTTTCATCTTTTGGTCCTAAAACACAATAAAAACACAAACCACGCATAATTCCGACTTTTACGACATAAAATACACGTTTTGGTCTTGTTATTATTGGAAATAAGTGGTAAAAGGATAAATGTTTTTACACTTATTAGACTCTGAGATATCTGAAGACCTAAGAAGAATGATACCTTACCCACCATTGACATCTTAAACTTGGAAGACATGAGTTTCCCAAACTCATCGAATAAGGTTTGGGTCGAGGCTGCAAATATAATATCATCAACATATATATTTGTACCATAATCATATCTTTACCTCGTTTCTGAATGAACAGCGTGGGATCCACCTTGCCTTTAGCGAAGCCTTGCGTAATGAGGAATTGTGACAATAGATCATACCATGCGCGTGGAGCTTGCTTCAACCCATAGAGAGCCTTCTTAAGCTTGTACATATACCTCTTCTTTGATTTCACCATTAATATCATCAACATATATATTAGGATAATTAGGATTCACAAAACCATCACATGATAGATTAGGATAATTAGGATTCACAAAACCATCCGGTTGTTGAACATATACCTCTTTTTTGATTTCACCATTAAGAAATGCCGTCTTCACATCCATCTGATAGACGATCATATTCATATGGGCTGTATAAGCGAGGAATAGTCTAATATTCCGCCTAACTCATCGAGTTTCAACTTGTAAACCTATTTCAAAGTGAGTAACTGCACTTGATCCGGGCATGGGACAAGTTCCCATACTTCAAGACGTATAAATTCATTAAGTTCTTCTTGCATAGCTTCTATCCAACAGGATTGAGTAAAAGCTGCATGCCATGTCTTAGGTTCATCTTCAGTGAGAAAAGCATCAAAATGACAAAACATTGCATTTTCTTGTAACTGACTTCGTGTGGATACCGGACGATTAGGGTCACCAATAATAGAATCTATAGGATGATCCTTTGTCCACTTGATGTCATGTTCACAAATCCGTGGATTGGAGTAAATCGTAGTAGGAGCTTCCTCTAAGGTGGACGACCCATCTTGATTATGGTCGGGAATTGTGTTGTCCCTAATATTTATGATTGTAATACACGAATTTATGAAAGAAAGGAAGATATGAGATGAGTTTTAGTGAGAGAAAGTAGAGAGAGAAAAGAGAGAGAAATGGTTGGAACTAGGTGAATGTTAGATTGAGAAGTGAGAATACAAAATGAACCAACACCCTTCCTAACATGCTAGGAAGGGTATATATAGTCCACCCACATGCGGGCTTCTTTATGGACTATATGGTTTGGGCCGGGCTTTCCTTTTGGGCTTTGGTTACTTATTAATGAACCTTAGCTTAAAGTTAAACCCGTAATAACACGACTAATATACTACCTATTACAACGTTCTAAAATACGATACATAATAAACATATGACCGAGCATTCTTGTTTGGCTCAATATTTTGAGGCTAACAATCTCCCCCAATGAGAGGTCATAAACCTTAGTCATTTAGGAAATTTGTAGAGATTACTAATCTCGCCATAAATGAGTCTTGAACGTGTAATCGTAGTCTTGTTCCTTCATGCTGTGATCTTTGAGCCTTTGTCGTTGTCTTTCGACTTTGTCTTTAAGGTTGAGATCTTCAAATCATCCTTGACTTGTCTTTGCCAGCTTGCGATCTTGTGTCTTCATCCACATGCTCACACTATTAATTGTTGAATATGTCTTTAGGCATGAGTATATGGTTTCTGAATCATTGACTTTGCTGAGTACACCGTGACGCCACCTTCTCGAGACAAAACATAGACACAGACTGAATGGCTTTGACATTCGTCCTAAATCGGTAGCGTTTTACCTCCGGTCGGTGAAGACCGTTATACGATATTAAATATCGTACCTGTGATCAGGTAGATTCAATTAAGAATCTCCTTGACAGGGTTTCGCGGCTGTACTAGCCGTTCTCTTTACTCGACCGTCTCAAACCAAGACTGCGAACATAAAGAGTGAATCAATTGGATAAATATCCGCTTGATTAAAGTCGTCAATTCAAATTCCTAGAACAAGTTTGATTCATTAAGAATCTTACCATTGTTGCTTTCCAGTTGACACAAGCTTGATTCATAAGAATCTCGCAAGTTACCTACCATAACGCTGTTTAAGGTTGACGCTAGAAGGATTTCTATTCGTCACTGTGAATATTAATGAATATCACTCTGAATGTTCTGGCAAGACCATTAAGATATTGCGTAGAAACCTGAAACGAGTTTGAATCAATTCAGAATCAAACCACTGTTGCTTTTCAGTTTTGCACATGTTCAATTCATAAAGAATCTTGCATATGACCTACCGCAGTGCTGTTTGATGTTAACACTGGAAGGATTTCCACTCATCACTGTAAATACTAAGTAGTATCACTCTGAGTGTTCTAGCAATATCACAAGGATATAGCGTAGGACTCTCTTGATCTTCATCCGTGTGTCCTAACGAGATTTGATTGATCTCTTGGCTCTAGACTCGATTTGTGCACTTTTAGTGGTCGGAGGCTGGAGCAGATGCCACCTATTCAATATCAACTATCTCGAAGTGAGAAAGTCAATAGTAGTCATGTTGTTCTCCGTGATAATAAAACAAACTTCTTTTGAGAGAAGCCTGAGTAGCTAGGAAAGGGTTGTGCTTCACATCACTGGGTCCATGATGAGTTTGTCTTCATGATGAGTTGACCCGGTTTCTGCCTAAGTTGTATGGAGGGCTTCTTTCTTTAGACCCTTTATCCTTACATTTCTTTTTCATTCTTCAACCCCTTCAATGCTTACCAAGACATCATTACTAGCACCTTGTTGTGATTGTTCCAGTGCTAGCATCAGTACTTAGTCGGCATTCTGCTACGTTCACATTCTACTCCATCTTTCCTAAGGACTTCTAATAATCTATTGGATTGTCCCTGGGAAGATCCCTCCGGTTCTGGTTGGATCATAGGACTTAAACCTAACCACCCTTTTGACACCAATAACGTCGTGAATTAAAGATGTTGTGGGTATTTGATCGTAACCATGAAAACCACTTTAAATTCTAACTAAGTGTTTGAAAAACATTTAACACCTTGCTAGTTTTGTCGTTTCAGAAAAACTCCCCCTTCACATGTGCATTTAAATGCGAAAGAATTTAAGTAAACATTTTGCACATGTGGGTAAGAGTTAACGTGCTTGAGTCTTATATTAGATCACATTTTAATCAAATTTTCTCCCCTATCTCTAATATATAAAATCTTTTGATATTAGAGATACCAAATTTGATTAAAATATATTTTGAAAAATAGTCTTGAAATCTCCGGAAGAAAGATGTGTTAATCTTTTGCATGAAGTTAAAATGCTCCCCCTCAAACATTGATCCAATTGAATTGTCATTATGAAGATATGATCCACATTTCGCTTTTTGAGGATGGGAGTTTTTGAGCACACAATTTTTGAAAGATTTTGAATATCATTGAAAAATTCTTGAAAAAATTGTGTTCAACGCTTTTTGAAAAATCAATTCTTTTTGTCGAAAGGTTTTTCTAAAGCATAAACTTGAGTTCATAGACTTTGAATATCTTGACGAATCCACTCAAGTGTAAGAAGAGTTAACTTCTTTTGCTAAGGGTAAGAGCACGAAATCGTACACTCCCCCGTGAATATAGAACCGGGTTGCAATCTGAAAGTGATTACAAGCCATTGTGTTGAGCTCAAAACGTTGAATGTTTTGTGACAAGCTCAACCCAAGATAGATTGCTCTACCCGTTGGTTAGGATAAGTTATCTTTAAAGATACACCTTCCTTTATATGAAGTTCGAGTTACAGTCTGACATTTAACTGTAAGTCGTTTACATGAGCTTAAAAACTTTGAATGTTTTTATCGATAGCTCATGACCGAGAAATTTTATTTTCCCGTTGTTGAGGATAAGTAATCATCGTGATCAACTTTCCTTTCTTTGAGGTACGAGTCACAATCTGAGGTAATTGTAAATCATGAAATGACATGTTTTGAAAACTATTTACAACTTTCATTCGAGCTTTATGTACACACCCGTGTCGTTATTGAGCGACATTTCTAGGTGCGTCCATATTATCGATACTGAAAGACATGTCGAAAAGAATATTTTTGGTCTTTTGAAAGTTTTTCCATTTTTTTTATTTTGTTTTTCTATGGATATTTACATTTTATTATATTTTTGTGTTTTCTCAAGTTTTTCGAAAATAATCCAAAATAGACTTTTGTACAGCAGAAGAAGGTGATATAGAATGTACAGAATTGGAACCCTTTGAAGAAGGAGAAGTGGGTTCAGAATCCGCTGTTGTACCTGCAATCACAGAAGAAGAATTTGCACAAATACTAGAATTAGGAGTAACAAATTCCTTTTCAGCGTGTAGAACAGTAGCATTAGTGCTGGTGCAGGTGTCATCACTATTCTCTATTGGAATCCACTTAAGACCAACTTCTGTGAAGATCCGACCCGTTGGTTTCCACTGAAGACTAGATTTAGGAGTAGCTTTCTCTTGTACAGCGGAAGACTTCTTTGGAGAGAAACTATGTCCATGTTGAATCCACGTTTCAGATTTGGTGTGGTTGCTTTTCTTTACGACGGGTTTGTATCTCCTTGTTGTCTTATGGGATTCTGTATTCGATCTCTGTTCAAAGGAACGAGATTTGACCTCATAGAGGTATTGCAAAATGCAATGGTCATGATTTCCATTTTGAATGCCCTTTTTGCAAGTGGGACATACAGGGAATTTGGGATTCAAGAAAGTACTTGTATTCCTTTGTTTTCCAAATCGTTCAGGCGTAGTGTTTGAAACACGACTATTCATGGATGGTTTCCAATTCCTAGATTGCTGAAGAGGGATCCTAGGTTTTGGTTGACGACCATTAGGAGTGTGTGGAACTCTAGCGGGATTTGGTGAACTAGGTTTTTCATACACTGGTTTGTCTTTCTGAATCTTCCCTTTTTGTTTCGCATCCTCTAGGTTGTGGGTATGAACGAGGTCATTTGAACCTACAGATTCCTTTGTGGACGTGAATGTCACACGTTTTGGAGGAGTCCTAGAAGTGCTAGGTGCATTCACATGGTTGGGTTTAGCAACAATATGCTTTCTAAATGGGGGAACATAGGGTGATATGGATGGTTTTGGAACACTTGGTTGCATATCAGTCTTAGGGGGTAGCCTAGATTTCATATGAGAAGAATTGGAGAACGGAGTCGGTTTTCCTAAGATAGACGGCTTTGGATCCTTGTAGGCATTGGGTTGTCGAACAACAGGTTTCACAACTTTAGGTTCCACGATTTTCCCACCCATTTTAGCAACGAGTTTCTGCAACTCTGCTATCGCTCTGTCCCTGTCTTGTAATTGAGCTTTCAACCCTTTAATTTCCAAATTCTGTTCATTCATTTCTCGAAACGTTTGGGAAAGTTTTTCTTGCAATTTATTATCATGTGGAAAACTACCAACGTCTTTTTGTAAAGCAAGTTCAACAGAATGACAATGTTTTTGAAGGAAATCAGTTTTGTGTTGAAGTAACTCAAAAGCCTTTTTGTCAACATTTTCTTTACGTTTCGAAAGCTCAATTTCAAGACGTTCACATTCTTTGCTCTTATCAAGATATTGGCATGCAACTTCAGAATATTCATCAATATCAGCACAAGATGTAAAATAAGCACACATAACATCTTTAGAAACGCATTCTTGCAAGAGTAAATCATATTCATCTAAGAAATCAGACTTCTCCATTTGAAGATCATCAATGCGTTTCTCAAGAGATTCAACATATTTTAAGTCATCAAACATTTCAGTCCGAATGAACTCCTCAAGTTGAAGGACAGTTTCTTTAATCAATGTCGTGTTTGGAATTAAGAGTTCTTTCACAAGCAAGGTAATATCTTGAGGAATCGGACGTGTCCACTCAGCATTTTCACGTTTTGCCCAGTCTCTTTCAACAATAGATTTAACATTATCTATGTGGTGTTTAAGAATACCTAATGTTTTCCTACTCTTGCTTTTAGATTCATCTAGAGGAAGGTAGTTTATGTATTTGTAAACATTAGATTTCTTAGGGGAAAATGCTTTGTTCCATTGAATTCTCTTTTGTTTGCATTCTAGAAACACTTCCTCACAAGTTTTCTGAGTTTGTTTGTTGAAAAGACCATAAAGACTATTCTCATAAGCATAATTATATGGTTTCACAAACTCCTTATTGACAAGTGGTTGACTATCATCATCCCAAAGGGCAGTCTCTTCAATATTGGCACTAACAGGCATGCAATCAAGATCTGTCCTTTCAGTCTCATCAAGATAAAGACACGGGTTCGCAGCTTGAGCTTTGGCAAGGTACTCAGGACTTGCAAAGCTAGCTTGACCCTTAAACATCGATGGAGGTGCTAGCATTCTTACAGATTGAATAGAATCATGCGTTTTATAAACAACGTTCTTCAAAAATTCGACTTGTGCTTCTAATTTCGTTACCTTTTCAGTTTCTTTATCATATCTACTTTTGAAGTCTTGTTTTAACGCATCTACCTCTTGTTTCTTATCCTCAAGAATTTTAGCAGAATCAGTAGTGGTCATAGAGAGCTTTTGTTCAAGTTCATTAACTTTGGTATTGGCAAGGTACGTTTTTTGACGTTCATCCATTAGGAAAACATTATATTGCCGCTTCTCTTTGGCTAATAACTCAAGAGTTATATTATATTTGTTTTCAAAATCGTCCTTTTGACTTCTTAACGTACTGCCCTTGTACCTCTCAAGCTCTTTGGTCTTTTGAAGAAGCTCAGCCCTATTACTTTCAAGGGTCTCATTAGATTTAATTAGAGCGTCTTTGCATTCTTCAAAGTTTTGAGTGAGCGCTGCGTTTGCCTTCTTTAATTGCTTTTGACTCTTTCTAGTTTCATTGACATCTTTTTGTAAACTAGCAATTAAATTAGCAAGCGCGACACGCTCCTCATCATCATACTCATTTGCATGTTGATCATCCTCAAACTCATTATTGCACATGTCTGATGAATTTGGTGTGGTATTGCTATCAACCTTTTCCGTCATACATGTGTCAATAAGGTTTGTTGTTTGATCACTATGCTCATGCGTATTGGCATTGGCAAACACATTAAATTCAGCATTGTGTACCTCTTCTAATGGCTCAGAATCGTAAACAGGACCATTATCATAGGAAGGTGTATTGCTGATGACATTCTCAGAGTCGATGTGTTGTTTGTCAGAGCTGCTGTTGTCTTTCCCTAAGCTGTTATGTTCATTCTGCTCACCATGCGTTGATTTCCCTGTTCTGCAGCTGTCATTTGCATTATTCGATATTGTCTTGTTACTTACAGTTGAGACTGGACTCGTATCCACGACATGAATCTTTGCCACCGTGCACTCTTGCATTTTCAGCCTTGTGTCATTCATCTTCTTGATCATGTCTTTTTCATGAAGTAGGCGTTCTCCAAAAGCCTTTCAATTTATCCCATGTTTCCAAATATCAAATCTCTGAATGATTTTGCTTCCATTGTAGTGTAGTCTTTGAAGTGTTGATTTGCATCTCGAACTTCTGACTCAAAATTGGGATTCTTGAATAGCTGTGAAGCAAAGAATGGTTGAAACGGTGTTCTGAGTGTTTTGAAGGCATTCTTGGAATTTGTCTCATGAAGGTTTTTGTTGAGTAATTCATTCTCAAGATTCTTCAAGTGGTCTCTTAAGTCATAAGTGAATGTGCGATGATCATTTCCGAAAAAGGAATGAAAAGCACGCATATACAAAGGATTGTACGAGAAGGTCTCTCTTTCCAGACGTTTTAGATTCGTTTTAAGATCACTGAAAGCTTGCATACAACGCTGTTTAAGGACTTGTTCTTGTAGTTGCATCTCTCGTTCTTCTCTGTCTGAACACGCATTGCTCGTTTCCATGATGATGGTTTCTCAGTTGATGAAGTGAAAATGGATCTTAAGTAGATATGGTGTGATTGGTTTGTGGTTGCAATTTCGAAAATTCCGATTTTTTCTCAGTCCGACAATAAATTCCTCAGTCCGACAAAACGGTAAACTGAAAAATTTGTCTTACCAAATTTTGAAATCAAGTCCGAAATAGCCAAAAACTAATAGGGAAAAATTT
This sequence comes from Glebionis coronaria, assembly GCA_025667525.1. Classification (NCBI taxonomy): domain Eukaryota; kingdom Viridiplantae; phylum Streptophyta; class Magnoliopsida; order Asterales; family Asteraceae; genus Glebionis; species Glebionis coronaria. The sequence goes on along the minus strand of CM046876.1, from coordinate 512,750,787 downwards.
TGAAAAGTGAAAAATTTTGACAAAAATAAAACCTAAAAATGGCCTAAAAATTTGAATTTTGGTCCGAAAATTTGAATTTTTGGTCGAAAAATTTTTCGCATCGCCAAAATTTGAAAGCGAAGCATAAATGGCCTAAAAATGGTCTAGGAAAAAATAAATTTTAAAATGGTTTTCCCGCCAAAAAATACTCGAACAAAATTTAGCTAAACAAGTCATCGGAATGTGCATCGGAATGTGCCATCGGAATGTCCATCGGAATGTCCATCGGAATGTTCATCGGAATGTGGCTTAGATCGCAATGCACTGTCGGAATCCCAGATCGCAATGTACTGTCGTAATCCCAGATCGCAATGTTCAGATCGGAATGTTCAGATCGGAATGTTCAGATCGGAATGTGTCTAAAACAAATTTGGCAGAGTAACGACTCAAAAGTCCCTTGAAACCGTCGGAATCCCAGATCGCAATGTACGATCGGAATGTCCAGATCGGAATAGGGTATCGAAATCCTTAGATCGCAAAGTAGAACCTAGTGGTTATTGCGATCTGACCTCAAAATACTTGTACTTTCCGATGGGTACCTTTGCAAGAATTTCGGAAAGATGAAAAACCAAGGATTTTTGAACGTTTGATCCAAGAAAGTTTGTGTTTTTAATCAAAACCAAGATACCAAAATCACTACAACATGATTAAAGAAGTTATACGATTAAGAAGTACAATCAAACACAAAAAAAAAAATTGAATACGAGGAAGAAATGAGGATCAAATCAAACGAATCATATGAAAAACACAACAACCAATCACAAAACTACCCCATGGCGATTGATACCAATTGTTGTCCCTAATATGTGATGATTATATAATACGAATTAAAGAAGAAAGAAAGGTAGATATGAGAAGAATTCTAGAGAGAGAAAGTAGTGAGAGAAAGTAGAGAGAAATGGTTGGAACTAGGTGAATGTTAGATTGAGAAGTGAGAATACAAAATGAACCAACACCCTTCCTAACATGCTAGGAAGGGTATATATAGTCCACCCACATGCGGGCTTCTTTATGGACTATATGGTTTGGGCCGGGCTTTCCTTTTGGGCTTTGGTTACTTATTAATGAACCTTAGCTTAAAGTTAAACCCGTAATAACACGACTAATATACTACCTATTACAACGTTCTAAAATACGATACATAATAAACATATGACCGAGCATTCTTGTTTGGCTCAATATTTTGAGGCTAACAAATTGGTACACCAAAGAATGGAAGTTCACGCATTTGAGCGAATTCCAAATCGTGATCATCATCATCCTCTTCATCATCAATAGGCATGACATGGGTAGTTGGTTCGGGTGTTGGTTGAGAATTAGTCGTTGATGGTATATCTTGACCAATTGTAGGTGCAGACGTATCTGATTGTGCTTCGGTTGCTGGAGCGACAACTTCGGTTACCAGAGCTATCACCTCAGGTTCTGGAGCAACAATAGTTGGAGGAGTAAAGAATTCATCAAAGAACGGTTCAAACAATGTATCCCATTCATTCCTAGTAGGTGGTATAAATGATGTGAGGTGGGGTTGTTTGGGACAAGACCAGAACTAATGTTACTGGGTCCCATTTCATGAAGTGCGGGTTCAGAGCTGCTTTGCTCAGAAGCCATTGCTGTCAGCTCATCAAAATCAACATTCATAGTTTCGAGGATCTTACGAGACTTACGATTGTAGATTCGGATGCCTTCTTTGCGGGTGCGTAACCAATGAAAATACCAATATCAGCCTTTGGTTGAAGTTTTCCCAAATTGTCACCATCATTATTTGGATAGCAAAGAGAACCAAATACATGAAGATATGATAAATCTGGTACTTTACCATGGAGAAGCTCATAAGGTGTTTTACCATGGCGTTTACGAATTAGCGACCGGTTTTGGGTGTACATTGCTGTAGATTAACATCGTTCGAGCAACTTCCATAAGTGTGCGATTTCGCCTTTCAACGACACTGTTTTGTTGTGGAGTGCGTGCAACGGAGGTTTCATGAGATATGCCAACTTCTTCATAATAATCACGCATGATTTGATTCACAAATTCGGTTCCATTATCTGTACGAATGCGTTGGACAGTAGTGTTGAGACGCACTTGAATCATCTTGAGAAATCCGATGATGAATTTCGGTGCCTCATTTTTTGTTGTAAGAAATTTCACCCATGTAAACCGAGAGTAATCATCGACAATTACGAGGATGTACTTTTTGACACTAAGACTTTCAACACGCATTGGCCCACAAAGATCCATATGCAACAAATAAAGTTTCTCTTGGTTGGTGTCTTCCGTCTTTGGTTTGTATGATTTCTTAGTGCTTTTCCCCATTGTACACGCGGAACACAAATGATCCTTGTGAAATGAAAGTTTAGGAAGACCACGAACTAGTTCGTTTTTTACCAAATGATTAATAGCGTCAAAGTTAAGATGAGATAACCGTCGATGCCATAACCATGACTTAGTCTTCGATGCTTTGGAGGGAAGACATACGAGAGAAGCGACCATCATGTCTTTTAGAGACAAAGTGTACAAATTATTCCCTCGAGTACCTTTCAATAAATCAACCCCTTCCAAATTACGAATGAAGCAGGTATGCTCTCGAAAAGCAACTTCTAGGTTTGCATCACAAAATTATCCCACAGAAAATAAGTTGTGACCGAGACCTTCCACATAATACACTATTGAAATTATAACATTCCCAATATGATATTCACCATAACCCATTATCTTTGCAATATGATCATTTCCAAATCGAACCGTACCAAGAAACTTGCTGACGAAATTTCTGAGCTGAGAGCGATCTCCGGTCATATGCTTGGAGCAACCAGAGTCCAAATACCAGAGAAAAATTTGGAGCACCTGTTTTCAATAACAACAATAGACAATGCATTGGAAACTATTGGTTCCAGAGTGTTAGCAGATACAGATATAAGATTATCAGCATTGCTAGCATTTGTGTTACCCTTAGATTTCCTACGTTTTCTATTGTGAGTTTTAGCACTAACAGGTTTTACTGTTCCAACTTTCTTAGGTTTTGGATTATTCGCGGGCACTACAGTGGGAGTAGACCTATTTAAAGGGCACTTGGTTCCTACAGTAGTGTCGGTGTTCCTAGTTAAAGGACACGCTTGTGTTTTGGTAGCCTTGGTACTCCTAGTTAAAGGGCACCCTTTCTTCGCTTTAGTGGGAGTGATCCTAGTTAAAGGGCACGCATTTCCTGCTATAGTGAAGGTTCTACTAGTGGGGCGCCACAACCAACCAACTTGGGTTAACACTTTCCCAGTAGGTTTCCATTCTAATCCATTTTCCGGGCATTCATCTCATTCACATGGCCAATAAGGCAAGAATCATGACGACTAGAAAACATACATTCATTGCAATTCCAACATTTCAAATTAGAATTCACAGTAGGCTTAGAACGCTGCACAACCGCAGAGCCTTTAGGTTTAGCTACATGATTCTTTTTATTTAAAATAGAAATAACATTCCTAGGATGGGCTTCTACTTTCTTCTTCTCTTGACTACTAGATGGGGGCAAGATCCTATCATTCTTCTTGTTTCTTTTAAGCCTAGATCTTTGAGCCTTAGTAGTGGTGATTACTCTTGTAGAAGGCAACACGGGAATATTAGAAGCTGGTTTTGATTCCGCCTTATCTTTACTGACCAAAGTTTGAGATGGTTTAGTCCTAGGGCCCTTATTAAATGGTGTGACGGCTATAAGGTTCCTTTTGATAGCACTAGAGGACGATGCTGAGACAGTGGCTGCGTTATCCACAACATTCTTACCTTTTAGAGTACGAAGTGTTTCCTTTAACTCAGCCAGGACCAGATTCTTATCACAAATTTGTTCCCTCAAATCAGATATTTCCACCGACTTTAGATTCAATTGTTCAATCAATGATTGATTCTGTTAAGTGTTATTAACACATACGGACTTTACTGAATCAAAGAGTCGTGTATCTTTCTGTTTTAAGTTATCAACTTTGGACAAAATCTTGGAAACTCGATTTTCTAGATCAAGTTTAAAATTCTCAACGGCCTCAAGTACGTTCACACAGTTAAGCTCCTTAGATTTCTCTATGTCTATCGGCAAAGATTTAGCAACTTTGTCACTTGGCTGACGCTGTTTGATTGTAAATTCAATCGAAAATTCTTTTCAAAGTTTGTATCATCGATATTAACAACTTCGAATGACGTTTCATAGATTTCTTGAATAAATTGTTGCTTGCATTCAAGCGAAATACAATGTGTTTGAATCTCATCAAAATGTTTTGAAAGCGAAGAATATGAATCTTGAAGCTTTAAAAATTTAGCGTCAAATTCGTGACAAGTACTATCTACCACATTATCCACAGATTCAACATTATGCACAATAGAATCATTATCAACACTTTTATTCACACAGACGGAAACTATATCATGAGACATCACTTGTTTCAGAAGCTGATCATTTTGGCGAGAAACCCGTTCTATTTCAGGTAAACTGTTTTCATAAGCATCATCCATTTCATTGAAAACACGTTTAACTTCTTCTATTTCCAAATGCAAATCTTGATCAAGATTACTAAGACAAGCTTTAACATTCTTTAGAAATGGAACAATTTCGTCTCGGAACGCAGCTCTAGTGTGCTCAAAGTTCCATTCACCTTCCGTTATGGCCGTGGCCGTCGTACGTTCCAAAATGACCTTATCAAAATCGGCTAAGTGTTGGTGTACCACGTTTAAGTTAACGGACGCCTTACTTACCGGTGGAAGTAACTTCGTTAAATCCGTTTTGACAAGTGTAGGAGACGTACTAGGAGGGTTTTCATTTGACAAACATGGGGGCACACGAACTGTTAGTTCAGCTAATTCCTTTGTAAGCGAATACGTGTCTTTTTAGAAAGTTGATCTTTATTATGCTTATCATAATCAATCGTATGGAATTTTGAAGACATTTTAGAATGAGTTTCTTCCATAAGTGACTGTGTCTCCTTAGAACTACGAACATAAGGTGCTTCTTTCGATTTGCCAATTATGGTCATATCATAAAGACCGAGAATATATTCCTGAGCTTGTTTTGCATAACTGGGATTAGGTGGTAAATTTTGAAGACGTTTAAGTTCGAGTTCTTTATATGATTTAGTTAAAAGATGAACCTTTTCTGTGGAAGCGTATTGTTTTAAAAGTTGTGTTCCTTGAATTTAAGAAGTTTGGTAGCATTAATTTCTGATTCAAACTTTTTAGACTCGAGAGTTTCGAAATCTATTTTAAGTTTCTGAAAATCATTGACAACCGACTCTTTTGCTTTTAATTCATTGGACATATTAGCTTTTAATGATTCTATTTCTTTCAAGTGTTCAATCTTTTCAAAACGAAATTGGTCAAAGTCAGAACATGTTATTTTCTCTGCTTGAGGGACCATTTCAAAAGTTTTGACCTTTTCTTTATGCAACGCAAGCTCAGCAGTTAGGGTGGAATTCGTATCTATGGATTGTCTGAGAGCTATATGCATTTGATCAATAATATGTTTAGGCACCATGACCAAATCATGTTGAGCATAAGATTCCATACCCATCGTAGCATTTGGTTGAGGTTCACTCAAATGTGTAGGATTGGGTACCACATCATTTGAGTTACTAGTTCCCGAATGTTGTTCGAGGTTGTCATTTTCATGCCCAACTTGATGTGGGTTATCATCATTACCAAGATTGGTTGTGGTGGGTACCTCACTGACGACATCAGAACCGTAGTGAGAGAGATTAGCAACGAGAGAAGCTTGGGCAGAGTGAATGTCATCACAATCCGAATCATATGCGTCAAGATCATCTGCTTGATAAGCTGCATTAGAAGTGGAAACGACTGCAATGCCTTCAGTATCTGCTGCCCCTGGGTCTGCAAGAAATGCTAACTCCTCTGAATCTAAAATCTTTCCCTTAGACTGAGCATCAACCAAATACATTTTCTCACGAAACCACGCTTCATCCCTTATCCTTTTCGGCTGAGTGCATTGCCTAGCCATATGACCTTGTCCTCGGCAATTGTAGCAAGTCACAAACTTTTGAGGACCAATGGGGCTTCCATTTCCATTAGCTTGAGAATTCACAGCTTGAGCATTCACAATCCTTGTAGGAGGTCCATATGAGTTTTGCCTTCCCTGAATAGGTTGCATTGTTACTTGACCATCTTGAACAGTAGCTTGTTGTCGAGGATTTGAAGAGGTGCGGAGCTGATTGTTTGTTGGTGGAAATCCTCTAGTTGTAACAAGTTTTGACAAGTAGGAAGTGAGATGGTTTAAAACATCAGCTGGCGTATCATTTGGAGTAAAGACTGGTGCTTGGATTGGTGGAAGTTCGTTAGAGTAGAAAGCTTGTGCTGGCTGTGCTTCTATTGGAAAATATCCTTGCTGAGGAGTATAGCCCATTGGAGAAGTGTTGGCTTGTGATGGTGATGTCCGATATGGTGGTTGCTGTGGAAAAGATTGTTGATGAACACTTTGTTGAAATGCTTGTTGTGGCATCATTGGTGGTTGATAAGATGGTTGCTGTGGTTGCTGATAGGTGTGTGGTGGTGGCTGCTGCAAGTATGATGGTTGTTGATAAGTATAAGCCATGTTTTGTTGAGAAGCATACATGGCAAGTGGATCATGAACTTGAGGTTTAGACAATCGAGCCTCGATCACATGGCATTCGTGTTGTAGAAGAAAAGCTTGAAGTTGATCCACATTGGTGTTATGCAAGTCCTTAGCCAATTTAACATCCGTCACGTACTTTTTCCATTCTGAAGGAAGAGTGTTCAAATACTTGGTGTTCAATTGAAACGTAGGAATTGCCATGCCATAGATATTTAGCTCATTCAACAATAGGGTAAATCTCAGATAGTAGTCATTGAGAGTTTCCCCTGGCACATAGGCAAACTTATCAAAAGTATCATAAAGCTTACACTCTCGTTCTTGTTTAGTTAACGAGGTACCTTGCATTAGAACACGAATTCTATCCTGGCAACTTTATGTTTGCTGACGAGTTTGTAGATATCTGGAGGAAGGGCTTGGAGAATGATGTTTGTAGCATACTTATCACTTGTCTTGAATCTTCATATCTCCCATCAATTCACTCATTGTGCGAGGACGAGTAGTCGTACCTTCCATCACTGTACCATATTCTAATGGTCCATTGAGCACCGATGCCCAAATGAGATGTCCATTGTCTTTGTTCAACATGTAAAGTTCCATTCGGGAAGTCCAATCCTCGTACATAGACTTCTCCAACATAGGTGGACGATTATCCGTACCCGAGAGGATGGACTAATCCGTAAGAGATGTGTACTCCATTTCTATAAGTAAAGATTTACAAAGTTGATCGATCAATGAGAGAAAGTAAATGTGTTTGTTGTTGTGTGTAGAAACCGAGAAATAATGTTAAAATCCCCTAAATTATGTTCTCGATAAACAAAAAATTCCAAGATGAAATTGCACACGAATTTTCAAAAACACGTTTTTGAAAAATCTTGGAATACTTGTTGTTCTATCGCAATGCCTAAAAGGAATGCTGTCGCAATGTCTAAAGGAATGTTGTCGCAATGTCTAAAAGGAATGCTGTCGCAATGTTGTATCGCAATAAGTCCAATCGCAATAAATCCTATCGCAATACTTCGAATCGCAATACTCCAATCGCAATACTCCAATCGCAATACTCCAATCGCAATACTCCAATCACAATACTGTCGCAATACCCTGTCGTAATACCCCTGTCGCAATACCCTGTCGCAATACCCTGTCGCAATATCATGTCGCAATATCACAAAAACAATCCTGTCGCAATATGAATCGCAATATGGATCACAATAACAAAGAACTCCAATCGCAATCTGGATTGCAATAACAGAAGAACTCCAATCGCAATCCCAATCGCAATATGGATCGCAATGTAAAAACCTAGATATTGCGATGGGAGCTGTCGCAATAGTACAAGCAGTATATGAATTTTCCACTTTTCTCGGACAAAACACACCAAATTCGAGATTTTAAGCCAAAAATTGATCCAAGCACCCAAAATTTTTGTGTTTTTAGCCAAAGTAGATATACCACATCTCTATCACAACTATGTAGAAGATTTGTATCAAGAAAAAACCATAAAAAACACAAAAAAAAATTTGGACGTGGGTTTGTATAGATCAAAAAGCTACAAAAATCAAGAACACAAACACATAAACAATACAATCATCCCATGGCTCTCTGATACCATTTGTAGGATATGTAAATCTTGCTTATGTTTTATAGAGAGAAAGATAGATGATTTCACACTTCTAGAGAGAGAAAGTTTAAGAACTATGTGTAAATTAAAATGAAATCACCACCCTCTCCATCAAAGGAGAGTGTTTATATACCCAAGCCCATGTCATGGGCTTGGGCTTACATTTGGCCGCCAGCCCATACAACTTATGGGCTCGGTTTGGGCTTTGTTTAATAAGTGTAAATAACTAAACTACGAGCTATTATATGGACTATTGTTGGAGTGACCGGTCCTTCTTAATACGTAAAACGTATTTCCAACAGTACCTAACGACAAGTCGACCGGATATCATGTTTAGTGTTTGCCTTTGTGCTCGCTTCCAAGAGGCTCCCAAAACCTCTCACCTTGAAGCGGTTAAGCGTATCTTCCGATACATTAAGGGCACTATACATTTAGGATTATGGTATCCTAAAGGGATCGGCGTAGAAACCATTGTCTATGCGGACTCGGATCATGCGGGAGACTATGTGGACCAAAAAATCACTAGTGGAGTTTGTACCTTCATGGGTTGTTGTTTAACTTCTTGGTTCTCCAAGAAACAAACCGCTCTTGCTATATCCACTACGAAAGCCGAGTATGTGAGTGCCAGTAAAGATTGTCAACAAGCTCTATAGATGAAGAAAGCGCTTGTTGATTACGGGATTTCTCTTGATGATGTTCCCATCATGTGCGACAACAAGGGTGTAATAGACCTTAGCAAGAATCCCGTGCAACATTCGCGAACTAAGCACATAGAGATTCGCCACCATTTTCTTAGGGATAATGTTCAAAAGGGGAACATTTTGATAGATAAGGTACCCTCGATAGAAAACTTAGCCGATATCTTCACTAAGCCACTTAAGAGGGAACCTTTTAATTACTTACGTCTAGGTCTAGGTTTAATGGATTATATTCCTTAATTATGAATTGTAATTTATCAATTATCTTTTCTCTTTTGAGTCTTTTCATTCTTTTAGCTTTTGAGTATAATAAACTCTTTTTGGAAAACTTCTCTTCCCTTTTTCAAAATCCTCAAAGTTCTTTCGAAAATGGTCGAGAAATGTTTTTGCATTGTTAATTCAATCTAAAAACGTTTTTCATAGCTTCTTGCTATTCATAATGAGCTTACATAATTCATATGTATGGGTCTCACAAATATAGCAAGAACAAAAGGAGATTATGGAGGATCATTGTGTCATGACCTTGTGTCTAGTTCTACACACCTCCTACATCGATTTAAAAAAAAATCCATGTATTTTGGTCAAAACCTTGTTTGGTGAGCTCTTGTGTGTTTTCTTTGTCTATCTTTGCTTCTTAGCATATCTCCATGATTAGTCAGACTAGAAAAATAGGATTTGCTGAATTGGAAAATCCTCCCTCATCACCAAACTCAACCCACTGTGGGCGGTTCTTTATTGATACCGCGGTTCCCCAGTGATAAGGAACCGTCGGCTGAGATAAGGAACCGCGTCCAGTACTCTTTTTTTCGGGTATTCCTGAAACTCTAAATTTGTTCCAACACTTTTTGGAATCTTTGTTTCAACCCTTTGACCACCCACAAATTATCTTGGGCTTTCTCTATTTAACCTTAAGCATTTTACACTCTTTCTCAAATCAAAATGTCTTATTCCCCAAATGAAAGCTTTGATTCTCCTCCATTCTCTCCAATTGCTTTCAATCTCAATTCACCCAAGAACACTCAAAATCACATCTCTTCTTCTTCTAAGAATGTTAATTGTGGAACTTCTTATCTTCTATCACTAGCCTTTGGTGTTCTACCTCCTTCACATGATAATGTCATGCATCATGGAACATATTGTCATTGTTGTCAATATCAACATCTTGCTATGGCTCATATCTATGAAGAGTTGAATTACATCAAGTGTCTCTTAGTCAAACCTCCTCTTCACTATAACTATGAGATCTCTACCAAGCCACCACCACCTCCTTCCGTCACTACCTTGTCTTTTATCTAAGCAGTGGTTGCTTATCTTCAAGACATCTAGTTCAAGCAAATCTTAGTGTTCTAGTTTAACTATGATTAGATTTATGCTTTTCTTTTGGCTTGTGTTTGTGTCTCATACATCTTTGTATTATTTATTTCCTTGTATCTTTTATCATGTTTTCTTTTAAAATGACTTATCTTAGATCATTTGTTTCTTTTCTTATTTTTTTGTGTGACCTTTGCTATACATATTGTTAGGCGTCTCTTCTCTACTACTAACCCTTCTATGTAGCTTGTCACCATATATCGATTCCTTGGTGCCCCAAGCAAGGGGGAGTAAGCACCAAGGGGGAGCATTTTCAAAGTCCGATTCTTTTCTTCTTCAAAGACTTTTGAAACCTTTTTGCTTCGACAAAGGGGGAGAAATGATAAACTCGTCTTCGAAAATATTGTTTTATTAGATGATTGAGTTTATGTATTGTCGGAATCAAAAAGGGGGAGATTGTTGATGCAATGATGAATAAAAATGTTACTTGCATTTTTCGGTCTCACTTTGTTTTGATTACGACAATATGTAAAAACAAGCATTTACGAAAACAACGAAAAACGAATTCTTGAGTTCAAGTATTTTTCATTTCAACCATTATCACTTAAGGTATGAACAAACAAGTAATTATCCTAATTAAGTGATCAAGGATTTAATCTTTTCTTAAAACTCACTTTTTATTAACTGTGACAAAGTTTTATTACTAAACTTTCTTTTTAAGAAAATGTTTTATTAAATTAATTATTGGAAAATTGAAATTTGAAAATGGCATATTCTATCTTGATTTGGAATATCCTTTCAGGATATTTTAATCCGCAGATTCGAACCAATCCACTAAAAGACAAAAGGGAGCGGACTCTACGTCGACAGTTCCTTAGCGCCTATGGCGGTTCCTTATCGATAAGGAACCACAGGCTCCAATAAGGAACCGCGGGCATATATAGTCGTTGGATGTTTGTCTTATAAATAGTGAACCATTCTCAGACTTTCAATTCACCTCTTTTGCACATACATTTCCAGATTCTTTCATACTTCTTAAATCACTCAAATCCTTGATCATTTGTTTGATTACTACTTTTTTAGAAGTGAATCTTTCTCCTCTCATCTTTTCCTCTCAAAGTGCAAAGAGAAGAACACTATCATTCTTGAAGTGTTGTGTCTACCTCAAATATCCATTGAAGATCCAAACTCATTCATTCATTGTTGTGTCAATTTTGTGAAGATCTAAGTAGTTGTGTCTATTTGGAAGTTGTGTATGTATTAAGGTTAATACTTAGTCCTCAAAGTATATTGTTATAGATTGGTCCTAGCTAAGATTAGGGCTCGACTTTTAGCTTAGAGTCGGAAATTGGTTAAGCGAAGTTGTGTACGGTTTCTTCACCTTAAGGAGCTTGTTGATTAGCGAACTCTCGAGTAAGGAGTACTCGAGGAGTGGAGTAGGAACGAGGAGTGAGCTTCGTTGCCGAACCACTATAAATCCTTGGTGTTTGGTTTGATCTTTCCTTCCTTTATCTCTTTACATTCATTATTCTTTATACTTGTGATTATTAGTTTAGTTGCACTATACATTCATTATTCTTTATACTTGTGATTATTAGTTTAGTTGTACTATACCTTGTTCATATTGTGTATAAGAAGTTTTCACATAAATACTCAAGCTTAAGTTTTTGAAAAAGGATTTTTTAAACCAACCTTTAACAAGTAAATTTAAGAAACTATTCAACCCCCCCTTCTAGTTTCTACAGACACTATAGTTCCGTCCCTCTCAACAAATCTAGTCTAACAAAATGTCACCGTCTTCTCACTGTTGACACTTTTTGGAGCTAACTCTTTCACAACATTATCACCAACATTTTCTTCTACCACCACATCCTTACCTTTATGTGCCTTTTGTTCCATCAAGTGCTGTTGTACCAACGATACACCTGATTGAATATACACCTTCATTTCCTTAAACCTAGGAACATACTCCAAAAATCTGTTAACGTCTTCTTCAGACGATAGTGGTAGCAACCCGTTTTCCAATGACTGGCCAGGTATCCTAAAATGCGGGAACAAAAGCATACCTTCTATGTACCCTAAATCCTTAAACATTTATGCTAGTGTGTACATACCAAACTCGGCACAGTGAACTGAGTCAAACTAACTTATAGTACCAAAGCGATATATTATTTTTGGTGGTGAGGTAAATTCACCATTGTCATGGATTAACACACTAAACAAGTTTTGATTCGACGCTGTGAAAGAAATAAAGAGAGAAAACACAGATAAATTATAAACTTGGCAATGTACATAAGAATAAAAACATATCCACACTATGCTTACCATATAGAAGAGCTAAAGGAGACCGAAGCTTACCATAAAGGAGACTCAAATCAGGGATGGTGGTACCGCGAGAGTGATTTTGCCAAAACTTATCTATTTTTGGTTGGTGTTTATTGGTGTTGATTGGTGTTCTCGTGGTGAGATTCAGATTGATGGAAGCAAATGAGATGATATATTTATAACATAAATGATGGATACTCTAGATTTCACATTCAGACCTCGAAGTGAATTTTTACCAGGAAATAAAACGTGCCGGGTGAGAAATGGTTTGGGGGGACGAAAGTTGCATAAAGGAAAGCTGGGGATTTGATGACGAGATGGTGAGGTACGGGAAATGACTAAAATACCCTCATGTACCAAACATCTGTGGGAGTTAACGAAGGAAAACAGCTAAAAGTAAAAAAAGTCAACTCAGTGGCTATTTTTCACGATATTTTCAAGTATAGTGGCGAAACTGATCGAAGTTTGAACTAAGTGGCAAAATTACCGTTTTTGAAAAGTCGAGGGACGAAATTTGTAGTTTACCCTTTAAGAAACTATTAACCCTTGAAAGTTGAAAGTTGAAACTCATGGTATTGCTGTATATATGTTGTATACACGACTATCAAACTTTAATATACAAACACCTCTAACTCATTAGTGATTTTCATCTCTCTATAATACACATAACTTGTATATCTTTCCAAAAAACCAACTGACAGTCGTCACCATAACTTCCTTTGTTGTCGCCACCTTCTGAAATTACCACACTATCATAGTTGTTAGGTGGTTTCATTGGGCTAGATGAATTATATAACGAACACTATCATTTAGGTAATAATCACTTATGTCTTACAAAAACCTATCTTAAACATGTTTAGTGATCATTAAAAGTGATTAACCTTAAAACTCACATTTAATTAAATGTGACAAACATTTTTTATATACTTTCCTTTTAAGGAAAATGTTTTATGAAAATGGAAAGTTTGAATTTAGGATATTCCAAAATGAAGTTGGATATTCCTTGTGAGGTATAAACCTCACCAGATGGATTTTCCTTATTACAAGACAAAAAGGAGCGTAGTCTAGAGCTCCCGGTTCTATATAGGTACCTGCTATTCCTTATATATAAGGAGCCATAGGAACGATATTGAACCGCGACCAGACTAGCTGTTGACTCCTTGTCTCTATAAATAAAGGATCATTTTCCCATTTTCCTTGAACCTTTTGGACTTCCTTTATACTTCTAAATCTCCTTTCTATCTTTAATTATTACTAAATGATCACTTAATTTGTTCAGTATGTTTACTTAATGTTATCTCCTTGATTCCCCTCTTCATATGTCCAAAGAGAAGATCACTCACACACTTGTGATGTGTTAAAAGATGAAGCCTTAATGAAGATCATCCTTCTATAGATCTAGTCATGTTCATCATGTTTATTCATTTGAGTCTTGTGTAGATCCAAGGTATATGTGTATACTTGGATGAGTCTTGTGTAGATCCAAGGTATATGTGTATACTTGGATGAGTGTTGTGTGTTAGTTCTCACTTAGCTCTAAAGTGATGTGAGTATGAGTGTTTTGTGTTAGTTCTCACTTAGCTGTAAAGTGATCTTAGCATTAGTGTCTTGTGTGTAAGTTCTCACTTAGCTTTAAAGTGATGTACGTATGAGTTTGATTGTGTTAGTTCTCACTTAACTCGAAAGTGATGTGAGTGTGAGAGATGAGTGTAGATTGGTTCTAGCTAAGATTAGAAATCGACATCTAACATTCTGTTGATAAATGGAAATATGCGATGAGTGTAGATTGGTTCTAGCTAAGATTAGAACTCGACATCTAGCCTTGTGTCGGTAAATGGAAATGGGCGACGGGTGTAGAATAGTTCTAGCTAAGATAAGAACTCGAAATTTAGCTTACTGTCAGAAATAGTTGTAAGCGAAGATGTAATGTTTTCTTTGCCAAGAATGGATCTTGTGGATATAGTGAAAATCTCTATTAGGTGTACTCGAGAAGTGGAGTAGGAATGAAGAGATTGCTTTGTTGCCGAACGACTATAAATCATTGGTGTCTTCCTTTAGGTTGTTTCTTTCCTTACTCCTTACTTATCATTGTCATTATCTTTAGTCATTCATTATCATGATCTCTTGATATAACACATGCTTTTGAAACATTGTTAATGTCCTAGCTATTATGAAACAAGTTTTGAATTGAATAGTCACATCTAAAGACTAACATAATCTTTAACTAGAGAAACTATTCAACCCCCTCCCTTTACTTTCTATGGATTTCTTTAGTCGAGCTACTTTCAAACCTAAGTTTTCAAGACCATGATTTTCATAGTTAAAATTATATGCATATAGAATCGGTATGGTGTGCCAAGGGATGCGGCTGTGGTGTTTTGATAGGTGTGAAAACACCCATCCTTCTTACCACTTAATTACAATAATAACCGAGCCAAAACGTGTATTTTATGTCATTTATGTCGGAATTATGCGTGGTTTGTGTTTTTGTTGTGATTTAGGACGAAAAGGTGAAAAGTGGAGAAAACACGGCATTCACGGGCTTTTATCGAAGAAAGAGACGAAAGATGAAGTCGAAAGATCAAGAGTGGAGAAAGAACGGAAGTCCAAGACCAATTCTGAAGATTTATCGAAGAAAAAGTCAAAAGACGGAAGTTTACTAAAAGCCGAAAAACTCGAGTCTTATTTATGAAGAAAATCCAAGACGAGTTTGAAGAAATCCCAAGACAAAGTCCAAGTATTAAGAAGATTAACAAAATATTAAGAAGTTGAAGGACTCAAGTGTGCAATTAAGAGAAAGAAGAAAGAGGGAGGAAGCTTCCTAAGCTCCTCCCTAATCCCCCTATATATAGATTAGGTAGTTTCAATGTTTAGGTTGTTGGAGGCCTGACAAGCCTTTCTTCCCCATTCTTCATTTTCTTGTTCTTTACTTTTTATGCATCTTTATCTCCATGTAATGCACCTTTAATTTTCTTTTAATTCCAAGTAAGTTTCCATTTAATTTTTGTTAATCTTTACTTTGTTGTTAATCTCCTTCTTCCTTTCTTGCTTAACTTGTTCTTAATCTTTGTGTTCATGTTCTTGAGTTTTCTTATTTTCAATCAAGTGGGTTTTGATTGATTTGGCTTTATTTGTTAGTTTTGATGATTTATTTTGATTGATTATTGTTAATTGATGTTTGTTGGTTGTTTTGGTTTAATCTTTTGGTTTGTTTTGATTAGATTCGCTCAAATTCGTGCTTTATTCTTCATTCCCTGAATCTCGTTACTGTTACTGTTCTTTCCCAGACTTTCCGAATAGGCTGTTTAGTTTTCCCTCTTATGCGGAATATTTCTTTTATTCCGAATCATCTGTTTTGATACAAGCTTTTTCTATGGGTTCAAAATAATTCTCGGAATCCTCTCGAATTGATCTCAGTTTAAAGTGAAAAGATTTGTTCTTGGTGACAAAAAGTGGGTTTGGTTTTCTATGCTATTGACAGGATAAATAAATGAAGTAATGAAATTAAACTTGCAGTAAATATAAAAGGTAAAAAGATAAAACAGAGAAATGCTCTTACTGAAGAAAAGGGCTATTCGGAAAAACTGGCTACTCGGAAAAACATGTTCTATGCGGAAAGAGGATCCAATTCGGAATAAAATCACTATGCGGAAAACATTGCCTATTCGGAAAATAAGTCATATTCGGAAAAGTATGCCTATGCGGAAAAATGGTCTATTCGGAAAAATTGACCCTATTCGGAATGTAATGCTCTATTCGGAAAAACTGGACTATGCGGAAAAAAGTAAGCTATTCGGAAAAACAAGGCCTATGCGGAAAAAAGTACCCTATGCGGAAAACATGGTTCTATTCGGAAAATATGGACTATTCGGAAAATATGGACTATTCGGAATATGTAAATATTCCGAATAAGGATGGAATAAACAAGCAAATCGGAAAGACTGAAATGTTCCGAATAAGAGAGAAAGAAAAAGAGCTATTCGGAATATCCAAGACTCCGAGTAAGGCACACAGAAACTTGTCTATTCGGAAAGTTAAAAGATGAAGAACAGTAGCAGACGTTTCAACAGTGGACACGAATTAATCCAAGATCGAGCTTAATACGCAAAAAGGTTTTACCAAATCAAACACAAATCATCTAAATACCATACGAAATAAATCTCAACAATAAAAACACAAATTCAACAACTTTTTAACATCAAAACTCAAATAAAAAACTTAAGAACTTGCAATAGAAGATGATGAAGAACAAGATGAATAGAAAGATTGGTATTGAATGATTAATGAAAAGGTAACAAGAGTAATGATTAAAACACTTACAAGAATGAAAGAAAATTAAAAATCACCAAACACCCTAATGGTGTTGGTGAAGCTACGAAACAAAGAACTGGGAAAAAGGAAAAATGAAAGCTAACTCCCTAATTGTGTGAAGGGAGAAACTATATATAGTCCTAGTGGTTGGTTGGTGAGTGGGCTTTCTCCCTTTCTTCTTGTCTTCTCGTCTTTTCAGAAAATTTGACGTTTTTGATTCTGATTCGGGATTTGTCGTCGATTAAATTCAACTCGTCTTTTAATTTCTTCGTTTATTAGACTGGAGTTTTTTTCGACATATGTAAATCTTCCGTCTTTGGCCCTTTTCTTCGATAAATCTTCAAATAGGCCCATTGACTTCAAATCTTTTGCATCTCTTGGACAATAGACTTCGACTTTAGTCTTTTTCCTTGATAAAACCCGTGCAATCCCATGTTTTCTTTAATATTCATCCGGTTAGCTCTGAAAACACAATAAACACAAAAACCACGCATAATTCCAAACAAATGATATTAAATACGTGTTTTTGTCTTGTTTTAGCCAGAATTAAGTGGTAAAAGGATGGGTGTTTACACACCTATCAAATCCCCTACACTTAACCATTGCCATGCCCTCATGCAATGCTTAGTGATAAAGCAAATTTACATTTTTCTCATAATCAATCAACCTTGGCCTTATTCAAATACTACTAAATAGAAATTAAAATACTAAGAGAAATTAAAACTTTAAAATAAACAAAAGGATGAAATAACTTGCAAAGAAATCAAGGACTTACATTAGGGCTTTGGTGTTGCGAAGATTTATCACCCTCAAGTTTCACGTTCCCCAAACTAAGCTTAAAAACGAGATCATTGTTATTATAAGTTAGTAAATCAAACACTTACACACATGGCTTAATTAAATGCTTAAAGTCCCTTATTCCTAGGTGTATCTCTTATATTTTATTTTTGTCTTAGAATGATCATGAAGATGCATTTTTGGGACTTATTTCGATAGTTTATTTAGGCTGAAAGCAAAGTAAGTTTCCATTTAATTGTTGTTAATCTTTACTTTGTTGTTAATCTCCTTCTTCCTTTCTTGCTTAACTTGTTCTTAATCTTTGTGTTCATGTTCTTGAGTTTTCTTATTTTCAATCAAGTGGGTTTTGATTGATTTGGCTTTATTTGTTAGTTTTGATGATGTATTTTGATTGATTATTGTTAATTGATGTTTGTTGGTTGTTTTGGTTTAATCTTTTGGTTTGTTTTGATTAGATTCGCTCAAATTCGTGCTTTATTCTTCATTCCCTGAATCTCGTTACTGTTACTGTTCTTTCCCAGACTTTCCGAATAGGCTGTTTAGTTTTCCATCTTATGCGGAATATTTCTTTTATTCCGAATCATCTGTTTTAATTCTTTCTTATGCGGAATATCAGATATTCCGAATAGGAGTTCTATGCGGAATGTTTATTTATTCCGAATAGGGCTTCCTATGCGGAATGTTTGATTATTCCGTATAAGTGTTGCTTTCCGCATAGAGCAATGTTTTCCGCATAGACTAACTTTTCCGCATAGGACAATTTTTCCGAATAGAATGTTTTTTCCGCATAGGCATTTTTATTCCGAGTAACCAATTCATTCCGCATAGCTTTTAATTATTCCGCATAGAGTCATTTTTCTTATATTCCGCATAGTCTTATTTTATTCCGAATAGAGTTTTCAGTCTTAGTTTTTAAACTTTACTTTTTCCCGCTTTTTCTTTATTTGCACTTTTACTCGCTTTCCTTTTATTTCAAGTTTTAATTTGAGTCATTTACTTTAATTGCTTTTAATCTTTCATTGTCGTTTCTTTTTACCGTCTTTACTTTACCTTTAATTGTTTCAAGTCTTTATTTTTAATTAGTTTTAGACAACGACAACCCTTTTATTTGATTCACCAAGAACAACTGAGTCGCACAATTAACCAGAGATCAATTCGAAGAGACACCGAGAAAACGAACTTTAATTGATACAAAATCTCTACATTAAAATGGCGCCGCTGCCGGCTCTTTTCGTAAAGATCGAAGGTTTTTTGTGAGAGACGCGTTGGCTTTTGGGACCCGTTCACTTGTGAACGTTATTTTTCGTATTCAAAAATTTTCAAAAATCCAAAAACATTTGAAAAATCATAAAACGCATTTCTTTTTCAAAGTTTTGCACCAAAAATATTCTTCTTGCTTATCTATCTTTCTTTATGGATTTTTATATCCATTGCGTCCGGTGTGGGAAGCAATTATCTGGGAACAACTCTTGCCAATGGTGTACATGTGAGCGGTGCGGAAACGATATCGACTACACACAATCCGGATTTTGTCCCTTGTGTAACTCGACTAATTCATTCTTTTTGAACCCACCTCCTGTTCCCCCGTGCATCTATTGTGGAAGCGATTATCATTGGCATGTTTCGTGCCCGGTTCGATACCCGTATGGTCACGGGAAAGAACCGGGGTACAATTATGACAATGATAATAGCTATCAACAAGAGGCACCCAGTTTTTCTCTATACCCATGGTGCTATATTTGTGGGGGCCCTCACGATGCTTCTTTTTGTGATCCGTCGCAAATCTTTGAGAAAGTACCGTGCTATCATCCTAGTGTCTATAACCGTGAGCCCCCACATCACACCCTCAATCATCAATCCTCTCAGCAAAATAGTCTTGATCAACAACTCGCTACTTTGAATGACCTTCTAGAAAGTATAGCTCAACTTCGAGCTGACTTACATCAGGAAAGGCAACCGTTGCTTGATGTAGACGAAACCTTGAAAACCACCGACACCTTTTTGAGCCAATTTAGTCGTTTTCCCTTCTTTTCTACACCTAAATGTTTAATTACAGCGTGGGATAGAATTGGTGAAATTGAACATACTCGGGGCGATGAACAACAAAAGTTGCTGCATGAGCTTCTTAAAGATGTGGAGGTTATCAAAGAAGAGTTAGCCGACTACGTCACGCCTAACTGGACTCGTCCCATCTATTATGATGATGATGACGACGATTATGTCTACACTTTCAACCAATCTTCTGAAGTTGCTGCTCCTACTGTCGATGTTCCTACTGCATCTAAGGATCTAGATTCGTTGAATGAGCTTAGTGATGTTGGTCTCGACAAAGTATTGGATGATGAGGTTTGTGATTTACCTGCAATGGAGCCTGAGGACGACGTTCCTCTTACGGAAGAGGTCGATCCTAGTGATGACGATTCTTCTCTCTGCTATGAGAATTTCACTTTTGAAATTTCTCATTCTCCACCTGAAGATGCAGACGATGACGATTTATTCTCTCCGGTTTACGAAAAGTTCACCGATGAACTTGATCTTGTGGATGAGGTGGAAGACGTGCTTCTTCGCGATAGATTACGGAAAGTGCACCTTCTTATTGATCAAATCGAAGCGTTGACTTCTCCTTCTCCTTCTGAGTCTTTGCCTCCATCTATTCCTCCCGTTGAAGATAATGACCCATTGCTGGAAGAAATTGACATTCACTCCATACCACCAGGTAATGATGACGATGATTTGGAGGGGGACATTATTTTTGCTAATTTGCTACAAAAAAATATTGTCCCAAGTCCCCCTCCCGAGCACCTTTCATCCTCCCCTTTAGCCACTATCACGGAGGATGAGTGCTTTGACCCGGGAGGCGACATTGCTTATGCTATGATTGATAACAATACGGCTTTGCCGTTTGCTCAGCATCCATTGTCTTTGGGGGAGGACAATGTGCTTACTTTACCCACCCCACCTCCCGGGGATCTTGAATTCACATACTATACGTATGCTGAAAGGACCTTTCTCCCTTTCAAGACGTATCCCCCCGCCTCTCCTTTGTTGATGTCAACCGGGAACGAGGACAAGGTCTTTGATCCCGGTATCACATTCGAGGCTTACCCATGAACTAATTAATTCGGGGGCGAGTCAGGCTCGTGACTCGGTCAACAAAAACAAGTGCTTTTTGGGAGGCAACCCAATTATCTATCTATTTTCACCATAAGTGTAGGGGGAGCCCCGTGGTGTTTCTTGCTTTCTTTCTTATCATGTGCAGGGATTAGAGCTTCAAAGACACACTCTTGATGACTTTTGACGAACCGTGATTCCGTGTTCCCTTCTTCCCGGTTCTATCCTAAACTCTTTTCGATTCACTATTTTATATTTCTCAATATTAAAATAGGAATCTCTTTAGTTGTCTTTTCCTTAACGAGATTTAAACAAAGTGCACAATGTCCTAATTGTAGGGGAGTTTACTCCCACATGCTTAAACATTGAGGACAATGTTTATATTAAGTGTAGGGGGGACTTCTATCGAAGTTAAGTGGTCTTTTCCTTGTATTTGTCCTCATTTTAACCGGAAAATCAATTTTTCGACATTTTTCAAAAATTTTAATCTATTTTGGCCTAGTTGTAGTTCCCATTATTTTTGCTACTTTTCTCCTATTTTAATAAAATGGTTTTAGCAAGTTTAGATATCTTAGATATATTAGGCCCGTTGTGAATATTTTGACTCAACCCGAGTTTACTTATCCAAGTTCACTCTAGCTAGTATCCTTAACCATGTAGACCTTAATTGGTTTATTATGCTAAGCATCCACGAGTCTCATTACTTGAGATTTTAAATTGTGGAGGACGAGAAATGATAGAGTTGGTTACAAGTTTGGTATTCTCTCATTAACTTATGTGAGTTAATTATGATCTTTTTCTCCCATCACTTGCTAATAATTTATCTGCAATAAGTAAGGTCTTACGATTTGAAAAGTAACTTAGCTTCTAGCCCAAGATCGTTTAAAAGTTGCTCGGTAATGACGAGAGTTCATAGCCAAGGCATAACTTATGAAGCGGGGCGCGAAGATTGGCGAGTCCGAAAAGGCCCTAACAAGGCATGAGGATTCCATTTTATTGCTGAAGATCCAAAGTGATGTGAAAAGCATTATTCCTAAAGTCAATATGAAGGATCAAGACTCACGACGAAAAGCAATCAACTCCCATAAAGATCATGGAGAAGTCTATCCGAAAAGACCCTAACAAGGTATGAGGATAAATAGATCCAAGTCCGAAAAGGAGGCGGATCGTTGTATCTCAAAATCCCAAATAGAGATTGAAGAAAAAATCATGAAGTCGTGGTCAACAAAGTTGGAGAACCTCTCAAAAGTCTCCAAGTGAAGAAACTCTATTATGATGAGAAGACCATTATCTCAAGAACGTCTCTCGAAGATATGAAGTATGAAGTACATGCCAAATATCGGCCCGAGAAAGGTCTCAAATCGTGAACCGAGTTATGCCAAGATATGAACTTTTTGATATCCCGAGAAGCAGTTTTAAGAGATTTTGTCCTTTAGCTAACTATTGATCAAATCGTCCTACTTTGCTTTCAGCCTAAATAAACTATCGAAATAAGTCCAAAAATGCATCTTCATGATCATTCTAAGACAAAAATAAAATATAAGAGATACCCATAGGAATAAGGGAGTTTAAGTGATTAATTGAACCACATGAGTAAATGTTTGTTATGCTAACTTGTACTAACAATGATCTTGTTTTTAAGCTTGGCATGGGGAACGTGAAACTTGAGGGTGATAAACATTCACGACACCAAAGCCCTAATGTAAGTCTTAGATTTCTTTACAAGTTTCTTCCTTGTTGCATCTTGGTATTTTCTATCTTTTTGATTTTCCTTAGTTGTTTAATAAAGGCCAAGGTAGGTTGATTATGATGGAAAGTGTAAACCTTGCTTAATTGCTAAGCATTGCATGAGGGCATTGCAATGGCTATGTGTAGGGGATTTGATAGGTGTGAAAACACCCATCCTTCTTACCACTTAATTACAATAATAACCGAGCCAAAACGTGTATTTTATGTCATTTATGTCGGAATTATGCGTGGTTTGTGTTTTTGTTGTGATTTAGGACGAAAAGGTGAAAAGTGGAGAAAACACGGCATTCACGGGCTTTTATCGAAGAAAAAGACGAAAGATGAAGTCGAAAGATCAAGAGTGGAGAAAGAACGGAAGTCCAAGACCAATTCTGAAGATTTATCGAAGAAAAAGTCAAAAGACGGAAGTTTACTAAAAGCCGAAAAACTCGAGTCTTATTTATGAAGAAAATCCAAGACGAGTTTGAAGAAATCCCAAGACAAAGTCCAAGTATTAAGAAGATTAACAAAATATTAAGAAGTTTAAGGACTCAAGTGTGCAATTAAGAGAAAGAAGAAAGAGGGAGGAAGCTTCCTAAGCTCCTCCCTAATCCCCTATATATAGATTAGGTAGTTTCAATGTTTAGGTTGTTGGAGGCCTGACAAGCCTTTCTTCCCCATTCTTCCTTTTCTTGTTCTTTACTTTTTATGCATCTTTATCTCCATGTAATGCACCTTTAATTTTCTTTTAATTCCAAGTAAGTTTCCATTTAATTGTTGTTAATCTTTACTTTGTTGTTAATCTCCTTCTTCCTTTCTTGCTTAACTTGTTCTTAATCTTTGTGTTCATGTTCTTGAGTTTTCTTATTTTCAATCAAGTGGGTTTTGATTGATTTGGCTTTATTTGTTAGTTTTGATGATTTATTTTGATTGATTATTGTTAATTGATGTTTGTTGGTTGTTTTGGTTTAATCTTTTGGTTTGTTTTGATTAGATTCGCTCAAATTCGTGCTTTATTCTTCATTCCCTGAATCTCGTTACTGTTACTGTTCTTTCCCAGACTTTCCGAATAGGCTGTTTAGTTTTCCCTCTTATGCGGAATATTTCTTTTATTCCGAATCATCTGTTTTAATTCTTTCTTATGCGGAATATCAGTTATTCCGAATAGGAGTTCTATGCGGAATGTTTATTTATTCCGAATAGGGCTTCCTATGCGAAATGTTTGATTATTCCGTATAAGTGTTGCTTTCCGCATAGAGCAATGTTTTCCGCATAGACTAACTTTTCCGCATAGGACAATTTTTCCGAATAGAATGTTTTTTCCGCATAGGCATTTTTATTCCGAGTAACCAATTCATTCCGCATAGCTTTTAATTATTCCGCATAGAGTCATTTTTCTTATATTCCGCATAGTCTTATTTTATTCCGAATAGAGTTTTCAGTCTTAGTTTTTAAACTTTACTTTTTCCCGCTTTTTCTTTATTTGCACTTTTACTCGCTTTCCTTTTATTTAAAGTTTTAATTTGAGTCATTTACTTTAATTGCCTTTAATCTTTCATTGTCGTTTCTTTTTACCGTCTTTACTTTACCTTTAATTGTTTCAAGTCTTTATTTTTAATTAGATTTAGACAACGACAACTCTTTTATTTGATTCACCAAGAACAACTGAGTCGCACAATTAACCAGAGATCAATTCGAAGAGACACCGAGAAAACAAACTTTAATTGATACAAAATCTCTACATTATGTTTACAAGATATAGAGCCAATGAGGAATCTGACAATGTACATATTTTATAGTTGGACACGAAGGGAGAAGCGTTGTCATGCCTTCTGTTAGGCATAACATCTTTTAGTTGCTCACATTACATGATAAACAAATGTTAAATGCTAACCTTGAATTTTGACTTTGTTGTAGGTTTTCATTTAGGGACTGTATCTAACAATCATTTATCTTTGGACGAACTCAAGACATTTCTCGGGTTTGTCGATGTCAGTTTTCTATTTCTAGAATTCTTTCCGACTATCACAAAAACCTTTTCTGTTTAAAGTAAAGTCCTTTCGACTAATTATGTGACCTCGCTTATGTGCCACTTAAATAATAAAGCAATGCGTTTCTGGAGTTCCATGTAGTTGATTAAG
This sequence comes from Glebionis coronaria, assembly GCA_025667525.1. Classification (NCBI taxonomy): domain Eukaryota; kingdom Viridiplantae; phylum Streptophyta; class Magnoliopsida; order Asterales; family Asteraceae; genus Glebionis; species Glebionis coronaria. Next base: position 512,726,109 of record CM046876.1, on the reverse strand, counting down.
ATCATTATAATCCAGCTTAAGCTTAAATGATATTAATTCTTTCTATGTTTACATATGTTTGAGTAAACTGTAAGTTTGGTTAATATAAAAGTTGTGTTTGGTTTTTTAGGTTATACAAAAGCATTTGACAACCATTTTAATATTGTGGTTCCTGGTGACGATGAACAACTCCAACTTCTTCAGGAAATTCTATAGGTATGTTTTATTTCTATAAATTTTGAAATTCGTGAACAAATACTTAGCCGTAGAGTAACGAATTTCAAAATGTACTATTGTAGGTGTTTTAGAGGATTTGGAAGTAGCCAAAGGATAAAAAGGAGACAAAGAAGGAAACCCTTCTGTTTGGTGGACTCATGATAAAATGCCACGGCAAAGCGCGAACAGATAACCTAGTTTGTATACGTAGGATCAAACTCATTCATTCTAAGGCTAGAAGGAATAGATAAGGAACTCACCGCCGCTACCTCCACGTCACCTCATCTTTCTCTCTCTACTCACTCTACTCACTTTACAACCTTACTTGTGGTGAGAAACTCATCACGACATCATACCCTATTTTGTCTTTCTTAATTACTTTAATTCGTAAACTAAAAACATAAATAAAAACGTAAACACTTTTATTCGAACATTAAACCTTAAAAATGATACAATTAAAAAAAGAGAATGTTTTCATTCGTAGATTAAAAATATAAATAAAAATGTAAACGGATATTTCAAACACGTCAATTTATAAGAATCCACTTCATCTTTGAAAAAAATATTAACACCCCTTTATCTTTCCATCCCCTCCACTTTTAATTGTCTTCTATCATTTATCAAAACAAAAACATCCACCCCTGTAACAAAAAACTACACAAAACACAAACAATTTAAACAAGTAACTCTTAAACACTTATTTTACCCTCACATAGCCACATATAACATAAGCAGTTTGTGTAAATCCAAACACTCAGAGGAAAAAGTGCAAATCAAATGCAACAACAACAACAACAACGATACACACATGTAAAAGTATTATCCATTAAATGTAAATAAGAAAAATAAACAAAGTGAGCAAGTAGTTGTAACTTACTTAGGTGAGGATCTCACTGTTTGGGCCACAACTCGCGTGTGAGTTTTAAAGACGGGGTGATAACTTAGGCATTAGTTATAAATTCACCCGTGAAATTAACAACCATTCCATCCAACCTAATGGGATGCTTGAATCCAAACAAGTAACCATAGTCTTCTTAGTGAGAATTCATTTAAGAATGCCATTTTCTTTTCAAGAGTAATAGTTTCGCTAGTGAGAAGCCATTTTAAAAAATAAAGGTAATATACACCATATTCCATTTTGATGTTGTTGTACAATACCAAAAATAAACCCGAAGCTCGATATTGCGGAAATGCTAGATCGTGAGTTGCATGAGCACAAGTAGCAAAATGATAGACTACAAAGAAATGACAAGAATATGCATACGATATACCCTCAAATCCCCTTTAGTAATAACCCTAATAAATATTAAATTGAGGGAGAATAATTGTTCAATGAGTTAGGATCCCCCTCATCCCGATTTATAGAGATGAGAGGGTAGGCACCTCCTTAAGTCTCATAGGAAACTTCCCATAACCAACTTAAGGAGGTAAGCCTAAATACTTCCTAATACTAGTCTATTCCTAATCTATATTACAAAGAACACTTAAGTCCCTAAACTATATTTAAGTTTACTCCTAAAATCCTACAATTTCCATGTTAAGAGTAACACTTAAACATAACCGATACTCAATACCTTTTACTGGTGTTGGAACCTCGAACCAGGAACCACCTCGTCGATCAGGCATTATACTTTAGTAATTTACCTAGATTAGCTTCCATAGAATCTTCACTTCTTCTTCTTTTCAGCAACATTACCCTCTGCACCCTCTTCACCAGGTACTCCAGTTACCGTAATGTTTTCCCCCACCTTTATACTAAGCGTAAGTTTTTCCTGCTCTTTTACCAGGCAACTGATGTTTGTATTTTCTTCAGGTTGCTTTTCCTCCAACCGTCTTTAAGCCACAGCAACATGATCGTACAAAGCTGAAAAACCTCAGCTTCATGGTCCCCTTGATCTCCCTGTAGTTCCACCTAAAACCAAACACGTTTATCAACCTGTACTCCATTGACTCTTTTTTTAACATCAGGACCAAGTTGTTTGAACATAACTTGTTTATGACTAAGTTGCTTGTACCCAACTTGTTTATGACCAAGTTGTTTGAACCCAACTTGTTTAAAACCAGGTTGCTTTAATCCAACTTGCTTTGAACCTTCATGAATCTTTATACCAAAAATTTTCACTTTTGCTTTCAATGTATACACACAGTTCCTTTTCCTGATCCCAGTCATCATAACCCGACAACCTTTGATCACCTTGATTCTACCCATCTGCATCTTCATAATATAACCCTCTTTTTCAAGAGTATTCAATGAAATCAAAGTTCTTCTTAACCCTAGAACATACTTGACATCTTCCAGTACAAAGTTTGATCCATCATGCAACTATATCTTCACTTTTCCTGTCCCTTTGATAGTGCATGTTCTGTTATCACCTAACTGAACCGAACCATCATAAATATCCTTGAAGTCATACAAGAAATCCCTCCTAGGTGTCATATGATAAGACCCACCCGAATCCATTACCAATTCAATCATCTTATCATTCCCGACTATTACTAGTGCTTCTCCAAAGTAGGTATTACCCTCGTCATCAGAAGAATCAAAATCTTGATCATGTTTACCCTTCCAAATGAACCCACTTGAGTTATTTAATGGGCGGTCTCTCTTCAGATGACCCTCTGAATGACATATGAAGCACTTGGTCTTATCAGTTCCACCCCTTGACTTAAACCGCAAATTTCCACCAGAATGAGCTTTCCTTGAATGATATGAGCTTCCCCTTAGGTATAACCCGCCACTAGTCTTTTCCTTTGTGCCTTCAGATCTTCTCTTCAACTCTCTTGAATTTAGAATCGCTAGAACATCCTTCATTGTCCAGGTTTCGCACCCGTACAACAATGTCTCCAAAATTTTTTCATAAGATGATGGCAACGACGTAAGTAACATAAGTGCGTGATCTTCATCCTCAATCTTGATACCAATATTCGCTAAATCAAGTATCAACTTATTAAACTCATCTGTATGATCACCCAGTTTCGTACCTGGACTCATATAGAATATGTACTAATTCTTCTTCAAATATAGTTTGTTTGCTAAGGATTTAGTCATATAGAGACTATTCAACTTCATCTAAATTCCTGCAGTAGATCGTTTTCTTTTCTTTTTCTATCCATGTGCATCCTTTCTTGGCTTGCAGTTTAGATCTGTATCAATAAATAATGGTTGCTTCAAGAATAATAATAGAGCAATTAGTAGTATACTCCATGGATCAATTAGTATTACTTTATGGATATGATATCATAGTGTCGACGTATAGTCTGGAGTCGGCCCGGCACGATAGGCCCGCGACCCACACACACCTAACTTATCCTTCAAGAAATCCTAGCACTATATAAACAGGGCTAGGGGTCTTATTATACATCAGGTTATCTCTCTTAACTACACATCTTATACAACTTATCGTCCCGATACTAACTTGACCGCCGGAGGTGGACACCGGAGATCTGGCCTCGGGTCCACATCTAACCGGTTCTTCTTTGTTTGCAGCATTACTCAGGACCCGGGAAAACGTCGAACGGCCCAGGAGAGTCGTCGAACCGGCCCAGTCAAACTATGCTTCAACAAGTTGGCGCCATCCGTGAGAACATGAACATACTATGTTTCGTAGTCTCATACGACCGAAAAGAAAATTGATGTCGAAAATTTGTAACTCTGAATCTTTGAGATTTTTTGTTTCCTGTCATCATAATTCGTCATTAGCAAAAGCTCGATTCGCTGATTTTTTTTTAAAAAAAGGGAAAAAACACTACTATAATTGTGGTCTCGTACTATTCTGTGGTCTCATACTATTTAATGAATCTTAAAAAAAAGAACGCTACTGTCATCATATTTTGTCGTGTTCTCATACTATTCCATAACGCTACTATAATAGTTGAATGACAATTTCAGAATCACGTGTATAAATTTTGGAAAATATCCTCCTTTGATAATTATTCATAGGATATTGGTTTTCGTTTATCCGCAAGCGTAAGTTTTTCTTCATGCGATAATATGTTCTGGAAATTTTATTTATTATTCGCGGTCATGGACCACGCCTTTCTGTGTTAGTCCTACGTTAATAGAATATATCACGATCTTTTAAATTTATATAAAGAGATTTTCAATATCTTATTTTTAATTAGGTAACAAGGTATTACCCATCTCTTTTACTTTAAAAAAATATATTATCAATATTTTTTATATTAATAAAAGATATTAAGTATATATTTTAAAAAAAATTGGTAAGGAGATATTACATACATCTTTTGATTTGATTATATTTTTCATATTTGTCGCGACCCGGCATAGTAATATTGTGATTCGCGGTCATGGCTCGTCCATCCGCACTCATCTGCACATTCAACAATGATTTTATTTTTTATTCACGGTCATGGTATGTCCAGCCGTGGTCGTCTGTATGTTCGGTCATATTTTATTTTTCATTGCGGTGATGAGCCGCGCCCTTTGCGTTAATTCAAACGTCAGGGGATATTGTTTATATTAATAAAAGACGCTCCACATATCTTTCGCATTTATAAAAATATATTTTAAATCTGGTTGATATATCTTCTCAAAAATAAATATATTATCGATATTTATTATATTAATAAAAGATATTACGTATATCTGATAAATCGGTAAACGAATTTACATATATCTTCTGATTTGGTTATTATATTTTCCTATTTTTTATTTTATCCGCGGTTAGGGTCCATCTCTCCGCGCTAGTTCGCACGCCTGGACAAATATTATTATTACGTTTTTATAATACCGATTCATGATCTACATGATAAATAGTCATGGCAAACTAAAATATCTACGTGATTGCGGAAAAAAAAATAATGAATAGTTTGTTATTTTCTATATATCTCATATATGTAGAACTATGATATTATGGCGTAACTATTTATAATTCATATTATATAAAGCAAGAATTAAATAATATATTTCAACGGATTGTCATTACATATAATGCATTTTATTATGACATTCATTTGCATTACTCCGTACATTCGGACATCTTTAGCCTACGGGCATACATGTACTTTTCGTTCTCATGCGGAATAAGAGGATTGAGTGAACCTAATAATTCAACTTGTCGTGTAAGAGGGATGCAACCCGAACGACCACGGATCATGTATCCTTGTTAGACACCTTGATATCAAGACGTTGTAGTAAGTTATACAAACCACGTGACTCGTGATGGACTTGCAAAAGACACACTGTGCACGTCTAACAAAATTTTGTCAAAACTTTGACCGTCCTTATGGTAGCAGCGATACGCCACACGTAATGTCATAGACCATCCCATAAGTTAGTTAAGATACGTCTTATACTATGTGATAATTTGCGGTTATGGCACACCCATCCGCAATGATCCGCACATTCGGACCTAGTTTCTATCTTTTGTACGCGGCTATGGTACGTCCATTCGCATTGGTCTACGCGACCGTAATTTTTTAAATACTTGATTAAGTTTAATACTACTAATCGATTGTCGCACCATTAAACTTGGGGGGCTACCAGGGTATAATAATACCACTATTTCCGTGCATGTCACACAAATATCTTTGGATTTATTCCTTTGCCGCAGAGGTCCGCCTTCTGCCGGCTTATTTCTTTGCTGCGGAAGTACTCCTTCTGCGTGCTTATTTCTTTGTCACGGAAGTATCTCTTCTGTTGGCTTAGTCATATGCCGTGGAAGTATCTCTTCCACGAGCTTATTATCTACGCCGTGGAAGTATCTCTTCCACGGGCTTATTATCTTCGCCATGGAAGTATCTCTTCCACGGGCTTATTATCTTCGCCGTGGAAGTATCTCTTCCACGTGTTCATTATTTTCTTCGTGGAAGTATCTCTTCCACGTGCTTATTATCTTTTCCGTGGAAGTATCTCTTCTACGTGCTCATTATCTTTCGTCGTGGAAGTATTCTTCCACGTGCTTATTATCTTTTGCCGTGGAAGTATTCTTCCACGTGCTCATTATCTTTCGCCGTGGAAGTATCTCTTCCACATGCTCATTATTTTCGCTGTGGAAGTATCTCTTCCACGTGCTTATTATCTTCACCGTGGAAGTATCTCTTCTACGTGCTTATTATCTTCGTCGTGGAAGTATCTCTTCCACGTGCTCATTATTTTCGTCGTGGAAGTATCTCTTCCACGTGCTCATTATCTTCACCGTGGAAGTATCTCTTCCACGTGTTCATTATCTTTCTTCGTGGAAGTAATCCTTCCACGAGCTCATTATCTTCGCCGTGGAAGTATCTCTTCCATGTGCTCATTATCTTTCGCTGTGGAAGTATTATTCCACGTGCTTATTATCTTTCTTCGTGGAAGTATTCTTCCACGTGCTCATTATCTTTCGCCGTAGAAGTATCTCTTCCACGTGCTCATTATTTTCCCTGTGGAAGTATCTCTTCCACGTGCTTATTATCTTCGCCGTGGAAGTATCTCTTCCACGTGCTCATTATTTTCGCCGAGGAAGTATCTCTTCCAAGTGCTTATTATCTTCGCCGTGGAAGTATCTCTTCCACGTGCTCATTACTTTTTCCGTGGAAGTATCTCTTCCACGTGCTCATTATCTTCCCCATGGAAGTATCTCTTCCACGTGCTCATTATCTTTTCGTCGTGGAAGTATCTCTTCCACGTGTTTATTATCTTCGCCGTAGAAGTATCTCTTCCACGTGCTTATTATCTTCACCGTGGAAGTATCTCTACCACGTGCTCATTATTTTCACCGTGGAAGTATCTCTTCCACGTGCTCATTATCTTCGCCGTGGAAGTATCTCTTCCACGTTCTTGTTATCTTCGATGTGGAAGTATCTCTTCCACGTGCTTATTATTTTCTCCGTGGAAGTATCTCTTCCACGTGCTCGTTATTTTCTTCGTGGAAGTATCTCTTCCATGTTCTTATTATCTTCACCGTGGAAGTATCTCTTCCACGTGCTTATTATTTTCGCCGTGGAAGTATCTCTTCCACGTGCTCATTATTTTCACCGTGGAAGTATCTCTTCCACGTTCTTATTATCGTTGCCGTGGAAGTATCTCTTCTACGTGCTTATTATCTTCACCGGGGAAGTATCTCTTCCACGTGCTTATTATCTTCGCCGTGGAAGTATCTCTTCCACGTGCTTATTATCTTAGCCGTGGAAGTATATCTTCCACATACTTATTATCTTCTCCGTAGAAGTATCTCTTCCACGTGCTTATTATCTTAGCCGTGGAAGTATATCTTCCACTTGCTTATTATCTTCGCCGTGGAAGTATCTCTTCCACGTGCTTATTATCTTCGCCGTGGAAGTATCTCTTCTATGTGTTCATTATTTTCACCGTGGAAGTATCTCTTCCACGTGCTCATTATTTTTGTCGTGGAAGTATCTCTTCCACGTGCTCATTATTTTCGCCTTGGAATTATCTCTTCCACGTGCTTATTATCTCCGCCGTGGAAGTATCTCTTCCACGTGCTCATTATCCTTCGTCGTGGAAGTATCCCTTCCGCGGGTTCATTGTTTTCACCATGGAAGTAATCTTTCCACTGGCGTATTGTTTTCTCCGTGGAAGTATCCCTTCCACGAGATCATTATCCTCCGCCGTGGAAGTACTCCTTCCGTTGGCTTAGTGTCTTCGTCGCGGAAGTACGTCTTTCGCTGACTTGTTATCCTTACCGCGGAAGTACATCTTCCGCTGTCTCATTGTGTGCCGTGAAAGTACTCCTTCCGTTGGCTCATTGTCTTCGACACGGAAGTACTCCTTCTGATGGCTCATTACTTCGCCGCCGAAGTCTGTCTTCTTCTGTCCCATTGTTTTCGTCGGGGAAGTATGTCTTCTGATGTCTTATTGTTTTCGCCGCGGAAGTACTCCTTCCGCTGATTCATTCTCTTTGCCGAGAAAGTACGTCTTCCGTTGGCTCATATATTACGTCTTTCGTTGGCTCATGTCTTTGTTGCGGAAGTACGCCTTCCGCAAAAAATTACTTTGCCCGACCATGGAGTGATTTTTCCAAAGTTTATATTGTTTGGCCTTAATTAGACGAAGCCTGATCAACTGCGTTTAGTTTGGAAAAAAACCATAACAAATTTTGGAAGTCATTATCGAGTCGTGGCCGTAAGACGGATGTAATATCCGCATCACCTTGCGATAGAGGTACGTCTTCTGTTGGCCATAAGACGAATGTAATATTCGCACTATGCTGCATCATTAGTAGTACAAGAAGTACGCCTTTAATGTACTCACGATGCAGCGTATGAGTTCCACCTCCATCTTCACAAAACCTTCTTGTCATCCTCACGTTAGCGATGCACAAGAATTATACCTTGCTAATGCGAGTGTTACCCCGACTATAGAACAAGTTTTCTTCTTACGGGGTCCTTACCGTCTAATAACGGGAAACCAAGCATTCGAGCACAACTACCTGTCTTACGTATACGTGTTTTCCCATTTCTTTCGTCGTGGATATGCTTACATGTAGTGGATATGGTGTAAAGTCTAGTAACCTCGGTGACAACCTCGCATACTAGACTGTGGGGACATGATGATGTATAGTGGCTATGCTCACTATTCGCAATCCCAACCCATCATCTTTTTGCTAAAGGAAGCCCATTACGAGTGGAGCCATATGTTACGGACGACCCACGAGGATGTCCTAGCAGCAAGCCGCACACGGTTGTTTAGTAAGCGTGATACATGGATAAGTATAGCATAACATGATCATGGACCATATCATACTAGACTGGGGGACATGTCGACGTATACTCTGGAGTCGGCCCGGCCCGATAGGCCCGCGGCCCACACACACCTAACTTATCCTTAAAAAAACCCTAACACTATATAAACAGGGCTAGGGGTCTCATTATACATCAGGTTATCTCTCTTAACTACACCCCTTATACAACTTATCGTCCCGATACTAACTTGACCATCGGAGGTGGATACCGGGGCTCCGGCCTCGGGTCCACGTCTAGCCGGTTCTTCTTTGTTTGCAGCATTACTTAGGACCCGAGAAAACGACGAACGGCCCAGGAGAGTCGTCGAACCGGCCCATCCAAACTATGCTTCAACACAAAAATTTGACATCATTGCGAAGATGACATGAACAGAACAAGAATGTATTGGAAGTGTTGCTGGTTGATGTTTATGTTTATCATTGTTTTTTCTTTTTTATTTATGTTCTAGTAGTAAAAAAATTATTTTTATTGTTTGGGATACTACTGGTTATCCTTAGGATACTTGGATCATCTGATAAAAATGGGATACTTTGGTTGTCCCTCGGATACTTTGGCTATTCGTAAAAATTTGGGATACATTGGTTATCCGTAAACAAGTAGGAATAGGTAATCTATGAATTTTGCAAATTCTTTATATCCTCTATTTATCGTTCCTCGACTCACTCGAATTGATATCTAATTTAAACGTGGATTAATTGTTCTTGGTAAAAATACTTTGTTTGGTATTTTAAAAACTAAAAACTATTTAATCTAATTAACAGGAAAATCTTTAATTAAAAATACTTAATTAAAACAAATTAAACTATTTTAAAACTATTTAATATTGTAGTCTAATTTAATTAACTAAAACTTAACTATTTAAAATTTATAACTAATTTAGACTATATATAAAACTATTTAAACAAATTTGAAAACTATTTTAAATTTAAATAAAACTTAAATCTAATTTAATCTAATTAATTTTTAACTAAAACGTTTAATTTAAATGAATTTCTATTTAAAACTATTTTTATATAAAAGTAAATTAATTAAAACTAACTTTAAAAACTAACTCTAAAAATAATTTAAATGTCTAAAAGTAATTAAAATATTTTTATTTTTTATTTTTTTTATCTTTTTCAAAACTTTATAAAATTAAACTTATAAAAAAACTTTTTATTAAAATTAACTAAACAAAACTTATAATTAAAATTATAAAACTGGCAGCTACTGATGATGCTATATTAAAAAGATAAACTAGGCTTATAACAAAAAGAGATTCTAGAAGAGTTGGTAAAGACGTTGGGGCAGTGAACAGAAGGTCAGGGGTTCGAGTCTCGTTGGAGACAATTTTGTTTATATATTTTTTTTTTGGAATTTTTGAAACACACAGACCAATTGGGTCTGTTGCTTTATGCAGCTAATATCAGTAAAACATCAAAACCAAATAAGCACATAAAACTTAAACAGAAAATAAGCAGATGAATCTAAAACTTAAAATAAGAAAATATAAACTTATCAAAAGCAGATAGTCCTAAACAATCAGCAAATCTAATAAAAACTAAACTGACAACAATAAGCTAATAAGTCTTAGACTGAAAATAAGCAAATAAAACTTAAACTATCAGCAAAAATAAGCATCAGTACACTTTTATAACTCAAAATCAGCAAAATCAGCAAAATCTAAAATAACAGCAAATCAAAATCCAAATAAACTAGCAGAAATAAAAAAAAAACTCAATAAATCCAAACAGCTTAAATCTAAAACTATTAACTCCAAACTTATCAATATCTGATTAAGCATAAAATAACTAAGTACCAAAATGTTGATCCCAAACTTAGATCGATTAGCTTTGTGTATACGAGATTAGATCAAGTAATACACGTAGAGAAACCTTTGTATATGCTTTATGAATCTAAGTGTTATGCGAAATTTAACACTTAAACAAGAACACACAAGATGTAAACAAACTTTCACTTTGATTATGAATGTCGAACTTGCTTACAATGAAAGATGTTTACGAATGAAAACTTATATAAAACTTATATCAAACATTAACCTAAAGGCCTTATTTTATAGATACAAGAAGCCTTGTACAATAAGCTACGTATCAGCTATTCTAGGTAAAGATAAACATAGAAAATATATTGTCGTTTCTATCCTTACTAGAAGTATTCTAGAATATAATAAACGTGTAGATTATATCTTCCATCAGTGCTTGTCTTCAATGTATCAACGCTTGACTTTAACTTGTCAACGCTTGAGCTGTCAGCGCTTGCTTTGCTCTTGTCAACGCTTGAATTATTCTTGTCAGCGCTCAAGTGATCTGGCCTTAATTTATTCCCAACAATCCTCCCCTAAACTTGATATCCACTCTTATGATCAAGTTTCTGAATAAGCATTAAGGACTAGGAGGAGTCTGACAAATCTTATCATATTGGTAATAAATAAATCTGATCAAATCCTTTGCCACGTCACTTGAATAATCTATCTCCAGCTGAGTGTCCTTCATCTTTTCCAAAACAGCCTTGGATATGAAATACTGAGCATCCACAAGTAGATACTCAGCAAACTTTGTAGAACTCAAATGGTATACACCAACAGCTGAATATAACCTCCATTGAAGACCACTGAGGTCATCTTCAAGATCCTTCCATATTGCAGGATCTTCTTCTTTTGTCCCACACATTCTTTTGAATGTGGTCCAAAGTTTTATTCCATTAGCTGAAGTTGGTGCTTCAGCCTCATACTTGGTCTCCAGCAACCTCCAAAGGTCCACCAAGTCTTCTCTATCACAACTTGCAAATAAAGATATGAGAGTGGTAAAAGTGTGTACCTCCTTGCCAAATCTGCCAATCTTCCAGAATCCACATTCATCTTCTTCATAGCTCACAATTGGATTCCTGGAATCTAATGGTAACACTTTCACCATATCTGAAGCTTCTAATGGGGAGAGCTTGAGGCTCTTTCTTATAACTGCTTCACTTGGATATAGTGGATCCATATCTTTTGGAAACTCAAATTTAAATCCCTTCTTCATTGGCCTGGGAATCATCATAGCTTTCTTGAGTTCCATTTCTTCTGCAAGTTGCTCCTTTCTTTCATCTGAAAGAAGTCTGAGAGTGTTTGCTTCCTGCACTCTCACCCAAATGGGATAAGCCCTGTTTTCCAATTCATCAAATGTCAAAGCCTTCAACTTTTGATATGTCCATCCAACTCCATGACATCTGCGCAACATAAAGTAGAGCTCCCTTCTATCCCTTTTTAATTCTGAGAGAATATTGCTTGCCTTGTGTTTCAAAATTACCTTACAATCCTTCTGAACTCTAAGAAGAAGCTCCAAACCCCATATTTGATCTGAAATGGTCAAGTCTGGATTATCCATGCAGCTTTCTTCCCAAGAATTGTACATTTGAACCACCTCTTGCATGTCAAAGTCAACCTGCAATTTTAACTCTCTCAGCTTCTCTTTGGCAAGCTCATCACCATACTCAAGCCTTTCTGGTTCTATTATCATCACACTTGAGTCTGAGCTATCACTTTCTTCTTCTAAAGTCACAACAAATGGTGACTTTTCCTTTTCATCTTGTTCCATGATTTGTGCAGCTAGTCTTCTATCAAATTCAACCTGGGCTGCATCCTTTGGAACAATCTCTTCTACCAATTTACCCTTACCCTTATCTGATGGTGCAATGGTTGGTAAGGTAGATGGTAATACCTGAGTAGGAACCTCCTTGATGATAGATGATGACTGGGATACATCACCTTCATGTGCAGGTCTGTCAACGCCCAAATTTATCCTATCAGCGCCCAAAATACTTCTATCAGCGTCCAAATTTGCCTTGTCAACGCTCAAATATTTTCCCTCAGTGACTTGTGTAACCTCTCTCAACATAGCTGTAAATGATAAATTTAGATTGGTGGGAGAGATTAAGGACGTGTCAAAACCTGTTTGTTCCTTCAAAGTTGTAAGGGCTTCAGCAACATCCATTGATTGACCATCCTGGCTGCCCTTATCACTCAGATTTCTTTGATCTTCCTCCCCTTTGGAAGACTCCTCCATACCCCTTCTAACACGATCACTTTCCAAAACAACAATCCTCTCCCTCAATTGCTTGAGTTCAAGGCCTTGAGAGTTGACAATTTGTACTAAGTCTGCATTTTGCTTTTGCAAGCTAATGCAGACTGCCGTCAATTCCATAAGAGTCATTGGTTCCAGTTTGCCCTCTTCTAAAATGGGAATTTGACCTCCTAAGTCATATTCATTGGGCAAGGATGAGGACTTAATGATGGTGGGACTGCCTTGGCCAGCATCTAAGCCAGAACCAATAGTCCCAGCCTCATCCAGGTCACCAGCCACACTTGTGGTGGTGGTTCTCTCTGCTTCATGGCTAGGACCACCAGAGGAGAACACTCCAGTAGTCCTTTGGCGTTTCATCAACCTATATTCAGGTGGTGTGGAAGATGGTGTGGAAGAATGGGTAGATGTGGGTTGGTTAAGGGGTGTTTGGGATTGTGAAGGTTGTGTATCAGCGTTGGAAATAGGCACATCAACGCCAACATTTGATGTGTCAGCGTCAAAGGGTTCTTGGTCAATTTGCATTTGTTCAGGTGAGGGTAAAGGTTCAGGAATGGGTTCAAGTTGTGGTTGAGGGTCAATTTGAGGTTGGGGGTCTGGTTGGGGTTGTGGGTCTGGTTGAGGTTGTGCTGCTGCAATAACAGCAAGCATGCCTGGGGTTAAAGGTAAGTCTCTATGGGGTGGTGAATCCATCTTCATAAAAATAGCTTTCTTTTGCTCAGGGATCTTATAAAAATCATTGTGATCCCTTGAGCACTAACCTTGATCATCAAAAATCATTTGCAGAAAACAGGGATAAGCTAAAGTCATTTTTGTCCCCTTGTTTTTACACATCCCCTCAAAAATCATTTTAGAATAGTTATATTTTTGCCCTGTTGCAATGCACACAATAGCACTAGCAATGGATCTATTGATCTCATTGTGTGCAGTACATTTGGGACTCAAACATTGAAGGAGAATATGTATGAGGTACTTCCAGGCTGGGGGAAATTCCTGCTTATGATACTTGTTTAGAGTACCTTCATCAGGAAAGGGATATCCCAAAGCCCTAAGCCCTTGTTCTATTTCATTTATGGGAAGGGTGACTATACCATCAGCATCATCAAGATGCAAGGCTTGGCGTACCAAAGCCTCAGTAACCACCCAAGACCTCCCATGAACAATAGAAGTTAATGTGGTCACTCCATTAACTGTTGAGGAACTAACAGTGTTCCAAAACTGCTTAATGTGTGTGACTGGAATGAGTGGTGCATGAGAAAGAGCATACCTTAATGGGGATGCGTTCAAATACGCCACCATTTGTGTGTATTGAGGAAACAGATCATCATCAGCTTCAAGATAAGCAATCATGTTGTGTTGTGATCTGAACCCCAATTCCAATTCTGCTGAGTTAAACTTTGGTGCCATTGATGAAAGCTGTTAAGTTTAAGTGTAGAAGATGAAGTTGATAAGAGAAAAGTGTTAGACAAGAATTATAGATACCCTGTTTAAAATAGGAGCCAAATTTATAGGAGAGAAAGAATGCATGTGATTGGCCCGAAAATAGGCAAAGATTTTCAAAAATCAATCATGAAAATATTGAAAAAGTTATAAGTGTATCTCATGCATTAAATGAAAGTAACAACTCCTAAAATTACGGCTTGAAAATATGTCAAAAAGTAACAACTGGGTAGGTCCCATTGAGTGTCAACGGTCAAAAATAACCTATCAACGCCCAACGGCTATAATCTTGTCAACGTTTGCCTAAAGTCATGTCAGCGTCCAATTTGGTCACAACAACGCTTGGAAAAATCTTGTCAGAGTCCAAAAATAAAAATATTTTAAAAAGTGAAAAATGACCTTAACAAGTAATTTATCCTAGAGAAGATAACCAAAAGCTGATAATTATCATAGGGTGGCAAGCACTGTCCAGTTATGCACACTTACATAAGCAAGATAGACATAACAGTCCTCTAGTGTCCCTTGCTAACCAAAATTCTTAACAACAAAGTTACCTTATAAAATCCTTGTTACTCCCAGGTAAATCCCATATCAAAATCATTCCCAAGTCTCCCAACAGACCACAACCAATTCTAGGTCAAAAATGTCTTGGCAGCATGCAAAGTTGATATACTATGCATGCTACAGTGCCTCATGATTTAGTAAAACTAACTCATACTCACCTGTGGACACAATCTAGAATTGTGATAAGAGTATCATATGGATACCCAAACATCCTAAAGGTTCCTAAAACCTCCCCTTAAACTATGATACAAAATTTTTGCTAAAATCATGCATGAACATAAAAATTTTATGTCAAGATAGGAATGAAACATTCCAACCATCATCCATAAATAAAAACTTGTCCAAATGCTTCTCCATTGATCCATAAGCAACTCTGTATCCAATGGTATACTGCTAACACCATCTGCACATTTAGATTGAAAACCACAAAACTAACATTGTTGCTGACAACGCCCCGATAACACATGACAGCGTTGAGGGAAACTTTGTCAGCGTTAGACAATTATATTACTGACAACGTTGCAAAAACACTTATCAGCGTTCAAGCAACCTTTGTCAGCGTTAAAAAAAGATAGTGGAAAATCTAAATCATCAATAAGACCAATAATAACAATGCATCATCCTGTACATACTTTTACAAAAAGAATCCAAAACACATATTAAGTGAGATTAACCATTCCAATACTTGTTACCAAGTATTGAAATCTCCCAGCATCAAAAGGTTTAGTTAATAAATCTGACATATTTTCCTCAGTGTCAACCCTATCTGGTTGTATTAAACCTTTTTCAAAGCAATCTCTTATAAAATGGTGTCTAATTTCTATGTGTTTAGTTTTATAATGATGTACATGATTCTTAATGATGCATAAAGTACTATTATTGTCAACAAATATCTTAGTATGCATGAAATTATACCCATAGTCCAACAGCTGGTTCTGAATCCACAACACTTGACCACAACATGCTGCTGCAGCCACATACTCTGCTTCAGTTGTAGAATTAGCCACCATTGTTTGTTTCTTGCATTGCCAAGATATTAACCTACTCCCAAGAAACTGACATCCACCAGTTGTGGATTTCCTATCAAACTTATCACCTCCATAATCACTATCTGAATATGCAATCAACTCCAATGGTGAATCCTTTGGGTACCACAAACCAAGATTAAGATAGCATCTTAGGTACCTAAATATCCTCTTCACAGCATAAAGGTGACATTCTTTGGGAGTCACTTGATGGCGTGCACAAGCACACACAGCAAACATAATGTCAGGTCTGGAAGCAGTAAGATACATCAAGGATCCAATCATGGATCTATAATGCCTGACATCAACATCTTTCCCATCTCCAATCTTTCCCCAAGGGTGTTCTCTATCCATAGGAGTAGTAGCCCTCTTTTCATGTGGAGAAAAGCCAAACTTCTTCAAGATCTCAGCAACATATTTATCCTGGGAGATGAAGATACCATCTTCTTTCTGCTGAACTTGTAAACCAAGAAAGAAGTTCATCTCCCCCATAGCACTCATCTTGAATTTGTCTGTCATAAGCTTGGAGAAATCCTCACTCATCTTTGGATCAGTAGACCCAAAAATGATATCATCAACATAGACCTGCACAAGCAACACATCCTTGCCTTTCTTCTTTGTAAATAGTGTCTGATCTTTGGTGCCCCTCTTGAATCCATTGTCCACCAAATAGGTAGACAGAGTACCATACCATGCTCTAGGGGCTTGATGAAGGCCATACATAGCCTTTTTGACTCTATAAAATTTATCTGGATGCTCTGGATCCTCAAAACCAGGAGGTTGCATTACATATACTTCCTTAACAATGATGCCATACAAGAAAGCACTCTTGACATCCATTTGATAGACTGTGAAGCCCATGCAGGAGGCATAGGCTAGAAAAATCCTAATAGCTTCAATCCTTGCAACTGGTGCAAAGACCTCCTAATAGTCTATCCCCTCCTCTTGTGTATAACCTTGAGCCACTAACCTTGCCTTGTTTCTGACCACAATGCCTCTTTCATCTCTTTTGTTCCTGAGAACCCATCTTGTCCCTATAGGTCTGACATATCTAGGACAATCAACCAGCTCCCAAACATCCTGAATTGCAAATTGGTGAAGCTCATCCTGCATTGCTTCCACCCAACTTGGTTCTTTGAGAGCATCAAATATTTTCTTGGGTTCTTCTTGTGACAGAAAACATGCAAAAAACATGCTTGCACAAGAGGGTTATCAACCTTCTTGTGTATATTGGCAATAAACCTACAAAGACCTTGATGAGATCTTCTAGTCTGAACTGGAGTCATAATATCACCAATGATCTGAGATGTGGGGTGATTCTTCATTGTGGAAGTGAGAATCCCTCCTTCAAAAAGTCTGGTGTCCTCAACCTCATGCTCCATGTTGCCAATGTCTTCTTCATCAGACTCTCTTATGTCAACATAAGGATGACATTCTTCATAAGAATTGGAAGGTTCACCTTGTTCAAAAGTGGAAGAGAAAAGATGTGCAAAGGTGTTGTCAACGTCTGAACCTTGTTTGTCAGCGCTTGGGCTAACAACGCTTGAACTGTTGTTGTCAACGTCTGAGCCATCAACGTCTGAATTGATCTTGTCAGCGCTAGATTTGCCTTTGTCAGCGCCTGAAGGACCATGCATGTTTGTATCTGGTGGTACTTGAAAACCACCAATATCTTGTCCAGCAGCAGCAGCAGCAAAAGCATCTGTCCAAATGGGAATTGTGACATATTCAAATGTAGGAGATGCCTTTTCTGCTTGTGATCCAACCTTCTCATGAACCTGTGTACCTGAAACATTAACAACTTGTTCCTCCACAACACTTGAAGTTACCTTCACATTGTCTGGATTAGTAACAGGCATATAATTTAAAGTTCTAGATAAGGGTTCCAAATCAAACAACCAATTAGGACCACTTTCAGGATCACTAGGTTTATTCACTAAGAACCTAACATGTACTCTCTCAACTATACGTTTGTCCTCTTTAAGCTAAACCCTATAACCCTTGCTCTGGACTGAATACCCCATGAAGTAACCCTCATCACCTTTTTCACTAAATTTCCCTAAGGCATCACTAGTATCTAGCACTACTACATGACAACCAAAAGGTCTGAGAAAACCAATATTAGGTTTTCTTCCCCAAAGTAACTCATAAGGTGTTTTGTTCTGAATTTTGTTAACCAATGCTCTATTTTGCACATAGCATGCTGTATTAACAGCCTCAGCCCAAAAGGCTATTGGAAAGTGAGCATCAGCCAACATTGTTTTGGCTGCTTCAATTAGGGTTCTATTTTTCCTCTCAGCAACCCCATTTTGTTGTGGGGTTCTAGCAATGCTAAATTGCCTAGTAATTCCTTTCCTGGCACAGAAATCATCTAGCTTCTTGTTCCTAAATTCTCCACCATTATCACTCCTAAGCATTTTAACCTCATTGTCAGACCTCTTCTCAATCTGAGTGATAAAATCAATAAGAACGTCAGCTGTGTCACTCTTCATAGCTAGAAAGAATGTCCAAGTAAATCTAGAAAAGTCATATGTGACAACAAAACTATATGACTTACCATTCAAACTTTCTATATTTGTTGGACCAAAGAGGTCCATGTGAAGCATATGAAGAGGTCTGGAACTAGTATGCACCTGTTTGGACTTGAATGAGACCTTGTGTTGCTTGCCTTTAAGACATGCAACACAAGAGTGGTCATTGTGGAAGGCCTTCTCAGGCAAACCATCAACTAAAACAAGCCTCACAAGTCTATTTATATTTTTAAAATTTATGTGCCCTAGTCTCCTGTGCCACAAATTACTTTCATCTACTGAGGCCTTAGCATAAAAGCAAGACATATTGGTATTCATTTTAATCCCATTTAAATTCACATTATATATGTCCTTATGCCTAGGTGTTCTATACTCAATATATTTCTCATCAGGGATCTTAAAATCCTTACTTAACACCAAACACTCAGTATCAGTAAAAAGAACTTTATTTTTGTTATCACAAACTTGTGATACACTAAACAGGTTATAATCAAGTTCTTTTACCAGGAAGACGTTCTCAAAACGCAGATTATTGGTGAGAAGGGTTCCTTTGCCTGTGATAGTTCCATATCCTCCTCCAAAGTATACCTTATCACCATCTTTAATAGGAGTGAAGTTCGTCAGATAGTCTTCCTTCCCTGTCATGTGCCTTGAGCATCCACTATCCCAATATCCATAATCATTGATCTGTCTTTGAATGCCCTTCACATAAAGAAAACAAATTAGTTTTCTTTGGGAACCCAAGTCTCAAAAGACTTGGATTCATCTGGTTGTTCAATAAGAACAGACTTAGTTCTCACAACAACCCCATTCTCATCCTTTTTAGGATGAAATACCCAGTTAACCCCAATAGGTTTTGTAATGACCTTTGAAATGTAATTAAATCTATTGCAAGTCATTGAAATCCCATTTTCATTAGGGTTTTGATCTTTCTTGGGTCTCCATGTTAAGCTTGAAGAAGCTTTAGACCCCTTACCTTGTGGCTGCAAATATTTAGGTCTGATCACGTTTCTATCAGCGTTAGAATTTGTCCTGCCAACGCTGAAATTACCCTTGTCAGCGTTGAACCTAGGGTTTGCTATAGGAACCCATTGCCTATTTGACCAGGTGTTTTTCGTTTGAAAAGGTCTTTGTCCATGAGTGTTAGACCTTCTAGAAAAGAATGGGGCAGGTCTAATCACTTGTGGACTTTGTTGCACACAAGGTTTGGGTCTGACAACGTTTAACTTTCTAACAACGTTGACTTTCTTCCTGTCAGCGTTGAAATTGTTCCTGTCAGCGCTGGCTTTGGGAGCGTTGACACACTTGTATGCCAAATGTGAAAAGCTACCACAAGTGTAACAGGCTTTCTTAGACACAACCTTAGGTCTAGAAGAGAAGAAACCTGTTCCCTGATTGCTAACTTGGCTCTTGGGTGACCTATTCTTCCTATACATCTCTGCATATTTAATGGTAGGTCTTCTAACAGTGTTTGAGCCTAGGTCAACAGGTTTACCAGTGATTGGGTGAGTAACCTTAATGGGTGGTGATTCATTGGGACTTTCACATAGCAAACCTCCCTTAACAAATAAAGTAGGGTTAGCTTTCTTCCACTCATTTAGGTCAGTCAAATTTTGTTGATACTCTTCCACTGGAGTGACAACTCTTGGTGGAGGAATGAATTCCTCTTCTTGGCATTCTGGTATACCAGTCCAAGACAAGTCCTTTCTAAGGACACCATAGAAGTCACCAGCTGGTGGTGGAACCAGAGAGTAATCATTCATCCCAATCCCAGTCATGTCCTTAGGATCCCTTTGTTTAGCTACACAGTCTCCTAGGGTTTGGGTGGCTCTATCAAATCTTTGAATTTTGAGGTCAACATTATCTTTGTTCTTAATGGCCTCATCTAACTTAGCCTGTAGGTCTCTATTAACCTTTGTCATGATGTTCCTAACATCCATACTACACTCTAGCTCATGTTTTAAGATATTGATCTTATCTTTTAAGTCAAATTCCATTTTCTTGTATTCAGAAACGGTTTTCTCAGTTTCAGTAAGAGCTAGTTGGTAATTAGACAATTTACACCTTTCAGTACTCATATCATCTTTTAATTTTAACACCTCTTTGTTAAGTCTTTCAGTGTTTAACCTACAACCTTTGCTACAAAAAGCATCATCATATACCTCATTATCAGATGAAGAGGAGGAGTGTGCCATGAGAGCATATTCAACATGATCTTCTTCTTCAATATCAGCAACCAAAGCTTTATCCTCTTCAACATCCTTAGCCAGATAGCTCCAATCCCATCCTGTACCATCAATTCCTTGAACTGCAACCATAGCTTTGGAATCCTGAGCTTTAACAATCTGACTTGAGGGTTTACCAGCATCAGATCTTCTAGGAGATCTGCATTCCCTCATGAAGTGCCCCATACGATGACAGTTGTAGCATTCAACTTTGGATTTATCAAGTCCAGCTGTGTCTTTAGCATTGAAGGTCATCTTCTTTTTAAACCTTCTGTTCCACCTATTTGCTCTTATACTAGCAAGAGCCATGTTCCACTTGATGTCCATCTCTTCCAAGTGCTCATCACTTATCTGCTCAAGGTCCTCATATGTAATCACTGAACCATTGGGCAAAGAAGCAATGTAAGCACAAACAGTATCCAAATCTAAACCAGCAGGTTTAACTCTTGGGGAGTCATTCTTGAATGTGTCAGCGTCTGAAAAAGAGACGTTGACAGGACTTGTTCCAGCGCTGACATATGATGATCCAGTAACTGGATGCATATAAGAGTCCTTCTGATTGAATTGACCTTCACTATGAGAGAAGAAGGCCATGTTGCTGGTGGTAGATTTGCTTCCATGCTCTGAAAGAGTTTCATCTTCCAACAGTCTTAGTTTGTTGTAGATGTCATCAAACGAGGAGCTCTTGTAAGTATTGTTGGCAAGAATAGATCTTGTCTCAATCTTCCATGCCTCACCAAGACTTTTAAGAAAGGTAGCATTGGTGTCAACATCACCAACTTGTGTCCCCATGAAGGACAACTTGCTTGTGATGTCAAGCAACCTGCTTCTCACACTACTCAGTTTCTCATTAGGTTGAGCTTTGAAGACAGCATAATCATGCAGAAGTTGCTTTTTCTTTTCTTCCTTAGTGTCTGCATTGCCACCATATGCAACTTCAAGTGCTTCCAAAAGATCCTTAGCAGATTCATAGCCTCTATATTTGTGCTGGTTTTCTTGTCCCAAAGAGACTTTCAGAATATTTAGGGCTTTCATGTCAACCCTTTTCTTTGCAATATCTTCAGCACCTACAGCTCTACCATCTCCAGGTTTTTCTTTCTTATCCTCTTCAGGGCATCCTTCAACAGCTGTTCTTTGACTAATGGCATCAAGAATCTTTTGAGCCTTATTGAATGAGTTTCCATATTCAATAATCTCCCAGAGTGTGTAGTCATAGATCCCCAGATATTGTTCAAAGTTGAACTTCCATAAGTCAAAGTGGGTTGCATCAAGCATGGGAATCTTGATGTTAGGTAATGCTGAGGAGGAGGAGGTTATTGCTTCAGACATGATGTTGTTAGGGTTTCTGAGAAAATTAGGGTTTTGGTGTTTTTAGGGTTCTGGTGTTCTTCAAAGATCAAAAGTTTCTCAACAAGCTCTGATACCACTTGTTGATCCCAAACTTAGATCGATTAGCTTTGTGTATACGAGATTAGATCAAGTAATACACGTAGAGAAACCTTTGTATATGCTTTATGAATCTAAGTGTTATGCGGAATTTAACACTTAAACAAGAACACACAAGATGTAAACAAACTTTCACTTTGATTATGAATGTCGAACTTGCTTACAATGAAAGATGTTTACGAATGAAAACTTATATAAAACTTATATCAAACATTAACCTAAAGGCCTTCTTTTATAGATACAAGAAGCCTTGTACAATAAGCTACGTATCAGCTATTCTAGGTAAAGATAAACATAGAAAATACATTGTCGTTTCTATCCTTACTAGAAGTATTCTAGAATATAATAAACGTGTAGATTATATCTTCCATCAGTGCTTGTCTTCAATGTATCAATGCTTGACTTTAACTTGTCAACGCTTGAGCTGTCAGCGCTTGCTTTGCTCTTATCAACGCTTGAATTGTTCTTGTCAGCGCTCAAGTGATCTGGCCTTAATTTATTCCCAACACAAAACTCAGCACATAACCCTACGAATAAAAAAAGACTAGCCGACTTAAACATACATCAATCCTTAAACATAAAACTAATAAAAACAGTTAAATCAAAATACTCAAATCAATTTCAAAAAGTAAAATCAACTAACAGTTCTAAAAACATAACAAGGTTACAATAGATAATTTAAGTAATCTAAAACTTAAAAATAAAAAGAAATAACACCTGATGAAGAAAACCTTTGGGAAGAAGGAGAGGCGCTGAGCCCCCTTTTAATCGAATCGAGAACACCTTATCACCATTAAACATCAACACCACTTCGAACCAGATTTATATAAAACTTCCCAGTAGGGGAAATTTATTAACCAAAATTTATTTTAATTAATTGTTTTAATCTATTTAAAAAGTAAATTGCAATAAACTTTAGATAAATAATGAGACGATATTTAACCAAAAGAAATTTTTTATTAATAACTAAAAGTTTGATTACAATACTGAGAAAATTGAAATTACAATTTAACCTAAAAACTAATTTGCATAAAATAAATAAAAAATAAAAAATGGCACACCCTAAAATTACAGAATGAGGGGGGTTTTATAGCCAACCCCCATGACTTGCTGGTGAAGCTTGGTGAGCACGGAGAGCAATCTTGGCCGCTCTTTTCTTCCTTTCTCTCTCTTTTTCTTGATCTACGGTCAAAAATCGTCCAAGGGTCACACGGATCGCCAGTATGTACATCTTGTGTTTCTTGTGTTTCTTTGCTGCTGATGTGGAGGATGATTATTGGTGGACTGATTTTTGTGAGGTGTTAAAACCAATCACATGAGAGAGATGAGCCACGTCAATTGAGGACCACCATCGTGCAACTCCGATTAAGATGGGGATTAAATTGAGGTGCGTGTAACACACGCACCTTTAAATCAAGAAGCCCTGATACATAGATTTTCTATGGGTTCAGATTGTCTCTCAGTCCTCTCGAATTGATCTCGGTTCTAAGTGGAATGATTTGTTCTTGGTTAATAAAAAGGAGTTGGTTTGTTTGTCTATTTTTAAACTAATAACAATTAAATGTAAATGGCGTTGAATAAATTAAAGCTTTGAAAAATTAAACTAGATTGACAAGGAAGACTTAAATGTTTGAAAACGTAAAGATAAAATTAGACGAAAACTTTGAAAACTTAAATGAATTAATGCTTAAAAACTTGTTCTATCGGAATACACTAAAATTATTTCTATCGGAATGTAAGAAAGTCAAAAGCATCGGAATGTAATCACAACTACCATCGGAATGTCCATATTTGGTGCTATCGGAATGTGCAAAGATCAAGTTGTCGCAATGCTGCTATCGGAAAATGGTAAACAAAAATTGGCCAGCGTTTCGACTTAATAAAGGGACCTAAACCCCATCGGAATGTGCGATCGCAATACGCGATCGCAATCCCAGATCGGAATAGGAGGAACTACCACCAAGTCGCAAAGTAAAACCCTCTTGGGTTATTGCGATCTAACCAGTGAAGCTGTCGGAATATGTTTAAAACCCTTGTATTGCGATGGAAGGAAAGCAGTTCCGAAATTGGTGGTAACTAAAATTTCAACAAGCATACACAATAAGCTATTCTACCAAAACCTTAAACAACTTAATAAGCATAAATTTGAAAGCTTTTAAAAGACGAAATTCATAAACTTTATAAAAACACAAAATAAGAAAGCAAAATAAGCAAACTTTAAAGGTATACAAACTTTTTAGAAAACTTTAAAATCAAATAAGCTAAACACAAAATAAGCCAATAAGATTGTCAAACTTATAGCTTAATTCGTATAAAAGCTTAGATGGAAAGAAAAAGATGAACTTTTTAATCAAACATCACAATTAAACAAAAAAGCATAAAGATTTCGGATAAAAAATGAATCAAGATCAAGAAAGGTAGAATAAGGTTAAGATTAAGACAAGAATTAAACTATCAAAAGTAAAGTTTTGATTAAAAACATGAAAGGAAGATAAAAGATTGGGATTCTAGTGAGAGAAACTGTCACTTTCTCTCTCTAGAATCACCTACAAAATGAAAATGAAAACTAAGCTAAACTAAAACTAACCAACCCTCCTAAATGAGCTTAGGAGGGTATTTATAGGAAATGGGGAGGTGCATGTGTTGCCTCCTCTTTCTTTCTTTCTTCACGTCTTCTCGTCTTTTAAGTTCTTCAACTTTATCGACTTTGTCTCGGGATTAATTAAACTCGTCTTATAATTTATTTATTTATTAGACTTGAGTTCTTTGGCTTTATTAAACTTCCGTCTTTTAGACTTGTTCTTCGATAAATCTTCAGAATAGGCCTTGGACTTCCGTTCTTTTTGCATTCTTGATCTCTTGACTTGGTCTTTTTGTCGTTTTCTTCGATAGAAACCCGTGAAAGCCCGTGCTTTCTTCCCTTTTCACATTTTGGTCCTAAATCACAACAAAAACACAAACCACGCATAATTCCGACATAAATGACATAAAATACACGTTTTGGCTCGGTTATTATTGTAATTAAGTGGTAAAAAGGATGGGTGTTTTCACACCTATCAAATCCCCTACACTTAACCATTGCAATATCCTCATGCAATGCATTAGTTACAAAGCACGTTTACATTTTTCATCATAATCAATCCACGTTGGCCTTTATTAAAGAGATAGAAAACTATAAACATTCAAAGTAAAGAAATCAAAAGCATACCTTGGGTTTTGGAAATGTCGTGAATGATCATCATCCTCAAGTTTTCACTTTCTCCAAACCAAGCTTAAAAACGAGATCATTGTTATTATAAGTTAGCAAACTAACACGAACTCATGTGGGCCAATTATTCACTTAGACTCCCTTATTCCTAGGTGTATCTCTTATATTTTATTTTTGTCTTGAATGATCACTAGGATGCATTGTTTGACTTATTTCGATAGTTATTTAGGCCGAAAATAAAGTGCACGATTTAATCAATAGTTAGCTAAAGGACCAAATCTTTTAAAACTGCTTCTCGGGACCTCATAAAGTTCATATCTTGGCATAACTCGCTTCATGATTTGAGACCTTTCTCGGACCGATATTTGGCAACGACTTCATACTTCAAATCTTGAGAGACGTTCATGAAATTATGGTCTTCTCTTCATAATTGGAATTTCTTCACTTGAAGTTTTGAGAGATTCTTCATATTTGGACCACGACTTCTTCATTTTTCTTCAATCTTTATTTTGGACTTTGATATACAACGATCCGCCTCCTTTTAGGACTTGGATCTATTTATCCTCATACCTTGTTAGGGTCTTTTTGGATAGACTTCTCCATGATCTTTTGGGGAGTATTTGCTTTTCGTCGTGTGTCTCGATCCTTCATATTGATTTTCGATAAATGATTCTTCACATCACTTTGGATCTTTAGCAACAAAATGTAGCCCTCATGCCTTGTTAGGGCCTTTTTGGACTCGCCAATCTTCGCATCCCGCTTCAATAAGTTATGCCTTGGCTATGAACTCTAATCCGTACCGAGCAACTTTTAAAAGATCTGGGGCTAGAAGCTAAGTAACCTTTTAAATCGTACAACCTTATTTATTGTAGATAAATTATTTAGCAAGCGATGGGAGAATAGGCTCATAATTAACTCACATAAATTCACGAAAGAATACCAAACTTATAATTGACTCTATCATCTCTCGTTCTCCACAGTTTAAAATCTCAAGGAATGAGACTCGTGGATGCTTAGCCAATTAAATCAAAGTTTTGGGTTTTCGAGTCGCCTATAGGGTCTTGCAAATTCTTAGACTTTTTCAAGTTTAGAATTCGCATTTTAAAGTTCCCTTGATAAACAACTCTCTAGGATCAATTATAGGAACTTGCGAAAAGTTCTTGTTCTTAACCCGTGAGAGTTAAGACTTTCGCGTTTTATAGCTCCCTAAATAAAAGCCTAGCAAAACTTGACTTAAACACGTTAAGGATACTAGCTAGAGTAAACTTAGATAAGTAAACTCGGGTTGAGTCAAAAGATTTACAACGTTTGAAAATTAAAACCACTTTATTGAAATTTATTCTAATAAGGAAAGAAAATAACTATAACAAAGGAAAATACAACTATACAACTAGGCCAAAATAGATTAAAAATTTTGAAAAATATCGAAAAATTGATTTTCTGGTTAAAATAAGGACAAATACAAGGAAAAGGCCACTTAACTTCTATAGAAGTCCCCCCTACACTTAATATCAACATTGTCCTCAACGTTTAAGCATGTGGGAGTAAATTCCCCTACACTTAGGACATTGTGCACGTTGTCTAAATCTCGTTAAGAAAAAGACAACTAAAGAGATTCCTATTTTAATATTGAGAAAATATAAAATAGTGAATCGAAAAGAGTTTAGGATAGAACCGGGAAGAAGGGAACACGGAGTCACGGTTCGTCAAAAGTCATCAAGAGTGTGTCTTTGAAGCTCTAATCCCTGCACATGATAAGAAAGAAAGCAAGAAACACCACGGGGCTCCCCCTACACTTATGGTGAAAATAGATAGATAATTGGGTTGCCTCCCAAAGAGCGCTTGTTTTTGTTAACCGAGTCACGAGCCTGACTCGTCCCCGAATTAAATAGTCCATGGGGAAACCTCGAATGTGATACCGGGATCAAAGACCTTGTCCTCGTTCCCGGTTGATATCAACAAAGGAGAGGCGGGGGGATAAGTCTTGTATGGGAGAAAAGTCCTTTCAACATACGTAAAGTATGTGAAATCAAGATCCACGGGAGGTGGGGTGGGTAAAGTTAGAACATTGTCCTCCCCCAAAGAAATGGATGCTGAGCAAGCGGCAAAGCCGTATTGTTATCAATCATAGCATAATCAATGTCACCTCCCGGGTCAAAGCACTCATCCTCCGTGATAGTGGCTAAAGGGGAGGATGAAAGGTGCTCGGGAGGGGGACTAGGGACAATATTTTCCTGTAGCAAATTATTAAAAATAATGTCCCCCTCCGTGTCAGAATCATCAATACCTGGAGGGATGAAGTGGATATCGATTTCTTCCAGCAATGGGTCATTATCTTCAACGGAAGGAATAGATGGAGGTAAAGACTTGGAAAGAGGCGGAGAAGTCAATGCTTCGATTTGAGCAATAAGAAGGTGAACTTTCTGTAATCTATCGCGAAGAAGCACGTCTTCCACCTCATCCACAAGATCATGTTCATCGGTGAACTTCTCGTAAACCGGAGAAAATAAATCATCATCACCCGCATCTCCCGGTGGAGATTGAGAAATTTCAAAAGTGAAATTCTCATAGCTTGGAGAAAAATCGACATCAGTAGGATTGACCTCTTCTGTGAGAGCAACGTCGTCCTCAGGCTCCATAGCAGCTGGTATGTCACAAACCTCATCATCAAACACTTTATCAAGACCAACATCACTAAGCTCATTCAACGAATCACCATCCTTAGATACGTTTGGGATATTGAGAGGAGGGATGACAATAGCACTAGGACATTGAGCAGTAAGATCATTCCAAGAAATAGTAGGCTCATCGTCATCATCATCATAATAGTATGGATACACCGGGGGAGGAGTATAAGTCTCGATATTTGATATTTGCTCCTGTCGATGATCCTCTTGACATTTCTCAATGATCTTGTTGCAAGTTTCTTGAATTTGTTGACTTTGCTTAACAAGAGAGTCCCATTGTTCGTGGGGGCTCAATTGTTCGAAGGAGGGTTGATGATTGATGGGGTGTTGTGGGGGCTCAAAATGTTGAAAACCTGAATTATAGCATGGTTGTGGCTCATAGTAGTTCATCGGTTGAGAAGAATTATAAACCGGGTTTGGTTCATAATAATCCATTGGTGAAGAAAACTGAGGACACGGATTTTGCTCATAATAATTCGTTGGTTGACAATAATAGGTATCGTGAGGACCCCCACAGTTGTTGTAAACCGGGTATGGAGAAAAATCAGGTGCGTCTTGTGGATAGCTATTATCATTTTCATAATTGTACCCCGGTTCTTGCCCGTGACCATACGGGTATCGAACCGGGCACGAAACATGCCAATGAGAATCGCTTCCACAATAGATGCACGGGGGAACAAGAGGTGGTTTCAAAAAGAATGAATTAGTCGAGTTGCACAAGGGACAAAATCCGTTTTGTATGTAGTCGATATCATTTCCGCACCGCTCACATGTACACCATTGACAAGATTTGTTCCCAGATAATTGTTTCCCACACCGGACGCAATGGACATAAAAATCCATAAAGAAAGATAGATAAGCAAGAAGAATATTTTTGGTGCAAAACTTAGAAAAAGAAATGCTTTATATGATTTTTAAAATGTTTTTAGGATTTTTGAAAATTGTTGACAAGAAAAATAACGTTCACGAGTGAACGGATCCCAAAAGCCAACGCGTCTCACACAAAAAACCGTAAATCTTCACGAAAAGAGCCGGCAGCGGCGCCATTTGATACATAGATTTTCTATGGGTTCATATTGTCTCTCAGTCCTCTCGAATTGATCTCGGTTCTAAGTGGAATGATTTGTTCTTGGTTAATAAAAAGGAGTTGGTTTGTTTGTCTATTTTTAAACTAATAACAATTAAATGTAAATGGCGTTGAATAAAATAAAGCTTTGAAAAATTAAACTAGAATGACAAGGAAGACTTAAATGTTTGAAAACGTAAAGATAAAATTAAACGAAAACTTTGAAAACTTAAATGAATTAATGCTTAAAAACTTGTTCTATCGGAATACACTAAAATTATTTCTATCGTAATGTAAGAAAGTCAAAAGCATCGGAATGTAATCACAACTACCATCGGAATGTCCATATTTGGTGCTATCGGAATGTGCAAAAGATCAAGCTGTCGCAATGCTGCTATCGGAAAATGGTAAACAAAAATTGGCCAGCGTTTCGACTTAAACCCCGTCGGAATGTGCGATCGCAATACGCGATCGCAATCCCAGATCAGAATAGAAGGAACTACCACCAGATCGCAAAGTAAAACCCTCTTGGGTTATTGCGATCTAACCAGTGAAGCTGTCGAAATATGTTTAAAACCCTTGTATTGCGATGGAAGGAAAGCAGTTCCGAAATTGGTGGTAACTAAAATTTCAATAAGCATACACAATAAGCTATTCTACCAAAACCTTAAACAACTTAATAAGCATAAATTTGAAAGCTTTTAAAAGACGAAATTCATAAACTTTATAAAAACACAAAATAAGAAAGCAAAATAAGCAAACTGTAAAGGTATACAAACTTTTTAGAAAACTTTAAAATCAAATAAGCTAAACACAAAATAAGCCAATAAGATTGTCAAACTTATATCTTAATTCGTATAAAAGCTTAGATGGAAAGAAAAAGATGAACTTTTTAATCAAACATCACAATTAAACAAAAAAGCATAAAGATTTCGGATAAAAAATGAATCAAGATCAAGAAAGGTAGAATAAGGTTAAGATTAAGACAAGAATTAAACTATCAAAAGTAAAGTTTTGATTAAAAACATGAAAGGAAGATAAAAGATTGGGATTCTAGTAAGAGAAACTGTCACTTTCTCTCTCTAGAATCACCTACAAAATGAAAATGAAAACTAAGATAAACTAAAACTAACCAACCCTCCTAAATGAGCTTAGGAAGGTATTTATAGGATATGGGGAGGTGCATGTGTTGCCTCCTCTTTCTTTCTTTCTTCACGTCTTCTCGTCTTTTAAGTTCTTCGACTTTATCGACTTTGTCTCGGGATTAATTAAACTCGTCTTATAATTTATTTATTTATTAGACTCGAGTTCTTCGGCTTTATTAAACTTCCGTCTTTTAGACTTGTTCTTCGATAAATCTTCAGAATAGGCCTTGGACTTCCGTTCTTTTTGCATTCTTGATCTCTTGACTTCGTCTTTTTGTCGTTTTCTTCGATAAAAACCCGTGAAATCCCGTGTTTTCTTCCCTTTTCACATTTTGGTCCTAAATCACAACAAAAACACAAACCACGCATAATTCCGACATAAATGACATAAAATACACGTTTTGGCTCGGTTATTATTGTAATTAAGTGGTAAAAAGGATGGGTGTTTTCACACCTATCAAGCCCCAAAATTGATTTTGATCTAGGGTTAAAAAGGGGGGCTGCGTTTGTGTTTTTTTAGAGAGATAAAGGTAACTTTGGTTATGACGAAAAGTATGTGTGTGTTGGTGAGTGATTGTAAATGTGAATGGTTGACCAAGTTTTTTTGACCTCACAAAGTTTATAACTTACTCCACAGTCCAACTTTTATTACTTTTGTGGGCTTTGGATCCAAAAAGTCTTGACTAAAAAGTTAAATAAATTACTTTCATCCGTTGCAACATTAAGTGTGATGGGCTTTTGCCAAACTTGGGCCAACCAATGAATTTACCTCCCATCCGTCTCATTGTAATTTGGTACTTGGGCCTTGTTTTGGGCTTGGACTAAAAGAATAGTTATATTGCATCCTTATTGGGCTTTTGGGCCCAATAGTCCAATGTGGGATCCACAAGTCCCAATTAACTCCCTTTGAGTTAAATCCACTAAAACGAACTCTATTTTGGCTTCCTTGATCTTTTCATCAAACCTGTGTCGATTTTGCCGGTTTTCTTGATCTTTGGTATACTTTTGGTTCTTTGAATTTGTCTTTGTCTATTTTCTTGGATTTTTCTTCAAGATTTGACCGTGAAATCTCGTGTTTTCTTTCCTTTTGATCTTTTGTACCAATTTTCACAACAAAAACACAAACCACGCATAATTCCGACATTTACGATATTAATTACACGTTTTGGTCTCGTTTTTCATTGTTTTAAGTGGTAAAAGGATAAGTGTTTACACACTTATTAAATCCCCTACACTTGACCATTGCAATGACCCCATGCAATGCATAATTTTAAAGCATAAAGTTACATTTTCCTCATAATTAACCCATCTTGGCCTTTATTAAGATATACTATTACTAATACGATGAAAAGATAGAAACTTTAAAGGAAACAAAAGTTATAACAATTTATTAACTTGGAAATTATTTGATGGAAGAAACTCGTAAAGAAATCTAAGACTTACATTAGGGCTTTGGTGCCATAATTATTAATCATCCTCAAGTTTCACGTTCCCCATACCAAGCTTAAAAACAAGATCATTGTTTACCATAAGTTCTCACGTTAAAACCACTTATATAAGACAATTGTGTAATACTCCTTCTCCAATTCCTAAGTTGTATCTCTAGATTTTAAAGATTGTCATTCACCCATAGGCTCATTTGAATTATTTGATAATTATTAGTCCAAAAATGAAGGCAAAACGGTGCAAACCCGACACTCAGAACCTAACCTCGTCCTAAAAAACGTTGTCACTAAAGTAAGCCCACATAAAGGATAATTTAACACGATTTGGGGAATAAATTCCTGGATCCAAAGGTTGGCCAATAGTACTACTTATTATTTATTCCTCCAAAGTCATGTTGACTTTATGTGAAGTTTAGCAAATTCACATCATATACCCTTAGGATCTTTAAGATGTAAAAATGCTCCTCATTTATTGTCCACACCCTAAGGCTCCTTGAACGATAAACAAGGGAATTGATTTTTGATCAATTTTTATTCAACACTTACCATGCCATACACCCTAAGGATCTAATGACAAGGTTCGTGCTACATGCCCCACACCCTAAGACTCCTTGAGGTCATGTTTTAATCTTATTCTTTCTTTATTTATGATATATATATTAGGCCAAATTCCACGGTCCCATGGTCTGAATACCTCCTACTTAGTGGTTATGAGCCACCTTAGTCGGAAGTCCACAACGCTGGCACCCTCAATGTGTTCATGCTTTAATTACAAGGAGATAAAAGATTTAGCTAAGAGCTAAGATATCAAATCTACACTGCAAAAATCCTCATTTATTAAGCAATTAAATATACAAGCGGGAAGAAAGAGCCACAAAAACTCATATAAGCAAGAATTAACCCTTAAACTTATTATCAACTCTATCATCTCTCGTTCTCCACAATTTAAAATCTCAAAGAATGAGACTCGTGGATTCTTAGCCTAATAAACCAATTATGTTCCATATGGTTAAGGATACTAGCTAGAGTAAACTTGGATAAGTAAACTTGGGTTGAGTTAAAATATTCACGACGGGCCTAATATATCAAAGACATCTAAACTTGTTAAAACCATTTTATTTATTTGTTTATTTTTTACTTTATTCTTGAAATGGAATATATAAATATGATGCGATGACAAAAGGAAAGAAATTAAATGGAAATACTACTAGGCCAAAATAGATCAAAAATTTGAAAAATGTTGAAATTTTTTAATTTTCCGGTTAAATGAGGTCAAATTCATGGAAAAGCCCACTAAAATTTGATAGAAGTCCACCCTACACTTAATATAAACATTGCCCTCAATGTTTAAGCATGTGGGAGAATAAACTTCCCTACACTTAGGACATTGAGTATGTTGTCTAAATCGAGCTAAGGAAGAGACAACTAAAGTAATTACATTTATTCAACTTATTTTTATACATGTATGAATCACAATAGCAAAAACGAATCGAAGAAACCGGGTACACGGGAACACGGGATCACGGGTCGCGTCAAAAACACCAAAAGTGGATCATTAAAGCACATGTCCCTGCACAACATCACAACACAAACAACCTACTTGGCTCCCCCTACACTTATTGGTGGAAATGGGTGAAGGTGAAAAAGGGTGGAAAGGATGGAAAAGGTAAAAATCTAACCTAGTTAAACGATGCTTGATTTATTTATCATGAGTCTCTAGTTTGACTTGATTTCCCGAATGTTATCATTCAAATGGAAAAAATCATGCAAAAACCGAGATTTCCAAGGGAGGAAAATCTCTCCATGATAAAGGGTTAAACATAGTCATATAAGGAATACCCCATGAAAATCCAGCTGGGTCAAACACATAATTTCCATCACGAAAGAAAATAAACCCCGAGGTGGTAAAATCACACAAGGCAAAGAAAAGAGGGGTACCCTTAGTCAAAAATTTCTTACGAGGAAAGGTGTTATGGTGATATTGCAATGATAGCACAAAAGTCTCTATTCCGGGATCAAACACCGATTCCTTAACGGGAAAATAGCAAGAGGTGTTGACATTTAAGCTCAAAATATCATCATAATCCAAAGTGGGAAAGTCGTCCTTTTCCAAACTTGATGTGAAAACATAAGTATCATCGGAGTCATAGGAAAACTCATCCTCGTGAGGAAAATAGGTATTTAGAAAGATATCTAAATCCCCCTCAAATGGAATATCCTCTAAAGTAGGAATGATCTCTAAGAGTGAAGGATCCTCCTCAAAAGTCATGACTTCTAAAATTGGAGTATAAAAGTCAAAAGGAGTCTCCATAATGGAAGAATCACTCATAGAGATATGAGGTGCATTAAGATCATGAGGTGGGTCATCAAAAATAATGAGATCACTTAAAGAAGTGTCATCATCGTAAGTATCAAAGATTGGTGCATAAAAAATGGGTGGGTCAAAAGTGGGTGGGTCAAAAGATAGGTCGTCTAAACCGAAGATAGTGTGATCACTTAAATAAGTGTCATCACTATAAGTATCGTAAATAGGAGTTTCAAAAATTTGAGGCTCTAAGGGAAGGGATGAAGTAATCACAAAATCATTTTGGTTAGACTTTTGAATTCCAAAAGGATTAA
The DNA here is from genome assembly GCA_025667525.1 of Glebionis coronaria. Lineage (NCBI taxonomy): Eukaryota > Viridiplantae > Streptophyta > Magnoliopsida > Asterales > Asteraceae > Glebionis > Glebionis coronaria. The sequence continues at coordinate 512,691,752 of CM046876.1, read as the reverse complement.
TAAAAATCTCTTTATTATCATAATTAAGAACATCAATCATATTGACCGAGTCTTTTCCATTTGATTTAGTTGTGATTTTTCCCATTTTAAAAACTTGTTGTTCATCCCTAACCCTAAGAATTAACTCCCCTCCGGCCACATCAACTAAGGCTTTTCCGGATCTTAAGAATGGTCTACCAAGTATTAACGGAATACGAGGATCCATCTCATAGTCGACGACGACAAAGTCCACGGGAAAAGTGAATGTACCAACTCGAACAAAAACGTCTTCGGCAATACCAACGGGGTATGCGAGAGTTCTATTAGCTAACTCGAGAGTCATGCGAGTCGGTACAAGGTCGGGTAATGATAATCGTTTCCATACCGAGAGTGGCATAAGATTGATGCTAGCGCCGAGATCCGCTAAAGCCATACAATCATCAATTTGAGGAAACGAGCAAGGTAATACGAATCGTCCGGGATCTCTTAGCTTTTCGGGAAGCTCTTTGAGAAGAATCGCGGAACAATTCTCATTTAAACGAGTATTAACGAGCTCAACCATTTTTTCTTTCTTATTAAGCAAATCTTTGAACATTTCACAAATTTAGGCATTTTAGCAAGTGCTTCAATAAGGCTAATGTTAACATTCACTTGGGAAATTATTTTTAAAAAGTTGGAAACATGAACGTCATCTTTGGTGAGCACTTTAGCCTTGTCTAACCTAGAGGGATAAGGGATATTGGGCTTAGACGTTGAAGTTTGAGAAGGAGAAGGAATCGCTTCTTGAACAACCTTAGACTATTTAGGCAATGGAGAACTAGTACTAGGAGTGGTAGTGGGAGGAATCACCGAAGGGGAAGTAGGATTACTCGTTATGACCTCCGGGCCTTGTCTCTCCTTTATGGGCGAAGAGATGGAAGGTCCCACTAAAGTGGCTCCCCTTCGAGTAGTGATAGCACTCACATTAGCACGAGGGTTAATCTCGGTATTAGAAGGTAAGGCTCCTTCGGGTCTAAGGGCTTGCAACATTTGCACGAACTTCCTATCGGTGGACTCTTGCATTTTTTTCATATTTCTCTCATGTTCGGTCAATTTTTGTAGAACCAAGTCTATTTGAGGATTATGCATATTCATTTGATTATACCCTTGATTGTTAAACCCTTGATTAAGAAAACCTTGGTTTTGATATTGATTAGGATTTTGAAAGCCTTGATTTTTAGTATTAAACCCTTGATTTTGCCCTTGAAAATTCCCTTGATTTTGGTTAAAACCCCTTGTATTTGAATTCCCTTGAAAATTACCCATTTGAGGACCTTGGTTCCCATTTTGGTATTGGGTATTTTGGACGGGTGGGGTAGTCTTTGTGGAGCTACAAAACCCGGGGGAGCCAAATAGTTATTAGACTTATAAGACAAATGGTTAACATCAACATTTGGTTTGAAATGAACCCGCTCATTTTCATTTTTGTTATAAGCATAAACTTGTTGTTTTTGATTGTAAAACTTGTCACAATTAAAGTACGAATGTGGTCCACCACAAGTCTCACACGTTTCACAAGTCTCACACGTTTCACAAGTCTCTTTTAAGGCATTAACTTGCACATTGATGGCTTTGGTATTGTTAGTGGTTTGTAGAGCAATTGTTTCAACAAGCGAAGTAAGCTTATCAATTCTCTTGTCACTTTCACTAGCACTAGCACTTGCCATAGTAGGCCTAACACTCTTGGTTTGTACTTTTGCCTTGTTTTCAATTATTGCCCAAGCCTCGTTCATGGACTTCACAAGAATATTACCCCCCCCCCCCTGCGGCACTATTAAGTGAGTCTTGGTCATTAAGAGTTAAACCATTGTAAAACCTATTGATTTGATGCACTTTAGTGAAACCATGTTGTGGACATTTTTGTAAAAGCTCCTTAAAACGATCCCAAGACTCGCTAAACGTTTCCCCATATTGTTGGTCAAAGGTAATGATGTCATTCCTTAAAGAGGTGGTCCGTGATGGTGGGAAAAAGTAGTTAATGAACTTGGTCTCTAAATCAATCCATGTGGTGATACTTTGAGGTGTTTCCTTATCAAGCCAAATCCGGGCTTGTCCCTCGAGGGAAAAAGGAAAGAGTTGTAAATGAATGGCCTCTTGTGGCACCCCATTGTATATGACGGTGTTTGCCAATTGTATGAAACGTTTTATATGAGCGTGTGGGTCATCATTAGTACGGCCTAAAAATGGTGTAGCGGAAACCATTTGAATAAAACCCGTTTTTAGTTCAAAATTATTCGCTCCAATATCCGGCACCACAATCGCGTCATCGTTTCCTTCAACGTGAGATTGTAGAATCTCAATCATTGGTTGATTATCCGTTGCCATCGTGTTGTTCAAAGCTCGATTCTCGGGATCGGCTTGATTGACGGTCTTTTTGTTCTTCTTCTTCTTTTTGGAAGAATTAGAAGTATTTGGTACACCACTTAGTATGTGTGCACGCGCGCGAGTGCGCATACAACTAAACTCAAGGAATGAGGTAGGAGACCTCGGTCGACTTTGAGAGGAAAGGGATTATCCCTCTCGATGTTCAATATGAAAAAGCTACAAAAAATATATACGTAATACTACTAGAGTTGGAAAACCAATAATCGGTCGTCCCTCTCAATATACGCACAAGCAAGCGGGGAAACGAGGTGGCACAAAGCACTTAAAAACCATTTTCCTTAGACGGCCTTTTATAGCTCGTCGCCTTATACCCACCTTAGAGTTTGTATAAATCGAGTTCAAACTTTTTACTAGTATTTATCTATTTTGCCTTTTTTTTTCTTGTTTTGGATTCGAACACAATAGCTAGGTGATGAAATCTCAACTAATGTCTTATTTGAAAGTAGGTAAATTAATTGTTCTACGTAATACAATATAGTAAAAGAAAAATCTTTTTGTATTTTTTAGAAAAATATATATTCACAATAAAAAGCGAAAGAAATCGAAATAAGAAAAATAACAATAATACGTAATATTGTTGGTGTAATACATTAGGAAAAGTATTACTTTTGGATTTTTTAATTTTTTTTTGGTGCAAATCTTAGGAAAGAGTTTGCTTTTGATTATTTTTTATTTTTTTGTATTTTAAAGTTTTTGATTTTTTTAGGTTTTTGATTTTTTTACAAGAAAAGTAACGTTCAAAATTGAACGGATCCCAAAATCCAAAGCTTCTCACGAAAAATCGTCAATCGTAACGAGCGAAGCGGCAGCGGCGCCAATTTAATGTATGAATTTTTGCAAATTCTTTTTATCCTCTATTTATCGTTCCTCGACTCACTTGAATTGATATCTAATTTAAACGTGGATTAATTGTTCTTGGTAAAAATACTTTGTTTGGTATTTTAAAAACTAAAAACTGTTTAATCTAATTAAAAGGAAAATATTTAATTAAAAATACTTAATTAAAAATAATTAAACTATTTTAAAACTATTTAAAATTGTAGTCTAGTTTAATTAACTAAAACTTAACTATTTAAAATTTATAACTAATTTAGACTATATATAAAACTATTTAAACAAAGTTGAAAACTATTTTAAATTTAAATAAAACTTAAATCTAATTTAATCTAATTAATTTTTAACTAAAACTTTTAATTTAAATGAATTTCTATTTAAAACTATTTTTATATAAAACTAAATTAATTAAAACTAACTTTAAAAACTAATTTTAAAAACAATTTAAATGTCCAAAAGTAATTAATTATTTTTTTATTTTTTATTTTTTTTTATTTTTTTTTTAAACTTTATAAAAGTAAACTTATAAAGAAACGTTTTATTAAAATTAACTAAACAAAACTTATAATTAAACTTATAAAACTGGCAGCTACTGATGATGCTATATTAAAAAGATAAACTAGCCTTATAACAAAAAGAGATTCTGGAAGAGTTGGTAAAGACGTTGGGGCAGTGAACAGAAGGTCAGGGGTTCGAGTCTCGTTGGAGACAATTTTGTTTATATTTTTTTTTGAATTTTTGAAACACACGGACCAATTGGGTCTGTTGCTTTATGCAGCTGATATCAGTAAAACATCAAAACCAAATAAGCACATAAAACTTAAACAGAAAATAAGCAGATGAATCTAAAACTTCAAATAAGCAAATATAAACTTATCAAAAGCAGATAGTCCTAAACAATCAGCAAATCTAAAAAAAACTAAACTGACAACAATAAGCTAATAAGTCTTAGACTGAAAATAAGCAAATAAAACTTAAACTATCAGCAAAAATAGGCATCAGTACACTTTTTTAACTCAAAATCAGCAAAATCTAAAATAACAGCAAATCAAAATCCAAATAAACTAGCAGAAATAAAAAAACCTCAATAAATCCAAACAGCTTAAATCTAAAACTATTAACTCCAAGCTTATCAATAGCTGATTAAGTAGACTTAAACATACATCAATCCTTAAACATAAAACTAATAAAAACAGTTAAATCAAAATACTCAAATCAATTTCAAAAAGTAAAATCAACTAACAGTTCTAAAAACATAACCAGATTATAATAGATAAATTAAATAATCTAAAACTTAAAAATAAAAAGAAATAACACCTGATGAAGAAAACCTTTGGGAAGAAGGAGAGGCGCTGAGCCCCCTTTTAATCGAATCGAGAACACCTTATGACCATTAAACATCAACACCACTTCGAACCAGATTTATATAAAACTTCCCAGTAGGGGAAATTTATTAACCAAAATTTATTTTAATTAATTAATTTAAACTATTTAAAAAGTAAATTGTAGTAAATTTTAGATAAATAATGAGACGAGATTTAACCGAAAGAATTTTTTTATTAATAACTAAAAATTTGATTACAATACTGAGAAAATTGAAATTACAATTTAACCTAAAAACTAATTTGCATAAAATAAAAATAAAATAAAAAATGGCACACCCCAAAATAACAGAATGAGGGGGGTTTTATAGCCAATGGCTTGCTGGTGAAGCTTGGTGAGCATGGAGAGCAATCTTGGTCGCTCTTTTCTTCTTTTCTATCTCTTTTTCTTGATCTACGGTCAAAAATCATCCAAGGGTCATACGGATCGCCAATGTGTACATCTTGTGTTTCTTGTGTTTCTTTGCTGCTGATGTGGAGGATGATTATTGGTGGACTGATTTTTGTGATATGTTAAAACCAATCACATGAGAGAGATTAGCCACGTCAATTGAGGACCACCATCGTGCAGCTCCGATTAAGATGGGGATTAAATTAAGCTGCGTGTAACACACGCGCCTTTAAATCAAGAAGCCCTAAAATTGATTTTGATCTAAGGTTAAAAAGGGGGGCTGCGTTTGTTTTGTTTTTTTAGAGAGATAAGGGTAACTTTGGTTATGACGAAAAGTATGTGTGTGTGGGTGAGTGATTGTAAATGTGAATGGTTGACCAAGTTTTTTTGACCTCACAAAGTTTATAACTTACTCCACCGTCCAACTTTTATTACATTTGTGGGCTTTGGATCCAAAAAGTCTTGACTGAAAAGTTAAATAAATAACTTTCATCCGTTGCAATATTAAGTGTGATGGGCTTTTGCCAAACTTGGGCCAACCAATGAATTTACCTCCCATCCGTCTCATTTTAATTTGGTACTTAGGCCTTGTTTTGGGCTTGGACTAAAAGAATAGTTAAATTGCATCCTTATTGGGCTTTTGGGCCCAATAGTCCAATGTGGGACCCACAAGTCCCAATTAACTTCCTTTAAGTTAAATCCTCTAAAACGAACTCGATTTTGGCTTCCTTGATCTTTTCATCAAACCCGTGTCGATTTTGCCGGTTTTCTTGATTTTTGGTATACTTTTTGTTCTTTGACTTTGTCTTTGTCTCTTTCTTGGATTTTTCTTCAACATTTGACCGTGAAATCCCGTGTTTTCTTTCCTTTTTGATCTTTTGTACCTATTTTCACAACAAAAACACAAACCACGCATAATTCTGACATTTACGATATTAATTACACGTTTTGGTCTCGTTTTTCATTGTTTTAAGTGGTAAAAGGATAAGTGTTTACACACTTATTAATAGGGGATACTTTGGGTTTTCCTGTTTTGTTTTGGTTCATTGTTTTATTTAGTTTTTTATTCAGTTCAAGTTTTTACGATTTTGTAGTTAGAACTACGAGGGAATATTAGTGGATTAATAAGCCCAAGCCCGATTTGTGGGCTTAAAGTCCATTAGGGTTTCGTATCATCTCCTCCTATATATTGTGGTTAATAATAAAGTGATACTTACGAGTTTCAATGTAATCTAACAAAATACACAATTGTTAGTTAAAAGAAATTATTAAAAGCGATCACAAGTTAGTTTATTAATTGAAGATGAATGGTTTATGTGTTTACATCTCAAAGGCATAAGCTAAATTATACGCAATAACAAACTTAGCTTTTGTACATATTTTTTTACACTTATAAAAATATAAACTTTATTTGTCAAATATACACACTCATAAGTGTGAAGTATTAAAAAATATAAAGTATTAAAAAGTTCACACATAAAAAGTGTAAAATATTAAAAAGACCACACATAAAAGGTTAGTTTATTATAAATCTTCACACTTAAAAGTGTGAAATTATTTGCTACATTCAGTTTGTTCAAACGAAAAACACTAATGATGAACTTTTAAATTCACACATTTTAAAATGTGAGGAAGTGCCATAATAAGTGTGAAAAATCAACACATTTTTTGTAGTGATCTACACAAAATTAAATATAAAATGGTTTTAGGACATGGGATTGAGATGTGAGCTGACATGTCCGGTTAATATTCCCTCGAGTTGAAGCATGAGAATTTTGGACACTTAAACTATCTCTAAACTATAAGAAGAGCGGGGATGAAAGTCTTTTTGTGAATATATCAGCATACTAGTATCTCGAGGGGGACATGGAGGATCCGAACATGACTGATAGCCCCTTTATCTCTAACAAAATGAATGTTGAACTTGTTGTGCTTTGTTCATTGATGTTGAACCGGATTTAAGGACATTTATATCACATTGACATTGTCGCAATACACAAAGGTGGCAATAGAAAGAGGGGCATGTAACTCACGAAGAGGTTACGAAGCATGAAGTTTCAGGCACAACATTTGCAACAACCATGTATTAAGCTTCTACTTGGCCTATAAAAGGTATTCTGACGTTGTGAAGATCACGAGAGACGTCGAGAGTAAGTTTATTATTTCGTGTCGATAATTGACACCCTTAAAATAATGGGGGTTGGGTAAGCGTTTCAAATATTTTCGTTTTTATTCTTTTCGTCTTTTTTATTTAACTGTCGACTTTTCGTGTTTTCTTATAAAATTTGATTCAAGGTATTAAAGGAAAAAAGTTTAACATAGACCTTTTATTAATATAAACCAAAATTAACCAATCACAATTATTATTTAGCTAGGTGTTGATGTGTTTATGGTCTGTCATAAACACTAGTTAATCAAGCTCTTGGCTTGAGGTTAATGCGGTATTTCAGCCGCATTCCATATGTACTTAACTTTATTTTTTGGTTAATATATTTTACCGGTGTTACTCCCATTACCAAAAAAATAATTAACCAATCACAACCACTCATTTTATTCATCTAACAAAAAGAATCTATTTTTTAAAAATTAAATATCTTACTAACCGTTAATTGTTATGCAAAACGAGACATACCATCGTGACGAGAATTAAATTATCTTTCTAAAACATATATGATCCGTGATACGAATCATATATGATTTTCTCAGGAAAAAAAAGTTCGTCGAAAGTATATACATGTGCCCCTCGCTAGAAAAATGATATAATTTTTATTGTAATAGTGTGTTTTTTTCACTTGACGGTTTATCGTTTATAAGATATTTAATTTTTAAGAAAAAAGTGAAAGATTTGTTTGAATAAATGTGATTGATTGATATGGTTTATGCTAAACAGAAGGTATACATTGATCTCAAGTCAGGTATTAAATAGTTAAGATTCACCCTTGCATCCTCACACAAAAGCAAACTATAGGTTAAGATGGGAAAGTTCAATGAAGTCTATCAAAGGCTTGATGGGCTCATCAAACCAATCCAATCCATTTTCATCCTATGACCCAAATTAAAAAAAATAAATACCCTCCTCCCCCATCTCTTCAACCGTATCTTTTTTCTTCACCACACACAGTCACACACCAACACACAATCAATCAACCATGAACCACCATTGATTCCGAACACCCTCACAAGAATCCACTATTTTCCGGCGATATCTACAAGAATCCATCATTTTCCGGCGAGTTTCACAACAAACCCATTTCTCCGGCGACTTCCACAACAAATCCATCATTTTCCGGCGACTTCCACAACAAACCCACTATTTTCTGGTGACTTACACCTTCCTCTAATAACCGTTTGCCTCAACTTCTCTGTGGACACTGTAATACCACTTATAGGATCCATCAATTCACTGTTAGACATTCGAGGGAACATGCCTTTCACAGCCTGTAAAGCTTCCATCCACGCAAGGCGATCCTCCCTAGTATATGCCCTCAAATGAAGCCTTTTTGTCCCAGTAAAAATAAAAAAACCTTAACCTCACGCCACCATATCACCAACATCTTTTGTATTACAGGTAATAACTTTTGTAACAAATTCATGGTGACTCATGTATGAATCACCGTGATTCATGTATGAGTCATCGTGACTCATGTATGAGTCACAGTGACTCATGTATGAGTCATCTTGCTGACTCATGTATGAGTCACGGTGACTCATACATGTGTCACGGTGACTCATACATGAGTCGCGGTGACTCATACATACTACAAAACTCCAGCCCTTCCCTGGCAAAATTTCGAGAGTTTCACTGGCGACATGTCGCCAGGGAAAACGTATCCCTGGCGACATGTCGCCAGGGAAAAATCGCCAAAGAAAGCTGGTGCGGGAAATTACCCCTGGCGACATTTTCGGATTTCCCTGGCGACTTAGTGGGACCCGCAGCCCTTGGGTTCAAAAACTAGTGCCACGCTGGATTTGGTGCGGGAAAGTTTCCCTGGCGACATATGTCGCCAGGGAAACTTTGGGTGATTAACAAACATAAGTAAATCTGCTGCTTAATCCTCACTTTTCCCTGGCGACATGTCGCAAGGGAAACTATTGGTTACTTGACAAGTCAATGCCTCGCGTTGACAAGTCAACGTTGTACCAGAGTTTCTCTGGCGACATGTCGACAGGGAAACTATTGGTTACGTTGACAGGTCAATGCCTCGCGTTGACAAGTCAACGTTGCGCCAGAGTTTCCTGGCGACATGTCGCCAGGGAAACTTTGTTGACTTTTCAGAAAGTCAATCCAGCCCTAGGTTTCCCTGGCGACATGTCGCCAGGAAAACTTTGACATATTTTTTTGCAGCCTGCACAGCAGGCTATTTCCAGATTTTTTCCGGAATTCTTCCAGAAAAAATCTACCAAAACCTAGGAAAACAAATACAAAACCTGGGGATACAAATACTAAAAATCTATCACGAATCTAGTACCAAAACACAATCACATGTAACCTCTCGATCGATTAACTCGATCCATACAAATACATATGTCACAATACTTGGGTACAAAAATCCTAGTTACACTTATTAAACTTGCAATTCAGAGTTTACAATTATTAAACTTGCCTGCTAAGGTAGGAAAAATAAGACATACTAACCATTATTTCCACTACCGCCATTCCCACCGGCGCCACTACCGCTTCCTCCCGTGCCACTCCCACCGGCGCCACTACCGCTGCCTCCCATGCCACTCCCGCCGGCACCACTACCGCTGCCTCCCGTGCTACTCCCGCTAGCACCACCCGATAGGAATGCTGAGAACGCATCGACAAACCTATAGTCACTTCTCATAAAGTCAAACACTTAAGCCGCTTGTTCCAATCGTGGGTCGACGGCAGAGGAGGAATATATCGAGTCCTTCTCGGCACTATCTGACCGAAACCGGGCATGTGGCCTCGCTGCTTTCCGCCTCGGACGATACGGTTGATCTCGTCGTCCGTATGTTTGCCTTCATCGGTCATCGCAAGCATCTCCTCCTAATGAAGTGACAAAAACAAACGACAGTTAGTATATTATTTATTAGTCGGGTTGCTACATTATTTATCGACAAGAAATAGTAAAAAACCAAGGTATATCCAAAAAAAAATTAATTAATTAATTTAAAAAAATAATACTTACATACATAACGCGGTCCGCATCGCAAGGAAAATTCCCATGCTCGTCGGTGTGCTTAATAAAGAATTGGTCAATGACAGTCGGGGGTGGCACATCAGCTTGAATTGCAGCTTGGGTCTGTACATACATAGACACGCATATATAGAATGAAGCAAATTCAAAACAAAAAATCACAACACCAAATCAGAACATGAAGAACATGAAGATGAATTGGAACTTGTGGAATTTGAAGTAGACGTGGCCTTAACTGAAAACATCATCAGATTCTTCTTCACCTTCTTCCTTAGCCTGGTTCACCTCACGATATTGGATTTCGTTCTTCAAATCAAAGTTTCTCAACAAGCTCTGATACCACTTGTTGATCCCAAACTTAGATCGATTTAGCTTTGTGTTAACGAGATTAAATCAAGTTTAACACGTAGAGAAACTTTGTTGTATTGAACAAACTAAGTGTTATGCGGAATTTAACACTTAGAACAAAGAACAAAACAAAGTAAACAAAACTTTCACTTTGATTAATAATATCAATGAATGATTACAATGAAAGTGTTATGAGATATGTGGAAGAGGTGTGTGAAAAGATGTGTCTTATGTCTAACCCTAAGGCCTCCTTTTATAGGTTTAAGGAGCCTTGTACAAAAAGATAAGATCAACTATTTTAGGAAAAGACATAAGATAAACATAACTTATTGACTAAATCTTTTTAAACATTAAGAATATATTCTGAATTCTTATCTTCATATTTTGTCCACCAGCTTGAAGAATTCATCATTGGAAGATTTAGTCCTTGTCTTTGTCTTAAAATTCTTCTTGTCAACGCCTTGATAATTCTTATCAGCGTCTCACCTGTCAGTGCCTCGTTTACTCTTGTCAGCGTCCAATTTCCTCTTGTCAGCGTTCCAGTGACTTTGCTAATTTTATTCCCAACATCTAAGGAGTGCTAACGATCGAGATCCCCGCTGACTCGATGTCTTCTGCTTTGACCGATTCTGGGAGTTCGTCAGGCATTCTTTCTCGTAATCCGGATTACTCCAAAGTGCGATATGTTTTTCCCATTCCTCGGAAGTAATTTCCTGAGGACACTCGTTGCGGACTCTGCCGATGTCTACCGTGCCGGTATCGATGTCTCTGCGCCAATGCTTCGTCTTGAACGTATTTATTCGAGAATTGTAACTCTTTTGAAGCATGTGATTGATGCCCTCACGTATACCCCTCCATCTCTCAGGATCACTCTTGTGTGGTGTCAAATTAAACTTAGACTGCATGCATATACAACAAATAAAACAAACACAGAGTTAGAGTTAGAGATATAATTTATACATTATTTTGTTTATTTATTTAATGGCTTATATATTTATTTAAATTTTTATAATAAAAATAACTTATCATGATAAGCATAAGCTTTTTGAAAACAGCTTGTTCTGATAAGCTTATCAGGACAAGCTGTTTGAAAACAACTTATCCTGATAAGCTTATCAGAACAAGCTGTTTGAAAACAGCTTATCCTGATAAGCATATCAGAACAAGTTGTTTTCACACAGCTTGTTCTGATAAGCTTATCAGGATAAGCTGTTTTCAAACAGCTTGTTCTGATAAGCTTATCAGAACAAGCTGTTTGAAAACAGCTTATTCTGATAAGCTTATCAGAACAAGCTGTTTGAAAACAGCTTATCCAAAAAAGCTTATTACCTTATTCTCATCAAATATATATTTATTTAAAAAAAATATATTTATTTAATTTTTTTATTTATATTTAAATATTTTTATATTTATTTAATTTTTTTTATATTTATTTAAAAAAATTTATATGATATAAATAAATAAGATACAATTTGTATATTTATTTAAATTTGTTATTTATTTATATGATATAAATAAATAAACAAATTTATTTAAATATATACACCATTAAATAAATAAACACAATAATATTATGAACATAAAAATGATAACTGACCTCTATGTTCGCCCAAACCATCGCCTCAATCTCATCAGGGACATCATTCCAACTTGGGTAGTACAGTGACACGAGCCTCCTGATACAATCCCGGACGTAATTAGCTAAATGCTGAGCATACGTGCAGCGAGGCCAGAAAGAGAGTTCTTCAAAATCTATCGGGACAGCGCCATGCGCTTCAACTTCGTCCAACAAATCGAGACATCGGGTAATGCCCCGAGTCTTTCTACCGGCCTCTCTGCCGCCCAAATTTTCTTTTCTTTTGCCTTTGCCTGCAAAAATCAAGTGAGTGACAAAGTAATAAAATATACACATTTAAACATATATATGCACCAAATTTATGATTTTGTTACAATAATCCAAATATTCTTACCTTTATTTCTAAATACGGCGAAACAACCGCTGCTGATGTTTGGCGTAGGAGGTTCATCCTCACCACCACCGTCACCACCGCGTGATCGTGCAACATCTGCTGACATCTGTACAAGTACAATTAGCATAACATAGACAAATTCATGAACAAAATAATATAAGCATGCACAAATCCAAATACAACACATCCAAATAAATATACAAATTTAAACAATCCACAACAATTAGATTCATTCATTCAAACAAATAAGTGTCTTTTGCAAGTTACAACTAAAGGTCAATCTTCTTCTTCACTTGAATAAACTCTGTCTTCACCGTCATCATCATTCACACGTTCTTCATCACTTAAATCATGAGGGGCGTCTTCATCATCAGTAATACCATCGTCTTCGTCATCAACATCAATGATATTTGGCGGTGCATCAACCTCCGTTTCTTGGCCATCTATATGTAAGGTCACATCACCCAAGTCATTCAAATCAGTGGAAAGTGGTAGATCAGATGAGTTGTCAAAATGTATAATATCAGGAACGGCATCTGACACTATGACACCCCCGTTGGAAAACTTTTTATGATTAACATGTTCAACGACCTTCCAGTTGGGTTTGTTCTTATCTTCAATGTAGAAGACTTGTTTGACTTGTGTTGCGAGAATGTATTGATCATCTTTCCACCACTCAGCTCTTGTGTCGGTGAGTTGAGTCATGTTGTTTCTATAGATAAGACGTTGTTTACGTAATGTGGGGCGAGTCTCGAACCACTTAACTTTGAACAACACAACACTGGACGACAAATAATGAAACACGAGGATCTGTTGAAGCTGACCATAAGCCATTGTGTTCTTAGGGCCAGGCGCACAAATGCCGCTGTTTTGAGTTGTACGACGTTCATCGCGACTGTGCACGACATACCTCACACCGTCGACTATGCAAGAGTTTAGTGAGATTGGATGCGGTGATGGTCCACAAGCCAAAGCGAATAACTCGTTGGTTTGGATAAGCTCTGGGTCTTTGTCATTTTCTACGTAACGTTGACGGATCTATGAGGAATAAAGGATTAGGTACAGAAAACTATTTATAATACTATTATTTTTTTACAGGTAAGTACACAAGATAAGTCTAAGTTTACCATTTTCCCAAACCACGCGGGGAATTCTTTTTTCGTTTCTTTGTTAGGATATAATCTGAAAAACGTTCATGGCATTAGAATAAGTCGTTATTGTTAAGAAAAAGAAGTTTCAAAATAAAATAAAAAACGTGTACCTCTTGAACTCGGAAATATACTTGTCGATTTTAGGATTGTTGTTTAGTACATACCATTCCACTTTCTTGAACTCTTGATAAGGGAACAGAATAAACGACTTTTTCCCAAGCGGGTTACATACAGATCGGAACACCTGAAATTGACACGTTGGGGGAGGGGGGGTCCACATTACGGTCGAGACGATTAAATTTAGTGGTAACATCATCCCGTAAATACTTAGAACAAAAACTCAATGCTTCTTGTGCAACATAACCCTCCGCAATCGAACCTTCTGGCTTAGCTTTATTTCGTACATAACCTTTTAGCTCTTTCATGTATCTTTCAAATGGATACATCCACCGGGGACGCATAGGTCCGCCTTCAAAGGCCTCATCAAGTAAATGGATAACCAAGTGAACCATAATGTCAAAGAAATTAGGAGGATATTAATAAGTGTGTAAACACTTATCCTTTTGCCACTAAAATCAAGGAAAAACAAGACCTAATCATGTGTTTTATATCGTAAATGTCGGAATTACGCGTGGTTTTGTGTTTTGTGTGTTAAATAGGTACAAATGATCAAAAGAAGAGAAAACACGGGATTTTACGGTCAAATGTTGAAGAAAAGTCCAAGAAAGAGACAAAGACAAATTCGAAAGACCAAAAGTGTGCCAAGATCACGAAAACCGTCAAAATCAACATGGACTTGAATAAAAGATCGAGAAAGCCAAGATCGAGCTCGTTCTAGTGAACTCAATCATTTACGAAGATTTTAGGCCTTGTGGGTCCCACTTATGCATAATGGGCCCACAAGCCCATTTAAGGAATGGATGAATTAAACTAAACGGTTCAAATAAATGGCCTAAAAGCCCATTTGATATCTACATTTGGTGGACGGATGGATAATTGGGCTAAAGCCCATTTGCACAAACTCATGGGACGGATTAGAACAATTTACTTTTGCTTTGAAAACATGGTCAGCCCCCTTAGTCAACAACAACTCCCATTTATACCTCACACGTGTTTATCACTTTCCCCACAACACAATAAATAAAACGAGTTATTATTTTAACCACCCCATTTTGGACGTTACAAAATATGTAACTTTTTCAATCACCACCACTGCTCATCTTCCCCAAAACATGCAGCCTCAATACCCCCAAACCCTAATTTTTACCTTCATAAATTACTCACCCAAATTTAAGGTTTTTACCCTAAATAGTTAATTCACAACCATGGGAATTAAATCCCCATGGTTTTCGGGGTTAGCACTATTGTGGTCCTCTCCCATCTCACTGACGTGGCCAATATCTCCTTTGTGATTGGTTATCCCACATCACCATAAACCTCTCATCCAATAAAATCATTCCACATCACACTCAAACAAACACAACTAGCACAAAAATTGTCAGCCTGGTAATCCAAGTACAAGATCCATTCTCCACAGTAGATTGAAGAAATTGAAGAGAGAAAAGAAGAATGATTGAATTAACGGCTCAGATTCAATGCTTACAATTGAAGCTATCAAGAGGGTTTCTTGGGGTTTCTCCTATAAAAACCCCTCATATCTGTAATTTTTGTTGTGCTTTTACTTTATTTTAATTTTTATTTCTGAAAACTAGAATTAGGGTTTATGTAATTTTAATTCTAATCAAGCAGTGTACTCTTTTAATATTAATGAAATTTCAGTCTTCTTAAAATTCTTGTCTCGTTTTATTATTATTATTGCATTTAATTGTGATTTTATTTTGATTAAATAAATATTAAAGTAATAGTAGAAGGTATTATTCTTTCCCCACTGGAAAGATAAAATATAAAAAAAAATAAAAAAAAATATATATATACTCTGTTACTGTTCGATGAAGATGATGGTGATGAGTTTTAGGTAATACAGTGGTGTTTGTTTGATTCGTTTCGATTCACAAGGGGGTTCAGCGCCCACCTTCTACTCAAAGGTTTTCGTCAATAGGATTGTCTTCTTCTATTTTATTTATGTTTAATTTAGCTTATGAATTTATCTGCTTGAGGATTGCTTTGGATCTGTTTAGTGTTATTAGCCTGTTTAGTATTTTATTTGGTTTATTTTGATAATGTCTGCTTAATAATAGTTACATGCTTGTATTTTGGACTGCTATTCAGTTTTCAGTTTAAGATTTCGTTGGGTATTGCTATTTTAGAACTGTTTATCTTGGATTGAAATCTGCTTAATGTTTTCGATTCGGTTTGCTTATATATGTTTGGTTTGGAGCTGTTCGGAACTACTTATGTTTTAATATGCTTAGGATTATTTAAATTGTTGGATTGGATTTGCTTAATTTGATAGGTGATTGCGTTTTATTTTTAGTAGTTAATATTTTGCTTTTGGATTTAAGTTGGTTAGAATTGCGTATTTAGTTCATTTGCTTAATCATATTCGACCTGCTTATTGATTCTGTTATTAGGCTTATTTCCTGCTTATTTGCTTATTTGGTGTCTATTTGCTTAGAGGTTTTAGCTTAATCTGTAAACTGCTTATTTGGCTATATCTATTCAGTCTGCGTTTTATTTATCTGTTATTGCTTATTTGGTTATTTACTTTTTATCTTTACTGCGTTTATATACTCAAACCCTATTGGTTTGAGTAAGTTAAAGTTCCAAAAAAAAATATTATCATTAATATTGTCTGGGGTGGGATTCGACCCCTAGACCCTTCGCACAACAGCCCACCAACATAACCAGTTGCTCTAGTCTTGTTTTTGAGTATTACTTTGCATCTTTGAATTAATATAGGGTTAATTCGTAGTAGGCAGTTTTAAATTTAATAGATTAAATCAAGTTTTATGTTTTATTAAAATTTTAATTAAAAGTTTTTCATATGTTTTATATTAATTCAGTTTTTATAAAAAAATAAAAAGAGAAAAATATTTTATTACTTTTATTTACTTTTATAAATTTTAAATTAGTTTTCATTTTATTCTTATTTTAAAAATAGTTTTATAATTTTTAATTAGCTTAAAAATAGTAAATAATTGTCTTTTAAAAGTTTTTATTTTGGTTAAGTTTGATTAGAAAGTATTTTTTTCATTTAATTAGATTTACATTTTATTAAAAGTTCAAATTAATTTTCACATTTATTTTAATAGTTTTTAAATATAGTCTTAAATAGTTTTCAAAATAGTTAAAAGAGTTTTTATTAGTTTAAAATAGTTTTTATTTAAATAACTTTTATTTTAAATAGTTTTTAGTTTAAAATTCCAAAATTTTATTTACCAAAAACAAAGTTAAGTTTTACGATTAAAAGGAAATCAATTCGAGTGAGTCGAGGAAAACGAACTTAATTGCAATACATACAAAATTTCCGCATTAAAATGGCGCCGCTGCCGCTTCACTCGTATGATTGACGATTTTTCGTGAAGACGTTTGGATTTTGGGATTCGTTCTCTTTGAACGTTACGTTTCTTGCAACAAAAATCAAAAATACAAAAAAATCAAAAACTTAAAACTACAAAAAAATTAAAAATCACAAAAGCAATTTCTTTCCTAAGAATTGCACCAAAAAAATTAAAAAATCCAAAAGTAATACTTTTTCCTAAAAGTATTACACTAAAAATATTACGTATTAGTGTTAAATTTTTAGTTCGATTTCTTTCGATTTTTCTTGTGAATATATATTTTTCTAAAAAATACAAAAAGATTTTTCTTTTACTATAGTATATTACGTAGCACAATAAATTTACCTACTTTTCAAATAAGCCTTAGTTAGGATTTTATCACCTAACTATTGTAGTCGCATCCATAACGAGAAAAAAAAGGCAAAATAGATAAATACTAGTAAGACGTTTGAACTCGATATATACAAACTATAAGGTGGGTATAAGGCGACGCGCTATAAAAGGCCGTCTAAGGAAAAAGGTTTTTAAGTGCTTTGTGCCACCTCGTTTCCCCGCTTGCTTGTGCGTATATTGAGAGGGACGACCGATTATTGGTTTGCCAACTCAATTAGTAATTAAGTATATATTTTTGTAAGCTTTTTCATATTGCTCCTCGAGAGGGAAAATCCTTTTCCTCTCAAAGTCGACCGAGGTCACCTACCTCATTCCAAAGTTTAAATTGTATGCGCACTCGCGCGCATACATACATACCGATTGGTGTACCAAACTCTTCCAATTCTTCCAAAAAGAAGAAGAAGAAGAAAAACAAAAAGACCGTCATTCAAGCCGATCCCGAGAATCGAGCTTTCGACAATATGATGGCAACGGATAATCGACCAATGATTGAGATTCTACAATCTCACGTTGAAGGAAACGATGACGCGATTGTGGTGCCGACCATTGGAGCAAATCATTTTGAACTTAAATCGGGTTTTATTCAAATGGTGTCCGCTACACCATTTTTAGGCCGTACTAATGATGACCCACACGCTCATATCAAACATTTCATCCAATTAGCTAATACCGTCAAATACAATGGGGTGCCACAAGAGGTCGTTCGCCTACAACTTTTTCCTTTTTCCCTCGAGGGACAAGTCCGGATTTGGTTTGATAAGGAACCACCCCAAAGTATTACTACATGGATTGATTTAGAGACCAAGTTCATAAACTATTTTTTCCCACCATCACGGACCACTTCTTTAAGGAATGAGATCATCACCTTTGAACAACAATATGGGGAAACGTTTAGTGACTCTTGGGATCGATTTAAAGAACTTTTGAGAAAATGTCCACAACACGGTTTCACTAAAGTGCATCAAATTAATACGTTTTACAATGGTTTAACTCTAAATGACCAAGACTCACTTAATAGTGCCGTGGGGGGCAATATTCTTGTGAAAACCATGAACGAGGCTTGGGCCATAATTGAAAACAAGGCTAAAGTGCAAACCAAGAGTGTTAGGGCCACTATGGCAAGTGCTAGTTCTAGTGAGAGTGATAAGAGAATCGCTAAACTCACTTCGCTTGTTGAAACACTTGCTCTAAAAACCGACGCCCTCACTACACATGTGAATGTCGTGAAAGAAAATTGTGAAACGTGTGAGACTTGTGGTGGACCGCATTCATACTTTAATTGTGACAAGGTTTACAATAATCAACAAGAAGTTTATGCTTATAATAACAATGAAAATGAGCGGACTCATTTCAATTCAAATGTAGATGTTAACCATTTTTCTTACAAATCTAATAACTATTTGGCTCCCCCGGGTTTTGTAGCACCACAAAGACCACCCCCGCCCGCCCAAAATAGGAAGCAAGGTCCTCAACGGGGTAATTTTCAAGGAAATTCTAATCAAAGGGGTTTTAATCAAAATCAAGGGAATTTTCAAGGGCAAAACCAAGGGTTCAATAACCAAAATCAAGGATTTAATCAAGGTTATAATCAATATCAAAACCAAGGTTTTCCTAATCAAGGTTTTCCTAATCAAGGTTTTAACAATCAAGGGTATAATCAAATGAACATGCATAACCCTCAAATGGACTTGGTTCTACAAAAATTAACCGACCATGAACGATTGATGAGAGAGATGCAAGAATCGACCGATAAGAAATTTTTGACTATGATTCAAACCTTTCGTCCCCAAGGTGCCCTCCCTTCGAACGCCGTGACCAATCCTAGGGCTAATGTTAATGCTATTACTACTAGGAGCGGTAAGACCACCGTAGAATCTTCCTATCCCCCACCTAACCAAGTACCCGAGATACCTTCTTCTTCGACACAACCTCCTTCTTCTTCCACTTGTGACATACCACCTGTTATGCATTCGTCTACACCTTATGTTCCACCGATACCCGAATTTCTACCACACCTTCGGTTCCTAAACCGGTTCTTTCACCTACCATTTCTACTCCTCCTCCACCAAAGGATGCGAGTGAGCAATCCACTCCTAAGCCTTCATCTCAACCCAATATACCTTATCCCTCAAGGTTGCGGAAAGAGAAATTAAAGAATAAGGATGATATTCAAGTTTCGAACTTCCTAAAAATGTTCAAACAATTGAATTTTAATATCACCTTTGCCGAGGCGCTCGCTCACATGCCTAAGTACGCTAAGATGTTTAAGGATCTTTTAAGTGATAAGGAAAAGTTGCTTGATATTGCCAATACCCAATTGAATGAGAATTGTTCCGTGGTTCTTTTGAGGAAATTACCGGTTAAATTAGGAGATCCCGGTCGATTCCTTATTCCTTGTAATTTTCTGGGTGTTGAGAATTGTATGGCCTTGGCGGATCTCGGAGCGAGTATCAATCTTATGCCATTGTCCGTGTGGAAACAATTATCTTTACCCGAGCTAGTCCCCACTCGTATGACATTGGAATTAGCCAACCGTACGGTTGCTTATCCGGTGGGGATAGCCGAGGATGTTTTTGTAGGAGTCGACAAATTTACTTTTCCCGCCGATTTCGTCGTAGTCGACTATGAAATGGAACCCCATGTTCCCTTAATTGTGGGACGACCCTTCTTGAGAACCGGGCGTACATTAATTGATGTAGCCGCGGGTGAACTTATCATGAGGGCCGGGGATGACCAAATCGTTTTTAACATGGGTAAACTTTCCAAACTTCCCGATGAGCCCGAATCCGTGAATTACATCGATGTGCTCGACGAAGCATGCGAAGAACATTTTCACGAGGCTTGTACGAGCGGGATTTCTCCTTTACCTCATGTTGAGACCGTAGCTTCTATTGCTCCTTCATTGACTCCATTTGGAGAAAGTGACTTTCTTTTAAAAGAATTTGAAGCGAGTTTAGGGGATGTGGATTTAAAATATGACGATTCTCCCACCGATTGGGAAGAAGACATTCGTACCATTGAGAGACTTCTCAATGAGGACCATATTTCTCCACCTACTCCTAAGGAAGTTACAAATGATGATCCTAATTTGACTAAGCCTTCCACCGATAATCCACCGGATTTAGAGCTTCAGGATTTACCGTCTCATTTAGAGTATGTTTTCTTAGTGGAGGATAATAAGTTACCCGTCATTATTGCTAAGGACTTAAAAGAAGAAGAAAAATCCCGACTTATCGATGTGCTTAAGAATCATAAGAAAGCAATTGCTTAGAAAATCTCCGACATTCGCGGAATTGATCCTAATTTTTGTACTCATAAAATTCTCATGGAAGATGACTTTAAACCCGCAATCCAAAATCAAAGAAGGGTTAATCCAAAAATTCATGAAGTCATTAAGAAAGAAGTTATCAAACTTCTCGATGTCGGAATGATTTACCCTATCTCGGATTCACCATGGGTTAGTCCCGTCCATTGCGTGCCTAAGAAAGGCAGAATCACCGTTGTTCCCAATGAAAACAACGAGTTGATTCCTACTCGACTCGTAACGGGTTGGCAAGTTTGCATCGATTATCATAAGCTCAATGATGCCACTCGTAAGGATCATTTCCCTCTTCCTTTCATGGATCAAATGCTCGAGCGTTTAGCAGGTAATGATTTCTATTATTTCTTAAATGGTTTTTCCGGATATTTTCAAATCCCTATCGATCCAAAAGACCAAGAGAAAACCACATTCACTTGTCCCTATGGAACATTTGCTTACAAACGAATGCCTTTCGGCTTATGCAATGCTCCCGGGACTTTCCAAAGGTGTATGATGGCGATATTTCATGACATGGTTGAAGAAACTATGGAAGTCTTTATGGACGATTTCTCGGTCTATGGTGATTCTTTCTCTTCTTGCCTTGCTAATTTAGAACGTATGCTTAAACGGTGTGAAGACACTCGTCTCGTTCTTAATTGGGAAAAATGCCATTTCATGGTAAAAGAAGGCATCGTCCTTGATGCGAAAAATCTAGTTTTCCCAAAATTAACCTTTACTAGATTATGACACGGGCAGTGTACCCTTGTCAGTTGTAAAATAGTATTAGCAAATATCGGGTTCGAACACAGGGACTATTTATAGTTGGAAGTATTAGTTTATAAAAACGCGTAACGAGTAACAAGTTGGTTTTAGTCTTAGTGAAGACTTGCTTATAATAACAGTAAAAATATTTAAGATTTCAAATATGAATAAAAGAAACGCTTGCTTGGACTGTTAATGAATATGCGTTATCTCTTAGGTATGAAAATATCGATAAACTTCTAATGTAAAATCCTAAGTTCCTTTCGAATACCGGATTTCTCCAATTCCCTAACCATGCAACGATTCCTTTCGAATACCGTTAACACCTCAAGATATTGTGCATAAAGTTCCAAGCTGATGTGTGAGAATTAATTTATAAGCTTCCTTTCGAATAGCTTACCAACTCCTAAACCGATTTCTCTTAATTTAGTAGCTAGCGTTTGTGTGAATACTTACTTGTAAAAATTGTTGTTAATGACTCCTTTCGAATATCATTCACTTATAATCAACTAAAGACAGGCCGATTAATTCGTTCCTATTTTAGTAAAAATTACGGATTCCTTTCGAATACCCGTTTTTAGATTACCAAACAAGAGTATAAACAATTTTAACAAGATAATTAAGTTATTAACCCAAACGGATCCCCAATTAATCTCAACACATCAATCGAATTTCAAACCCAAAACCTAACACATAAACATCACATAATCCTAGCAAACGTATTAAGAAATTAGCTACTCATGATCGTAACAAACACAATTAAATATGTAAAAGACATACTTCAAATTGCAATTAAAATGATAGAAGATTGAATACCAAACTGAGAAATAGGTTCCAATGATCTCCCAAATTAACAAAGTAGAAATTGAAAACAACGATTGTTCAACAGAAAATTATGATTATGATGATGTGTGATGATAGATGATGCTTCTCTGTATGATGGTAATGCTTTTTTTTTATCTTCCACTCACTCCTTTGTTATATATTCCTCCTGGTAGTTTAAAAAAACGTTCAGCCATAATGTCCCACTAACTCTTTGGGCTCCCCCTTAATTAGGAATAAAAACACAATTTCGTAACTGCATCTGTTGCGCCGCAACTCATGTGTCTTGCGCCGCAACTAGTGATCCGCAAGCACCATGATCTGTAGCCCCTTCAATTGCGCCGCAATAGGTAGGAGTTGCGCCGCAACTCGGCTTCCGAGGCTGGTACTGATTTGGGTGTCAATTACTTGCGCCGCAGTAGGTAGGAGTTGCGGCGCAACATTAGACCAATTGATCCCTGACTTGTTTGCTTAGCTCCTTTTGGTCCCAAATCGCCTCCAATAACTCCAAACATAACTAAAACCTGTTGAGTTCAAGTTTCCTGGTACACAGTGCAATAAAGCTTGAGGATTGATCCAGCAAAAAGAACAACAGCAGCACAAGAACCAATAGAACCGCCGCACCAAGGAACACTAGAAGCTTCTCCAAAGCTTGAAACAAATCAGCATCGTGTTGAATCTTTACAGCAACATGAGCAGATTTGATGAGCCTTTACCAAGTAGCTGCTCGCTCTTGGGCTAGCCAGTCTTTCTGGTGGAATAAGCATCACCCTGGGAGACTAGAACCCAGCCCAACTCTTAGAACGTGAATCAATGGTGAGTGGGGGTACCCTGATGATTTTAGGCAAACCATCACAGCCGTCAACGGATTTGATATGTCTTTACCAGAAGCCGTACCCTTCTGGACTCGCCAATTCTTAGCAATGAAGCATCGGTGAGTTGAACACCCTATAGCTTTAAGCAAGCTATTACAGCTATCAACGGATTTGATAAAATCTTTACCAAGAGCCGTACCCCCTTGGATTAGCCACTTTTCAGTCTAGGACCATGGCAAGTGAAAACCATCCAGTTTTGGGTAACCTGGCAACCATCAACGGATTTGATGTGTCACACCAAGAGCCGTACCCTCAAGGTGAATCAACTCTTTCTTGTCGGTAAGACATGGTGAGTTGAGAACCTATAAAACACACTTTACACAAAATATAAGCAATACGGGGTCTATCCATTACGTTTAGGACACAAAACATAACAAATATCGCTATGAAAAACTCGTATAAATGAGCGATATCAAACCCCCCATACTTAAGCATTTGCTTGTCCCTAAGCAAATCCGACTCAAACCGTAATGGATATAGGGGACAAAACTAACTAATTTCCCGAATCACCCCCCCATACTTGACTAACACATTGTCCCTAATGTGTTCCATCAAAAGAAAATCTAACTAAAAGGGAAATTAAAATAAAATTAGAAAAAAAATAAAAGGGAAAAAGAGAGATAACACCGTGCTAGTTCCGTTTGATGTGGTATGAATTCCGAGTCTACTCCGCACGTGCTGAACTTAATGCCAGTCTTGGTAAGGTACAAACACATAAACAAACACGTTAATGAGCATAAACATATATCCTAAGCAATGAAAGATTAAATAGTTCCAAACGCGACCCGACACAACTGAAAAGTAAATAGTTCGACATCATAAAGTACAACAACAATCAAATAAGCCCCACAAATGGCTTCAACTTCTTCACTCATCATCAGTAGGTGGTGGTTGGTACCACATGGGAGGTGGGTTGTATTCAGTCCACCCACTCGCTGCCTCGGGATGATGCACATGGTACTGGGAAGTGGTCATATATTCCCACATGGGCTGGTATCGCGCCATGTGGTACTGCGTATAATCCCCAAACTGGTGAACATCCGAGCGGGTCCTATCGACCTCTGTCCTGATCTGATGAACCTCCGCATATGTCTCGTCCACTCGGCGCCCAATCCTATACAGTTCCTGCATCATGGGGTTAAAATCAAACGGGCCAGGTTGTGGGGGAACTGCTCCCGCTGCGTTCGCGTTACCCTCTTCCTCCTCATTCTCTTCCTCAGCACCGTCACCCGCTTCCTCTTGCACATGACCAACATAAACTCTGTTTGCGGTTATAATTTTTGCCCGAAGCAAATCATT
Source organism: Glebionis coronaria (assembly GCA_025667525.1). Lineage (NCBI taxonomy): Eukaryota > Viridiplantae > Streptophyta > Magnoliopsida > Asterales > Asteraceae > Glebionis > Glebionis coronaria. The sequence goes on along the minus strand of CM046876.1, from coordinate 512,667,195 downwards.
CATTGTAACCATCTTCCATCCCACTGGTGGACTGCACTTTTGAATCCCTGCCTGAGTCAGAACACCCAACTTCTTTGCTATCCTCGTAATAAAATGGCCACAAACCATAGGCCCTGCGGCTTGTCGTCCCGACCCTTTCTCGTTCATATACTCAACCAGTGCCCACGGGGCATTCACATACTCAGTCGGATCCCTTTTTGCGAAGAAATACAACAGCCACAAATCATCGAGATAAACTTTGTCCTGATGCTGAAACCGGTGCAAGAATGAATTGGAGATTCCTTTTTCAAGCACTCTAAATATTGGATTCGTGAGATTGTTCGCTTTATTGGTGGAGGCGTGAGGCCTATGTCCGGACAAATCAAACCACACCTCATTTTTCTTACTCCGGATTGCATTCCAGTTCCAACTTCCCTCAACAATATAATTCGCCATATTGGGTTTATCCATATATTCAGCTTCAGTGAATAAACCCGTCAAATACCCAAAATGTGGCAGGGTGACCTCATGAGCTTTCCCCCCTAACCGAAACTGGATTATCTTTGCATCGTAAACCTCATAACTATTATCCGGGACCGGGTCAACTGTCAAGGTAGAGTAAAACTCGAGACAAAGTTCTCGATAAATATTCTCTCGGACACTGAATGCTTTCTTCCAAACTTCCACCTCAAAAGGTGCCGCTCCTACCCATTTTACAAACCGAGTAGTCAGGAACGGGTTCAACTCTGCAGTTATTCCCAAAGTATCGAGCATACCCCAATCCAAGAACTTCGGGGGATGAACCGTTTTATCCTGAAGTAAGGCCAAGTTGTTATTAAATCTGACTTTTTCATCAGCCGTGCATCCCGGCCATTTGAGCCAAGGGTGCGATTCCTGTCTCATAAGCATTGATTCAGTGGATGGAACCGGTGGGCGGGTCACTCGATGCGCAGTGGATGATTCTCCCACTTCCGGCTCCCCAACCGCTTGACGTTTGCCCTACAAAAATAAACAAAAACAAAGACAAAACAAACTACATTTGTTAGACTACATTTTTTTTTTTTTTTTTTTTAAGATGTCAGGTCTGAGGCCCTTCTTGCGCCGCAACTACTTCCTCTTGCGGCGCAAGTGGGTATTTTCTGGGCGAGATCTGCAGCAACAAAGGAAACCCCGACATGACCAAATCAAAACCTAAGAATCCTAAAGCTAAACGATATTAGGCTAAAACTTATCTTAATTAACTAATGTTACTACTAAAGAACCCTAATTAAACTTTCCCCCAAATCAATTGCAAATCAAGAACCCTAATTAAACTAAAATTGAGAAATTAAAAGGAATAAACAAACATACCGATCTCCTCATGGATGAATTGATTGATTTTTAGAAAAGATGTGATGAGAAATCGAATTGAGATGAGTGTGTGTTTTTTTTTTTTTTTTTCTCTTTTTGTTTTTTTTTTTTTTTTTTTTTTGGTCTGAGACCCTACTTTTAACCACACCTGATGGTCTTGCGGCGCAGGAAAAAGAGTTGCGGCGCAAGAAAAAGAAACACCCAAATTACAACCACCCTCGGATCCGGACTTGCGGCGCAGGATAATAAGATGCGGCGCAAGTGAGGAGCCGAGGTGTTTTATTCCGTTTGTTTTTTTTTTTTTTTTTTTTTTTTTTTTTTTAAATTACTTAAACACTTATACAAAACCATACTTTTAAAACTCCTAAGTTACTAAAATAACTAGAATCAGCAAAAATAACCAAAATAAGAGAAATTAAAAGAGAAATGATATAACAAACCGGGGTTTAATCCGGAAGTGCTCGTTTTTTCCTCGAGTCATGAGCTTGACTCCTCGTTGTGCCGAGAATCTAGAACGGGTAAAACCCATCCTCCATCGTCATACCGTTCTCCTCATCTTCCTCATGATAAAGTTTGACTCTTTGACCATTAACGATAAATGATCCGCCCTCATCCGTTTCTAGCTCCACATATCCACCCGAAAAGACCCGTCTCACCAAGTAAGGACCCGTCCACTTTGATCTCAACTTAGGTGCTTTAAATTTGTACTTCGATTGAAACAAAAGCACCTTGTCCCCTTCCTTAAACTCTTTCCGCCTAATTTTCAAATCATGGACCATCTTAGTTCTCGCCTTATAAAGAGCGGAATTCTCGTATGCGTTCCATCTTAACTCGTCTAACTCATAGAGTTGTAGAAATCTGGTTTCGCCACTAGCTAGTAAATCCATGCTACACTCTTTAAGCGCCCAATACGCCTTATGCTCTATCTCCATGGGTAAATGACACGTTTTCCCATATAGCATCTTGAACGGGGTGGTCCCAATCGGAGTCTTGTAAGCTGTCCTAAATGCCCATAATGCTTCATCCAATTTCTTTGACCATAAAGACGGGTTATTGTTGACCGTCTTCTCCAAAATCCGTTTAATCGCCCGATTGGTGTTTTCGACTTGCCCACTTGTTTGAGGGTGGTAGGAAGTCGAAAACCGGTGTTGTACCCCATATTTCTTCAAAACTTTTTCCATTTGGGTGTTTGCAAAATGGGTTCCCCGATCACTTATCAAAGCTTTTGGCATGCCAAACCTACAAAACAAACTTCGTAAAAAATCAATAACAACGTTAGCATTATTAGTAGGTAGTGCCTTTGCCTCGACCCATTTAGATACATAATCCACCGCCACCAAGATGTAGACATTTTTGTTCGACGGTTTAAACGGCCCCATGAAATCAATTCCCCAAATATCAAAAACTTCGCACACTTGTATACTTTGTTGCGGCATCTCGTCTCGTTTTGTAACCGTACCTTGCCTTTGACACGAATCACATGTCCTCACTAAGGTGTGTGCTTCCTTAAAAATAGTAGGCCAATAGAAACCCGCATCAAACACCTTCTTTCCCGTCACGGTTGGACCATAATGCCCTCCCGTTGGACCATGGTGACATTCATCGAGAATTCGCCTTGTATCGGCTCCATAAACACACCTTCTCACCATTCCATCGGCACACATTCTAAATAGAAACGGCTCCTCCCAAAAGTAATACTTGGCATCCGAGTATAGCTTTTTCCGTTGTTGATAAGTAAGCAATCTACTAACGACTCCACCCGCTAAATAATTGGCTATGTCGGCGTACCAAGGACCCCGTTCACCAACTGCTTTTCCAACAAATGCCAATCTTTCATCCGGAAAGGTGTCTCGAATATCCTCCTCATTCAAAGCTCCAAGACTTGGATTCTCCAAACGGCTCAAATGATCCGCCGCCACATTTTCTCTACCCCGCTTATCTTGGATCTCCACATCAAATTCTTGCAAAAGTAAGATCCACCTAATCAATCTCGGCTTCGCATCTAACTTTGAAAACAGAAACTTCAAGGCCGAGTGATCCGTGAACACTACCGTTTTACTCAATACCAAATAAGACCAAAATTTATCGAATGCGAACACAACAGCTAGTAATTCCTTCTCAGTAGTGGTATAATTTTGCTGAGCTTCATTTAATGTCTTGCTTGCAAAATAAATCGGCCTAAAATGTTTCTCAATCCTTTGACCCAATACCGCCCCTACCGCAAAATTGCTCGCGTCACACATCAACTCAAAGGGTAGATCCCAATTTGGCGAGATTAGAATGGGTGTGTTCGTTAATCTTTCCTTCAACAATTCAAATGCCTTCATACAATCCTCCGAAAATTCGAACTTTGTATCCTTCTCTAACAAACGAGTCATCGGCCTAGTTATCTTTGAAAAATCCTTAATAAACCGCCTATAAAACCCCGCGTGTCCTAGAAAGCTTCTAACTGATTTCTCGTTCGTTGGAGGTGGTAACTTTGCTATAACTTCAATCTTTGCTCTATCAACCTCAATTCCCGCCTTAGAAATTTTGTGCCCCAATACTATTCCTTCCTTCACCATGAAATGGCATTTTTCCCAATTAAGCACCAAATTTGTTTCTTCACACCGTGCTAGCATCTTATCTAAACTTTCTAAACAACCATCAAATGAACTCCCATAAACCGAAAAATCGTCCATAAAAACCTCCATAGAATTCTCAACCATATTCTGAAAAATCGCCATCATACACCTCTGAAATGTTCCCGGTGCATTACACCCGAATGGCATCCGTCTATAAGCAAAGGTACCGAAAGGACAAGTAAATGTTGTTTTCTCTTGGTCCTCGGGGTCAATTGGAATTTGAAAATAACCCGAGAAACCATCAAGAAAACAATAAAACTCGTTTTCCGCCAACCTTTCTATCATTTGATCCATAAATGGCAATGGAAAATGATCCTTTCGAGTCGCCTCATTTAACCTCCTATAATTGATACAAACCCTCCAGCCCGTCACTGTTCTTGTCGGTACCAATTCGTTCTTTTCATTCAATACCACAGTCATTCCACCTTTCTTGGGCACACAATGGACCGGACTAACCCAGGGGCTATCTGCTATCGGGTAAATTATACCTGCATCCAAGAGTTTAACAATTTCCTTTTTGACCACATCTTGCATATTCGGGTTAAGTCTCCGTTGTCTTTGGACAACGGGTTTTACATTATCTAAAAAGTTGATTTTATGTTTACAAAAATCAGAACTTATACCCGGAATATCAGAAATACGCCAAGCGAAAGCCTTTTTATGGCTTTTAAGGACCGTTAGTAATTTAACCTTCTCGTCTTCCAAAAGTGAGGACGAAATAATAATTGGGAGACTAGAATTACCATCTAAGAATGCATACTCTAGATGTGCCGGTAATTGCTTAAGTTCCAAATCCTTCGGGGGATCCTCAATAGAAGTTTTGATCCTCTCCCCGTCGTTAACTACCAACTCCTTCACTTCATTCAAGCTTTCCTCATCATTCGCCTCTTCTTTAACAATGGAATTCAGCATTTCCATTTCCGCCTCTGCTTCCAAAATGCCTTCCCAATCGAGGTCATAAGCTTCATCTATAACATCAATTCTAAAACAAGATTCATCAGTAGAATATGAATGTTTCATTGCTTGATTCAAAGAAAATGTTGCCCTTTCATCACCCAAACCCAAAGAAATTTCGGTATCCCGAACCCGGATGATAGCATCCGCGGTGTTCAAAAATGGTCTACCCAAAATGAGAGGAACTTTTTCATCCTCCTCCATTTCAAGAATAACAAAATCCACGGGATATAAAAATTCTCCAACCCGTATGAGCATATTTTCGGCAATACCCAATGGATATTGATAAGATCGATCGGCCAATCTTATGCTCATACGTGTTGGGGTTAAAACATTTGAAGACAATTTAGTGTAAATAGAGTAGGGCATTAAGTTAATGCTTGCCCCTAAATCCGCTAATGCACTAAAAGTAAATGTATCGTTAAAAGTGCAAGTTAAAAGAAAACTTCCGGGGTCTTCAAGTTTCGGTGGAATAGACCTCTTCACAATTGCTGAACATTCGGCATTTAAGAACGCGGTGATTTTCTCCATGTAATCACCTTTCCCGCTCACGAGTTCCTTCATGAATTTTGCATAATTTGGCATACCCGCAATAAGATCAACTAAAGGAACATTAATCTTAACAGTTTTCATTAACTCGATGAATTTCCCGTATTGTTCCTTTTTCTTTTCTTTTCGAAGTCTATGCGGATATGGGATATGTGGCTTGTATGGCCCTTTTGGTTCGATTTCCGGTTCTTTTTCTTTATTATCACCCTTTGGTTCCTTCCCAGGTTTCGACTCCATTTCTATCTCTTCCTCGTCGTCCGAATCACTATCGATGGGTTCATGGTTCTTTTCGAAGTCTCGGATCTCGAGGTGCGGCGCAACTACATTATCTTGCGGCGCAATTGGTTGGTCAATGACAATCGGGTTCCCCACGGAGTACGAGTTGCGGCGCAAGTCCCTGTTGTTGCGGCGCAAGATGTCTGTTTCAGCTGAAATTTCCGTTTTGTCTTTGTTCAGCACCATTTTTCGGCCCCCCCCATACTTAGGTCCAGACCTAGTCTCCACAACGTTCACTTGCTCATCACGATTATTCGGTGGTACATACTTCGACCCTTGGTTCGATGATCCTCCGGTGTTGTTTTGATTTTGCCTCGGATTTGGTTGGGTTGAACTTGGCATTTGACCCGTTGGTCGGTTTGAGAACTTTTCACTTAATCTTTCAAATTTTCGCTCCAAGTCTTGCATGTTAGCTTGGGTGTTCCGTTGGTTTTGCTCCCATTTTGCGGTGAATCCTTTCATGGAGTTAGCCATAATATCATTTGCCGCCTTTTGGGAGTAGACAAAATCTTTCATCATTTCCTCAAAATTCTGTTCGGTATGCTCCTCCTTTTGTTTCGATTGGTTGGGTTGAAATCTCGCCTCATTTCTGTTTCCCTGATTCTTATTTCCATACCCACTATTTCCCCGGTTTTGATACCCATAGTTGGCATAGTTAGCCTCCTCAGATTTCGGCTCACAATCATCCGTGTAGTGAGGTCCCCCGCATTTCCCGCAACCGTTCTTCACTAAGTGTACATCTTTTTCCAAACGACCCATTCGGTTTTTCATTTCATTACCCAAGGCTTTAATCTCGTTCACCACTTCTTTGTTGCTACCACTACTACCTCCTTCTTCAACTTGGTTCACCGTTCCTCTAACTCTCCTATTCCTATTAACCCGATCCCTAGCAATATGAGCTTGAACTTGGTCTTCCATCATTCGGTGAGCCTCGTTTGGTGACTTGTATAGGAAACTGCCACCACCCGCCAAATCCAAGTCGTGTTGAGAACGACTATCCAAACTGTAGTAGAAGATATCAATAACTTCATCTTTATCTAACTCGTGCCCATGGCAGTTCCTTAACAATTCCTTAAGCCTAATCCAAGCACTTGTTATGGTCTCGTTGTCCCATTGTTGAAAAGAACGGATTTGGTTCAATAGCTTCCTGCGCAAGATGGGTGGAAAAAATCTTGTTACAAAAAGCTCCCTCATTTCTTCCCAAGTTGCAATCGTACCCGGCTCTAATTCATTAAACCACGTTTTCGCCTCTCCCGTGAGAGACGATGGAAACAAACTTAGCATAACGCTTTCCTCGTGACCCGCTCCATATCGAAACATTCTACATGTCTCTATGAAACTCGCCACATGCTTGTGCGGGTCGGACTTGAAATGTCCGTCAAAAGTACTATCTTGAATCATCTTTAAGTGATGACCTTTAACGGAAAATTCATCCCCCAAATCCGGTGCCACAATGGCCGACCCATTCGTCTGTGGTACCATCCTATTCCTATCGATCATCGGTATGTCAAAAGGATTGGGTGGGTTTTCTAGTCTAATATCATCGTCTCCGTTGTCTGACATTTCTTCTTCAAAAACTAGTTCAACTTTATCCTCGGAGGATATGCTTTCACTATAAACTACCGAAGCGGCTGCTCCTAAACCCCGTTTCCTCAAAAGTTTTTCCGGATCCGAAAGAGGACTTTGCACTTGTTTCCCTTGGGATCTCGTGTACATACACAATCAATAATCCTGAAAATCACAACACAAACAAAAATACCCGTGAAAAATATTCAAACAAGTAATCAAACAATAAACTAAAAACTTCAACTAAATCAAGTTCCCCGGCAGCGGCGCCAAAAACTTGATGCGAAAAATCTAGTTTTCCCAAAATTAACCTTTACTAGATTATGACACGGGCAGTGTACCCTTGTCAGTTGTAAAATAGTATTAGCAAATATCGGGTTCGAACACAGGGACTATTTATAGTTGGAAGTATTAGTTTATAAAAACGCGTAACGAGTAACAAGTTGGTTTTAGTCTTAGTGAAGACTTGCTTATAATAACAGTAAAAATATTTAAGATTTCAAATATGAATAAAAGAAACGCTTGCTTGGACCGTTAATGAATATGCGTTATCTCTTAGGTATGAAAATATCGATAAACTTCTAATGTAAAATCCTAAGTTCCTTTCGAATACCGGATTTCTCCAATTCCCTAACCATGCAACGATTCCTTTCGAATACCGTTAACACCTCAAGATATTGTGCATAAAGTTCCAAGCTGATGTGTGAGAATTAATTTATAAGCTTTCTTTCGAATAGCTTACCAACTCCTAAACCGATTTCTCTTAATTTAGTAGCTAGCGTTTGTGTGAATACTTACTTGTAAAAATTGTTGTTAATGACTCCTTTCGAATATCATTCACTTATAATCAACTAAAGACAGGCCGATTAATTCGTTCCTATTTTAGTAAAAATTACGGATTCCTTTCGAATACCCGTTTTTAGATTACCAAACAAGAGTATAAACAATTTTAACAAGATAATTAAGTTATTAACCCAAACGGATCCCCAATTAATCTCAACACATCAATCGAATTTCAAACCCAAAACCTAACACATAAACATCACATAATCCTAGCAAACGTATTAAGAAATTAGCTACTCATGATCGTAACAAACACAATTAAATATGTAAAAGACATACTTCAAATTGCAATTAAAATGATAGAAGATTGAATACCAAACTGAGAAATAGGTTCCAATGATCTCCCAAATTAACAAAGTAGAAATTGAAAACAACGATTGTTCAACAGAAAATTATGATTATGATGATGTGTGATGATAGATGATGCTTCTCTGTATGATGGTAATGCTTTTTTTTTTGATCTTCCACTCACTCCTTTGTTATATATTCCTCATGGTAGTTTAAAAAAACGTTCAGCCATAATGTCCCACTAACTCTTTGGGCTCCCCCTTAATTAGGAATAAAAACACAATTTCGTAACTACATCTGTTGCGCCGCAACTCATGTGTCTTGCGCCGCAACTAGTGATCCGCAAGCACCATGATCTGTAGCCCCTTCAATTGCGCCGCAATAGGTAGGAGTTGCGCCGCAACTCGGCTTCCGAGGCTGGTACTGATTTGGGTGTCAATTACTTGCGCCGCAGTAGGTAGGAGTTGCGGCGCAACATTAGACCAATTGATCCCTGACTTGTTTGCTTAGCTCCTTTTGGTCCCAAATCGCCTCCAATAACTCCAAACATAACTAAAACCTATTGAGTTCAAGTTTCCTGGTACACAGTGCAATAAAGCTTGAGGATTGATCCAGCAAAAAGAACAACAGCAGCACAAGAACCAATAGAACCGCCGCACCAAGGAACACTAGAAGCTTCTCCAAAGCTTGAAACAAATCAGCATCGTGTTGAATCTTTACAGCAACATGAGCAGATTTGATGAGCCTTTACCAAGTAGCTGCTCGCTCTTGGGCTAGCCAGTCTTTCTGGTGGAATAATCATCACCCTGTGAGACTAGAACCCAGCCCAACTCTTAGAACGTGAATCAATGGTGAGTGGGGGTACCCTGATGATTTTAGGCAAACCATCACAGCCGTCAACGGATTTGATATGTCTTTACCAGAAGCCGTACCCTTCTGGACTCGCCAATTCTTAGCAATGAAGCATCGGTGAGTTGAACACCCTATAGCTTTAAGCAAGCTATTACAGCTATCAACGGATTTGATAAAATCTTTACCAAGAGCCGTACCCCCTTGGATTAGCCACTTTTCAGTCTAGGACCATGGCAAGTGAAAACCATCCAGTTTTGGGTAACCTGGCAACCATCAACGGATTTGATGTGTCACACCAAGAGCCGTACCCTCAAGGTGAATCAACTCTTTCTTGTCGGTAAGACATGGTGAGTTGAGAACCTATAAAACACACTTTACACAAAATATAAGCAATACGGGGTCTATCCATTACGTTTAGGACACAAAACATAACAAATATCGCTATGAAAAACTCGTATAAATGAGCGATATCAGTCCTCGGTCATAAAATTTCCAAAGCCGGTATCGAAGTCGACCGTGCTAAAGTTGACGTCATTGCTAAGTTACCTCCACCTACCACCGTCAAAGGAGTTAGAAGTTTTTTAGGCCATGCGGGATTTTATCGACGTTTCATCCAAGATTTCTTGAAAATAGCTCGTCCAATGACTCATCTCCTAGAAAAGGATGCTCCTTTCATCTTCTCTCAAGAATGTCTCGACTCTTTCGAACTTCTTAAAAGTAAATTAACTAAGGCACCGGTCTAAGTCTCTCCAAATTGGGAGTTACCTTTCGAGCTCATGTGCGATGCTAGTGATTTCGCGGTAGGAGCGGTTTTAGGTCAACGAGTTAACAAACATTTCCAACCCATTCATTATGCTAGTAAAACAATGACGGGGGCTCAACTGCATTATACCACTACCGAAAAAGAGCTTTTAGCCGTAGTGTATGCTTTTGAGAAATTCCGCCCCTATCTTGTGCTTTCCACCACCATCGTTTACACCGATCATTCCGCCTTGAAATACTTGTTGACCAAGCAAGATGCTAAACCGAGACTCCTTCGTTGGGTTTTGCTCCTACAAGAATTTAAAATCGAAATTCATGATAAAAAGGGAGCGGAAAACCTAGCCGCGGATCATCTTAGTAGACTTGAGGATCCTTATCAAGGGGAATCTCCAAATCAAGAGATTAATGAATCCTTTCCCCTTGAGACCTTAATGTCTATTAATTCCAATCTTGATGATACCCCATGGTTTGCGGACATTGCAAACTATTTGGCGGGTGGTGTTCTTATCGAAGGGTTATCGTCCCAACAAAAGAAAAAATTCTTCAAGGACGTTAAAACGTACTATTGGGACGACCCTTATCTTTTCCAGCAATGTACGGATTTAATCATTCATAGATCTGTTGATGGGCCGACGGCTTTACAAATCCTTGAAGCTTGCCATAAAGGACCCACCGGTGGTCACTTTGGTCCTAATTACACCGCTAAAAAAGTTTTTGGCTCCGGATTCTATTGGCCCTCCATTTATCATGATGCACATGCAATGGTTAAACATTGTGATGCTTGCCAAAGACAAGGCAAGATCACACATAAAGATGAGATGCCTCAAAATTTCATCCAAGAATGTGAAATCTTTGACGTATGGGGCATCGACTTTATGGGGCCATTTCCATCATCAAAAGGAAACAAGTACATCCTCGTAGCGGTTGACTACGTATCAAAATGGGTTGAAGCTAAGGCTTTACCTACTAACGATGCGAGGGTGGTTGTTAACTTCTTGAAACAATTGTTTGCTCGATTTGGTGTGCCTCGTGCTATTATTAGTGATCGCGGGACTCATTTTTGCAATGATCAATTTGCACGAGTCATGGCTAAGTATGGTGTCAACCACCGACTTTCCACCGCGTATCATCCTCAAACTAATGGACAAGCCGAGGTTTCCAACCGTGGTCTTAAGAGAATCTTAGAGCAAACCGTGGGAGAGCATCGTGCCTCATGGGCCGATAAATTAGATGATGCTTTGTGGGCTTTCCGTACCGCTTATAAGACACCTATAGGTTGTACCCCTTATCGCCTTGTGTACGGAAAGGCGTGCCACCTCCCCATTGAGTTGGAGCATAAGGCTTATTGGGCCTTGAAATGGGCTAATTTTGACATAAACAAAGCCGGTGATCATAGGAAAATCCAACTCAATGAACTCAATGAACTTAGGAATGAGGCTTATGAAAATTCATTAATCTACAAGGAGAATACTAAGCTCATTCATGATTCCAAGATTAAAAACCGAGAGTTCCATGTTGGTGATCAAGTTTTACTCTTTAACTCTCAGTTGAAAATCTTTTCGGGTAAACTTAAGAGCTGTTGGTCCGGTCCATTCACCGTGGCCCAAGTCTTCCCTTATGGCACCATTGAGTTATCCCAACCAAATGGGCCCAATTTTAAGGTGAATGGCCAATGAGTTAAGTTGTACTATGGAGAGGACATCTCTCACGAGATGATTCCATCCCTCTCCACATTTCCCTTGAATTAATTCGGGAAATCGAGTCGAGCTAGAGACTCGTGAAAAATAAATCAAGCATCGTATAACTAGGTTAGATTTTTACCTTTACCATCCTTTACACCCTTTTCACCTTCATCTATTTCCACCAATAAGTGTATGGGGGAGCCAAGTAGGTTGTTTGTGTGTTGTGATGTTGTGCAGGGACATGTGCTTTGATGATCCACTTTTGGTACTTTTGACGCGACCCGTGATCCCGTGTTCCCGTGTACCCATTTCTATCAAAACTATTGAGATTCATACATGTATATAAATAAAACGAATAAATGTAATCACTTTATTTTTCCCTTCCTTAGTTCGATTTTAAACAACGTACTCAATGTCCTAAGTGTAGGGGAGTTTATTCTCCCACATGCTTAAACATTGAGGACAATGTTTATATTAAGTGTAGGGGGGACTTCTATCGAATTTTAGTGGGCTTTTCCATGAATTTGACCCCATTTAACCGGAAAATTTAAAAAAATTTCAACGTTTTTTAAATTTTTGATCTATTTTGGCCTAGTAGTATTTTCATTTATGTCTTTCCTTTTATCATTGCATCGTAATAATTTCCATTTCAAGAATAAAGTAAATAATAAATAAATGAATAAAATGGTTTTAACAAGTTTAGATGTCTTTGATATATTAGGCCCGTCGTGAATATTTTGACTCAACCCGAGTTTACTTATCCAAGTTTACTCTAGCTAGTATCCTTAACCATATGGACCTTAATTGGTTTATTAGGCTAAGCATCCACGAGTCTCATTCCTTGAGATTTTAAATTGTGGAGAACGAGAGATGATATAGTTAATTATAAGTTTGGTATTCTTTCATTAACTTATGTGAGTTAGTTATGAGCTTTTTCTCCCATCACTTGTAAAAAATAAATGCAATAAGTAAGGTCGTACTATTTGAAAAATTACTTAGCTTCTAGCCCAAGATCGTTTAAAAGTTGTTCGGGATTAATTAGAGTTCATAGACAAGGCATAACTTATTGAAAAGGGATGCGAAGATTGGCATATCGAAAAAGGCCCTAACAAGGCATGAGGATACCTGAGTCCAAAAAGGCCCTCACAAGGCATGAGGATTCACTTTTTTGCTAAAGATCCAAAGATGTTGTGAAGATCATTAATCCAAATCAATATGATGGATCAAGACACACGACGAGAAGCAATTGCTCCCCTAAATATCATGGAGAAGTCTATCCAAAAAGACCCTAAAAAGGTATGAGGATAAATAGATCCAAGTCCGAAAAGGAGGCGGATCGTTGTATATCAAAATCCTAAATAAAGAAGAGGATAAATGAAGAAGTCGTGGTCAACGTTTGAAGCATCTTACACTCCTAATGAAGATGTATACCAAAATGAAGAGAAGGCCATAATTTCAAGATCGTCTCTCAAGATTTGAAGTTTGAAGTACAAGCCAAATATCGGTCCGAGAAAGGTCTCAAATCGTGAAACGAGTTATACCAAGATATGAACTTTATGAGGTTTCAAGAAGCAGTTTTAAAAGATTTTGTCCTTTAGCTAACTATTGATTAAATCGTCCCACTTTATTTTCGACCTTAATAAATTATCGAAATAAGTCAAAAATGCATCCTTGTGATCATTCAAGACAAAAATAAAATACAAGAGATACACCGTAGGAATAAGGGGGTTTAAGTGATTAATTAAACCACATGAGTAAGTGTTAGTTGTGCTAACTTGTAGTTTCAATGATCTCCCTTTTAAGCTTGGTATGGGGAACGTGAAACTTGAGGGTGATTAATATTCATGACATCGAAGCCCTAATTCAAGTCTTAGATTTCTTTACGAGTTTCTTCCATCTAATAATTTAAGTTAATAAATGATTATAACTTTTGTCTCCTTTTTAATTTTTTTATCTTTTTGTCATAGTAGTAGTAATAATAGTAATAAAGGCCGAGATGGATTATTTATGAGAAAAATGTAACTTAATGCTTTAAAACTATGCATTGCATGGGGTCATTGCAATGGTCAAGTGTAGGGGATTTAATAAGTGTGTAAACACTTATCCTTTTGCCACTAAAATCAAGGAAAAACAAGACCTAATCATGTGTTTTATATCGTAAATGTCGGAATTACGCGTGGTTTTGTGTTTTGTGTGTTAAATAGGTAGAAATGATCAAAAGAAGAGAAAACACGGGATTTTACGGTCAAATGTTGAAGAAAAGTCCAAGAAAGAGACAAAGACAAAGTCGAAAGACCAAAAGTGTGCCAAGATCACGAAAACCGTCAAAATCAACATGGACTTGAAGAAAAGATCGAGAAAGCCAAGATCGAGCTCGTTCTAGTGAACTCAATCATTTACGAAGATTTTGGGCCTTGTGGGTAACACTTATGCATAATGGGCCCACAAGCCCATTTAAGGAATGGATGAATTAAACTAAACGGTTCAAATAAATGGCCTAAAAGCCCATTTGATATCTACATTTGGTGGACGGATGGATAATTGGGCTAAAGCCCATTTGCACAAACTCATGGGACGGATTAGAACAATTTACTTTTGCTTTGAAAACATGGTCAGCCCCCTTAGTCAAAAACAACTCCCATTTATACCTCACACGTGTTTATCACTTTCCCCACAACACAATAAATAAAACGAGTTATTATTTTACCCACCCCATTTTGGACGTTACAAAATATAACTTTTTCAATCACCACCACTGCTCATCTTCCCCAAAACACGCAGCCTCAATACCCCCAAACCCTAATTTTTACCTTCATAAATTACTCACCCAAATTTGGGGTTTTTACCCTAAATAGTTAATTCACAACCATGGGAATTAAATCCCTATGGTTTTCGGGGTTAGCACTATTGTGGTCCTCTCCCGTCTCACTGACGTGGCCAATCTCTCCTTTGTGATTGGTTATCCCACATCACCATAAACCTCTCATCCAATAAAATCATTCCACATCACACTCAAACAAACACAACTAGCACAAAAATTGCCAGCCTGGCAATCCAAGTGATTCAAGATCCATTCTCCACCGTAGATTGAAGAAATTGAAGAGAGAGAAGAAGAATGATTGAATTAACGGCTCAGATTCAATGCTTACAATTGAAGCTATCAAGAGGGTTTCTTGGGGTTTCTCCTATTAAAACCCCTCATATCTGTAATTTTTGTTGTGCTTTTACTTTATTTTAATTTTTATTTCTGAAAAATAGAATTAGGGTTTATGTAATTTTAATTCTAATCAAGCAATGTACTCTTTTAATATTAATGAAATTTCAGTCTTCTTAAAATTCTTGTCTCGTTTTATTATTATTATTGCATTTAATTTTGATTTTATTTTGATTTAATAAATATTAAAGTAATATTAGAAGGTATTATTCTTTCCCCACTAGAAAGAAAAAATAAAAAAAATAATAATAAAAAAAATATATATACTCGGTTACTGTTCGATGAAGATGATGGTGATGAGTTTTGGGTAATATGGTGGTGTTTGTTTGATTCGTTTCGGTTCACAAGGGGGTTCAGCGCCCACCTTCTACTCAAAGGTTTTCGTCAATAGGTTTTCTTCTTCTATTTTATTTATGTTTAGTTTAGCTTATGAATTTATCTGCTTGAGGATTGCTTTGGATCTGTTTAGTGTTATTAGCCTGTTTAGTATTTTATTTGGTTTATTTTGATCATATCTGCTTAATAATAGTTACATGCTTGTATTTTGGACTGCTATTCAGTTTTCAGTTTAAGATTTCGTTGGGTATTGCTATTTTAGAACTGTTTATCTTGGATTGAAATCTGCTTAATGTTTTCGATTCGGTTTGCTTATATATGTTTGGTTTGGAGCTGTTCGGAACTGCTTATGTTTTAATCTGCTTAGGCTTATTTAAATTGTTGGATTGGATTTGCTTAATTTGATAGGTGATTGCGTTTTATTTTTAGTAGTTAATATTTTGCTTTTGGATTTAATTTGGTTAGAATTGCATATTTAGTTCATTTGCTTAATCATATTCGACCTGCTTATTTGATTCTATTATTAGGCTTATTTCCTGCCTATTTGCTTATTTGGTGTCTATTTGCTTAGAGGTTTTAGCTTAATCTGTAAACTACTTATTTGGCTATTTCTATTCAGCCTGCGTTTTATTTATCTGTTATTGCTTATTTGGTTATTACTTTTTATCTTTACTGCGTTTATATACTCAAACCCTATTGGTTTGAGTAAGTTAAAGTTCCAAAAAAAAATATTATCATTAATATAGTCTGGGGTGGGATTCGACCCCTAGACCCTTCGCACAACAGCCCACCAACATAACCAGTTGCTCTAGTCTTGTTTTTGAGTATTACTTTGCATCTTTGAATTAATATAGGGTTAATTCATAGTAGGAAGTTTTAAATTTAATAGATTAAATCAAGTTTTATGTTTTATTAAAATTTTAATTAAAAGTTTTTCATAAGTTTTATATTAATTCAGTTTTTATAAAATAAAAATAAAAAGAGAAAAAATATTTTATTACTTTTATTTACTTTTATTTACTTTTATAAATTTTAAATTAGTTTTCGTTTTATTCTTATTTTAAAAATAGTTTTATAATTTTTAACTAGTCTAAAAATAGTAAATAATTGTCTTTTAAAAGTTTTTATTTTGGTTAAGTTTTATTAGAAAGTATTTTTTTCATTTAATTAGATTTACATTTTATTAAAAGTTCAAATTAATTTTCACATTTGTTTTAATAGTTTTTAAATATAGTCTTAAATAGTTTTCAAAATAGTTAAAAGAGTTTTTATTAGTTTAAAATAGTTTTTATTTAAATAGCTTTTATTTTAAATAGTTTTTAGTTTAAAATTCCAAAATTTTATTTACCAAAAACAAAGTTAAGTTTTACGATTAAACGGAAATCAATTCGAGTGAGTCGAGGAAAACGAACTTAATTGCAATACATACAAAATTTCCGTATTAGATATATGAGCTCAAGATCGCACAAAATGTCAACCACCTTTTTTACAGCAGTCAACATGTCATACACCATTAAAGTTGCAGAGCAGAGTTGCTTAAACAAGTTACATAGGTCGATCAGTGGTCTTGCAATCTCATCAGGCAAGTATTCCTGAAGTACGAAAGGAAGTAAACGTTGCATCATCATATGACAGTCATGAGACTTCATGCCAGTTATATTGGTATCGTTATCGGTCACTTTGTGCTTGAAGTTAGATCTGAACCCATCTGGTAGTTTAACACTTTTGATGTACTGACAAAACTTTTTCCTGTTCTCTGGTGTGAAGGAATACGAAGCCTGAGGCTTCTTGCACTTCCCATTTTTATTTTGGGTGAGCCACAAGCATTTTCGAATGCCCAACTTTTACAAGTATTATCTTGCCTTGATAGTGTCATTAGATTTGTCATTCATCAACAAAGTGTTCAGGATGGCCTCCAACACATTTTTTTCGATATGCATGATGTCTAAATTGTGTCTTAGTGAAAGAAAAGGCCAATACTCAAGCTCGTAAAAAATAGACCGTTTAGACCAGTTAGGCTCAAGACGAAAATTGCGTTTTATCTTCACACCCCCATAATCCTTATGTTTACCTGGCAGTCGATTTGGCAGTGAAGCATGTTGATCGTTAATCTGGTCCATGGTAAATGTTCTAGGACGGGGCTGAAGAAGACGACTATAGTATCGAATTCGCTTTCCTGACGGGGCGGTAAGAATATTATGTGGCCAACATAAGCTATTTTGCTTGCCACATGAAGAGATGGAGTGTCGTCATTACATGTAGGGCAAGCCTTGTAACCTTGCCCACTATACCCAGACAAACTACTTCGAGCCGGAAAATCATTGATGGTCCATAAAAGCATCGCTCTCATGGTGAATGCCTAGCCGTTAGCTTGGTCTATAGTACTGACACCATCACATAAAATTTTTAGATCATCAATTAAAGGCTCAAGTAAACATCAATGTCCTTGCCCGGGGATTTAGGGCCAAGAATTACCAGCGTCAGCATTAAAGAACTCTCTTTCATACACAACCACGGAGGCAGGTTGTATGTTGTCAATATCACTGGCCACATGCTGTAATTCTGACTAAGGTTGCCGAATGGATTGAAACCATCAGCAGCCAACCCTAATCGAATATTTCTTGGTTCTACTGCGAAATCAGCATACTTGGCGTCAAATTTCTTCCAAGCCGCACCATCACACGGGTGTTGCATCTTACCGAGCTCCGTACACTTTCCAGTTGCATGCCAAATCATATCCTTTGCACTTTTACTAGACTTGTACAAACGTTTTAGTCTAGGAATGATCGGAAAGTAACGCATCACCTTTTTAGGAACTTTCTTCCCCGACGTGTTAGTGTCTTTCCATCTACTTGTATTACATACCGGACAGAAATCCAAATCGGCGTATCCTTCCCGAAATAAGCAACAATCGTGTTCACAAGCATGTATCGAATCGTACCTGATACAAGGCTTTTGACACCCCGTATAAAAATTAAGTTCTTGTTCTCGATATCTTAATGAATTGATTATTGGTTCAAAGTGCGACTCAATTGTTTTTGGTGAAACAAATATTTTTGATTGATTTTAAAATAAAATTGCAAAACAATTAAAGTAAAATGACGTTAAAGTAAATCTAAGTCTAACTTAAAGTAAAGTGCAAGTATTTAAAAGCGTGACGGAAATTAACAGGCACTAAAAGTAACTAACGCAAACTTAAATCTATCTAAAGCAAACTTAAAACGCAACTAAAACTTAAACTAAAGCAAGGCTAAAATAAATCTAAGGCTAATAAACTTAAAGTGCGGCTAAGGAAAATGGCGCGAAAAATAAAGCTTGAAAATTGAATTTAAATAAAAACAAGAAAATTCGAAATTATAAAAAAATGAAATAAATTCGCAATTAAAAACAAGATTCCGCAATTGACGAAATCTAAGATTTCGCAATTGTGAAAAAAATGAAATAAATTCGCAATTAAAAACAAGATTCCGCAATTGACGAAATCTAAGATTTCGCAATTGTGAAAAACAATGATTTCGCAATGTTAGATTTCGCAATGCTTAATCAAAGATTTCGCAATGCGAAATGAAGGCACAAATCCGCAATGACAAAAAGAGAACAAATCCGCAATAATTGCGGATTCCACAATTACGCAATACATTGGCCAAAAATTCGCAATAGGAAAAGGACCAAGAATTCGCAATAAGCAGAATTGTTCAATTCCGCAATTGGGAGAAAGATTCAATTTCGTAATGCTGCGAATGTCACAATTTCGCAACACTGAAAATGAACAAATTCGCAACCTTGGCTAGGGTTCAATTCCGCAACTTTCCAAGATGATCAATTTCGCAACTATGGAGGAAATTGCGAAATTTGACCAGAAGTTCCTAAATCGAATCAGCTTTCCTAAAAACTAGGAAAACACAAAAAGTACCAAAATAAGCTCAAAAATCTTAACTTTTGGAAGACAATAAGCAAAGTAAAACACCAATAAGCTAGATAAAAACCTTAGATCAATAACAAAACGTATGAAATCAACTAAATCAAGACACGGAAATTAAAAAGACTTAAACTTTATATAAAAAGAAGATGAAGAAGATTAAGATTGAAAACTTTAAATCAACACAAACAAAGATTTATAAAAAGAAGATGAACAAGAAGATTAAAAGCTTAAAGATTAAAGAACAAAATTAGAAGACTTACTTGGAATTTAAAGAAATTAAAGTGCAAAACAAGTATTTAAAATGACAAGTAATTAAAGGTGCATAAAATAAATGTGCAAGTAATTAAAAGGGTGGAAGAACTAGTGTCACTCTAGCCAACAAAGAAAAATGATTAACTAGCCTAATCTATATATAGGGGAGGATTAGGAAGCTTCCTCCCCTCCTTTATTTCCTCTTAACCGCATCTTTAAGTCCCTCCTTCTTAATCTCTTTGTTAATTGAACCATTAGTCCTTAAGCCTTTAAATCTTCTTTAATCTTGGACTTTAATGACTTTTGGTTCGGGATTTCTTTGAACTCGTCTTTTAATTTTTCAATAAATAAGACTCGAGTTCTTCGACTTTAGGTAAACTTCCGTCTTTTGACTTATTCTTCGATAAATCTTCAGAGTCGGTCTTGGACTTCCGTTCTTTTTGCACTCTTGACTTCTTGACTTCGTCTTTCGTCTTTTTCTTCAATAAAAGTCCGTAAATGCCCGTGAATTCCCGTGTTTTCTCCACTTTTCACCTTTTCGTCCTAAATCACAACAAAAACACAAACCACGCATAATTCCGACATAAAAGACACAAAATACACGTTTTGGCTCGGTTATTATTGTAATTAAGTGGTAAAAAGGATGGGTGTTTACACACCTATCAAATCCCCTACACTTGACCATTGCAATGTCCTCATGCAATGCATTAGTTACAAAGCACGTTTACATTTTTCATCATAATCAATCGACTTTGGCCTTTATTAAAGAGACAGAAAATTATAAACATTAAAAGTAAAGAAATCAAAAGCATACCTTTGGTTTTGGAAATGTCATGAATGATCATCATCCTCAAGTTTTCACTTTCTCCAAACCAAGCTTAAAAACGAGATCATTGTTATTATAAGTTAGTAGACTACCACGAACTAATGTGGGCCAATTACTCACTTAGACTCCCTTATTCCTAGGTGTATCTCTTATATTTTATTGTTGTCTTGAATGATCACGAGGATGCATTGTTGACTTATATCGATAGTTATTTAGTCCGAAAATAAGGTGAACGATTTAATCAATAGTTAGCTAAAGGACAAAATCTTTTAAAACTACTTCTCGGGACCTCATAAAGTTCATATCTTGGCATAACTCGCTTCACGATTTGAGACCTTTCTCGGACCGATATTTGGCAGCGACTTCATACTTCAAACCTTGAGAGACGTTCATGAAATAATGGTCTTCTCTTCACAATAGGAATTTCTTCACTTGAAGTTTTGAGAGATTCATACTTGGACCACGACTTCTTCATTTTTCTCCAATCTTTATTTTGGATTTTGATATACAACGATCCGCCTCCTTTTATGACTTGGATCTATTTATCCTCATACCTTGCTAGGGTCTTTTCGGATACACTTCTCCATGACTTTTGGGGAGTTTTTGCTTTTCGTCGTGTGTCTCGATCCTTCATATTGATTTTCGATAAATGATTCTTCACATCACTTTGGATTTTTAGCAACAAAATATAGCCCTCATGCCTTGTTAGGGCCTTTTCGGACTCGCCAATCTTCGCATCCCGCTTCAATAAGTTATGCCTTGGCTATGAACTCTAATCCATACCGAGCAACTTTTAAATGATCTTGGGCTAGAAGCTAAGTAACTTTTCAAATCGTAAAACCTTATTTATTGCAGATAAATTTATTAGCAAGCGATGGGAGAATAGGCTCATAATTAACTCACATAAATTCACGAAAGAATACCAAACTTATAATTGACTCTATCATCTCTCGTTCTCCATAATTTAAAACCTCAAGGAATGAGACTCGTGGATGCTTAGCCTATTAAATCAAAGTTTTGGGTTTTCGAGCGCCTATAGGATCTTGCACACTCTTAGACTTTTTCAAGTTTAGAAATCGTATTTTAAAGTTCCCTTGATAAACGACTCTCTAGGATCAATTATAGGAACTTGCGAAAAGTTCTTGTTCTTAACCCGTGAGAGTTAAGACTTTCGCGTTTTATAGCTCCCTATATAAAAGCCTAGCAAAACTTGACTTAAACATGGTAAGGATACTAGCTAGAGTAACTTAGATAAGTAAACTCGGGTTGAGTCAAAAGATTCACAACGTTTGAAAATTAAAACCACTTTATTAAACTTTTATTCTAGCAAAGAAAGAAAAATAACTATACAAAGGGAAAAACTAATAGGCCAAAATAGATCAAAAATTTTGAAAAATATCGAAAAATTGATTTTCCGGTTAAAATGAGGACAAATACAAGGAAAAGGCCACTTAACTTCGATAGAAATCCCCCCTACACTTAACATAAACATTGTCCTCAATGTTTAAGCATGCGGGAGTAAACTCCCCTACACTTAGGACATTGTGCACTTTGTTTAAATCTCGCTAAGGAAGAGACAACTAAAGAGATTCATATTTTAATATTGAGAAGATATAAAATAGTGAATCGAAAAGAGTTTAGGATAGAACCGGGAAGAAGTGAACACGGAATTACGGGTTGTCAAGAATCATCAAGAGTGGATCATTGAAGCTCGAATCCATGATTAAGAAGAGAGGGGAGGAAAGAAAACCAACGGGTCTCCCCTACACTTATGATAAAGAAAGCGAAAAGATAGATGCATGGGTTGCCTCCCAAGAAGCGCTTGATTTTTGTTAACCGAGTCGTGAGCCTGACTCGACCTTGATCATCATAGGAAAAAGTATGAAACATATCCACCAGGATCAAAGACATATTTTTCATCCATCAAATAGCACAAGCTTAAGGCGAACAAGGCAAGCCAAAGAAGAGTAGGCAAGGTTCCCTTAAGCAAAGACGGAGCATGGTGGAAGCAAGGGTGAAGTGGTGCAAGCAGATTTCCATTAGTTCCAAAGATATTTCCTTTTATTTCATCAGGTGGATACTGAGATGGCTTAAATATTTCAATACCGGGGTCGAACACCTTTTTCTTTAGGGGAAAATAGCACTCAGGCTCAGCAGAGTGTAAAGAAGATCCGCGAAGAAGCACAACCTCGTCCTCAGAAGGGGGACAAAGAGGTGTTAACTCATACGTGCTGCGGATATTGGTGTCGACCGGTTTCTTCTCCTTAGAAAGAATGTTCTTCAAATCCAAAGTAGGATCAAGACGGTAATCTTCAAAATCATAAGGAGGAGCATCACTCTCATGAGGGAAGTAAGTGTTGAGAAATTCAGAGAAGTCTTCCTCAAATGAGTAATTGTCCAAAGTAGGATCGAGTGATGGCGGAGGATCTTCAACATGTGAAGAATCGCTAAGAAAAGAGTATCAGCCTCATTTAAATCATCATACGTGGGCAGATCGGGATACTCAGAAGTAAGGTCATCATAATCATCTGAATCTGAGCTAGAATCATCATCATAATCATCAAAGACCGGTGGAGAATCATAAATGGGAGAAGCTTCCAAAGTAGGGAGAGAATCATCCACATTATCTTGAAACAGTGGATTATCGATGCAAGAATCGAATAGAGGATTGTTGTAGATGGTAAAATCATCGAGCACATTAATCATATTCACTGATTCTCGGCCTCCAAAGGATTTACTTGTAAGCTTCCCCATTTTAAAAACTTGTGCATCATCCCCGACTCTTAATATTAACTCACCTTCGGCCACATCAACTAGAGCTCGTCCGGTTTTCAAGAATGGCCAACCAAGTATTAAAGGAATACGAGGGTCCATTTCATAATCAACAATGACAAAGTCGACCGGGAAGGTAAATGTGCCAACTTTGATGAACACGTCTTCGGCTATACCAACGGGGTAAGCGAGAGTGCGATTTGCAAGTTCCAGAGTCATCTTTGTTGGAGTGAGGTCGGGTAATGATAGTGTTTTCCAAACACTCAAAGGCATCAAATTAATACTGGCCCCGAGATCAGCAAGGGCAGTAAATTCTTCAGTTTTGTTGAAAACGCAAGGCAACACAAAACGACCGGGATCTCCAAGCTTTTCCGGAAGTTCTTTAAGAATAACTGCAGAGCAGTTTTCATTTAAGCGTGTGTTGGCGAGCTCAATCAACTTTTCCTTCTTGTTAAGCAATTCTTTGAATGCTTTGACAAATTTTGGCATGTGGACAAGTGCTTCAAGAAAGCTAATGTTGAAGTTTATTTGAGAGATCATCTTCACATAGCGTGACACTTCAGAGTCATCCTTGGTTAGCATTTTGGTCTTGCCTAAACGAGAAGGATAAGGGATATTGGGTTTGGGTGGTGAAGGTGCATGTGTAGTAGGTAAAGGTTGAGATGTTGAAGGGTCCTTCCTAAATACATCGTCATGACAAGGCGGAGACGGTAATGGTGCACTAATACTAGGTGTAGGAGGAGTAGGGATAAATGGTGGTGGAGGAGGTGTAGATGATGGGGGTGGGATCGGTGGTCCTACGATGGTGACTCCACTACGGGTAGTAATAGCACTCACATTAGCTCGCGGATTTGTGACGGTGTTTGAAGGTAGAGAACTTGAAATAGAAGGTTGAGATGCGGGCAAGAAACTAGCCAGCATATTCTTTATATCATTTGTTTGAGTGCTGTAGGAGGATTGAATAGTATCTCGAAGCTCGGATCTAATGTCATTCCCTTGCTTGGTGATATCTCCTTTCAGATTGATAATTTGGCTCTGCAGATTCTTGATTTGCTCACCTTGGGTTCTCATGATGGCTTCAACATCGGGATTAATGGGTGGGGGTTGTTGAGTGGGTGGGTGATAAGGATTAGAAGCTCTTGGTGGGATTTGGTTGCTTCTAGTGTAGTTGTTGGCGGGGTTTTGGTTTTGAGGAGAAAAATCGGGTGAAAGGTAGTTGTTTGATCGGTAACTCAGCAGATTTCTATCCCCTTGAGGTCGAGCTTGGTAATTTTCCGGTGAATAATTACCATAAGCTGCATACACATTTTCCGGATTTCCTTGAGTTGAAGGACAATCGGTGTATGAGTGTGGACCGCCGCATGTTTCACAAGGAGTAGCAACAGCTTTAACTTGTTGTTGTTGGTTTGAAGCCAAGAGTTGCATACTTCTGCTCATTTCGGTCAACACGCGTGTGAGTTCGGTCATATCAGGGTTTGCTGAAGTGGAGGAAACATTGACTCTCGGGTTGTTCCTTGAAAAAGCAGAGGAATCCCAGTTTTTGTGGTGAGTAGTCATGTTCTCAATTAGCTCTCTACACTCCTCGGGTCTCCTTTTCATGAATGTGCCACCGGCGGCTACATTAATCGTATCACGATCTCGAAAAGTTAAACCGTTGTAGAAAGTATCAATTAATGTCACAGGGAGC
Organism: Glebionis coronaria; assembly: GCA_025667525.1. Classification (NCBI taxonomy): domain Eukaryota; kingdom Viridiplantae; phylum Streptophyta; class Magnoliopsida; order Asterales; family Asteraceae; genus Glebionis; species Glebionis coronaria. The sequence goes on along the minus strand of CM046876.1, from coordinate 512,642,461 downwards.
ATGTTGTGGTTTGGACAACGATCGATCAAGACATTATATCGTTCCCAAGCATCAAAAAGAGATTCATCGGGTTCTTGCATGAAACCGCTAATTTGATTGCGAAGGCTCGTGACCATGGATGGTGGAAAGTAGCGCGACAAAAAGCGTTGAGTCATGTCATCCCAAGTATGAATGGAATTCTTCGGGAGACGATCAAACCATTTATCGGCGTGATGTGATAAAGTATGTGGAAAGAGTTGTAGGCGTAGAATATCCATTGTGGCACCGGTGCACTTCATGCTTTGGGTGATTGAAATGAACTTGTCGAGGTGTTTGTTGGCATCATCATCAGGCATTCCTCTAAAAGGATTTCTTTGCACTTACTGAATCATGTGGTGCTTCAACGAAAACTCCGGAGCCGTGATTTCCATCGGCGCAATCGGTCCTCCTCGTCCAAACATGGTTGGTTGACAAAGCTCCTCCATGGTCCGAAGATCGGGCTGTGGAAGAACATTGTTGTTATTGTTGAGGTGCGGTGGATTATTGTTGTTGTTAACACCTGACCAACTTAAATCTTCTTGAGTCTCGGGTTCTTGATAATTAGAAGATCTAGTACGCATACACCTGAAAATGCAAAAGAAAAAGAAACCAAACACAAAAACAATATATATACACAATAAAGATAAAATCTTTTTGGATTTTTGAAAATTTTAATTTTTATGGATTTTTATCAATTTTTTAATTTTTTATGGTTTTTTTGAATTTTTTATGCAACAAAAATAACGCTCACAAGTGAACGGATCCTAAAAAGCAACGCATCTCTCACAGAAAACTGTTAATCTTCACGAAAAGAGCCGGCAGCGGCGCCATTTGATACAAGGCTTTTGACACCCCGTATAAAAATTAAGTTCTTGTTCTCGATATCTTAACGAATTGATTATTGGTTCAAAGTGCGACTCAATTGTTTTTGGTGAAACAAATATTTTTGATTAATTTTAAAATAAAATTGCAAAACAATTAAAGTAAAATGACGTTAAAGTAAATCTAAGTCTAACTTAAAGTAAAGTGCAAGTATTTAAAAGTGTGACGGAAATTAACAGGCACTAAAGTAACTAACGCAAACTTAAATCTATCTAAAGCAAACTTAAAACGCAACTAAAACTTAAACTAAAGCAAGGCTAAAATTAATCTAAGGCTAATAAACTTAAAGTGCGGCTAAGGAAAATGGCGCGAAAAGTAAAGCTTGAAAATTGAATTTAAATAAAAACAAGAAAATTCGAAATTATAAAAAAATGTAATAAATTCGCAATTAAAAACAAGATTCTGCAATTGACGAAATCTAAGATTTCGCAATTGTGAAAAAAATGAAATAAATTCGCAATTAAAAACAAGATTACGCAATTGACGAAATCTAGGATTTCGCAATTGTGAAAAACAGTGATTTCGCAATGTTGCGAAATCAAAGATTTCGCAATGTTGCGAAATCAAAGATTTCGCAATGTTGCGAAATCAAAGATTTCGCAATGCTTAATCAAAGATTTCGCAATGTGAAATGAAGGCACAAATCCGCAATGACAAAAAGAGAACAAATCCGCAATAATTGTGGATTCCACAATTACGCAATACCTTGGCCAAGAATTCGCAATAGGAAAAGGACAAAGAATTCGCAATAGGCAGAATTGTTCAATTCCACAATTGGGAGAAAGATTCAATTTCGCAATGCTGCGAATGTCACAATTTCGCAACACTGAAAATGAACAAATTCGCAACCTTGGCTAGGGTTCAATTCCGCAACTTTCCAAGATGATCAATTTCGCAACTATGGAGGAAATTGCGAAATTTGACTAGAAGTTCCTAAATCGAATCAGCTTTCCTAAAAACTAGGAAAACACAAAAAGTACGAAAATAAGCTCAAAAATCTTAACTTTTGGAAGACAATAAGCAAAGTAAAACACCAATAAGCTAGATAAAAACCTTAGATCAATAACAAAACGTATGAAATCAACTAAATCAAGACACGAAAATTAAAAAGACTTAAACTTTATATAAAAAGAAGATGAAGAAGATTAAGATTGAAAACTTTAATTCAACACAAACAAAGATTTATAAAAAGAAGATGAACAAGAAGATTAAAAGCTTAAAGATTAAAGAACAAAATTAGAAGACTTACTTGGAATTTAAAGAAATTAAAGTGCAAAACAAGTATTTAAAATGACAAGTAATTAAAGGTGCATAAAATAAATGTGCAAGTAATTAAAAGGGTGGAAGAACTAGTGTCACTCTAACCAACAAAGAAAAATGATTAACTAGCCTAATCTATATATAGGGGAGGATTAGGAAGCTTCCTCCCCTCCTTTATTTCCTCTTAATTGCATCTTTAAGTCCCTCCATCCTAATCTCTTTGTTAATTGCACCATTAGTCCTTAAGCCTTTAAATCTTCTTTAATCTTGGACTTTAATGACTTTTGGTTCGGGATTTCTTTGAACTCGTCTTTTAATTTTTCAATAAATAAGACTCGAGTTCTTCGACTTTAGGTAAACTTCCGTCTTTTGACTTATTCTTCGATAAATCTTCAGAGTCGGTCTTGGACTTCCGTTCTTTTTGCACTCTTGACTTCTTGACTTCGTCTTTCGTCTTTTTCTTCAATAAAAGTCCGTAAATGCCCGTGAATTCCCGTGTTTTCTCCACTTTTCACCTTTTCGTCCTAAATCACAAAAAAAAACACAAACCACGCATAATTCCGACATAAAAGACATAAAATACACGTTTTGGCTCGGTTATTATTGTAATTAAGTGGTAAAAAGGATGGGTGTTTACACACCTATCAGTACCCTAACCCGGTCGTTTTGAATGTCTTCTTTATTGCATAGTATGACGGTGGGAGCTTGAATCCTCTGATTGGGGGAAAGATAATTTGCAAAAACTCTATAATATCATTGAATATGGTATCGGTGATTTTACCTTTGGCCTTATAATGTGTAAACTTTGCCATAAAGTCTAATCAAGTCGCTTCTACACAACCAGGGTACAACGACTCATTGGCACTGCGATATAACTCTTCAAACTCGTTAGCTTGAGTCGGTCTGTTACTTGAGTTGGGAGGAGGTGGAGGAGGAATATAGTCCGAAGGAATATAGGTAAGATCATCAAGTAACGATGTCATGTCACTAATCAAAGGTTGTCTTGTGTTATCTATTATTGGTAGTGGTGGCGGTGGTGGTGGAGGAGGTGTAGGTGTAGGAGGAGCCGGTTCACCATGGTGTACCCATGTTGTATAACTATTGTCAAACCCGAATTTCATAACGTGGTTCGAAAGAAGGTCGATATGTACCGGGAGTCTTGTTCGACAACACTTGCATGGACATGTTATCTGATTCAAACTATTCACAAACTTCCTAGAATGCTTGACAAAATTGGTAAGACCCAATATAAATTCTGGCTCATGACGCTCTAACCGTGTCCAACTCTTATCAATGAGTACCATAACTGTGTTTTAACGATACATTTAGTTATTATATGCAACTTAATTAAAACAAGGAATTTTAAAAAATAATTATTATATATTTCATAAATAATAATATGTATTATATCAAATTATAAAAAATAATTATAAAATATATAATTATTATTTATAAAGTATATTACTATATAATAATATTTATAAAAGATATAACTATCAAGTATAGAAAATAGTATGTTCACCTAGTGCAACTATGGAAGGCAATCCTAACCCACCCTTTGAATGCTTCGTCTCATATATGAATGCGTATAACCGATTTACTATTTGAGAAAATTTCGACAGCATTTCCCCTCAACTCCCCAAATATGTGTTTAAAAACATATTCGTAGGATTAAAGGAGAAACACTGTCGAAATCATCTTAAATAGTAAAGCGGTTATACGCATTTCTATCTTAAATGAGACAAAACATTCAAAAAGCAGTCCCAAACATGGGACTTTCCGAAGTTAATTCCTAATAAATTAACTTCGGACGGGTTTTCTATAGGTTGATCAATTTCTGACGGGAATTTTCCGAAATTAATCGCTAAAATCCTAAAACATTCCTAAGGTTTAGTCCAATAAAACATTTATATCATATAATAAAAACAGCTTATCCTGATAAGCTTATCAGAATAAACTGTTTGAAAACAGCTTATCCTGATAAGCTTATCAGAATAAGCTATTTTCAAACAGCTTATCCTGATAAGCTTATCAGAACAAGCTGTTTGAAAACAGCTTATCCCGATAATCTTATCAGAATAAGCTGTTTGATAACAGCTTGACCCGATAAGCTTATCAGGATAAGCTGTTTAAAAATAGTTTATTCTGATTATCAGGATAAACTGTTTTCAAACAGCTTGTCCCGATTAACTTATTAGGATAAGTTGTTTTCAAACAGCTTGTCCCAATAAGATTATCAGGATAAGCTGTTTTCAAACAGCTTATCCTGATAAGCTTATCAGGATAAGCTGTTTGAAAACAGATTATTCGGATAAGCTTATCAGTTTATTCTAATAAAAAAAGTAGCATAAGGAGTGTTTGGTTGTGCGTTTAAAAATGTTAAGGATTGTTTGTATTTTCGTTTAACCAATAGTTTATAAACCCCGACGACATGTCGTCGGGGAAACCTAAATGAATAAATAAATAAATAATTATATGTATTATGAATAAGAATTTAAAAAACATACTTCTTAGCCGGGTTTGGTCGGGGTTGTTGGCGTCGGGCTGTGGTGGTTGTCGGCTGTGGTCTCGGCTGTGGTCGGGGTTGCGTCTCCGACACGTTCGGGGCTACAATAACATAAAACAAACCCATTTTAATTATCAATCATAATAAGATAAACTAAATTTTTTTATTATGAAATCAAAATCAAAAATTAAAATTACAACCTTTTAAAATCTGGAAAGATTGGATGTTAGAAAAAGAAGAAAAGTGGGAAAGATTGGACTCGTCGGAGTGGTGGCAGTCGTCGGAGTGGTGACAGTCAGCGGAGTGGTGGCGGAGTGGTGGCGAAGTGATGCACGTGTGCAAGTGTGGTGGTGATGTGGTGAGGTAGTGTGACTAGTGGTGGTGGTGATGATAATGATGGTGGTGATGGTGGTGTGGAGGTGATGGTGTTGATGATGTTAAGCAGCGAAGAGGAAGAGTTTTGTGGGTTTTTTTTATAAGAGTTATGAGAAAAGTGAAGCAGATCTAGTCAATAAAGGTCCAACGTTTCCCTGGCGACAATCCCTGGCGACATGTCGCCTGGGATACTATCTACTTTTGTCGTTTAGCCAAAAACGCGCGTGATTGAAACTTTTTGGAGGGTTGTGACAAAGTTTCCCTGGCGACATGTCGCCAGGGATACATTTGACTTTTCAACGCATATATACATACCTAATTTCTTTTGTCGTTTCTCCCAAACCTTCCCTGGCGACATGTCGCCAAAGAAACTATCCCTGGCGACAAGTCACCAGGGAAAGTCCAAGTTGTCGCAGGGGATAATATTTGTCAAAATAATATTTATTATTACTTATATATTATTATAATTAGTAATAAAATAATAATAATTATTATTATCTATAAAATAATTATTATTATTATTACTATTTATAAAATAATTATTATTATTTATAAAATAATAATATCATCCCGGTCAGTTTAATTTCTAAATTCATTCAGATTTAGTCCGTTTAGTTTCTCGATTTATTCTAATTCGGTAACCATTTAACATATAACGTTTAATAAATGCATACCGACTCATCCATTGAACATCTAACAAGTAACCAAGACATGTCGAGTCATCCATGGAACATCTAACGTGTAACCAAGACATGCCGACTCATGCTTTGAACATCTAACGTGTAACCAAGACATGTCTACTCATCCATTGAACATCTAACATGAAACCAACACATACCAACTCATCCATAGAACATCTAACGTTTAACAAATGCATACCGACTCATCCATTGAACATCTAACGTGTAACCAAGACATGTCTACTCATCCATTGAACATCTAACGTGTAACCAACACATACCGACTCATCCATTGAACATCTAACGTTTAACAAATGCATACCGACTCATCCATTGAACATCTAACGTGTAACCAAGACATGCCGACTCATTCATTGAACATCTAATGTGTAACCAAGACATGTCTACTCATCCATTGAACATCTAACGCGTAACCAACACATACCGACTCATCCATTGAACATCTAACGTTTAACAAATGCATAACGACTCATCCATTGAACATCTAACGTGTAACGAAGACATGTCGACTCATCCGTTGAACATCTAACGTGTAACCAAGACATGCCGAGTCATTCATTGAACATCTAACGTGTAACCAACACATACCGAGTCATCCATTGAACATCTAACGTGTAACCATCACATGTCGAGTCATCCATTGAACATCTAACGTGTAACCAACACATACCGACTCATCCATTGAACATCTAACGTGTAACCAACACATACCAACTCATCCATTGAACATCTAACGTTTAACAAATGCATACCGACTCATCCATTGAACATCTAACGTGTAACCAAGACATGTCGACTCATCCGTTGAACATCTAACGTGTAACCAAGACATGCCGACTCATTCATTGAACATCTAACGTGTAACCAACACATACCGAGTCATCCATTGAACATCTAACGTATAACCATCACATGTCGAGTCATCCATTGAACATCTAACGTGTAACCAACATATACCGACTCATCCATTGAACATCTAACGTGTAACCAACACATACCAACTCATCCATTAAACATCTAACGTTTAACAAATGCATACCGACTCATCCATTGAACATCTAACGTGTAACCAAGACATGTAGACTCATCCATTGAACATCTAACGTGTAACCAACATATACCGACTCATCCATTGAACATCTAACGTGTAACCAACTCATGTCGAGTCATCCATTGAACATCTAACGTGTAACCAACACATACCGACTCATCCATTGAACATCTAACGTTTAACAAATGCATACCGACTCATCCATTGAACATCTAACGTGTAACCAAGACATGTCGACTCATCCATTGAACATCTAACGTGTAACCAAGACATTTCGACTCATCCATTGAACATCTAACGTGTAACCAAGACATGCCGACTCATCCATTGAACATCTAACTTGTAACCAACACATACCGAGTCATCCATTGAACATCTAACGTGTAACCATCACATGTCGAGTCATCTATTGAACATCTAACGTGTAACCAACACATACCGACTCATCCATTGAACATCTAACGTTTAACAAATGCATACCGACTCATCCATTGAACATCTAACGTGTAACCAAGACATGTCGACTCATTCATTGAACATCTAACGTGTAACCAAGACATTGACGGGAAAACATTGGCGGGAAAATATTGGCGGGAAAACATTGGCGGGAAAATATTGGAGGGAAAACATTGAAGGGAAAATGTTAACAATTTCCCTCACTTTTTTAGCATAAAAGGAGAACCACACACACTCCTTATCATCACAACCACCAGCAGATCACACACACTTATCATCACAAACACATTGTTATTATGAAGATGTTGAATCATGAAGCTTTTCCGTGTACGTGTGGACGTGGAGATGTAGTTCTTCGACAATCGTGGCAAGATGATACCTTTAGTAGACAGTACTATGCTTATCCATGTTCAAAGGTGAAACCTTCAGTTTCATATGGATGCGGATTTTTTTTATGGAAAGACGAACGAGTCAGACTACTTGTCAATTCTCTTGGAGGTTCAATGAGCTTTTCTCCTCCAAGCTCTCCTTCAAGACCTTCAACGAGCTTTTCTCCTCCAAGCTCTTCTTTGAGACCTTCAAGGACTCCAATTTCTTCTCCAAGCTCTTCAACGTGTGCAAACTGTGTGCGCTTGAATGGAATGATAATGGTACTTGAGAGTACAGTAGAGTTGTACAAAAATTACGATAGGCACACAATGGATTCAACTTCACTACTTCACGACCTTTACGATGACATAGGGAACCTTAGTTTGAACTAGTTTGTGATGTGTTTTTTTCCGTGTTTACGAGTCTAATATCGTTGTAATATCCATGTTTAATTAAGCGCGTGTTTAAGTGTCCGTGACGAATAAAATTATGTTTAGGATTGTTTGTCTGTAAGTCTCCCATGTGATATTACAAAAGGTTTTATTTAATATTTGGAATAAATAAATATTTGTTTTATAAATGTCTCATTTTTATTATATAAACGTCGCAAAAATAAAATAACATCGGATCGATAGTTAAAATTATAATTATTTGGAATAAATAAATATTTGTTTTATAAATGTCTTATTTTTATTATATAAACGTCGCAAAAATAAAATAACATCGGATCGATAGTTAAAATAATAATTATTTGGAATAAATAAATATTTGTTTTATAAATGTCTTATTTTTATTAAATAAACGTTGCAAAAATAAAATAACATAGGATCGATAGTTAAAATAATAATTATTTGGAATAAATAAATATTTGTTTTATATATGTCTCATTTTTATTATATAAACGTCGCAAAAATAAAATAATATCGGATCGATAGTTAAAATAATAATTATATGGAATAATTAATAATTTTTCATAACAAGCAAAAACTAATTATATATATGACAGCGAGTTTCCCTGGCGACATGTCGCCAGGAATAAATTTGGCAGGTTATTAGCAAAAAATATTTATTGTTAAATACGATGGACGAAGTTTCCCTGGCGACATGTCGCCAGGGATAATTTTGGACAAAGTTTCCCTGGCAACATGTCGCCAGGGATAAGTTGGAGGGAAAATTTCGCGCTCTTTCATTTGGTATCTGATTTTGGACGGATTATCCCTGGCGACATGTCGCCAGGGAAACCCTAGTCAAACTTTGACTAAAAAAATAAATCTGCTTTATCGCCACGTCAGCGTTGTCGCCAGGGAAAATGAGTTATCCCTGGCGACATTGTGTCGCCAGGGAAACTCCGGTCACCTGTTCCCAGTTTTCTTGTATTGACATGAGTCACGGTGACTCATACATGAGTCACGGTGACTCATACATGAGTTAGTGACGAGGTCGCCGGAAAAGTGGGTTTCTTGTGAAAGTCGCCGGAAAATGATGGATGTGTTGTAAAAGTCAATGGAGAACTGGGTTTGTTATGAAACTCTCCGGAAATTGGTGGATTCTTGTGGATCTTGTAAAAAATGGTGGATTTGTTGTGAAAGTCGTCGGAGAACCGGGTTTGTTGTGGAACTCGCCGGAAAATAGTGGTTTTGTTGTGGTGGTCGCGGGAAGAAGGTGGGTTTGTTGTGGTGGTCGCCAGAAAAAGGTGGGAGATGAGGTTTTGTGGTGGTCGGCAGTTAGATGGTTGAGGATCGGGATCTATATATAATTTTTTTTTGTATGTGTGAAAAATAAAAGAAGTTATATGAAATGTGGGTTTAATTATAGTCTTTGGATCAATTTAAGATAGATGATGTGGATTAATCTATCAAAACTATATTAAATAAGGATATGTCATAGATCTTTATTGATTTTTCCATGTGTATAACCAACAAACTTGCATGGCAAGTATAAACTTTTAAGGACTAGAGAAAGGCATGATAATAGGTAACTCGCCTGTACAATAAATAAGGAATGTAATTAAGTTGCAAACTTCCAAGTCGGTGGAATCAATCAATTTATTTGAACTTCCAAGTCGGTGGCCCTATAAATATATGCATTACCTTCACCACCTTCACAACTATTTTTTTTTCATATATCTTCCATTCGTTCGTATATCGTCTTCACCACCTTAAAACAACTGATCAATTTTCCGATCTATATATTTGCAAAGGATTCTCACGATGATCATCAAGACTCTTAATACGAGATGTTGTGACAACAAAGAGCTCCATACCCTCACAAACGACCCGTATGTTCTGAATTTGTATAAGAAAAGAAATAACATTATCGTATCTGGTTTTCTTGTACGAGGCAGGACGAAGGATTATAAAAACAGCAGCCGGTTTGCACCATCACCTAATTCTAGCAACCTAGATCTTGGTTTTCTACCTGAGGATGCTCGAATTCTTGCAACTTCTGAGCAAGGAATCATAGTTTTTCAGAGTCCATGTCCTCAGAATTGTTGTTTCAATGTTCGGTATCATGTTTGTAAACCGGCAACTAGGCAAGTTTGGTCTTTGCCGAATCCAAAAACAAGCTACTTGACCACCCAGGTTGCAATTGTCATCTTGGGTTCGCAGCCATCATTGCATTATAAGATTATTCGATTATCTCAACATAAAAATGAAAAGTAAGTGTCTAGAGCTAACTGTTGAATTTAATGGAACTGTTTATATACGTATATATCTGGATGATCGAACAGATTATTATTTGGTTCTATAATGTCTTTCCTTTTGGTTAGATTATCTTGTAAATAGTTAGCATGCAAACATTCTAATCTCTTCCTAATTTACTTGTTACAGTGCGTTGATAAGGCATGGACAACTATGCGAAACCTATCGCTGCGAAGTATTTGATTCCGTGGAAGGTGAATGGAGACTCTTGGAGCCTTTAATGTTTCCTTATGGAGTTGGAATAATCAGTAATGAAGCACCGATCACCACAAGCAGCTCCGTATACATGTTATTGGATAACAATGAAATCTTGAAGTTTGATGTACGTTTAGAACAATGGACCACCTTGTTGCCACCTGCTGAAACCCTCAAATATGGATTACACACTTCAAGGAATCTCGTAAAGTATGGGGAGAAGTTGGGGTTCACTTGTAAGCCAGTAAATGGCTTTTGGGAGCTTTGGGTTTGTAATGACGATGAATCGTGGGAGATAGTACATGTGTTTGACGAGAATGAAGATATTGATCAAAAAGAGAAACTACAGGCCTTTTATGACTTAGACACAGCTGTCACCTTGAGTCGATACATGAATGAGATCGTCTATCACAGGTTTAAAAACATAAAGAATATCAACAAGGTCGTGTTGAAAGATAATTTTATGCCTCATGATATGTTGTTCATCCGATCAGATTTTGAGACAGTGATTATTAGGTGCGTGCAGGAAACCGAAAAATCAAACCTAAACCCAAAAAAAACCAAAGAACCGATACAAGAAAAACCGGAGATTGGTGCGGTTTTCGTATGTTTTTTCTTATGTGTTTTTTGTTTTTTTTTGTTTGGATCGTTTTTGTAATGCTTTGAAGATGTTGGTTTATGATGTATTTCAAATCGACTTTGTAATCCAAGTGCGGATGAGATTTAACTAGTTTTTGATCTTTTGAAGTTTGGATGTTAGATTAAGGATATCGGGTTTTATGACTTTATGTAGTCGAATTGGTAATTAAGTATATTCTGCATATATGGTCGTGTCATATTTGTCTTTCATTCTCTTTCAACCGTGTGCCATTTTCAATTTTATATGGACCATGTATATATGCCGTTTATTGTTATATGGAATGTACCTAAAGGAAAGTGTTTTGTGTTTTGGTTATAACATTTTTAGTCAGAGCCCATAAGGTTTATAAGTTGTTCTAACAAAATGAAATTCATGTTGTTGTTTTCCAATCTCTTATCTCATATATTTTCAACAAGTGACAAATGTATATTTAATAAATTGAAAGTGAGAAATGTATGTTTAACAAATTGAAATTGAACTTAATTAGAGAGCTTCTTCAAAAAGTAAAGTAGTACTACTTTTTATTGGTTAATTGGAAGCAAAATTCAAGTTCTTTATGTTAGGCTTAAAAAAGAAAAAATAAGCATACAAATATAGATGCTGATTTTTTTAAGTAACATAAAAAATGGGTATAAATTAATTATTTTTTATTAGAGAATGAAAACTTTACGTGGAATGAATCCATTTAGAATTTGTTATGAATTAGATGATAGCCAAAAGTTCAATATAGTCTCTTAATTTATAAAAGTCTTAATGAACACATCAACATCATCCAATCCACTTTCATCTTACGCTCCAAGATTAAAATAATAAATAAACAAAATCCCTCTCATCCCTCCTCAATAAGAATGCATCAACATTCGACACCTATCAACCACCACTGTCACCCACCACCGCCGCCGACCACCACCAACACCAACCACCACCACCAACACCAACCACCACCACCAACACCAACAGCAACCACGACCGGATCCACACTATCCCGATCAAATCCACACACCACAAAACCCTAATTTTTAGCGCTAAGTTTCATTATTGATGGATATACGAGACGAAATAGATGTCGATGATTGTAAGTTTTTTTGATTATACTTATTTTTATGGTTTTTTTTTCATTTTGATTATGCTACTCTAGGTAAAACACATGTTATGATTGCTGATGCATATCATGTGTTTGATGAAATAGCACAATTATAATCACATATGATTTAACAAGTTCTAATTTATGAATAAGCATTTTTATTGAAGTTTGGTCGTCTTTTGTGGTTGATAAGTTAATTTTAAAAATGGGACTTATGATTACAAAACTGAGACTATAACTCGTATACGAGTCGCTATGACTCATATATGAGTCGCTATGACTCATATATGAGTCACCATGACTCATATATGAGTCATAGCGACTCATATATGAAATTGTACCTATGTAAGTCTTTTTTGTAAGACGGGTAATAATATAGCCTCTTTTGTAAGAAAATCATAGTGACTCATATATGAGTGATTATGATGACTCATATATGAGTCATGGTGACTCATATATGGGTCACTATGATGACTCATATATGAGTCACTATGATGACTCATATATGACTAATGGTGACTCATATATGAGTGATTATGATGACTCATATATGAAACTGAAACATATATATTTTTTATTAAAACCTCTAGTACTTTACTAAAAAAAATTGTTTGTAGTTTCTAAAAGGGCCACCAACTCTTGGACCATTATCCGCCTCTCATTGTGAGGTAGATGAGTCTAATGAGGGTGATAATAAGGAAGAGGGGTATGGTGATGATGAGGAGTAGAAGGGGTCTAGTGATTCTGATGATGCGGAGTCTCGTGAAACGCAGTCTTGGTGAATTGTAGTTGGATGGTAAAACTGATGATAGTTGTAGTTATGTGGTCTTCTGTAAATGCTAAGTTATTTGAATTGATTGTAGTCGTAATATTATTATTTGATGGTTTCTTTTCATTTTATGAAATGTGTTTTTACATGCTTCTTTATTTAAGTAATTTATAATTTTGTTTTACGTATTTACTGGTTATGTTGTCTATTAAATCTGATCTAGAAAACATATATGCTTGAGTCACTATAAAATACATGTTTCACCATGACTCATATATGAGTCAGTATGAAACATATATGTTTCACCATGAATCATATATTCCCATAAATCATATATGATTCATAATGACTCATATATGAGTCACTAGTCATTTTTACAAAATATACTTATGATATCTTTTCAAAATCATCAGACATCATAATAAAATAACAAATCTGTTACTCAACAAATGTTTTTAACAGTTCGTCATCATAACAAAAAGAAAATAAAAAAAATCTAAACATAATAAAAAAAACGCAAAAATAATCAAGTAGTTGTTGTATTAGATTGTCATGTTTCTTGTGCTTCTTTTTCATATATGATTTGTTATCTCTCAATTGCTTCGTTTTTCTCTCCATATCTCTTTGTGTTTCTTTTTTATGAATGAGGTATCAAATCCCTTCTTCAGCGCCTTAAATCATACTTCTTCAGAATCACTTCAATATCACAGTTCTTCAAAACACAAAATATGTAGCGACAAAGAATGTAACACCCCACTTGGATAAATGGATCGTTATGTGTATTTATGGCGTGTCATCAAAGCATGCAAGGCAATGTATTAAACATTAACTGACCATACGGAAATACCGGAATCAAACATCGGTTGTCCAAACATAAGCTCAAAATATAAAGATTTAAATACTAAAAGAAAAGGACGAAACAGTGTCCAAACAACCAAAGTAATGTAATGTGTGCATACAAAAGAAAGAAGTCTGGATAGCTCCCATCCAATGCACGTACTCTCTTAGAATTCCTAAGATCGTCCCTGTGTACCTGCCGTTTGGAAACATGAAAGGAAACTACGGATGAGCATAACGCTCAGTGAACGGATAAAAACATGATAAGAATGCACTGAAAGAACTGGAATAAATGACAAACAATGAAGCTATGAGACTGATATGTATCAGGTAGTAGTACCCTGTATAAAATCTGAGAAACCTGGTTTATAAATACTGAAACTGAATTATTAACTATTAAATCTGAAAACATGCATTTACTGTATTTTAATTGCCAGAGCTTATATAGGTCACGTGCTGTAACAACCGTGCATGAATAACTGGAGGGGTGACCTCTTCATGCTGTAGAGGGGTGACCTCTAAATAACTGTAGAGGGGTGACCTCTAAATACTGTGTTGGGTGGAGGGATCAGCTCCAATGTGAAGGATGTAGAGCACACACCACATTCACCCTGATAACTTGTAAACTGATAAGCCTAGGATGCATCCATACGCCCCACTAAACATACTAATAAAATGGCCAAACTGAACATGAGTGGGACGATGCAGGATATCACTCTCCTGCATGTGAGTCACGACACCAGTGCCTCTAGTGCCGTGGTTACGGTACCTCCGTAACTAGTACATAAACTGGTCGTGCTTGTATATAATGCTCAGGAAACTTATTTAGTTTTTAACATGATTACTGATAAGCTTAAACACATACAGGGGAAAACATTTGGCTGCAGACGGGAAATCCTAATCATGCATAGAAAGGAATTCCTTACTGAAAGGACGGAAAAATCCGTACCTCGTGTCCAGTAACCGACCGAGATCAACTGACAGAAAGTCTACTCTGATTTCACGCGAGCTACATGAATAAGGGACACGAATAAGTAAACTGATATTCGTTTATTTAATTTTACTGATCTTATTGGCTTTTTATTTATTTATTTCTGAAATTATGTACGTATATTAACTGATAAATCTGAACTTACAATAATTCTTTCTAACCTACTAATAATTATGATACAACCGTGTTCTGGCATTATATTTATACTATAATAAATAACTCGTTAAAACATAAGATTTATAAATTAGAAAGTTTTTGTTGGGTCTACTAGATGTGGATCTTGAAGCCTGTCAGGAACAGTGAACGACTTCTGTAATCACATGTCTATTCACAGAGAGACTCTATACACAATATAAGTGCGGAATACAAATACTATAAAGAAGAACAGAATAACTATAATGACTTGATCCTTTTATAAGGATTTCTAATATTAATGATAACTAGAATTACGTTTGATGAAGGTGTGTCTAACCCTTCTGCCTAAGGTTCCTTTTATACTACAAGGAAACCCTAATAAATCATTAAACAAAACGTGTAAAACTGATATGCATATCCTTTCCTAACATATCTCATGCATATCCTAACAGAATAATAACTAAATAATAAAGGTTGACTTTAACTAAGACCAGGAGCACGACTTGCTCCTACTACTACTATGACCAGGAGGAACTACATACCTCCTAGTATACCTATTACAAATAACGATTCTAATGGTCCTAACAATCCTCCCCTAAACTTGAATTTGACCTGTTGAGTTCAAGTTTCCTGGTAAAACGTACAATAAAGCTTGAGGATTGGAACAGCAAAATAAACAGCAGCATCAGCAATAGAAGAAACAGAAGAACCGCTGCAACAAGGAACACTAGAAGCTTCTCCAAAGCTTGAAACAAATCAGCATCGTGTTGAATCTTTACAGCAACATGAGCAGATTTGATGAGCCTTTACCAAGTAGCTGCTCGCTCTTGGGCTAGCCAGTCTTTCTGGTGGAATAAGCATCACCCTGGGAGACCAGAACCCAGCCCAACTCTTAGAACGTGAATCAATGGTGAGTGGGGGTACCCTGATGATTTTAGGCAAACCATCACAGCCGTCAACGGATTTGATATGTCTTTACCAGAAGTCGTACCCTTCTGGACTCGCTAACTATTAGCAATGAAGCATCGGTGAGTTGAAAACCATATAGCTTTAAGAAAGCTATTATAGCTATCAACGGATTTGATAAAATCTTTACCAAGAGCCGTACCCCCTTGGATTAGCCACTTTTCAGTCTAGGAGCATGGCAAGTGAAAACCATCCAGTTTTGGGTAACCTGGAACGGATTTGAGAATCACACCAGGAGCCGTACCCTCAAGGTGAATCAACTCTTTCTTGTCGGTGAGACATGGTGAGTTGAGGACCATTTGTTGTGTGGACCAAGTCCAACACCAGATGAAACATCCAACCAGAACAAGTGTGAATCAGCAATAGGAACCCAAATTTTTGAAACAGTATAAGCAGATGGTATATTATTCACAAGTGTAAAATCTATGATTTGGTTAAAGTATAAGCAGATATTATATAAAAAGTATATTTTTTTAACTATAATGAATGAAAGTCACCAATCACTTTACATATTGGTGAAAAGAATTGCAATATTAACATATGAACATAAAACACAAAACAGAAAAACGTACAAACCAACCACATCACATACCAGACGCAGCCACCTTCTCAGCTTGCAATCGCGCTTGTATCCCTTCCACCAGTGTAGTCGCCATAGAAGACTCATTCCCGGAAGGGGTATTAGAAATCTTCAAGTGACAAGCAAGCATGGCCTCCATCGAAGCAATAGTCAACGAATAGTCCAAATCAGTGAGCATGAACACCATAACACCAGAATCCAAATCCAAAACATGCACACCATAGCCAGCATATAACTTCCATCTCGTGATAACCCATGTTGGCTGGTCCTTCCAGACACCAGAAAGAAGAGCATGTGGAGGGGAATCAAGCATCATTTTCAAATCAGCCCACATTCTCAGACCAGGCCAGGAGGGCACTTCACTAGGATGAACAGGCATACCAGCATCCACAAACCCATACAATGCCATAAGATCTTTACGATCCTCCCAAGACAAAATACCTTGCAAACCCGAAGCATACCGAACATAACCATCGCTAATGGTAATCCTATGGGAGACAGTACCAGGTAGAGTCGTGGAAGGCTTAACCGTCCAACCAGTAAGAGATCCATTACCCATTGGCAATTCTGAGTCACTATCGGAAGCTGCATCAATAAGATTTTCGGGAGCACGCTTCTCATAGGGAACAGACTTGCCACGTCTAGCACGTCTAGCCAACTGCTTGCGGATGGAACGGCGAGGAGTGGGAGCACCAGACAAGGGTTCAACCTTTACCTTTGCAGCCGGAGTAGGATCAACAGAAGTAGAATCAATACCTTTCCCAACCAAAGGATCAACAGTAGCTGCACCAGAAGAAGGAATAGGTTGAGGACCAGTCAAGGGTGGTGATGGCGGTACCATAGTCGGAGTAGCAGTGGTGGTGGTAGTGGTAGCATAGGTGGTGGTGGTGGTAGGACCTGGAGATGAAACAGGAGGAGCAACCGAAGGTGTAGGGGTGGTACCAACAGTAGAAACATCAACAACTGATGGAATAGCAGCAGAACCAAGAGGAGCATCAGATGTAGAACCAGGAGCAACAACAGGTTGAGAAGTAGGAACCACTCGTGGAGGAGGACGATAGATGAAACGCTCCGGAACAGGTGTGCTCTGACGCTTGATCATTCGTTCATATAGCGCCTTAAGCTCATCAAAATACAATGCCCGAACCCGTTCCCATGTCCAACCAACAGTGAAATGAGCAGCCCACTGATACTTGACATACCGCTGCATCAACTTTTTCTCCTCGGTTTTCGTCAAAGGCCTGTTCTTACGTTTTTCACGAAGTTGAGCAGCAAGCGCTAACTGTTGCTTACACATTAACACCATAGCTCGAGGAATACAATAATGCTCATTCACATCAGAACCCAAGAGATCAGTAAACTGTGAATAATCTGAGGTAAGAATAGTGAGCACCCGCATCCAATCGTTATCGTCCCAATGCATAGCATCATGCTGCAACTGTTCACGTCCCTGCTTCTGAAGAGCTTCCTCCTCAGCCCGAGCAGCTTGGTCAATCTCGGCTTGCAATCTTTGGGCAACCTCCTCACCCAACCTATCCTCCTCAAGTTGTCTGTGAGTACGCTTGCGAGGGGGTGAGGGAGCAGCAGTCATAGGGGCTTTCCCCTTTGGATCATGAGATGGTCCAGCAGTGGAACCAGCAGTAGTACCAGCAACATCTTTCGTTGGTGTAGGGGCAGCAGCAGGAGAAGGGATGCTTGATGAAGTATGAGGAATCGGTAGATCATCATATGACTTATCAGCAAACGCAACCTTGGCCAACAAATCCAAGCCATCCTCCACAAGATCTTGAACTTCCTCATCAGAATCAGACTGAACCACATGCTTCGTTCTTCGCCTCTGCTGCTTCTCCAAAGCTTTAATCCGGGCAGCCACGGGAAGAACAAATTCCCTGGTAAGTTTACGATGTTGATTCAAATCTGCCTCCAAAGAAAGAATCCTTTCATGGTACCTATGCATTAGATCAATCAAAGAAGTAAGTGTAGCAGGCTCCTCCGCTTTCCCACCAAGAGGACTTGGGTCTGGGAAGGCTTCATTGGAACAAGAAGCAATAAAGGGGTCATCATCATGAGCACGAGAACCAGAAGGCTTATCAGAAGAGTGAGGAACAGGACTAGGAGGGGGAGTATCCACAAATGGAGACGAATATGGCATCAAAGAGGGGGAAGCCTTGGAAGTGGATGGCCTTTCAACCACCACTTCCTCAACCGACTCTTCCACAACCACATTCGGTGCACCACTAGCAGGATGCTCCTCCTCCATTGGGTCATCACCTAATTGAGGTTCCTCATCGGCTTGGTCAATCGGAGGAACAACATTAGAAGGACCTTGGGCAAGGCCCAGCATAGCATCAGTAAGGGGCCTCCAAACCCCACTAAACCCATGAGCCATATTTTAGTAAACTTTAGCAGTAAGCTTGGGGGTCTCATACTCCTCCCTATCACGAGGTAAACACACAAGTATCTGCTGTAAAAACCTAGGATACATTAAAAATTTCTTCCTAGAACCGGTAATAGACAGATTGCTAACCATCCCATCAAACAAATAACGAGAGAAATTAAACACCCTACCCTGTGCTATGCAGATCAGACCAGTAGCCAAAGGAGTGGGAAAAGCATCCTAACTCCCAGACTTGGGGCTTAAACAAGGAATCAAAAAGTGCACTAGAATCTTCCACTGGGGGGAAAACCTATTCTTTTGGAAGTTAAACTTCCCCTCATGATTATACCCAATAGCAGCCATCCCCTCCAAAACCTCAGCATTGGGGATGGAAACAACACCACCTTCATCTTGAAGATGAAGGGAACTCCGAATAGAAGCTTCAGTAACCACATAAGAACGTCCATCAATGGTAGCATGGAGTTCACGTGGACGACCAACCACAACCACAAGTGTAGCAGAATCCCAAAACTAACGAATCACACTATCATAAACAATGGGGCACACAGTAAAAGCATACCTGAGGTTAGAAGCCTCAATAAACTCCAGAATGTCTGTGAAGTCATCACGTTTAGGACCATCTCCTAGATAAGCGACCTTGTTGTGAGCGGGTTGGTAGACCAAAGCAGCCATTGATGTTAATCAGAAGGAATAGAAGATGAATTATTAGGGTTTGAGAGAGTAGGAGCGTGCGTGTGTGTTATGATTGTGATGAATGAGTCAAGGGGGGTAATTGACCATAAATAATGGTCTAGTAACTATTCATTGACCCCTAATAATGTGGGTTTCAAATTAGGCAGTTAATGCAAAGCAACCACTTGCCCCTTATAACATTATTTGCAAATCCCAATTTACCAAAGTTAAATAAGAGGATATATACCAGAATTTGCATGCGTTGACTAAAAGTCAAAACGCATAACGGTCAACACTAGAAGCATAATGTGGTCAACAGAAGTCAACAAAGTGAACAGTGTCCCAAACCAAGACTAGAAGCCAACCATAAGTGACTAGAAGCCAACCAGCACTTGACAAATAAGGATTTTTATCCACTAGAAGCCAACCATAAATGACTAGAAGCCAACCATTAAGGAAGACAACCACCAGAAGTGAGCAAAATCCTCCACTAGGAGTAACACACACCACAAGAACCCAGTCAATCAGTTGTTAAAATCTACCAATAAGTTAAAATGTGCAAGAAAATATGTACACTAAGCCTCCGCTTAGGCTTAGCCTCCCCTCAATCCTAGGTCTCAAGGATTGACCATCCTAATGTGAACCACCAAGTGGTTGAACCGAGGACCATCAAAGGCTTTAGTCAACAGATCAGCAACATTATCATCCGTATGAACCTTAAGAACCTGTATCAACTTCTTCTCATTGGCATCCCGTATAAAATGGTACCGAATTTCAATATGTTTTGTACGTTGATGAAAAACAGGATTCTTCACAATGCACATAGTGCTTTGGTTTTCAATGAAAATTCTGGTGTTGATAAAATTGAACCCATAATCCAGCATCTGATTTTGGATCCACAAAACTTGTCCACAACAGCTAGCAGCAGCAACGTATTCATCCTCTGTTGAAGAAGTAGCTACGATCGTCTTTTTCTTGCATTGCCATGAAATAAGTCTTCGACCCAAAAACTAACAACCACCAGTAGTAGATTTTCTGTCATTATTAGCACCTGCATAGTCACTATCACTATATGCTTCAAGAACAAAAGGTGATTCTCTAGGATACCACAAGCCTAGCTTGGGTTGAGCCTTGATGTACTTGAAAATCTTCTTGACGGCATTCAAGTTAGAAACTGTTGGAGCCACCTAATGTCTAGAACAAGCACTTACTGCAAACATGATATCCGGACGTGATGCAGTCAAATACATGAGTGAGCCAATCATGGACCTGTACATGTGAACATTTATCGGAGGATCTGGCTCATTCTTGAGTTTGACTTTAGCAACTTCATAAGGTGTTGTTGCTGGTCTAAGAGGATCCATATCAAACTTCTGAAGGATCTCATGAACATACTTATCTTGACTTATAAAGATTCCATCCGACTGTTTCTTGACTTGAAGACCAAGGAAAAATGTAAGTTCTCCCATAGCACTCATCTGAAATTCGCCTTCATCAGTTGTTCAAACTCATCACACCATTCCTTTCTAGTAGAACCAAAAATAATATCATCCACATACAACTGAACAAGGATAATGTCCTTGGTATTCCTTTTAAGGAATAGTGTTTTGTCAATGGTTCCTCTTCGATAGCCATGTTTCAACAAGAAAGTTGAGAGACGCTCATACCAAGCTCTAGGAGCCTGATGAAGTCCATAAAGAGCTTTGACCACCTTGTAAACTTTCTTGGGGTGAAGTGGATCTACAAAGCCCTTAGGTTGAGTGACATAAACTTCCTCATCAATCTTGCCATAGAGAAATGCACTCTTGACATCCATCTGAAAAACTGTAAACCCCATACCAAGCTCTAGGGATTCTGAGTAGAACCTGTGAGTCATCCGGAAGTTTAAAGTCTTTGGATAACACAAGTGCATCAGTATCCATAAAGAGGACAAACTGCTTCTTGTCACAAATCTGAGAGACAGATATCAAGTTGAAGTGTTGAAGTGCTTCCACATAGTAGACCTGCTCAAAATTAAGATTGGGCGTCTGAATTGTTCCTTTGCCAGTGATCCTGCCTTCACCTCCTCCAAAATAGACCTTTCCGCCTTGAAATGGTACAAAGTTAGATAGAAGACTTTTATTTCCTGTCATGCTCCTAGAGCATCCACTATCAACAATTCCTAGAGTAGGATCTTGGTATGGAGTAACCTATAACAACAAGATAATAAAGATGAAAAAGTTAGTGTCTTAAGGGGACCCAAACCTTTTCAGGTTTGAGCCTGCCTTGTGGATCTTTAGAGGATAGCCAAGAAGATTGATGAGATCCACCGTTGTTCTTTGATTGCCTATTCATCATATTGGTATTATTGTTTGACCAAGAACAACCTGCTGAGGGCTTAACAGCAGTTACCAAATTTCCCAATCCAAAATACATGTGGTCAAAATTATTTGCATAATTTGGATTAAAATTCTGAAAATAGTTACTGGTTGGTCTATTTGATGTTAATCCAATGTTTCTCCAATGATTAGAAGCTAATGGGGAGGTCCTTCTAGAAGAAGAAAACGATTGAGCACTTTGGTTTAGTCTTCTAGTAGAATATGGAACAACTCCTGGTGGACCAGGAGCAGGAAATGCTTGATGAACAGAAGAATGTGTGTCATAAAAATCACAATCTTTAATCAAATGAAATGCACTCCCACAAACAAAACATGTTTTAAACGACCTTTTATTAGAATGACATTGTTTCATACTGCTAACTTTATTACACACAAATTCTAGGAGAACCAATCTTCCTAGGACTCAATAAACCAGGACTAGACACTGTTGAATTAAAAGCATCTCTCTCTTCACACTTCCTAGCACCAGTAGCAGCATGATCATTCGACTTGGAACTTGTAGGTCTCGACTCTTCACTTGAACCACTTGATGCAGAGTCACTGGCTTTGTCACTGAAAGTACACGAGACAAAGTCATTAGAATTAGTAGAACTTTTTGGGGACTCATGCATCTGTGATCCATCCAAGTCATTATGCCTAAAAGTGGGCATGAAAGTTCCAGTAAGAGGTGCAGGGGCAGCATGCATTTCTGCTGCTGGTTTAAACCTATTGTAATTAGGTCCTCCCTCTTCCTCTTTGTCGGGATCAAAGACACTCGAAAAAGATAAATCAAACACATCTTCTGAATCAATATATTTATCAAATCCTAACCCTCTTTTAGTCCTACCAGACATGCTACTATTGATTAATTTTTAAAGATTTTTAGGTGCCTTTTGCCATTTTTCAAATCTCAAAAGTGTAGCATCTAATCTTTCTTTCATCTCTTGTTTTTCTTTGATACTCTCATCTTTTACCTTTTTTGTGTATTTAAGCATATTTTTTGTGTTTTCTAAATCAATGTTCAGTATCCTAATTTATTCTCATACTCACGTTGAGTATCTTGAAGCCACCTCTTTTGTTTTTCCAATGTTTTTAAAGAAGCCTTATAGGCTTGAACCTCTAAAAAATACTTATCATTCTGATCATTTAAGTCATTATATTGGGACAACAATTCTGAATATTTATCATGACAACCAAGAGGACAATGTTGTACCTGAGGTGAAATGCCCATAAGAGCAAACTCTTCTGCTTCCTCTACATCAGATAGATCTCCAGCAATCATGGCAAACACGTCAGTAGAGGGCTCAGCAGTTTCCAGTGTAGTAGTCTGATGATCATTCCAGTTGACCATAGAGTCAACAGACACCAATGCCTTCTTGTCATCCTTTACCTCCTGAATCTTAAAAGCTGAATATCTGCTCTTCTCCTGGTCATTCTTGTTAGGGCATTCCCTTGCAAAGTGACTGTGCTGCTGGCAGTTATAGCATCAAACCTTGCTTCTGTCAAACCTTGCTGGCTCTCTTGGGTTGTAATTAAATTTTCGACCGGCTTTCTTCTCAAACTTGTGAACCCTAAGAGTGAGCATGGCCATCTGGCATTTGAGATCCATTTCATCCAGGTCAAGTTTATGAACCTGTTTGAAGTCATCAAAAGCAAGTTGCTGTTGAGCATCAACGTCAGCAACAAAAGAGTGAAGAACAGCTTCTACCATGCTACCAGACTTGGCTATTGGTTCAGGAGTAGAAGTATGCTGAAAAGTATGTTGAGAAGACACAGTATTGCTTGGGCTACTAGCATAAGACATGGGACTGGATCCCATAGAACTCACAAAGGCAGAGTTAGCAGGAGTAGGAAAAGAATCACTTGAATATCCCCTCACATGAGGCTCAAAAGTTTTAAGCTTATGAAATAAATCATCAAAATTAAGATAGTCAAGCCCACCTTTTGCTTTGAGAGAGATTACCACCTGATTCCATGAGTAGGGTAAGGCTCTAAGAAATCTTGCATTGATATCACCATCGTCAGGTTTCGACCGAAGTTGATTTAATTGGCTCAATATCTTTTGGAACCTGTCATACCCTTGATGGATACCTTCAGTTTCTGAGATCTTGAATTCTGTGAATTCATCTCTCAGCATGTATCTTCGCATTTTTTTTGACTCCTCATTCCCACCAAACCTTGCTTTTATGCCATTCCAGATCTCTCTAGCATCATCCAAATGATAGAAGTCACCCATGTGATCATCAGGAAGAGATTGAAGCAAAATAGTTTTTGCTTTGACCTCCTTCTGAATGGCTGTGATTTCTTCATGAGTTTTAGGGTCAAGAAGAGTAATATTACCATTCTTGTCTCTTCCAGTCAACTTCCTGCTGTTCCTATTCAGAATGATCTTCCAAAGGTCTTGATCAGTGTTGGTGATCCACCATTCCATCTTCATTGCCCAGCTATCATACTCATCCTTTTTCATAAGAGGAAACTTACCATTGGTGTTGGAAACCGTAGCAACGATTATTTGAGGTTGTAGAGTTTTAGGAGTACTATCTTCTCCTGTTTGAGTAGAACTTGAGGCAGACATGATTAAACAAAAATGTTAGTAATGAGAAAAATTGATTCTTCTTGTGCAGAGACTCTCCCAAGCTCTGATACCACTTGTTGGGTCTACTAGATGTGGATCTTGCAGCCTGTCAGGAACGGCGAACGACTTCTGTAATCACAAGTCTATTCACAGAGAGACTCTATACACAATATAAGTACGGAATACAAATACTATAAAGAAGAACAGAATAACTATAATGACTTAATCCTTTTCTAAGTATTTCTAATATTAATGATAACTAGAATTATGTTTGATGAAGGTGTGTCTAACCCTTCTGCCTAAGGTTCCTTTTATACTACAAGGAAACCCTAATACATCATTAAACAAAACGTGTAAAACTGATATGCCTATCTCATGCATATTCTAACAGAATAATAACTAAATAATAAAGGTTGACTTTAACTAAGACCAGTAGCACGACTTGCTCCTACTAATACTATGACCAGGAGGAACTACATACCTCCTAGTCTACCTATTACAAATAACGATTCCAATGGTCCTAACAGTTTTTAAAGTAATATAATTCATATAATAAAATTATACCCTTTTTAAATATTAAAACTATTTTAATTTAGCTCATTTAAAATATAATTTAAGACATTCATAAAACAATTAAAAAAAGTATAATATCTAAATCTTCGTTTTATATGTTTAAACTACATCCCGAGCCTACCGAGATATCCCATCTCGGTCACACTAAACAAATCAACAAACTATAATTAAATCTGCCTATATGAATTTGCGACAGAATCTGAGTCACTAAAAGTGTCGCTAAAGCTGCTGTTTAAAAACTGTCTGAAAAGCAATTCTATGACAGAAAAAGTGTCACAGAAAACTGTCGCTAATCTTAAAACAAAACCTCCATTTTTCTGTCTGTTTTTACCACTGCTGGAACCCACGTTCCCACTGTTAGTTACGTTTTCCCACTGTTTCAGTAAACCAAATGCACCCTTATTTTCTGGAACAGCCCGTTTGGGCTTGTTTCGAATGTTTTAGTCGATTACAGCCCGAGCCGCCCCTGTGTGGGTCACGGCTGGGCAGAGAAGAAACCTACCGAGACCTGTTTGGGTCTCGGTTTTCGTAAGAAAACACACCCGACACCCCCTTTTATTATATAATTAAGACTTGATCTTTATAAGCTTTAAATCAAATGACAAATCGTGGTCTATCAGAATTAAGGAACGAGGGTGATTACCTTATGATGATGAACAAACAGTGGTGATTACACACGATTTTATGATGAAGACTTTAATCCGAATTCCCTTTTTTCCTAAACCCGGCGGCCACTCTACAACAACTTGAAACTCTAATGTTTTTTTTATTTTTTTTCGTCTGGGAGAAGGGGGTTAAGTCCCATTATTATTCTTTTACAATGGGCTTGGGCCAAAAATTTTCTTTTCTTTTCTTTCTTTAAACCAAAACCGGCCATGGGCCTTCTAAAACTAAGTTTTCATTTTTTTATTTTTTTTTTTACATTTATATTTATTTACGTATGTTCGTATTTAATTCTCGCGTTTTTACTTTCCTTACGTTCCCGCGTTTGTTTTCGTCAATAATTAATACGTAAATAGTTTAAATAATTAAACCGCGTATTTACATTTTCTGATTTAAATACGGGTTTTACAATTCTTCCCTTCTAAAAAGAATAATTCGTCCCCGAATTAAGGATACGGCCGTACTGGTTTTACAATTCTTCCCCTCTAAAAGAATAATTCGTCCCCGAATTAAGGATATTTAAGCTGACAGGGGTAAAAGTTGAAAATGCTATTGAGCTGAAGTTATAAAAGCTGAAAAGACATACCCGAATCAAAAACTGAAAGTGAGGATAAGAAGTCCGTATATAATCATCTGTTTCCCAAGTGGCCTCCCGCTCGGTATGGTTCCTCCACAGGATTTTGACGAAAGGAATGGTCTTCCTTCTCATAACTCGATCCTGGCGATCTAAAACTGCTTCAGGTTCCTCAATATAATATAGATCATCCCGAATCTGATCGAGTGGATAATTTACTTTGTGAAGCTCATGATAGTTGTACCCTCTGAGTAATGATACATGAAACACGTTGTAGACGTGTGAAAGCTGAGGTGGTAACGCCAACCGATTTGACACTTCACCGATACGTTCAAGGATTTCGAACGGTCCGATGTAACGAGGGCTGAGCCTGCCTTTGAGGCCAAAACGTCTGACGCCGCGTGCGGGTGATACTTTGAGGAACACACGATCCCCAGTCTGAAATGATAGATCTCTGCGATGCTTGTCAGCGTAACTCTTCTGGCGAGTACGCGCTTCTTGCAGCTTTGCCCTAGCAATGGCGACCTTTTCATTGGTCAGTTCTATTAATTCTGGTCCTTCAATCAACCGTTCTCCTACTTGATCCCAACAAATAGGAGCACGACATTTCCTGCCGTATAACATCTCGAATGGAGCACGCTTGATACTAGCATGCCAACTGTTGTTGTAGGCAAACTCGACCAAGCAAATATAGTCATCCCAGTGTCCTGTCCATTCTAATGCACATGCGCGTAACATGTCCTCCAAGGTCTGGATGGTACGCTCTGACTAACCTTCTGTCTGCGGATGAAAAGCTGTGCTGAGCTTGAGCCTAGTTCCCCAAGCTTTATGCAAACCTTCCCAAAAATGAGAAGTGAAACGTGGGTCCCTATCCGATATAATTTCTGAAGGTGTACCGTGTAATCGTACAATCTCCTCGGTGAATAGTTTCGCTAATTTACTGACTGCGAAATCTTTACGAATAGGAATGAAATGTGCTGACTTGGTCAAACGATCGACAATATCCCAGATTGCATCATGTCTCCGCTGAGTCTGTGGTAGTCCGGTGACAAAATCCATCGAGATCTTGTCCTATTTCCACATTGAAATATCTAATGGCTGGAGAAGACCACTGGTACGCTGATGCTCTATCTTAACCTACTGGCAGGTTAAGCATTTAGACACAAAAGTTGTGACATCCTGTTTCACGCCGCTCCACCAGAAATGCTACTTAAGATCGTGGTACATTTTAGTGGAACCTGGATGGATAGAGAACGGAGAGCTGTGAGCCTCAGTCAATAAGGCTTCTCTGAGAGCAGGGTCTTCTGGAACGCAGAGTTGGGTACCGTGCCATACGATACCATCGTCATCGATGCGAAATTCGGTCTGTTGGTCAATGTTCTGGACAATCGCCCAGATTTCACCATCATCCTTTTGTGCGGCTTTAATCCTAGAGAGTAAATTTGGTTCTACCCTGAGACTAGCCCAGTATCCCCTCTGTCCGCGTACTAAGAGCTCAAAATCATACCGCTCTAAGTCCCGAATAATTTCTTCCTGAACTTTGATGCCATTTATCATTCCTGACTTTCTGCTAAGGGAATCTGCTACTACATTTTCTTTACCTGGGTGATACTGAATATTAGTGTCATAGTCTTTCAGCAGTTCTAACCGTCGCCGTTGTCTCATGTTCAGCTCTCGCTGGGTAAATATGTACTTGAGACTTTTGTGATCGGTGAAGATATCACACGACTCACCGTATAAATAATGCCTCTATATTTTAAGGGCGAAAACGACTGCTGCGAGCTCTAGATCATGAGTAGGATAATTTTTCTCATACGGCTTCAGTTGACGCGAAGCATAAGCAATGACTTTCCCATGCTGCATAAGAACACAGCCTAAGCCCTTTCCTGAAGCGTCACTGTAAATCTGATAACCACCTGTAGCAGATGGAAGAGTAAGTATCGGTGCTGAGATCAATCGATGCTTGAGTTCCTCAAAACTCTTTTCTCTCTCCTCGGTCCATATAAACTTCTCACCTTTTCGCATAAGTTGGGTCAAAGGTAACGCCAAACGTGAGAAGTTTTCCACAAACCTGCGGTAATAACCCGCCAACCCAAGAAAACTACGTATCTCTGTGACAGATGTCGGTCTCGGCCATTTGTGATAGCCTCCACCTTTGCAGGATCCATAGTGATTCTTTCTGCAGAAACAATATGACCTAGAAACGCCACTGTATTCAGCCAAACTCGCACATAGAAAATTTAGCATAAAGCTTTTCTCGTCTGAGAATCTGCAAAACTGTACAGAGATGCTCCTCATGTTCCTCTTTAGATTTGGAGAAAATAAGGATATCATCGATGAATACAATCACAAACTTGTCTAAGAATTCGTGGAAGACTCTGTTCATCAGGTCCATAAATACAGCGGGCGCATTCGTGAGACCGAATGGCATAACAACAAACTCGTAATGACCGTACCTCGTGCGAAAGGCAGTTTTGGATATATCCTGCTCTTTTACACGCAACTAATGGTAGCCTGATCGTAGATCGATTTTGAGAAGTGCTTGGCACCCTGAAGCTGATCGAATAAATCGTCAATACGAGGAAGTGGATAACGGTTACGAATAGTGAGCTTATTCAACTCACGGTAGTCAATACACAATCGCATACTACCATCCTTCTTTTTGACAAACAAAACTGGCGCGCCCCAAGGTGACACGCTTGGACGAATGAAACCCCTTTCTAGAAGTTCCTGAAGCTGATCTTTCAGTTCCTTAAGCTCTACAGGAGCCATACGGTAAGGAGCTTTAGATACTAGTTCTGCACCTGGAATGAGATCGATACCAAATTCTACCTCTCGCATGGGAGGTAAGCCTGGGAGTTCCTCTGGAAAGACATCTGGAAAATCTGACACAACTGGCTGATCATGAATTGAAGGTGTCTCAGAAGTCGTGTCATGAACTGTAGCTAGGAAACACTCACAACCATGGTGTAGTAAAGTACGGGCCTATAAAGCTAAAATGATCTGAACATGTTTTCCTGGTAGGAAGCCCCGGTGAATATACTCTGGTGTCCGGACATCACCAAAGATGACCCGGTGAGCATGACAATCTATGGTGGCACGATGAACCGACAACCAATCCATACCTAGAATAATATCGAATTCGCACATATCTAGAGGAAGGGCACTGACTGGACAGATTTTATCATCAAACTCAAGAGGGAGATCCTTATACACCTGGGTAATGAGTACAGAATCTCACATGGGGGTAGATATACTAAGTACACTGTCTAGTGGCGCAGGGGTCATGTTTATTCTAGCAGCATATGAAGTAGATATAACTGAGTGTGTGGCGCCTGTATCAAAAAGCACGCAGGCAGACTGTCAGTGTATAAATAAAATGTCAGTAATTTTACCTGTGGTCTTATTTGCTTGCTCACGGGTAGTAGTGTAGACACGACCAGTGGTTTGTGGTATTGGTGGTGGTGGAGGTAAAATCTGATGAATCTGGCTTGAGGTACCGACAGCATCCCCGCTCTTGCAGTCCCTCTTCAAATGGCCCGACTGACCACACTTGTAGCAACTACCCGTACCATGACGACAAGGTCTCGGGTGTTTCTTCCCACATGTGATGCAAGTGGGATAAGAATACCCGGTAGAAGCAGCTCTGGTTTGCTGAGAACCTGATTTACGAAGATAAACACGTGTCACGATTCTGATAACATAACTGAAATAAGGCTATTTGGCGGAAATTTAAAATTACCAGGATTTGCCGGTCGGGCAAACTGCTGACCTCTGTTGTTTTGGTCACGCCCCTGTCCAGCATCTCTGTTGGAATATACAATAATTTAAGACCTGTTTTACACGATAGTCTAGTAATTCTAGAGCTTAAAGAATCACCTGTAGTTGCCAGATCAGTTTGAGCTGCCACGGTAGTTATCACCACCGCTCCTCTTATCTGATCGATTACGGTCATAAGACTGACCGTGGTTTATGTAGTTCTGATGTGGAGTAGCCGATTGTGATCGGTCTCCTCCTCTGTGTCTACAATATTATAATATGATAAGACATAACATATAAGTTGACAAGTAATAATCAAAGTTAAATTGTTTAAGTCTGTTGGATGAGATGTACCTCTTCTCAGGACGCTCTACATTCTCGAGCTCATCCCTCTCGAAAAGCATCTCAATATCACGAGCTGCATTAGCTACTTGTGACACATTAGTGAATGTGACACTCACCATCCTATCTGCAGTCCTAGAGTTAGAGCCCAGCGAAATTGCTTCGATTGCTCCTCTACGGTACCCGCAACCTCCCTTAGGAATCCAGCCATCCTGAGGTATCGTCGCATGAACTCTATACTGTTCTCGCCATGATTCTGACGAATGACGTGGAAGTCCCTCTTCAGTTTAGCTTGCTCAGCATGCGGGAAAAACTGGTCATAGAACATCGTCTTGAAACGTGCCCAGGCCAATGCAAGCTCCCAAGCATCTCCCCCATTGGACAGTTTCTGAGACCTCCACCAATGCAGAGCAGGACCCTCCAATTTGTAAACTGCAAGCCTAACCTTGAAAGCATCACCACAACCCATAGCTCCAAAAGTTTTCTCTACATGATAGATCCAGTCTTCCTCGTCAGTTGGAGCTACAGTCCGTTCAAAAAGTCGGGGTTTCTGTTTGTTAAACAAGTCTAGCGATGTGGCTAAAGTGGCAGGTGGTGGAGAGGAGGGTTGTTATTCTGCTGGGGTCCATTTTGATATTCAGCTCGGATCTCATCACGAATTTGGGGTAACATGGCTTGTATAGCAGCCTGAACAGCAGCAGCAATAACAACTGCGTTAGGATCATTCTCGGTTTCGCGTCTGGGTGGCATCTGAAAGAACAAAGGATAAGTTGATAAAACTGTCAGAACCTGGAGTAATAAATCTTAATATGCATAGTGTAATTCATAAAGGCATAGCCAACAAAATATGACATGAATACTGGTGAACGCCTAGGGGCAGTTCACAAAATGACAATATACTGAAACATAAATCTGACATGAGTAAGGATGAACGCCTATGGTCAGTTCGTCTATACAAAATTTTAAACAGGCAAGGGTGAACGCCTATGGTCAGTTCACCAAAACGAAAAGTTCGCTAAAAAGCACATGCGATTAAGTATGGCCAGTCCTGTACCAACCGTTTACTTAATCAAAACTTGAAAACCCGGTTGATAAATTACATGAGTAGCATGGAAGATAACGACGCCAAAATACCGGAAGTTCTTGGTGACTACCCACTAGTCACAGGTCAAGTTTTAGAGCCTACAGGTCGAACCTTGCGCTCTGATACCATAATTGTAACACCCCACTTAGATAAATGGACCGTTACGTGTATTTATGGCGTGTCATCAAAGCATGCAAGGCAAGGTATTAAACATTAACTGACCATACAGAAATACCGAAATCAAACATCGGTAGTCCAAACATAAGCTCGAAATATCAAGATTTAAATACTGAAAGAAAAGGACGAAACAGTGTCCAAACAACCAAAGTAATGTAATGTGTGCATAAAAATAAAGGAGTCTGGATAGCTCCCATCCAATGCACGTACTCTCTTAGAAGTCCTAAGATCGTCCTTGTGTACCTACCGTTTGGAAACATGAAAGGAAACTACGGCTGAGCATAATGCTCAGTGAATGGATAAAAACATGATAATAATGCACTGAAAGAAATGGAATAAATGACAGACAATGAAGCTATGAGACTGATATGTATGATGTAGTAGTACCCTGTATAAAATCTGAGAAACCTGGTTTATAAATACTGAAACTGAATTATTAACTATTAAATCTGAAAACATGCATTTACTGTATTTTAATTTCCAGAGCTTATATAGGTCACGTGCTGTAACAACCATGCATGAATAACTGGAGGGGTGACCTCGTCATGCTGTAGAGGGGTGACCTCTAAATAATTGTAGAGGGGTGACCTTTAAATACTGTGCTGGGTGGAGGGATCAGCTCCAATGTGAAGGATGTAGAGCACACACCACATTCACCCTGATAACTTGTAAACTGATAAGCCTAGGATGCATCCATACGCCCCATTAAACATACTAATAAAATGGCCAAACTGAACATGAGTGGGACGATGCATGATATCACTCTCCTGCATGTGAGTCACGACACCGGTGCCTCTAGTGCCGTGGTTACGGTACCTTCGTAACTAGTACATAAACTGGTCGTGCTTGTATATAATGCTTAGGCAACTTATTTAGTTTTTAACATGATTACTGATAAGCTTAAACACATACGGGGGAAAACATATGGCTGTAGACGGGAAATCCTAATCATGCATAGAAAGGAAGTCCTTACTGAAAGGACGGAAAAATCCGTACCTCGTGTCCAGTAACCGACCGAGATCAACTGACAGAAAGTCTACTCTGATTTCACGCGAGCTACATGAATAAGGGACGTGAATAATTAAACTGGTATTCGTTTATTTAATTTTACTGATCTTATTGGCTTTCTATTTATTTATTTTTGAAATTATGTACGTATATTAACTGATAAATCTGAACTTACAATAATTCTTTCTAACCTACTAATAATTATGATACAACCGTGTTCTGGCATTATATTTATACTATAATAAATAACTCGTTAAAACATAAGATTTCTAATTTAGAAAGTTTTTAAAGTAATATAATTCATATAATAAAGAGTAAGTTGCATAAATCGTCCCTAAAGTTTTGCCAAATTGCATGTTTCGTCCTAAACGTTACAAAAGTGCAAGGATGATCCCGGTGGGGAAACTTTAATGCAAGCATCGTCCATATGAGGAAAATTATTAGGACGAAACCTACAAAATAGCCAAAACTTTTGGGACAAAACCTGCAAAATGACAAAACATTAAGGATGAAAATTTGCGAAATAGTTTGATTTTAGGACGATATCAGTATTTTTAAAATATTTAGGACGAAACATGCAAAATGACCAAACCTAAAGGACAATTTATGAAATTCTCTCTATAATAAAATTATACCCTTTTTAAATATTAAAACTACTTTAATTTAGCTCATTTAAAATATAATTTAAGACATTCATAAAACAATTGATAAAAATAGTATAATATATAAATCTTCGTTTTATATGTTTAAACTGTTAGTATATTCTATATGAATATATTATATTGTGGCCTTTTCCTATTTACATATAATTATATTGTACAAAATATAAGTTGATATCTTTTGGTAATATTTAATTAGTTACCATAATGTGGCTCCTAATCTTGATGGAAGATTACACTAAATAAAGATTATATATTATGTATTATAATCTTACCTTATATGGAGTTGATCCCTATCTCAATCTCTCATTATAATTAGGGGATTAGTTTCACCCCGTAACAAACAGACACAGATATTCCATCATCTTTGTGAGAGGATTGAGTAGAAGATCAAAGTTCCTCCATGGCTTTCTCTACACTCAATTCAAGTAAGTCTTCTTTTATGTTATTCATGTTTCGTTAATGCTCAGTTCATGATTATCAGAAACTTAAAATCAATATGTGGCATCAGAGATAATATTGATAAAAAGTTTCGAATGAATATGCATGTGATGAATTTATGTGATACACTGCCATTAATATTTAATCAATTGTTCTAAATATTATCATCTAATGCATGAGTGCTAATTGTTTTCAATTTGATGATAAATCATTAATGATCCTTACGACTGCGTATTACAATTTAAAACTCTATAACGTTTTTCATGGACTGACAAATTTAATGATGTGCCTTTTTCTTTATATCATGAATATATATTTTATTTTTTTTTACATATTGGCCCTGATGATGTATTAAGGATAAACTAAACAAGTAAACATCACACACTTATTATTCTTATATATGTCTGTTAATCATTAGCTATTAAATGAGTATTTAATGATATCGGTGACATAGTATCAAAATATTAACTTGACTATTCATAACTTAAATGTTCAGATTCTTAATGTATATATTGACAAGTGTATATGTTTGATTTGATGTCAATAGAGACAATAACATCTTTTATTATATTATGTTTGTTTTGGACTTCTGTATTCAGTTATTTTAATTGATGATAACAATGTGATTATATAAATTTTGATGGACACTATTGTACGAAAGATGTAAATTATTTTCTTGATTAGAATTAACAAGAATGTATTCTTTTGTAATGTTTAATTAAATAAGGTATAATGTACATGTTTTATTTTATTTTGTTAAACATGTGTTATGACTACTTGATTGTTAAGATTAGTTGTAGGCCCAAGGATGCAATTAATCAAAACATTTAAGTGAATGAAAGTTATAACAAATTACGTTTTAATGAATTTAGGATGTGAGTTAAGCCCAAAGGATAGCCGTAATCTTAAAATCATTAATCGGTATTTGTAAATTATATACTTAGTTAACTAATACTTCTGCCCAAAGGTGATTATTTGTTAATTAAGTTTGCATAATTTTAATAGACAAGTTATTAGTGTGTTGTTAATGGAATCAACGAGAAGTTGACAATTACACCATACTTCTTATGTGAATCTAACTTTGTGTTGTGGTTAGATTTCTATAACTAGCTTTTACCCTATAGTTGGTTATTCTTTTATGATACTAATATAGTCGTTATATGATTTTGTACCGTGGATATAATTTTACAGCTTTGACACCTAATGCTATTACCAATTGTGTATCTGGCATTGAACCCCTAAACGGAACAAATTTTTCATCGTGGAGAGATCAAGTGAAAATTTCCCTCGGCATAACAGATCTGGACTATGCATTAAGATTCGACAAACCTAACCCTCTAACGACCACTAGCACGGCCGATCAAAAGAGGACTTATGAAATATGGGAAAGGTCGAATCGCATGTCCCTAATGATAATGAAGAACTCTATTTCAGTTGCTATTCGAGGAGCCATTCCAGACTCTGAGGATGCTAAAGAGTTCTTAAAATCAGTTGAGGAACAATTTAAGGGCTCGTCTAAAGCTAATGCGAGTACTCTTATTCTTAAAATGCTCACCACAAAATATGATGGTCTTAGTGGGGTTCGTGAGCATATCATGATGATGAATGACATGGCCTCCAAATTAAATGGCATGGACATGGCAATATCTGAAGGTTTTCTCGTTCATTTCATAATGACATCTCTACCTGCTCAGTTTGGTCCTTTTAAGATCAACTATAACACGCGAAAGGAGAAATGGAAAATGAGCGAGTTAATAGCCATGTGCGTCCAAGAGGAGGAAAGACTTAAAATTGAAAAGCCGGATACTGCTTACCTTACTACCACTAAGGGCTTCAAAAAGAAAAATTTTAAAGTTAACAAAGGTTCTAAATGGGAAAAAGGAAACTCTGACAAGGCAAGTTCAAGTAATGGCAAGGAATCAAGCCCTAAATGTCGATTCTGTAAGAATCCTGGACATTTCCAAAAGGAATGCCCAAAGTTTCGAGAATGGTTAGATAAGAAAGGTTCGTCTTTTTCCTATGTCTCTTGTGAAAGTTTTTTCATTGATGTCCCTTCAAACACTTATTGGATTGATAGTGGTTCCCTGGCACATATAACAAATTCATTGCAGGGATTCCTTTCAAAGAGGATGCTACAAAAGGGGGAAAGAACCATTAAAGTTGGAGACGGGTATGAGAGACATGTTGAAGCTGTAGGAACTCTTCGATTAATTTTAAAGAGTGGTTTCAATATGTACTTAAATGATACACTTTATGTTCCATCCATTACTAGGAACCTTATTTCTGTTCCTAAGTTGCTTCTGCATGATTATGAATTTATGTTTGGATATTATGGTTTGAAAGTGTATTTTGATTCCCGTATTGTTGGCATTGGTTCATTAGAAAATAACCTCATTAAATTACAATTAGATAGCAACTTTGAAAAATCCCTATCATCAATGGATGTAAATGTCATTAGTCATGGAAAAAGAAAACATATAGATGAAGAAAATTCCTCAAGATTGTGGCATAAACGTCTTGGTCACATATCTAAAGATAGAATACAACGTCTTATAAAAGAAGGAATTATTTCACATCTAGATTTTTCAGATTTTAATCAATGTGTTGAATGTATTAAAGGGAAATTTGTTAAAACTATTAAGAAAGGATCCACAAGAAGTAAACATCTTCTTGAAATTATCCATACAGATATTTGTGGACCCTTTACAAATGACATAGGTGGACGCAAGTATTTTATTACCTTTATTGATGATTATTCTCGTTACACTTATGTTTACTTGATAAAAGAAAAATCTGAATTTCTTGATGTATTTAAGATCTTTAAAGCGGAAGTTGAAAACCAGCTAAACCGGAAGATCAAAATAGTGAGATCAGATAGGGGCGGAGAGTATTATGGTAAACACTCTGATCTTGGTCAAAGCCCCGGGCCATTTGCATTATTTTGTCAGGAAAATGGAATTGTTAATCAGTTTACTATGCCGTATACACCACAACAAAATGGTGTTGCAGAAAGGCGAAACCGCACCCTTATGGATATGGTGCGAAGTATGATTTGCTATTCTATTCTCCCCGAGTTTTTATGGACCGAGGCATTGAAAACCGCAACTCATATACTTAATAGGGTCCCTTCCAAGTCTGTCCCGAAAACGCCATTTGAGCTATGGACAGGTAGGGCGCCTAGCTTACGTTATTTTAAGATATGGGGTTGTCCGGCTGAAGCAAAAATTTTCAATCCTCAAACAAAGAAACTCGATTCAAGAACCATTAGTTGTTATTTTATTGGGTATCCAGAAAGATCTAAAGGGTATCGGTTCTACTGCCCTAATCATACCACTCGAATTGTTGAAACACGAGATGCTAAATTTCTTGAAAATGATGAAATCAGTGGGAGTGGTGAAAGAAGCATTGACTTGAATGAAAAATTAATGGATGCTCCTAATCAAGAGTCATCAATACCATTATATACGGAAAACACAACAATCACACCTTTAGATGAGGTTGTTGATGTTTCTATAGTCGATGCACCACCACATGGTCAAAACCCAAGTTCACCTACTGTTCAGCAACCATTACGAAGGTCTGAAAGGACCAGAAGACCTGCCGTTCATGATGACTTCATAACCTATTTACTTGATAATGATGATGACTTAAGTAAATTTGAAGATCCCATATTCTACAAAGAAGCCATGAATAGAGACCAATCAACTCAATGGTTTGAAGCCATGAAAGATGAGTTGAAATCAATGCAAATTAATGGTGTTTGGATACTTACAGAATTACCAAATGGCGTAAAGCCTGTTGGCTGTAAGTGGGTCTATAAAATCAAATTAGACTCAAAAGGAAACATCGAAAGATATAAAGCACGATTGGTTGCTAAAGGCTACACTCAAAAGGAAGGGATTGACTATAATGAGACCTTTTCTCCCGTTTCGAGAAAGGAATCCTTAAGAATAGTCATGGCCTTAGTAGCTCATTATGATTTAGAGCTACATCAAATGGATGTTAAAACTGCATTCCTTAATGGTGATTTGCATGAAGATGTCTATATGACAACCTGAAGGTTTTGTGGTTGAAGGCAAAGAACATATGGTTTGCAAGTTAAAGAGATCCATATATGGGTTAAAGCAGGCTTCTCGACAATGGTATTTGAAATTTCATGAAGTTATGAGTAAATTTCAGTTCAAGAAAAATGCAGTGGATCAATGTATATACCTTAAGATCAGTGGGAGTAAATTTGTCATACTTGTATTATATGTCGATGACATTATTCTAGCAAGTAATGACCTGAATATGTTGTATGAGACTAAAAGGTTTCTTTCAAAAAATTTTGAAATGAAAGATCTCGGGGAAGCCTCTTATGTAATTGGCATTGAAATATACCGAGATAGGTCTCGTGGGATTTTAGGCTTGTCACAACGGGCTTATATCGACAAAATCCTTAAGAAATACAACATGCATAATTGCTCTCCAACTGTTGCCCCTGTTGTTAAGGGTGACAAATTTGGTGCATACCAGTGTCCTAAAAATAAGCTGGAACAAGAAGAGATGCGACTTAAACCTTATGCTTCTGTAGTTGGAAGCCTCACGTATGCTCAGGTATGTACACGCCCTGATATTGCATACATTACGGGTATGCTTGGACGTTATCAGTCTAATCCGGGAAAGGAACATTGGAAAGCAGCTAAAAAGGTTTTACGATATCTTCAAGGGACTAAGAACTCGATGTTGACTTACCGAAAAACGGATAACCTAGAAGTTATAGGTTACTCAGATTCCGATTTCGCTAAGTGTAAGGACTCTTTTAGATCCACATTAGGGTACATCTTTATGCTTTCAGGAGGTCCTATATCATGGAGGAGTCATAAGCAAGAACTCACTACAACTTCCACAATGATGGCTGAATATGTTGCATGTTATCACGCAACTAGTCACGCTATATTATTGAGAAATCTAATTTCTGGACTCAAGGTAGTTGACTCTATTTCAAGACCCCTCAGACTGTATTGTGATAATAGTTCAGCTGTTAGATTTTCAAACAACACTAGTTCTACTGGAGCTGGTTTATATCTCGAGACTAAGTATTTGTACGTTCGGGAGAAGGTTGAAGACAATAGCATTGTCATAGAGCATATTAGCACTCATGACATGTTGGCGGATCCACTTACTAAAGGTTTACCACCCAAGCTCTTTTTAGAGCATGTTGTCGGCATGGGATTATGTGATAACCAAATTTAAGGATTTTATTGTTTTGTTTTCACGTTATGTTGAAGTTTGTTATTCTCTATTTTGCGCGCACATTATATTGAGATGTTATGAACAAGCGATTATTTTGGATCATTTTGAATGGATTTATTTTATTACCGTTTATATATTTTCCATTCATGTACATTATGGATTATGATCATGATCATGTAGCGAAGCTAATAATATAATTAGTAGGGGTCCCGTGTCAATAGCGATGCTAGTGACTATGTTAGTTTACGTTAGTGATTCTATATGATTGTGATGAAATTATAAAATCAACTTGGCCAATCTAATGTTGTACAAAATGTAAAATATGAATAAGGCCAAGTGGGAGAATGTTAGTATATTCTATATGAATATATTATATTGTGGCCTTTTCCTATTTACATATAATTATATTGTACAAAATATAAGTTGATATCTTTTGGTAATAATTAATTAGTTACCATAATGTGGCTCCTAATCTTGATGGAAGATTACACTAAATAAAGATTATATATTATGTATTATAATCTTACCTTATATGGAGTTGATCCCTATCTCAATCTCTCATTATAATTAGGGGATTAGTTTCACCCCGTAACAAACAGACACATATATTCCATCATCTTTGTGAGAGGATTGAGTAGAAGATCAAAGTTCCTCCATGGCTTTCTCTACACTCAATTCAAGTAAGTCTTCTTCTATGTTATTCATGTTTCGTTAATGCTCAGTTCATGATTATCAGAAACTTAAAATCAATATAAACTACATCCTGAGCCTACCAAGATATCCCATCTCGGTCGCACTAAACTAATCCACAAACTATAATTAAATCTGCCTATATGAATTTGCGACAGAATCCGAGTCACTAAAAGTGTCGCTAAAGCTGTTGTTTAAAAACTGTCTGAAAAGCAATTTTGTGACAGAAAAAGTGTCACAGAAAACTGTCGCTAATCTTAAAACAAAAAATCCATTTTTCTGTCTATTTTTCCCACTGCTGGAACCCACGTTCCCACTGTTAGTTACGTTTTCCCACTGTTTCAGTAAACCAAACGCACCCTTATTTTGTGGAACACCTCGTTTGGGCTTGTTTTGAATGTTCTGGTCGATTACAGCCCGAGCCGCCCCTGTGTGGGTCACGGCTGGGCAGAGAAGAAACCTACCGAGACTTGTTTGGGTCTCGGTTTTCGTAAGAAAACACACCTGACACCCCCTTTTATTATATAATTAAGACTTGATCTTTATAAGCTTTAAATCAAATGACAAATCGTGGTCTATCAGAATTAAGGAACGAGGGTGATTACCTTATGATGATGAACAAACAATGGTGATTACACACGATTTTATGATGAAGACTTGAATCCGAATTCCCTTTTTTTCCCTAAACCCGGCGGCCACTCTACACCAACTTGAAACCCTAATGTTTTTTTTTCGTCTGTTATAGGAGAAGGGGGTTAAGTCCCGTTATTATTCTTTTACAATGGGCTTGGGCCCAAAATTTTCTTTTCTTTCCTTTCTTTAAACCAAAACCGGCCATGGGCCTTTTAAAACCAACTTTTCATTTTTTTTATTTAATTCTTGACATTTATATTTATTTACGTATGTTCGTATTTAATTCTCGCGCTTTTACTTTCCTTACTTTCCCGTGTTTTTCCGTCAATAATTAATACGTAAATAGTTTAAATAATTAAACCGCGTATTTACATTTTCTGATTTAAATACAGGTTTTACAAAGAAACCTATAACATATATAATGCCTACATGTACACTCAACTGACCCATTTCAGGATTACAGAGAACCTTATTATAAAACATAAACACAAAATAAGTTAATAACTGAGCGTGAATCATATATGTTTCATAGTGAATCATATATGAGTCACCATG
This sequence comes from Glebionis coronaria, assembly GCA_025667525.1. Classification (NCBI taxonomy): domain Eukaryota; kingdom Viridiplantae; phylum Streptophyta; class Magnoliopsida; order Asterales; family Asteraceae; genus Glebionis; species Glebionis coronaria. The sequence continues at coordinate 512,601,549 of CM046876.1, read as the reverse complement.
ACTCATATATGAGTCATGGTGACTAATATATGAGTCACCATGGTTTTGTTACAAAAGAGGCTATATTATTACCTGTATTACGAAAAAGACTTGCATATGTACAGTTTCATATATGATTAATCATGACTCATATATGAGTCATAGTGACTCATATATGAGTCACCGTGACTCATATATGAGTCACCGCGACTCATATATGAGTCACCGCGACTCATATATGAGTCACCGCGACTCATATATGATCATAGCGACTCATATACGAGTCATAGTCCCAATTCTGTAATCATAAGTCCCCTTCTGCAATCAAGCTTATCAACTACAAAAATCAACAAGACTTCAATAAAAATGGTCATTCATAAATTAGAACTTGCTAATTCACATGTGATTATCATTATGTCATTTCATCAAACACATGGTGTGCATCAACAATCACAACATGTTCTTTACCTATATTATTACTTGTATTACAAACAACTGGATCTGCATCGTTGGATAATAGAGTTTTGTTATGGAGGTCGCTAGAAAATGGTGGGTTTGTTGTGCAGGTCGTCGGATAAGGGTGGTTGGTTGTGGTTTTCGGCGAAAAATGGTGGTTTATCGTGGAGGTCGTCAGAAAAACGTAGGTTTATTGTGGTGGTCGCCAGAAAAACGTGAGAGATGTGTTTGTTGCGGTGGTCGCCGATAGGAGATGGTTTTGTTGCAGTAGTGATCGTGATTCATTTTTGTTTTTTTTTTTAATTTGTGAAAAAATATGAGGGGTTAAGTGAGAGATGGGTTTGATCATCACCATTGGATTAATGTAAGATCAATGGATATAAATTTTCTTTTGAGAGTTTGATAAATTAAAGGATGTTAAGGATCTCTTCCCTTATATGATAGGGATAATGGCGAATTTAAAGTTATTTTTTGAGATCAGCCCTATAATGTTGGTGATTTTGTGTTACCAATATGAATTAAGTGTAATGGATTGACTTATTTGATCAATGTGTAACCGTGATAAATGTTCATTAAGTCGGGGTTGTGCGAAGTGCACACTTATGTGATGTTATTAAGATTATCATACGGGGGCGAACTTCCGTATGACAGGCGTCCGGGGGCAGCTCCCCTGGTAGCAGGGTCCAAGGGGCGACAACCCCTGGCAGGGTCCAAGGGGCAGAGCCCCTAGCTGGGGTCGAGCTTGAAAATAAAATTCCCGGAAAACTAGACCCGGTTTTGCCTGTTAAATTAACTAGTTCTATGGTTAGTAACTGCTGTAGCAGTTGCAACCGAATTTCAATTTTACTGATCAAATATCATCTTCATTGTCTCGTTCTATTATTAATACAAAAGGACATTTTCAGTTCTTAATCTGAGTTTTATCCGACTAGAGATTTTAATAGAACCATCAAAATACTTTGATTTGAAAATGTTTGACACGACTCTCAGATTACTGTGGTCCACCAAATTTTTAACATATACTTTAAGTGAATATGAGATTTAGGATACCTTATTATACTTAGTGAGGTCAGATCTTGGTTTGGAAAACGTAAAGAACGGTATTCTTTTGACCGCTTTTCACGAAGGTGATCAGCTCATATGGGGCGGGAGTTAGACTCATCCGGGTTGGTTTAATAGTGAGTATAACTATTATGTGATGGATGACGCGAAAAATGAAATGAGATTGGAGGTTTTGGGTTAAACAGGTCGGGTGTAGTGCACCAAACTACCTTGTTTTTTCAGATGGCATGATGCGACTATGCGAGTAAGATGTTGGATAGATATTTTAAAGTTTATTACTACGTAATATTTATAAAAATGTGTTGTAATATGTTTCTAATGTTTTTATCTAAGAAATGCCATAGAGAGGTGTTGGTGTAGTCATCCTGATGTTTTTGGTAGCATCAGAGGAAGATGTGGTTGTTCGTTGGAGAGTTTCATAATATGAAAGTGTTTCTTTTTTCATTGTTTTCATTTAATGGGTGGGTTTAACTCTTATTTCATCTTAATCGTATGATTCGTTAAAACTAAAGGCTCTCTAATAAGTGGTTAGTTAAGATCATTATGTGCACAAGATGTGGTGGTTTTCATATCCATACAACCATACAGGTAAGAATCTGCTTGCATATTGAAAAGCTAATTCAAGGAGCATATATTTATAAAATGGACTATACTATAAATGTCGGAGTTTTGGATCTTGTGTTTTCAAATGTTAAAACCTTAGAATAAATTTTATATCTTTTAATCTTATTTTTTATGCTCGCTATCAGTAGTTGCAAATAAATCGGTTAAAATCGGTTTTCGGTTATTTGAAAACTGATTTTTAAAAAACCGGTTTTTCTAATAATAGGATTTTTAAACCGGTTATTTCGGTTATAAATGTTCGAAATCGTTTTTTTTTGTTATAAATTTTCGTTATCGATTTTTCGGTTATAAATGTCCGATCTCATGGAAATACCAGCCCAACCTTATTTAATACTCAGCCTGCCAATATTAATGTTAATTTTCGTCCCAAAGAGAGTCAAAACTAATTCCAACCCAATATCACTTGTAGTATATTTGGTCCATTAACGGATCCAATATCCAAATGAGTTATATATTAACGCAACCCTAACATCTCTCATACCTTAACACTAATATCACACATAGAAGACTCCACCCCCATCTTATCTTAATCTATCAAAAAGTTAAACTCAGCCACCATAATCGAACTAATAATCTCATCAACCATTTCATCTATACGAATCATAAACACAAATCCTTTATTCTGTTCGATCAGTGCACATGGCTTCAAGGTCTCTTTAAAGAGTTTTCGGGTAGGTTTTAATAGAATGTTTGATTTGTTTTGTGTTATACCAATTGAAACTAAAAGATGATTGCATCTTTACAGATATATGATGAATGCAGTTTAGAATTAAAAAAATTAATTTAAAATTAAAAACCGTTTACAACCAATTTAAAAAACAGGATAAAATCGGTTACGTAACCGAAAAAAACCGATTAACGTTTAAAATTGAAAAACCGGTCTAACCGGTTCGGTTATTTTTAACCGATCCGGTTAAAAAAACCGGTTCTGATTTAAAAATAAACGGTTTCTACTTGTACCTCTAGTTGCATTACACCCACTATACCCTAAACTTCTAGCACTTTCAGATAATATACCCGATGATATCAATGTAGGCCCATATAGTATCTACTACAATCTAGGATATACTTGTATATACAAGTGGAAATGTCGATCTATTTCCTGAAGCATTGCTAGATTTGGGTTATGTTCATATATAACGGGTCAAAACCATTCTCTAGAGGCTTTTTTTGCATTATATCTTGTTATGAAATCAAAATTTAAAACCAGTCATTAACTAGCCACATTAAATAAACTTTATTTCTCAGTGAGTTATTTCAGTCTTTTTATTATCGACTACATTACGTCTTATCATACAAAACAAACATGATCAATAAATGTAATGAGTATCATTCCATCACATTATTCATTCCATTACGTGATCTAACAAATTTAAAATAGAAAGTGATGTATCATAACTCAAGTGAAAACCCCAATTGCTACGCCTTTATTTAAAGGGTAAAAGCTATACAATACGAACGTACTTATTCAAATGTACTGAATTTAAACACTTATAATTTAATCGCTATGTTTTACCAATGAACTTTCAAATTTGTTCCGTTTTTACCAATATGGCCATGAAATGACCGTATTACCATTTTAGATGACTAAAATACCCTGGTTGTTTTTCCTTTTTGTTTATAGATGGAATGACAATGAGTCTATCATTTCCTTCAATGCTGTTTGGATTGATTTATGATATACCAGTATCAACTCTTCCACCCAATAGTACTCCATCTTCATCATACAAAGTTATTCAAACAAATCATACAAAGACTGCTACAAAAAAATTACTAAATTTTTTCAATCAAAACATGATTTGACTTAATATACGTATATCATTTTTTACAATCAAATCAATTTCATCCTCTCTTTCTATACCAATGAAAACATATTATCCAGTATCCTTCTCAAATGTTCTTTAAGAACTTTACTAAAACTAGCGAATTGTTCTATCTATTAAAAAATACAAAAACATTAAAATGCAAATCCATTATATATATATATATATATATATATATATATATATATATATATATATATATATATATATATATATATATATATATATATATATATATATATATATATATATATATATATATATATATATATATATATATATATATATATATATATATATATATATATATATATATATATATATATATATATATATATATATATATATATATATATATATATATATATATATATATATATATATATATATATATATATATATATATATATATATATATATATATATATATATATATATATATATATATATATATATATATATATATATATATATATATATATATATATATATATATATATATATATATATATATATATATATATATATATAATTTCATCTCGTATTCTTATTGTACAAAAGAAAAAGAGAAAAAAATAGCTAATCAGTTTATGGATCCATGTTTATTGCTACATTAGGCAGGTTTCTAGCAACCATGTCGATTTCATAGAAAGTGTGGTCCCTTTAAAGTGCAATCATGTTGATTTCACTGAGGTTGTTTCTTGTAAATATGGTGTTAAGTTGAATGAGATTGAATATTGGTTTAGGCAGGTTTCTAGCAACCCGGGATGCCTTTGAAACAAGCCCGTCTCTCCTGCCTTTTTTAGAACGGAAAATGTTAGTGGTTAGTGGGTCGAGTCGTGAAATGACATCCAAGCGGAAGAATGTCTTCTTCAAACCCTCGCCTAGTTATGTTAGACTCCTTATCCGCTTCGCTTGAAAGGCCCTTGACAGGTCTTGAACCCAAGACCTCCAGGAATCCTTCCCCAAGAAAACCACTTAGTAGATCCTTGGTGGCCAACTGAGCTAAGCCAGTTGGTTAAACATAGGTTCACCTGCCTGCATAGAAAGCAAATCAATTACTTGTTTTATTTAGCATTTTGGTATTTTTTTTAGGATCTGAGATATGGTGAATGTGGCCGTGTATGTAGTTATGTTAAAGAAGATACGTGTAATACAATCATTTTACGGTCATATTGGTAAAAACGGAACAAATTTGAAAGTTCATTGGTAAAGCTTAGCGATTAAATTGTAAATGTTTAAAGTCGGTACATTTGAATAAGTACGTTGGTATTGTATAACTTTTACCCTTATTTGAATCCTGAATACTATATGTGTTAACAAAGTTTTGTAACATGTCCTTTGTAACACCCCCATTTTATCTTTACGTAGCGGAATATTGATCTAGAGTATTACTTCATAGAATACAAGTCATAATAGTAGAAAACAACTCAAAAGAGTGATTAAATCAACTTTATTTATATATTATTAAAAATTCAGAGTTTTACAATATGAGGTTCTCAAAATCTAAGATAATAATTTCAAGCTCATGCCTCTTCATTCCATCCTCGTGCTGCTCCATACTAACAGTCACAGTTTCTTGAAATATATGCATATGGTCAACACAAAGGTTGAGTGAATTCATAGGTTTAAATATATTTTGAATACAAGATCCTTTTTCTGAGCTACGTTATTATTCGCTCACATAAAACAAAATTTTATTATTGCACTAGCTCATAACCCCGCGACTAGACATTATCAGGAAAACCCCAACAAATATGCCCTTAAGTAGGAAGTTTTCCGGACTATCCTAAATAGCAAAATAAATCATATCTGTTTAGCCTAGGTAGGAACCATTAGCTGCTAGCAAGTGAGACTTTCCCAGATAGGAGATGTTAGTCACCAATAGTACTATTCACAATATTAGCGCTTATTAAATGATTAGTGGTCCACGGTTAAAAAGGGACTTTAACGGCAACAAGTAAACATAGTGTCAATAATATATCTAAGAAGCATACCAAAAACACTTATATTCCATTTTTAGCATATATCCCCCTCACGGGTTTTCAAATCATTTATAAAACTTTCAAAAAGTGAGGCTATGAACTCACCTTATGTCCATAGAATCTGAGATATAATCAGATATATTTCATTCACACATGAACAGCTTTATCATACAAACCACAACTTGATCTCGTAAACAATAGCTTGATCTCACAAAAACCCGGATTAATACATTGTGTATAGTATCAAGTATTTAATATTTTGTTCAATATTTCTAAGTATTTGGTTATATATTCTTTAATTATTGTTCGGTGGTAATTCTAGCACCATTGTTTGGGCTATTATACTCAGAAGCCATTCTATAAACGTTTGAGGAGCGAGAGCACTTTAAATCGTAAACCCAACTACTCAGTCAGAACGTAATATCGAGACGGAACATCTTTTTATAAATCTCCCTACTAACATTATACTTTCATTAATTCCTCATATTTATAATTAATATTCTCTAGTTTCAAAATTAACAAAAATAGCCCTTTTAGTTATACTTTGGTATAATTACACTTTTAACCCCTTAAGTATATAGCTTTTGTATTTGTATTTTAAACCATCAGTATTTAACCTTAGGACCTCAAACTTTCAAACATTTATTCTTATATCTTATACTTCCATAAAATGACACTTTTGGCCCAAAATGTTAAATAGTTTCAAAAATGACATTTTTAGTCCCTATACTTGTAAAAATCAAATAACAACCTAAAAAATGGACCAAATGATCTAGGATTTTAAAAAAAAGTTTCACAAAATGTTTATAATCATAATAACAATATTTCTCCAGAATTATATCTTTTGAAATGGGTTTTTTTAATTATTTCATGTAAATTACAAAACAAGGGTTTTAAGACATTTTTAACTTATAACTTCCATTTCAAATGATCAAATGACGTAGTTTCTTTTAGATTATCTTTCTAGCATTATTTTGGCCTAATAAAAACTCTAATAAAGTATTATAACAAGATCAAAGCATAGCTAACATAGAAATTACCTAAGATGCTCCAAAATGGCTCCAGATGGCTTCCTATGAACACTACTTGCTACCAAAGCTTCAAGAGCTTCAATGGATTACTTATAGACCTGGTATCTGGTCATGGGGGATGTCCTAAGACGTTTATAGAAGTGGAAATAGAAACGGGGTGCGAGTTGTAATAAAGACTATACGCCCCTATTTATAGTTTTTCCAAGCCTTAGCCTCCAAGTTCTGGCCTAAGATGTGTAACACAGCTAGGGTACTGACTAAGGAAGGCTTGTGAAGGTCTGTACATGTTTGTAGAGTCTAGCTTCAACTCTTTCCATGGTTTGTTGCTAAAAATATACACGACATACATATAGATAAGAATGGTGATGTGTATCTCTAAGTAGCTTATGCACCTACTTTCTTGGCACTCTAAAATATCTTGGGACATGTAAATATCTGTTTTCAAACTTTTAATGGAGGGAAATAGTTTATAAATGAGTTTTGGAGGGAAATTACAAAACCGGGTTTCAAATTAGGGCTTGTAATATTATACTTTATGATTTTGGTGATTAAGGGCTTAGGAATATGATTAGTGATGGATTAGGGCTTAATTATGATATCTACATTGTAATTAAGAAGTTTGGGTCTTTGGTTTGAAGTTTAACAAAGTTTTGAGGTGAAAATGGGAAGAAAACTTAGGCAGGTTAGGGTTTTCTAATGATTTATGGTTAAGTCTTAGTAAAAGTGATTATCCTTCAATTAGCTACTGATGTAAACTCAATTTATACATCCTACATTGTCCTTAATGTGTTCATGAAGTCCCTACATTGGTTTTATTAAGTTATTCTAAGTAAACATATCTAAAGGGTGAAAATACCCATTTTGACCTAATTTATAAGCCATGCATTAAACATTTGTACCTTATGCTTTAGGGTACTTGTAAATTTTCTTAATATAATCTTATAACCTTAATGAAGTGATACAAGTGTTTGTAGACTTGTCCTAAAAGACTAGGTAGTGATTCCATGTAGATTTCTTAATATAAGGGTTTTTTGGTCATTAATCCTAATGACTTTCTATCTTGGGTAATTAGTGTTTGTATCTTTATAAACACCCAGGGGTTATATAATGTGTTAAGGTTTCTAAAGATTCTACACACTTGGTTTAAGGGTTTGTATAGTGTAATCATATTTTAAGGATAATTATGGGAGCTTAAGATCCTATGCTTTCATAACTTGTACCTTATGCTTTACCAAGTTGTAACTTAACTTGAAGTAAATGTATAATCTTAATATTATACTTAGTTGATTTTTATAATTAATGGCAAAATATTAAACTCTAATTCAATGAATAATGGATTTTATATGCTAATCTTGGTTACTAGGTCTTAACTTGTAATTAGCTTTGGATTAGTGAATAATAGTGTTTTATGATCAATTACCTTTCCTTTATATGGTAGATTATACTTAGTATATTGTATTTGACATTTGTACATAGATATTATGTAATTATATTGCTTGAAATATTGTTTACCAAAGGTTTCTAGGGGATGATCTAGACTATTATGTACATTTATTTGTACTTAGCTTTGTATGGTTTGTTCTTACTATTCTTAAGTATTTATTATGTCTTCAAAGAATAGTTTAAAACTTGTTTATAATTCATATGACTTATTCATATGTATTTTCCATTCATAGTTTACCATTCTTGGGTTTACAACTCATTTAAAGGGATTATAGGGTTTCTAAGGGAAATTAGGGCATCATAGTTACATTTGAGATGTTCGTATTCATAATGTACTTGTTAAATTACTTTTAGATCTTAAAATTGATATATACATTATATTTTCAACATATAGGAATATGTTGAAGTGGCAGCTCAGGTTGTGAGGAACAATTCATCTTACCAAGTAAGCGATAAAAAGCAAAAATTTCTACCAAATTCTCATATTGAGATAATTATAGCACATATTACATATTTAAAATTTGAGGATTGTCATAGTCTCTCCCCCTTAAAGAAATCTCGTCCCGAGATTTAAATAAAGAGCGATGTCATTAGACAAAGAAAAATATAATCCTCGCATTTCCAAGCATATTCATACCCCTCTCAGGGTTTTAATAATTCAATAATTAGAAATATTACATTATACCACATAATTTAGTTTATCATTGTAAACTCTTTCATTGGGATGATAAGAGATTCATTAGATAAACATTTCTTCAGATTCGCAACGCGAAAAGTATCATGAATATTACTGAGTTCTTTGGGAAACTCAAGTCAATATGTCACTGCTCAATTCAAAATCTTGAATTGATTATCGCATTTTTCAAAATCAATTTGGGTAATTGATAGAGAACACATCCTTCTCACATAAAGACTGTTTAATATGGTGTAGTTTCTCATTCATAGTGAGAAATTTTCATCAAAATAATCTCTTGGATTCTCTTAAATCATCATTTTAATCCAGCAGATGCTTAACATAATTCAACGTTCTACAAAGCTATAAATTTTCCAATAGTTTCATGAATTAATTTGGGTTTCATAAGTTGAAAATCTCCAACTTTAGCCCAACAGATACGTAAATGGCACTTTTTTGATAGAGTTCTTCAAATAGTATTGCTTTGATTCTAGCATAAAAACTATTGTTATACGGGATATTTTACATATGATAAGTGTTCTTCCAAAATTTATAACACATATATGGAGTATGTAGTTTAGTATTTGGATAGTTCTTCCACTTAACACATTAGTATACCTATTTATACAAATTTTGATTACATTTTTAGGATTAAGATGGGAAACACTCGTCATGATCTTAGATGATAGATATTGATACTCTATGTCGACCAAATATTTCACATATAACCTTTTCAGAGTTTCATATTATCAATTTTACTAAATAGGGATAAATCTTATAGCTCTAGTAAAGTAATCGACCATGATCCGGATGGCATCATGTCTACTTGAAGTAACAAAATCCTTACTGTTCTTTCCTATTTCCATAGATAAAATTCAGGTGGAACTAGTAAGTCGGATTACTTAATAATATAAGGATTTTGGAGTTTCTTTGAGTTGAATGGAATACTTCAACCTCCAAGTATGTACAAATTTAAGACGAACATTGACGTATTTTCCAATATACTATATAGTAATATACGTATTATCTCACTTATTATTCTAATGTTTTATTTGGTCTATACTTGTCTTATATCGAATGTTCTTAAGTCTATTTATAAATTCTTACTAACATAAAGATGCGTCCAACTTTATGTAAGGAAGAAATCATAAATTTGGTGATTTAAATTTATTCATTTGACTGAAGAAACGTCCTAATTCAATCAAATAAACAGAATATAAATCATTAACTTTTAGAAATTTCTGACATAACACGAATATAAACAAATATTATAGTATTTAATATATGTATTATACTCTTAAATTTCCTTCTTATGTTGGTGTATATAAGACGTCTCGTATATAATATCTAAGAATACGATATTTTTAGAGACGAACAATGTTAAAATGGAAGACGATATTTTATTCCTTTCAACATGTATATAAGATACATGATAATTCTATCGAACATATAGCTTATAAGGCCATTTGCCTTTAGAATTCCAATCCAGTGACCTACTATGTTGAAAATCTGACACAAGATGGTGTAAAGTTATGTGTGATGCAGAATTAATCTCTTACACAGAATAAGGTTTCCATCATATTCAATGTAGGTTGAATTCTAGTTTACATAAATTTTACAAACGTTCTTTCATTACTGAATTTACGGTCGAGTTTTTTTACCGATTTCTGCACATGATTGTGCTTAATTACCTTGTTCATTAACTCTTTGGGTAGAGGTAAATAACTTTTTCCAATATATTAGGATTTTGGAAGTGGTAATATCTCTTCAAAACCTTTATTAAAATTCCTTTAAAATTTTCTAACAAAATCTTCTAATGGAGTCTCCTTAATAAAATTTCAGATGAAGTTCCATGACATAATTCCATGATAAATTTTTCTGGTGAAAGCTTTTAGCATTCTATGGAATAGGATATAACTCTACTAACTCTTGAAATTTCCACGTGTATGTCTCGAGGTTATTTCCTTTTATCATTAGATAGCGAAGTTCTTCTTTTATCTTCTCGGTCATCTTTCTAAGGGATATTTGAAATTTAATCAAGCGATCTTATGTATTTCTTTTATCTCAATGGATTGAGCATAAAGAATTTACCAAGATAACTGACGAAGTGCTATTTACTTATAGCCATCTTCATTTTATGATTTCAAATACGATTAACACGGCAGAAAACTGAATTGGCTTTTTCAATCCAACGGGTGATACTAATAGCATCTTTTCTTCCTTGGATATCAAAAACTAATCAGCCATAGAATCTTCTTTCGAATATTACTTCTTATTGACCATTTGCACTTGCAGGATTGTATTCACATCATTGTCAATTCTTCGTCAAATACTTTTAGAATAGAGGGAAAGAATAGAAATAATTCAGAATCCAAGGTATACTCATAACAGAAAACATTTTTCATATATGTATATGGATACATATAAATGCTTATCGAACATAAGGTATATATTTTGGGTTTATATAGGAAACACACTATGTTGATTATCATTCATATCTAAGGATAATAAATTCAACTACGAAATATAATTTCAAAGTTTACCACGGATTTAAAAAGATATGACTCATACATAATCGTAACATATTTATCCATGATATGGAATGGAGGAATATAACAGAAAATGTAAAAACTCGTCTTATAGAACAAGCTTCTCTTTTACATATCATATATTCTATAGGAGAATCCTTTTGATAGAAAAAATCCGAGAATAGAATATTTCTAGAAAACTTGGGAAGTGTCCTTACTCTTTCTTCAAACTTGCGGGTTATATTCAACTTGATAATTATCATTATCATAGAAGATAACGGAAATTCCAAAAATTTATACTTTATCAAGGGTATGCTTTTCCCAGAATTAACGCAATTTCATTCATAATAATTTATGAGAAAACCAAGAAATAGGGATATCTTACTTCTAAGAAATAAGTATGAAACGAAAATATTTGATGAAAAACATAACTTTTATTTATTAACAACTTGTCTGTTTAAACTTACAAGACAACCTTCACTGTTAACATAAAAGTAAAGACATAAAGTTGTAAGTATTTACAACTTAATAGTCTAATGTTTTCATCTCTCTCTTAAGTTCTTTGATGGCATCAAAAAGACTTCGTATATCGGCTCGATGTCTAATTTGAATGTCCTCAGTGATTAACTCTAGGGTAGAAATCTTCAGTCGAGCTTGAACAATTTCTTCATCGTGTATCATTTGTCTTCTCCACAACTTAGCCTTAATTTCTTCATAATCTTCTTCTAACATCTCTGTTGGAAATACATTTTTATAGTTAGAATTTCTTGGTCACTCCAACAATTTAGTTAACGGCTCCTAGTATAGTTTTAGTAATACTTTAAGAAAGCCCGAGCCATGAGCATTTTCATGGGCCAGAGGCACAAGTCAATTTATGGACTTGGTTATATAAACCCCTTTCCTTCATGGAAAGGGTGTTGGTTGTTTCATTATTCATAATACATTTACACATTTTCTCTCATATTTCTCTCTCTACTTTCTCTCACTAGAAACATCAACCTCACTTGTGATTCAAGATTACCAATATTCTACAATTAGTATCAACTGTCATGGGATGAAATAGAGGTGTGCTTTGTGTTGTTGTTGGTTTATTCTTTGTGGTTCGTGAGTTTTAATAGCATTTTACCCAAGTTTCAAAAAAATTTCGTATCTTTGTTGTTCCAAGTGATCTAGATATCTTCTACATAGTTGTGGTAGGGATTTGAGTATTTAGATTGATAAAAAACACGAATTTTTGACAAAAAATATCATTTTCTTCATTTATTGCGGAATCATCAGCTTTATTGCGGAATCTTTCCACAATAAGTTTCGTTATAATTCGGGTTTTAAATTTTGGGTATTGCGGAAACTTTTGGGATATTGCGAGATCTTGTCTCATTCAAGTTATTGTGAGATCTGGTGTTTGGTTGTTGCGAGATTTTATAGACTTGGTTATTGCAGGAACTTGTATTCTTCAAATATTGCGAGATCTGTTCTTATTGGAATATTGCAAGATTTTGTAATTTCCTGAATATTGCGAGATCTTGTTTCTTTAGGATATTGTTAAATTTGTGTAGATTCAAGTATTGAGAGATCTTCATAAATTCAAATATTGCGAGATCTTTAGTTTTAAGGATATTAAGCGATCTCGTGATTCTGACTATTGCGAGATCTTTGAAGGAGGGATATTGCGAGATTATTTTCAACAGGGTTATTGCGAGATCTTGTCTACTCCAAGTATTGCGAGATCTTGTTGGTTTAACATTATTCCGAGATCTTTTCACAACTTTTGCAAGACTTTAAGGATTTTAGACTTTTGATGAGACTGTAATTATACATAGTCTCATCGTCCAAATCGGGCTTAAAACGCTTAAAATATCGTCAAAATACCCAAATATATGCTTGTGTTTGTTCATTGTGTATTTTAGGTACGGATATCGTGAATTCACCAAAAGATCAAAGGAATCAAGCAAAAACGAACACGGGAAACGAAGCCGCACAAAGAACCGGGCCCAAATATGGAATTTCCAAAATTACCCTTGAAGAATTGAAGATTGGCAACATTGGTCCCTCAACTATTGAAGACTTGTCACTTTAGACCCTTGTAAATATCTATTATTACAAGTTTAGTCCTAAAGTTTCAAGATATGTCATTAATAGTCCTTGAAGAATACCAAATCTACACAAAAGGCCCTTGATACAAGTTTGCAAATATGTATGTGCCAAAAATGACAAGTGTGTTAAAGATTTTACAAAAGGAATGTGCTAAATGGACTGCCAAACTTGATATGCTACTATTGGGAGAGTCTAAGGACTGTTTTTGCCAAAAATGTAACCCAAACCCAACTCAAACCCGTTATCAGCCCAAACCAACACCCCAATAACCATTAAAACCCAGCCCAAGTCAAACGGTCAACCCCCACTTAAACTTTTTAAACCAGGTTTAATATAATAAAAAGTGGGGGGGGGGAAACGAACACTATTCATCCTCCACCCCTAATCCCACCATTAGAACCCTAATTCGATTAAGGGCCAAATCAAAGGGTTAAGTGCCAATTTTATCCAGATCACCAATTGATGGCCATGTGAACCAAACCCACCAACAAAAACTCACTCCTGTGACTTGTAGGTCCCCCACGTGGCATCCCCTGCTACAAAAGTCCAAAATATACAGGAGATGGACGACTTGATCTCTTTGCTTGGAAACTACGCACTTTTGAACGCTCAAGATCACTCCTACCAGCTTGCACATCACTTTCCATTCCAGAAATCACATGGGACGATTTGACCACTTTTCAAAAATCAAGACTCAAGGGCTTTTATGGAATTTCAGTAACTAGGGTTTATTTTATTCTAGATAGTTCCTAGAGTAGTATTTAAGCATCTTCCAACATGTGGAATGAGCTTGTTCCAATTTTTGTGTAATAAATTTATTGATGAATATTTAAAGTATCTTTATAAACTTGCATAAATCTTGAGTTCCATCTTTATTTTACTGCTTTAGTGTAATTGGTTACGTTTTAATTTGCAAAAGTTTTCTTTATAAAAAGTTTTATCAAGAAAAGTAGTTTGGGGGAGAGGATACTTAAGCCCAAACAACTTTTCTGTTTGTAGGTTATAGAAGCTCATAGGCTTATTTGACTGACAACCAAATAAGCTGTTGAAGCTTGTATAAGCTATTGTTCTAGTTTGGAAATTTCAGAAAGTACATTTCAAAAGGATCTTAAAAAATCAGTTTTTTTTGGAAAGTTAATTTTTTTTACAAGCTATAAGCTCATAAGCTTGCTTATTCATTAAGCTAGGCTCATAAGCTTATGCTTTTCACTGCTTCACCTGTTTGTTGCTTGTGTAGGGTTTCAAGAACAACATATCATTCCATCTCATTCCATTTCCATTTTTTTTGTACCAAGTTGAAGATATTGTCAACCCTAGGTCTTTTGAGACTCTACCAACGGGTTTCTCTACTGATTCACTAGCTCACACAAGCTCCTTAACCACTCTGTTGGAAGGCATCAGCCCAAGTAAGTGGCTTGAACCCTATTAGAGCACTTTATTTGAGTTTAATGTGAACTTTGTGAATATGTGTGAAACTTGTTTTAGTGTTAATTTGAGCTTTGGTTTAAGTTTGTGTATGTTGGTTATGCTTCTTTGAATAGGTAACTTTCAGTTTTATGGTGTTTTAAGTGTAATCTCTTTGTTAAAAAACATTTTTAGAAAGTTAAGGGTGTGTTTGGATTTGTGTTTTAGCTAGAAGTTGTGACAGCTTTTGGTGTTTAAATCAGTCTAGATTCACTTTACTTGTTAGCTAGGGTCTTATTTAGTCATAAGGTTTAGTTTAGTTAGGATTTGAAACAAGTTGCTTGTTAAAATTGGTATAATATAGCAAATTCAGTAAAGTCCATTTTCTGTTTATTTTAGAGTAAATTTGGCCTTAAAATCTTGCTCATTGTTAGATGATAGGTTAATCTAGGGTTTGTTACCAGTTAAATGTGATTTGGTTAGGTTGTGTGCTAGTTTTGGAGCATTTAAATTCACTCTTGTGCCATTTGTAACAGCAACTATTCATTCAGACCCCAAAAAGCTTTAACAGTCACTTGAATTGGCCTATTTTGTGTGATTTGTGTTAGCAGCTTGTGTGTTTTTTAGCATATACTGACTCCCTACACTCCACTGAGTGTAGGGGTGCCTTATTGTCCAAAAATAATCCATCACAATAAGCTTTCCTAAGCTTATTAAGCAACAGACCAAAAATTTGTACTAGCAGTGGGAACTGAGTTCCCCCTGCTAGTGTATTTCTTGGTACTGCTTGACTAGCAGACAAAACAAGGCAACATGTCACTATCAGTTTCTTTACTTTTTTGTCTTTTGTGACCTAAAATCGGTTTTAGATCTTCAAACCAGTTTCAGTATTTTTCTTATTTTATTTTTGATTTTTTTGTTTATTTAATTTTTTTGTTACTGTTCATCTGGTATTTTTTAGATTAAATAGCTATTTTAATTACTTTTTAATTTTTTGATTTTTGTCTTTTAGTGTGAAAAATTGATATTTTTCAGTTTTAAAAATTTTCATAGATTTAGAAAAATAGTTTAAGATTTTTAGTTTAAAAAGTTTTTACTATTCACCTTTTTATTAATTTTTAGAATTAAATTTAGTTTAATTAGGGTTTAATTTCAAACTGTTTTGTCTTTTAGTGAAAAATTTTACATTTTTCAAACTTTTTCATTTTTCTACTGTTTAGTAGCATAATTTAGGATTTTTAAAATTGGCTAATCGTTTTTAGCATTATTTTATTATTTTTTATGATTATTTTATTTTAAAAAGAGTTTTTAGTGATTTAAAAATAGAAAAAATAGTTTTGAAAATTTAGAAAAACTAATTTTTAGTCTTTAAATAATATAAGTAACTTATTAGTTCAATAAAATAATATTTTTGACATTTTGTTAATTATATTTAATTTTAGGGCTTTAATTAGCATTAAAAATTGAATATTTAATTAATAAAAGGTTTTAAAATATATTTGTTGGATTTTTATTCTTATTTATATTATTTTAGACTTAGTTTAATCGTTTAATTAATTTTTAGGTTTAATTTTTAATTTTGTCGCATTTTACATAATTACGTCATCGTTTTACGTCAACGTCGTAGTTTAAATCGTAGTCGTAGCTCGTCTTTACTTTTTCTCTCTTTAAACCAAAAACGTCACTAATCCAAACTTAATTTTACATATTGGCACACTTAATCCACACACCTCCTTCGAGAACGATCCCGCATTTATTCGGTTTTATGTTTTTCCTAAAACATAACGCTTAATACTTGCCACTCATACGCGTTTTTCCTAAAACGTGCACGAAAAACCTACATCAATTTTGGCGCCGCTGCCGGGGAGGTGTTTTGTGTGCCATTATTAGTATCGTGTTTGTGTGAGTAGTGCGTTTTTGCTTTTCATTTTTTGGAAATCGTGAATATCGTACATACTCATTTTTGTTATTTTTCATTAATATATTATAGTATCCAAATAAATCGTGTTTAATTTTCCTAAATTAAACACAACAATCATTTTACTATATTGTAGATATATTGGTTTTCGTTTTTCTTATGAATATATATTACTATATTGTACTTACGTAGAACAATAAATATACAAGTACTCTAAAAGCGTGAAAACGCAACCTTGATTCGGGATTTCATCACTCGATCATTGTATTCGAATCCAAAGCAAAAGTTTAAAGGCAAAATAGATAAATACTTTCGTGAGGCTTAATTTCAATTAACACAAACTATAAGGTGGGTATAAGGCGGTTGTATTTCACGACCTAAGGGAAAAAGGCTCTTAAGTGCTTAGCGCCGCCTCGTTTCCCCCGCTTGCTTGTGCGTGTTTTGAGAAAGAGGGCTAATCGAGGGTTTGCCGCCCAAGTATTATCTACGTATATTATATTTTCTTGTGTTTTCAAGATTAAACCCTCTTGAACGTTTTGGTGTTCCACCAACGTTCTAAAGTCATCGAAAGCGTTCACTCCACATGATCGTTTTCATTCTTTAAGGCTCCATTAATCGAGAAAGTCGATTCGAGGGGAGATTTGTAGATTTGAGTCTACGTAATACAACAAAAATCCAAAAAAATTAAAAAAACAATCATAAACCAAAAAAAAATTGAAAAATCGAAAAGCCGCAAAAAGAATCTTCTTTGCTACCACCCATTCTACGCTTAGTGCATGCGCACTCGATCGAAGGATTTTTCTTATTCTAGCGACGCTTCGAATCGACGCAATCGTAATCGAAGGAATCGACGACGTAGACGAGAATTAGAAACCGACGTTCCTAATAGCGTTGTTGAAGAAACCTTAGACGAGATGGCCGACAATCGTTCGATGATGGAATTGCTCCAATCGCCCATCGAGGGTTATGGAGACGCGATCGTAATTCCCGCTATCGAAGCGGAGAATTTTGAGATTAAGAGCGGAATGCTTTTGTTGATTCAAGCAACGAAGTTTCGAGGTCATGAAGCCGATAATCCTCACGACCATATTCGGAATTTTTATCGTCTTTTAGCCACGAGCAAGTTTAAGAACGTCGACACCGATGTCGTCAAGCTTATGCTTTTTCCGTACTCGCTCGATGGTGCCGCCAAGGATTGGTACGAGAAAGAGCCACCTAATTCCATAACTACGTGGAAGGATCTCGTTTCCAAGTTCGTTAATTATTTTTTCCTACCGTCTAAGACGACGTTTTTCAAAAATGAAATTACGAAATTTGAGCAAAAACCGAATGAATCTTTTAGAGACGCGTGGGATCGTTTTAAGGAATTGCTTAGGCAATGTCCAAACCATGGTTTTTCCGAGTTGCACCAAATCGATACGTTTTACAACGGTCTTAATTTTCAAGAACAAGATTCGTTGAATTCCACCGCCGGTGGCAACTTTTTGTGTAAGACTCCGAAAGATGCATTGATAATTATCGAAAACCGATCCAAGGTTTACCAACTCCGCAACGCACCGAGTGTTGCCAATGTCGCCAATGTTAGTAGTTCTAATCGCGACATTTAGAGGGTTGATGCGAAAGTCGACAAGTTGACGAATGTGTTTACGTCTTTTCTCGTTGAGATGCAAAAGAAAGACGCTTCCGCTACGGTGAAAGCGGTTGAGACATCGTGTACGTTTTGTGGTGGACCTCATAATTATTACGAGTGTGCGGCTACGGATGGCAAAACGTCGAATGTGAGTGCGCTAAATGGAAACAAAAATTTTCAAAATCAAAATAACGCGGGTCCATCACAACAAGGCAATTATAACCAAGGCAACAATTTTCAAAATCGAAACAATTTTCAAGGAAACAATCAACAAGGAAATTTTTCGAATCAAAATCAAGGTTATAATCAAGGTCGGAATTTGAATTGGCAAAACCGAGATAACAACAACAATCAAAACTTGGGTTTTCAAAAAAACAATAATCAAGGTAACAATTTTTCAAGTGGGAATCAAGGAAATTTTCAAAGAAGTAATCAAAACCAAGGGAACTTTAATTCAAATCAAAATAGTTCGTCAAACGATTTTCAAAATTACATGAAAACGAATGAGGCTAATATGAGACGATTAGAGGGAGAAATTGGTACTTTGAAAAACGACTTTACAAATACTTTGAAATTGCAAAACACGAAGATTGAGCAAGGACAAATTGACATTAAAAAGATGTTTTCGGCCATTATGAACAACTCCTCGGGTGCGTTATCGAGTTCGTTACCTAGTGACACCGTTGCAAATCCGAAGGAACAATGTAAAGCCGCCTCGTCTCGTGAGAAAGGTCGTGTGATTACCCCTAACCTTGAAGGATTTCGAGTTGTTCCTTCTTCTCAACCCTCGACTTCTAAGACGTCTTATTGTTCTAAAGTCGATGGGGTGAACGTGGCGACCAAGGAAAAGAGTGCACACCCTCGTGTACCTCAAATTCCATCCACGGTTCAAAAAGAGAGTTTTATCGACCTTACCAAAGTAACCCTTGAAGAAACTTGTGCATCGATCCTTCTTAAAAAACCAAAAAGGCGTATGCCGAGAAAGGAAGAGGATCCGGGCCAATTTCTACTACCTTGTGATTTTTCCGAGATTGAGGGATGTTTAGCCCTTGCCGATTTAGGTGCTAGCATAAATCTTATGCCTCATTCTCTTTGGAAATTGATGAGATTTCCTTCACTTACCCCCACGAACATGACAATCGAGCTTGCAAATTGTACTCCACTTATACCAATTGGAATAGCCGAGGATGTCTATGTCAAAGTTGGAAAGTTCGTTTTTCCCGCGGATTTCGTTATATCCGATTACGAGTGTGACCCTAAATTTCCCATTATTTTAGGCCGACCATTCTTATCGACGGCTCGAACCGTAATCGACGTTCACGAGGGGAGACTTACTATGAGATATGGGGATGAAAAAATGGACTTTTTCGCTAGAAAATCCCAAGTTTTTAATGACAATGAAAAAACCGAGGTTTCAAAACCTAATGATTCAAATCCTAATGATTTCAAAATGTTCACTTTAGCGGAAAGAATGAGGCTTAATGCATGTTTTGAAAGAATTAAGAAAAACAGTTTTAAAGATGAGGATTTTAATGATAGAGAATACGTGTACCTAATTCAAAAGGGTATGTGTAAATTTATGGATGAAAACTCACTTTGGGATGTTTTTAGCGAAACAAGTGAAACACCAATTCCGAAGGGCGGCGTTAGTGCCATCACGACAATGACCAAAATGGGCTCGTCTTCACCACCTTCGAAGGACCACGTCTTTGAGGCTTCAACTTCTAACTCCATCGAAGTGCCTCCTTTGCCTAGCCCAACACCCGTTGAGGCTAAAGGGTTTATCGACATCGATCCTCTCGTCTTAGAAAATTCACCTAAGCATAGTCATTCAACTTGTAAGACCATGGTTGTGAGTGCTCACATCGACTCTTTCTTTGACGATGACGATGGCGATTTTGCCGAGATTGATCATGTACTTCGAAATCCACATGCAATTTTTGATTCTCCAAAGAAGAAACATGTGAAGTACGATGATTATGAGTTTGATCCCGAGATTGAGGAAATTATTGAACGAGAGCTAGCTCTTATGCCTTCACTTCCACCTACGAGTGAGGTCGATCTTTCCAAAATCGAGGATGAACTTAATGAGTTGGAACGTCTTATTTTCGATGATGAACCAACTCATGTGACCACCAAAAATCCAATTCTCGAGGAGTTACCTAATCAACACTCCTCAAATGAGAATTACGTTTACCACATTCGTGAGGATTTAACTTATCAACAATCCCCACAAAAGGATGATGGTTTCGTGCTTGATCGTGATCTTTTCGAGAGAGTTTCTAAGATACTCAAGGAGGGGAATGACAAACCTTGGTTTGACAAGCCTATCTTTGATGAAGAAATCGATGAGATCGACGTTCATGAGGATGACGAGTATGATGACCCCGAGGGGGCGGTGTTCTTTATTGACAAACGTTTTGAGAACTTATATATTCCACCACCCCCTAACCGCGACTTAAATGTGAGGATTTTTAGCGTGACTAATTTTGAATTTGACACGCCAAATATTTTCGACATTATCAAATCGGGTTTTCATAAAGATTTTTTAAATGATGAATAAAGAAAGGATTTTAAATTTGATTTAAAAGATTTTTCTACATGTTTAACTCCGTCATCACCGCGTTTTATGAGTGCTACCACCGCGTCTACTCCTTTTGACGATGGTTGGTGTGGATCTAGTGTGGGGGAAGCCCCTTATGTTCCTTCACACTTCTCCACCGAGGACGAGATTTACGATCCCGGAATTGCTTGTAAAGGGAAATCTCAGTCTTCCACCGATGCAATAAATGGAAAATCTTTTCGTTTGCTTGGTGTGAGTCTACCTCGAGTAGCTCATTATGTTGACTTACCCATTGCCCCACCTTTCTACTTCTTATCTATTTTCTTCTACCTCTTTGAGGTTTTGGTTCATGTTGGAGTAGCGTTGTTTCGTCTTTCATCCGAAAACAAGGACGCTATCTTTGACCCCAGTATTCGTGTATCGGGTTTTTAAAGTACTCCATGTACTTTTGGGCCTTGTTTATCATGTAAGCCCCACCAAAAATGACCATACCATGATTATCCCTAAATGATCACATTTATGGGGATTCGAGTCGAGCTTTTGACTCGGTTATAAAAAACAAGGTGCCTCGTGGGGGATTCTCATGCTTATCCTTGTAAATATTATCGCTTTCTTAGTTTAATGTAACGAGGGGACTTGTGCTCTTCCAACCTTTGTTTCGTGGTTGTTTGTGATTGTGATTTATTAGGTTCATCGTCATCATTGAAGCCTCTCGTGTTCGTTTTATGGATCACTCGAGCTTCGATCGTTGCCTTTGGAGATTCTGATATCCGATGATATCCTTTTATGTTCTAACGTTTATCTTATTAGCATAATTCATAAACGGCTTTTAGGTTATTCGTTTTACCCTTTCCATGCTCGAGATTAAGCATTCGACTTCGTCTCTAGTATGGGGGTGTTTTCACCCTTAGACTCGAAACATTGAGGACAATGTTTAGTTTTTGTATGGGGGGGTGAGTAGATACTTCACCTTGCTTACGTCACCACGCAATCCAATTTTCATCGTTTTGTTCTCGTTTTGTTGCAAATAAGGCTAAAAATGGCCAAATTTTAAAATTTTTCTTGTTTTCATAAGTGTTTAAGACACGAATGTAGGTTTTCCGATGGTGAGAATAAGAGTAATTTTTGACTCGACCGTGCGTGTTGAGCACTTAGCTTCGATTCCTTAACTTTTTAGGCTAAGTCTCTTAAATGAGTACGAGAAATGATAGAGCTATTTATAAGTCTCGTAATCGTCACGATCTCATGTGTAGTAATTATTAGCTTATTCTCCCCACGCTTTTGCATAATAAATTGTTAATAAATATTGATTTAGCGGTTTAGTCACTATTGTTGGTTTCTAATTTGTTTTAGTAGCTTCCATGTAATTAAATTGGGAAAACATTAAGGTATCGCCAGCGTCACGGTTTTGAAGTATTGGCACCCGAATAATCGAAAGCTTCACCTAATAATAAGATTTCAAGTGCTCACCTAAATTAAGCAAAAATTTGAAGCTCACAAGGCCGAAAAAACTATGCCCAAATTGAAAGTGAATTAAGCCTTAATATTTGAAGCTTTAAAGATCCAAAATTCGCTTTAGCGTGAGGATATACGTCTTTGGCTAATAAAACCACCGATGAGGCGGATAATAAAAGGCAAGGCAAGACCGAAGTCATAATAAAAGCTTCATGGCGAAGTTGAATAAAAGATGGAGTTAAACCAAAGATAATAAGGCCCTTCCGTTAGGGGGCGTATAAAAGTCTTGGTAATAAGTCTCATGTTCAAAACCGTTATAAAATCGTGTTTATCGATCCTTCTTGTTGACTTAATTTTTTGACATCGTTGTCTATTAGGATGAATTATTAATTTAATGATTTTGGTTACACCGTTAAAACTCTATTTTTAGACTTAATCTCAATTCACGCATAAGTCAATGATGTATCCTCGTGATCATTAAGACAAAATAAAATATAAGAGATACCAAGTAGGAATAAGGGAGTTTAGGTTCTTAATTAACACTCATGAGATGTGTTCGTGTTGCTAACTTATAATAACGATGATCTCGTTGCACGCTTAGCATGGAATTGGGTGAAAATCGAGGACGACGAAATTATTTCTAACGAAGCATTCACGTGTTCTTGTTCTATGATCCCAAAAGTCACTTAATCATGATGAAAACAATACATTATGTCTAAAACACGTGTAGTAGCTTATTTAAATTTATGTCTTCAATAAATGTCATCATAAAATGATTTTTGGAAGTGCTAAGATACTTAATTCTAGCATTGCGTGGGGACACGGCAATGGTTTAGTGTGGGGGAGTGATGAGACTTTAATACATAGTCTCATCGTCTAAATCGGGCTTAAACGCTTAAAATATCGTCAAAACACCCAAATATATGCTTGTGTTTGTTCATTGTGTATTTTAGGTACGGATATCGTGAATTCACCAAAAGATCAAAGGAATCAAGCAAAAACGAACACGGGAAACGAAGCCGCACAAAGAACCGGGCCCAAATATGGAATTTCCAAAATTACCCTTGAAGAATTGAAGATTGGCAACATTGGTCCCTCAACTATTGAAGACTTGTCACTTTAGACCCTTGTAAATATCTATTATTACAAGTTTAGTCCTAAAGTTTCAAGATATGTCATTAATATTCCTTGAAGAATACCAATCTACCCAAAAGGCCCTTGATACAAGTTTACAAATATATATGTGCCAAAAATGACAAGTGTGTTAAAGATTTTACAAAGGGAATGTGCTAAATGGACTGCCAAACTTGATATGCTACTATTGGGAGAGTCTAAGGACTGTTTTTGCCAAAAATGTAACCCAAACCCAACTCAAACCCGTTATCAGCCCAAACCAACACCCCAATACCCATTAAAACCCAGCCCAAGTCAAACGGTCAACCCCCACTTAAACTTTTTAAACCAGGTTTAATATAATAAAAAGTGGGGGGAAACGAACACTATTCATCCTCCACCCCTAATTACCCCCTAATCCCACCATTAGAACCCTAATTCGATTAAGGGCCAAATCAAAGGGTTAAGTGCCAATTTTATCCAGATCACCAATTGATGGCCATGTGAAGCAAACCCACCAACAAAAACTCACTCCCTGACTTGTAGGTCCCCCACGTGGCATCCCCTTCTACAAAAGTCCAAAATATACAAGAGATGGACGACTTGATCTCATTTCTTGGAAACTACGCACTTTTGAACGCTCAAGATCACTCCTACCAGCTTGCACATCACTTTCTATTCCAGAAATCACATGGGACGATTTGACCATATTTCAAAAATCAAGACTCAAGGGCTTTTATGGAATTTCAGTAACTAGGGTTTATTTTATTCTAGATAGTTCCTAGAGTAGTATTTAAGCATCTTCCAACATGTGGAATGAGCTTGTTCCAATTTTTGTGTAATAAATTTATTGATGAATATTTAAAGTATCTTTATAAACTTGCACAAATCTTGAGTTCCATCTTTATTTTACTGCTTTAGTGTAATAGGTTACGTTTTAATTTGCAAAAGTTTTCTTTATAAAAAGTTTTATCAAGAAAAGTAGTTTGGGGGAGAGGATACTTAAGCCCAAACAGCTTTTCTGTTTGTAGGTTATAGAAGCTCATAGGCTTATTTGACTGACAACCAAATAAGCTGTTGAAGCTTGTATAAGCTATTGTTCTAGTTTGGAAACTTCAGAAAGTACATTTAAAAAGGATCTTAAAAAAATCAGTTTTTTTTGGAAAGTTCATTTTTTTTACAAGCTATAAGCTCATAAGCCTGCTTATTCATTAAGCTAGGCTCATAAGCTTATGCTTTTCACTGCTTCACCTGTTTGTTGCTTGTGTAGGGTTTCAAGAACAACATATCATTCCATCTCATTCCATTTCCATTTTCTTTTGTACCAAGTTGAAGATATTGTCAACCCTAGGTCTTTTGAGACTCTACCAACGGGTTTCTCTACTGATTCACTAGCTCACACAAGCTCCTTAACCACTCTGTTGGAAGGCATCAACCCAAATAAGTGGCTTGAACCCGATTAGAGCAATTTATTTGAGTTTAATGTGAATTTTATGAATTTGTGTGAAACTTGTTTTAGTGTTAATTTGAGCTTTGGTTTATGTTTGTTTATGCTGGTTATGCTTGTTTGAATAGGTAACTTTCAGTTTTATGGTGTTTTAAGTGTAATCTCTTTGTTAAAAATCATTTTCAGAAAGTTAAGGGTGTGTTTGGATTTGTGTTTTAGCTAGAAGTTGTGACAGCTTTTGGTGTTTAAATTAGTCTAGATTCACTTTACTTGTTAGTTAGGGTCTTATTTAGCCATAAGGTTTAGTTTAGTTAGGATTTGAAACAAGTTGCTTGTTAAAATTGGTATAATATAGCAAATTCAGTAAAGTTCATTTTCTATTTATTTTAGAGTAAATTTGGCCTTAAAATCTTGCTCATTGTTAGATGATAGGTTAATCTAGGGTTTGTTACTAGTTAAATGTGATTTGGTTAGGTTGTGTGCTAGTTTCGGAGCATTTAAATTCACTCTTGTGCCATTTGTAACAGCAACTGTTCATTCAGACCCCAAAAAGCTTTAACAGTCACTTGAATTGGCCTATTTTGTGTGATTTGTGTTAGCAGCTTGTGTGTTTTTTAGCATATACTGACTCCCTACACTCCACTGAGTGTAGGGGTGCCTTATTGTCCAAAAATAATCCATCACAATAAGCTTTCCCAAGCTTATTAAGCAACAGACCAAAAATTTGTACTAGCAGTGGGAACTGAGTTCCCCCTGCTAGTGTATTTCTTGGTACTGCTTGACTAGCAGACAAAACAAGGCAACATGTCACTATCAGTTTCTTTACTTTTTTGTCTTTTGTGACCTAAAATCGGTTTTAGATCTTCAAACCAGTTTCAGTATTTTTCTTATTTTATTTTTGATTTTTCTGTTTATTTAATTTTTTTGTTACTGTTCATCTGGTATTTTTTAGATTAAATAGCTATTTTAATTACTTTTTAATTTTTTGATTTTTGTCTTTTAGTGTGAAAAATTGATATTTTTCAGTTTTAAAAATTTTCATAGATTTAGAAAAATAGTTTAAGATTTTTAGTTTAAAAAGTTTTTACTATTCACCTTTTTATTAATTTTTAGAATTAAATTTAGTTTAATTAGGGTTTAATTTCAAACTGTTTTGTCTTTTAGTGAAAAATTTTACATTTTTCAAACTTTTTCATTTTTATACTGTTCAATAGCATAATTTAGGATTTTTAAAACTGGCAATTCATTTTTAGTATTATTTTATTATTTTTTATGATTATTTTAGTTTAAAAAAAGTTTTTAGTGATTTAAAAACAGAAAAAATAGTTTTGAAAATTTAGAAAAAATACTTTTTAGTCTTTAAATAATATAAGTAACTTACTAGTTTAATAAAAGAATATTTTTGACATTTTGTTAATTATATTTAATTTTAGGGCTTTAATTAGCATTAAAAATTGAATATTTAATTAATAAAAGGTTTTAAAATATATTTGTTGGATTTTTATTCTTATTTATATTATTTTAGACTTAGTTTAATCTTTTAATTAATTTTTAGGTTTAATTTTTAATTTTTTCGCGTTTTACGTAATTACGTCATCGTTTTACGTCAACGTCGTAGTTTAAATCGTAGTCGTAGCTCGTCTTTACTTTTTCTCTCTTTAAACCAAAAACATCACTAATCCAAACTTGAATTTACATATTGGCACACTTAATCCACACACCTCCTTCGAGAACGATCCCGCATTTATTCGGTTTTACGTTTTTCCTAAAACGTAACGCTTAATACTTGCCACTCATACGCGTTTTTCCTAAAACGTGTACGAAAAACCTCCATCAACTTTGCATTTATTTTGAAGATTTTTACAACAACACATGACCAAAGGATAATTACATACTATTTCAACAACCCCAAACACTTTACATTTATTTCATTGCTCGATCATTCGGTATTTTTTTCAAGTGATCACAAAATGAATCCTCACTCAGTAATGCCGGCCATGCCATCGCTTTCTGACCTATCAATCATATCGGGTACCGATACTCGCCCACCATTACTCATCAAATATCTATTTGATGCATGGAAAGGCCGAATGAAGTCATATATTATCAGTAGATCCAATAGGAGACTTATGATTAAGTCAATTGAACAAGGTCCACTTGATTGGGGAACCGTCACTATAAATGATGTAACCCGACCAAGGGAATATTCTGAATTAACGGGTCCAAATTAACTTATTGCTGATACGGATGAAAAGGCTCTTTAGACTATTCTCCAAGATCTTCCACCCGATATTTATCGAATGATAAGTCAACACAAGATAGCGAAGGAATTATGAGATCGTTTGGATGTTTTGTTACATGGACTTCACTCATTAAGCAAGAACGTGAGTGTCAACTTTATGATCTCTTTGATAGGTTCACATACACCCCAGGGGATACTCTTCATGATTATTATTGGCAATTTACTACATTGATGAATGAACTACATACCTATAATTTGATGATTGCTCAATTTCAAATCAATACCAAGTTCTTGAATTCGTTACCTCTTGAGTGGAGCCACTACATCACTGATGTTAAACTGGTAAGGGATTTGCACAAGACAAATCTAGATCAACTTTATGCTTTCTTGCAACAACATGAGCAGCATGTGATAAAGATTTGTATGTCTCAAGGATCTTACCCTGAACCAATGGCATTAATGACGAATCATCAAATGATGTCATATAACAATCCCTCTTATGCAAATGGGCAACAATCATATTAGCATTCCTTGTATCAAACTCCAAGATTTCCACAATATTCGCTTCTACCACCATCATCTACTTCACATCAACAATATCAGCTTCCAGCAATACCATCACACAGAGATCCATATTCATCAACTTATGCTCATCAACAATACTCTTCTTACCAACCACCTATAGTTCATGCCATCACCTATCAGCAACCTGAAGTTCTACAACCCAACTAATCCCAACATGTCATTACTCCTTCAAGTGTTTATGTAGTTCTACCAGCACCAGTATTATATTCTGATGACGAGGTCCCAATTCCCGAATTCTAACACGGTGATAATCTTACTGAAGTGTTAGCTGCCATGTCTGCCTATATCACTCAAGCGTTGAAAAATGGAGCATATGAAGTACTTCCTACCACCAACAATCAGTTGAGGACTTCTTAAAAATCTCGTCAACAAGCTACCATTCAAGAAGACAGAGTCATGGTTCAACCTATTCAGGTGAGACCGAGTTTATCTAACACCGGTACAAGAACTTACAACACTGCTCCAAGGGGAAATACTACTGGCAAGTTGAAGATGATCACATGTTATAATTGCAAGGGGGAAGGACATATGGATAGGGATTGTAAGCAACCCAAGAGGAGAAGGGTGCTTTGTGTTTTGAGGAGAAGGTGATGTTGGTCAATGCCCAATCATATGGTCGTGAGCAAGACGAGGAGGAGTTAACGTTTCTTGCTGATCCAGGAGTTATGGATAATGATGGAGACATATCAGCTTTCACTCATAATGTATCATATCAAGCAGATGATCTCGACGCATACGATTCTAAATGTGATGACTACAACACCGCCAAAGCAGCTCTTATGGCGAATCTTTTAGTTTACGGTTCTGATTAAACATCTGAGGTACCAAGTGTTACCATTGATACTAGTATTGCACCACATCAAGTTGGGCAAGAGTCTCAGTATCCGAAAGAGCCTCCGATGGTGAGTAATTCATATGAGGAGACAAACAATGATAGAAATATCAATGCAAGTCCCTAGACTTTGAGTGAAATACAACCGGGAGCTATTTTGCATATGGATTCCCCTACTCAACAAGATTTGGTAACGATTCCGACAACTTTGCTTAGCTGAATGAATACTGCTGTCCTTGAAACCCTAGGTGTTAACACGACCTTATCTGTCGAGCTTGCTTTGTATAAGGAAAAGGTTCAAACCTTGGAATTAACTCCCTCGACCAATACGCTAACCAATCCTGAATTTGATGAGTTTCGAAAACTTCAAATTGATCATTTACAAGAGATTGAAAATTTAAGAGCAAAATTTCAAAAGAAATAAAGAAAAAGAGTCAGCCGTCACTAATTTTCAAAAACTTAAAACGTATTTTGAAATTCTCGAGTCTAAAAAGGTTGAAACGAAAATTAATTCTTCTAACCAAATTAAAAAGATTGATAATTTTCTTTTAAAACAATATTCTGCTTCACATATAGTAAATTTGTTTGATTCATCTTTTAAGGAATTTAACTTATCGCGTCTACAAGACATTCCACCAAAAACCGGGTTACACAAAGCAAGATCTTATCCATAACCCAAGACTTAACGATGCAACCAAATTAGGAAAGGTATTAGATCCGATTGTCATTTCGGATGATCCCGAGTCTATACCACTCATGGAAGAGAATCGGTAAAAAATGCTTTTGAAACATCCTAAGTTTGATTATGAAAAGCTTAAAAAAGAGTATTCAAAGATGGATTTTAGACTCGCTTTAACATACAAAGGGACTTTACCGATATACCAACTTAAGTGTCCACCAAAGAGAACCCTAGTACATTTCCTACACTTGTAAAAAAGAATGAACCTAAGGAAATTCCAAAGGTTCTTCCACCGGTAAGTACAGTATTGTTAAGTTTGAAAGAGCTTCAACGATATTACCAGTTTTAACAAGGTCATTAAGGAATGTACGAATCCAACGGATCAAACCGAAGGAGAATGAGCTTTCAAACACACGAAAGTGGTGTTTACGGATGAGATCATTCCGTTTGTGGAAAATATTAAAGAGGGTTTTATATCTCTCGGTGACAATCTAAAATTCGAAATGAAAGAAGTTCAAAAAGTTTGTCTATGAAATGGATTATGATTATGAGCTACATTTAATTGAGAAAGAAAAGATTTTGTCCGAATATGACCAATTCTTGGAACAAGTGATGTCTCTCGATGTAATGACTGTTGTGACAATTAATTGTGCTAATGAGATTACATCTGTTATGAATAAATGTGATGATGTACATGATCTCTCTGTGAATATTGTTGAGACTCTAAATGTTGTGGTAGATAATCAACCTTGTCACGAATCTGACGCTGAATTTTTAAAGATTCAAGATTCTTATAATTCACTTTCAAAATGTTTTGACGAGCTTAAAACAAATTGTATATCTCTTGAAGTAGAACAACAATCTAAAAATGAAACTCTTCTTTTAACAAATGAATGTGAAAATAACGTTCAAACGAGTGACAATGTGATTAAGGCATTAGAGGAAGAGATTATGAGACTTAAGAAAGAGTCATCAGTAGAATCTATGAAAATGGAACTAGAGGTCGCAAAGAGTAAAAACCATGCCTTGGAAAATAGAATCATCTCTATTCTAGGGGAGCTTGAACGAGTAATGCAAGGATTTTTGATAAATTTATGGTTGACTAGAAGAACGCTTCGCTTTTAATGCGGGACAACATAAGTCACTTGTTGACCAACTGAACCAAAAGTCTACGGAAATTTCTAATTTAAATATTCAGCTCATAGACAAAAACATGGTTTTAGCTGAGTTAAAGGAGACACTTCAACTCAAAGGACAAGAAGTTGTTGATAACGTAGGTACAATATATGCACCATCCTCTAGTGCTCTAAAAACCAACCAAGTGGTGATCTGTAAGAACCCGTACCATAAGAACAACCCGATCACATATGCTGATTACATGCAGAACGCAATTAAGCACGGGCATCTTGCGAAGGATATTTTAGATAAGCTATATGAATCCTGTCTCTCAAACGGTGACTATTACTATGCTCACACATACATTGAGCGGGTACAATATTGCTTAGCGTATCTTAATTACATCGGTCAACCGGGTTCTGCACAACTCAAAAAACAACCCATTGCCATTACTCCATTCAACAAAACCTCAGGAGCTAAACCTTCTTTAGGTACACCTAACAAGGAAAAATCAAATTTCGTCACTAATGATTCATTGCCTTCTACAGGAGTAAATGTTGCTACTAGGGCTAAAGGATCTCAAGTCAAGAAATATAGGATCAAGCCTTCCACTAGTAGAACTATGAAGAAGAAAGTAGAAGCTCAAACTAGGAATGTCATTTAAAATTTGAATAAAATGAATCATGTAGCTAAGACTAAAGGCCCTGCGGTTATGCATAAGCCTAAGCGCAAAGTGAATTCTGATTTAAGATGTTGGAATTGTAATGAATATATGTTTTCTCAGAGTCATGATTTATGCGTTGTCGATCATGTTAATGAAATGTATGCCATTAGGAACAACCTTTAATGGAAACCAATAGGGAAGAAATTCACCCAAGTTGGATGGCAATTGCTACCCACTAGTAGGACCTTTACTGCAAATGGAACTAAGTGCCCTTTAACTAGGATTGCTTCCACTAAGGTTAGGTCTAATCGTCCTTTAAATAGGAGCACTATCACTAAAGTATGGAATCCGCTCCCTTGAACTAGGACAGCCCCCACTACCGTGCCTACCAGTGAAGAAGTACCTCAGGATCTTAGACAACTAGAATCTAAGCCGACAACTAGGAAGAAAATTCGGAAATATAAGAAACCTTATGATAGCAAATCTAAGATCATTGTATATGTACCTGCTAACACAGAGGAAAAATTAGATTCCGATACATCGTCTTTGTTTGGTGATATTTTCAGGTGGTCCAAATCATTCTTTGGTACTTCGACTCTGGGTGCTCAAAGCACATGACAAGAGATCGCTATGTTCTCAAAAATTTCGTCAGCAAGTTTCTAGGCATGGTTAAATTTGCTAATGATCATATTGCAAAGATCATGGGTTATGGTGAATATCAGATTGGGAATGTCACAGCTTATCGTGTGTATTATGTGGAAGGACTCGGTCATAATTTATTCTTAGTGGGACAATTTTGTGATTCAAACCTTGAGGTTGCTTTTCGACAACATACTTGCTTCATCCGTGATTTGGAAGGCAGAGAATTGTTAAAAGGTTCTCGAGGGGATAATCTCTATACATTGTCGATACAAAATATGATGGTCGCTTCTCCCGTATGTCTTCTCTCCAAAGCATCTAAGACCAAGTCATGGTTGTGGCATCGACGTTTATGTCATCTTAATTTTGATGCTATTAATCATTTGGCTAAAAACGAACTTGTTCGTGGTCTTCCAAAGCTAAAATTTAACAAGGATAATTTATGTTCTGCGTGTTCATTGGGGAAAAGCACCAAGAAATCTTACAAATGCAAAGCTGAAGACACCAATCAAGAAAAACTATATCTTTTGCACATGGATCTTTGTGGGCCAATGCGTACAACAAGTGTGAGCGGTAGAAAATACGTCCTCGTCATTG
Organism: Glebionis coronaria; assembly: GCA_025667525.1. NCBI lineage: Eukaryota > Viridiplantae > Streptophyta > Magnoliopsida > Asterales > Asteraceae > Glebionis > Glebionis coronaria. The sequence goes on along the minus strand of CM046876.1, from coordinate 512,568,967 downwards.
AGTATGATTTTCAAGGTTTACATGGTTAAAGTTCTTAACATCTAAGGATCAGGTACCAACTTATATTATTAAGTTTCTCAAGATGATCCAAGTGCGTCTCAACGCTACTGTCCGCCAAATCCGTACGAATAATGGAACCGAGTTTCTGAATCAAACTCTGCGAAATTATTATGAGGAAGTGGGCATTTCACATGCAAAATCAGTTGCTCGCACTCCACAACAAAACGGTGTCGAGGAAAGACGTAATCGTGAACTTATGGAAGCAGCTAGAACTATGTTGATTTACGCTAATGCTCCTTTATTCATATGGGCAGAAGCTGTAGCAACCGCATGTTATACCCAAAACCATTCTATTATTCGTAAGTGCCATGGAAAAACACCGTATGGGCTTCTTCATGAACAAAAACCCGACTTGTCATTTCTTCATGTGTTTGGTGCACTTTGTTACCCAACCATCAACAGTGAACATTTTGGAAAATTTCAACCGAAGGATGATATATGAATTTTCATTACTCACCCGCGAAGAAAGCTTACCGAATTTATAACCGTCGTCTTGGCAAGATAACAGAAACTATGGATGTCGATTTTGATGAGCTAACAACGATGGCTTCTAAGCAACGCAGCTCTGAACCGCGCTTCATGAGATGGGAACCGGTACTATTAGTTCAGGATTAGATCCCAACAATCCTACTTCTCCAACATTTATACCACCTACAAGGCCCGAGTGAGATGAGTTATTTCAACCTGTGTTTGATGAATTCTTTGATCCTCCCAGTGATGATGCTCCAAGCCATGCAGTAGTAGCTCCAATTTCAAAAGTTATTGTAAAACCCAAAATTTTGGTTTGTATTTTATTTCATCACTTTAAATATTAACCTAAACTTTAAATAATAAGCATTTGATATTAAACCTTATGTTATAATTATTTGAAAATTTTGAAAATATAACTCAAATGTTTATATTAATATAGAATAATTATGGACATTAAACTAATTCAATGTGAAGTATGAACAGAATCACTCTCATGCTGACATCATTTTTTTATGTTATGAAAGTCTTTGAGCAAAAAGCTAACATACAAATTATTAATGTATAATAAACTCTTAAATTGCACCATTTTGACCGACCTATGTGTATCATTTGCAAATATAACAGATATATGAGTTAACATAGATAACATTCTTTAATTGAAGGCAATCACATACTCTGAGGCTAATATCCAGTACATTTCGAAAAGTCATAACAACCATGTTCCATATATTGACAAACCTATCATAACTCATTAATGTCACCTTGAACCGAAATGTAAAAGATGTCGCTCAACAAAAAAATCAAACAGTTTTGAATGATTGTTGAGTTCGGAGTATGTTCACATCGGAGTTGCTCAACTTGGAACATGTAAGGTTTGATTCGTTAAGTTAAGGCGCTATGGTTTAGCCGTTCGGTTACGTCTCGAGTTTTGGGTCTGTTCATATCTCGCTGAATCTTTGTTCGTGCTCCTGTTTCGATTTTGATATATATTACTTTGCCTTGAGGTAATGTTCATCTATCAATCATCTTATGCACGATGACGTACAACAGATTTCACATTCTTTTATTAAAATGAAGAATGTTGTTGCATCAAGTTATGAAATGAAAATGAAATGATGAAAGCTGTAAATATTATCATTAGATCATATAAGGTAATATTAGCTCATTAAAATGGTATTAAATTTTATCATATTGGTTTATCAAACTAAACAAGAATGAGCTTAAGACACGTTCGATCATTGAGGTAAGGTTGATGAAATAGAATTGGTTTCTAAAGTCTTGGTATATATAAATCAAGACATGTTTAAAATAAAGTTTTGTTAACGACACACTTCGATCATATGAAGTTAACGATGAGGTAGAACTAATGCTAAAAGTATCCATGTCGTCGATAGCCATACAATTTATTAAAGAACAACTTGTATACATACAATCCACGTACTAGGTAAATTAGATTTCCAATGTCTTATTTATATGATCAAAATAGATATAAGTACATATAAGATATGAACAAGTTAAATACCCTATGTAAATTAAAACGAGCTAATTGACTATTTATGGAAACCTACTATTTTTTTTAAAGTTACTTATAGAAATATAATAATACGAGAATGCATGATATACACTAATCAACAAATACCAGAGAACAGTCAGAGTTACAAGATTATACACGAAACAGCAAAGTAATACAAGAATATAATAAATCAAACTAAGAACAATAAAGATTAGTAAAAATAAACATATATCATGCAAATCATTCGCGTCCTTTATTCATGTATATTTTGTGAAGTCAGAGTAGGAGTTTCATCGGTTTTCCTTGCAGTCAGTTACTGGACACAAGTTACGGATTTCCGGTCCTTCAGTAAGGACTTTCTTCTATGCATGATTAGGATTCCCCGTCTGTAGCCAAATCTTTATATACAAGCATGACCAGTTATGTACTATTTACGTAGGTACCGTAACCATGACACTAGAGGCACCGGTGTCATGACTCTTCTACGGGGGAGTGATTTCTCACAGCGTCCCTTTTATTTTAGCTTGGCCATTTTATCTTTATTATCAGCCATGCGTATGGATGCATCCTAGGCTATCAGTTTACAATTTATCAGGTGAATGTGGTGTGTGTTCTACATCCTTCACATTGGAGTTGATCCCTCCACCCAACACATTATTTAGAGGTCACCCCTCTACAACATGATGAGGTCACCCAGTTATTCATGAAACAGTTGTTACATCACATGACCTGTATAAGCTCTTGAAAATTAAAATACAGTAAATGCATGTTTTCAGATTTAACAGATAATTGTTCAGCTTTATTATTTATAAACCAGACTTTTCAGATTATACACAGCTTTTTGCTGCAACTTTATTTATCAGTCTTACAGCTTCAGTATTTTATCATCTGCTTTATTTTAATATTTCTTATCATGCTTTATATCCGTTCACTGGGCGTTATGCTCAGCCGTAGTTCTTTTCATGTTCTAACGGAAGGTACACCATGACGCTCTTAGGATTCTGAGAGCATGTGCATTTGGATGGAAGCTATCCAAACTTCTTACTTTATGCACTTCTTACATTATTCTGCTTATTTGGACATTGTTTAGTCCTTTCCTTCAGTATTTTACTTTTCATGTTTTGAGCTTATGTTTGGATTACTGATGTTTGATTCCGGTATTTCCTTTATGGTCCATTAATGTTTTAGTATATTTACCTTATGCTTTGATGACACGCCATAAATACACGTAACGGTCCACTTATCCAAGTGTGGTGTTACAATTATGGTATCACAGCTATAGGTTCGACCTGTAGGCTCTAAAACATAACCTATGACTAGTGGGTAGTCACTAGGAACATCCTAGATTTTAGCGTCGTTATCTTTCATGATTCTCATGCATTTATCAGTAAGTTTCTTCATTTATCAGTCAGTTTTCTTAAAATTTTGACTAAGTAAAAGGTTAGTATAGGACTGGCCATAATTAGTCGCATGTGCTTTTCTACAAACTTTGTTTTGGTGAACTGGCCCATATGCGTTCACCCTTGCCCGTTCAAATTTTGTATTGGTGAACCAACCCATAGGCGTTCATCCTTACTTATGGCAGATTCATGTTTTCAGTTGAATATTACTTGGTGAACCGGCCCATAGACGTTCACCATTATTCAGGTCAAAGTTTATGTTTTCAGACGATAGTTGTTTTGCGAACCGACCCAAAATTCTTTCATGACTATTCACCTAGATTCCACCAGAATGTACCATAATCCGAGGCAGAATTTTGATAGAAGCAGTATAACACAATTGATGCAGCTATGTTCATATATGGATGCCTGACATACCTCAGGTTCAAGATAGGACACCGACATGATTATGAGTTATTAAAACCATTAGAAATTTCTGAACATAAATGAGATAAGATTCCATGGAGGTTAATGTTAGTTATCACAGACTCAGACGAAGCACGATGCTATCTAAGTCGTTGTTAACCAGTTAACCCAGCCTATACGTCTTCTTTTATCCAAAGCGATTACGCAGTAACGGGCCGGTAGAAAATTCAGCACTAAATCGTACGATTTCAAGGTATTCCATCGACCATTATATCAGACAGAATTCATGCACACGATCACGTGTATGTATACGTTCACTTTACGCTCACGTTTATTTTCACTTTCACGTTTACGTCTCATTCGCAGTATGATGTTGTTTCAGTTCATGTTTTGTGCTATCTCATGATTTAAGATCACGTTTTCATTCATAACATTGTTCACGTTCAAGTTCGTGTTCCATTCCGCGATACACGTTTCTCAGATTACCGAATACGGGTACAGAAAGCTTGAGAAACCAGACTCAAGTTTAGCACAACTATTCCATAACCAGGCAGACGTTTTACATCTCAGGCCGTATCGTTTGGTATTCCTTCCTCAGTCAACATACGTTCATGATATATTCTAGTATCACGTTCACAGTATGTTTCACGTATTACATTCATGATATACTTCATGCTCAGTGTTTCTCTTATAATCGTGAACCACGTTCAAAATTGCTCACGTAGCACGTTCACAATTGTTCACGTAGTTCGTCCCGTTAGGTTTTCAGCAGCTTGCTCAGAGATATAAATGTTATCTTTTCAGGATACTTGTACGTACCGTTTCATGTATACTACATGCTATAACTCATTCATTCTATCAGATTCAGAAAATCTATCTTAAGTATGAAACCAGAAACTATTCAGCATTCATCAGGACAGGGTCATCAAGACCAAGATTTTTCATTATGTTTAGACCTTTGAAGCAATCGTTTCGAGTGGGAGGCCACTTGAAACGGAGGAGTCTATCTGGACCTCTCATTCTTCTCCTTCAATAATTCAGTTAAGTTCCTTCAGTCATGTTATGTTCCAGGTTCTCTTCAGTTAGGTCACGATATACTCTTTCAGCAGCATTATGTCCTAATTTAAGGACGAATTATATTTCAGCTTATAAGTCCTTTCAGCTTTCATATTCTTTCAGCCTATGTGTCTTTCCCAGCTTTTATAACTTCATCAACTTATTATTTTTTTAGTTCGAGGACGAATTTCTTCTTTTTAGAGGGGAGGAATTGTAAAACCACAGCATTATCACATCCATTGTATTTTTGAGGACGAAAAATTCTTTTTAGAGGGGAAGAGTTGTAAAATCCAAATTTTGGTTTGTATTTTATTTCATCACTTTAAATATTAACCTAAACTTTAAATAATAAGCATTTGATATTAAACCTTACGCTATAATTATTTGAAAATTTTGAAAATATAACTCAAATGTTTATATTAATATATGATAATTATGGACGTTAAACTAATTCAATGTGAACTATGAACATAATCACTTTCAAGTTGACATCATTTTTTTACGTTATGAAAGTCTTTGAGCAAAAAGCTAACATACAAATTACTAATGTATAATAAACTCTCAAATTGCACCATTTTGACCGACCTATGTGTATCATTTTCAAATATAGCAGATATATGAGTTAACATAGATAACATTCTTTAATTGAAGGCAATCACATAATCTGTGGCTAATATCCTGTACATTTCGAAAAGTCATAACAACCATGTTCCATATATTGACAAACCTATCATAACTCATTAATGTCACCTTGAACAAAAATGTAAAAGATGCCGCTCAACAAAAAAATCAAACAGTTTTGAATGATTGTCGAGGTCGGAGTATGTTCACATCAGAGTTGCTTGAGTTGGAACATGTAAGGGTTGATTCGTTAAGTTAAGGCGTTATGGTTAGCCGTTCGGTTACGTCTCGAGTTTTGGGTCTGTTCATGTCTCGCTGAATCTTTGTTCGTGCTCCTATTTCGATTTCGATATATATTCATTTGCCTTGAGGTAATGTTCATCTATCAATCATCTTATGCATGATGACGTATAAAAAATTTTACATTCTTTTATTAAAATAAAGAATGTTGTTGCATCAAGTTATGAAATTAAAATGAAATGATGAAAGTTGTGTATATTATCATTAGATCATATAAGATAAAATTAGCTCATTAAAATGGTATTAAATTTTATTATATTGATTTATCAAACTACTACTTTTTTCCTTGTAGTATTAAAATTTGTACCAAGACAATAATAACACTGTTTTAAATGATGTATTCTTGTTAATGGGAATCTTATCAGTTGAATATGCTAATTTTAAAAGATATGACATTGGTCTTGCATCATTCACTATTGTTTTTTAGTTAGCAGTATTAACTTGTCTAGCAATATTAACCAATATTGCTGTTTTTGAAACATTTTGTCTAGCAGTATCAAATGATACTAAACGATACCTCAATAGTACTACTCTTCGAACCATGTTCTGTTTAACATAAAGGCAAGTCTTTTTTAAAAACTTTTGATGATTCATTCTTTGAGCATTGGTCCAAATAGGTTTTACCATCCTGTGATTTTTAAATTGTTTTTATGGTAATGTCAATCATATTGAAAATGATCAAAACCTCCACACACATAACATACCTTATTAAACATCTTCAAGTTGCTTCCTAGATATTGAGACATCTTATTATTTCAGTTTCTTTGATTATCTCTAGTGCCTATGTTGCCTAACTAGTTTAGCCGTTTTCCTAGCAATTTTTGTTGTTGTCTAGGTTTGAGAACCTCTATCTTAACAAAGGTAGGCCTAACTGTTTTCTTTACAATCATAGGCTATGAAACTTCTTCCTCATCGCACCAACTCCTCTTTTATTGGAGCATCATTATAATCTTTAACTATCTTACTCTTTTCCATACTAGACAAAGCTTTACAACTCTCACCAACAGGCTTATCAACAAACTCATCTAGACCAATAAAAGAAAAACCAATTTTTGAAGGCATGCACTTTTCTGTATAAGGAGGTGGAACTGTGGTATAGTTTTCCTAGCCTAAACCTTATTTCATCTGTCAACTGTCTAACATCATGAGCTTGTTTAAAGATTTAGATGTTATTTCAAGTTTATCTACATTAAGTTAAAGGCCATATTTTTCATTTTGAACTGTTTCAAGCTTCTTCTTAAGCTCTGTAAAGTTATTTCTCTATCTTAAATATCGTTTTTAAGACCTTAATATCTTATAAATAAAAAGACTCATTTGCTTTAAAGAATTCCAATCTTTCCTTAGCTGACTGTAAACCTTTCATATAACCTGAGACCATTAACTCATATTTCCTTAAATCTATTAATAGTTGTTCGTTGTTAGATGTAAGTGATTCGAAAATTTTCAAGCAAGATTTTGTACAAGTATAATCATGTGATACCTCCGAGTCAGAACTTCAAGATGAGTAAGACATGAGTACATAGTTAGGTGTCTGATCACTCCCGTCATAGCCACCAAGACCATCACATGACACCAAAGTTGTGGAAGTAGTTGTTACCACATGCTCGGTCCTTTTTGAGCTTTCATTTTTCCTATAGCCTTGACTTCTTTCTTGAATTCTTGTAGCTCTTCACTCTCTTGAAAAATTCCCCTCTTGGTGCAGTTGTAGCACTCCCTTTGGACTTGTCAAATCCTATAGTCTCATTGACATTGTTAGTAAGCTTCATTCATGTTTTTTTAAAACCCTTCTAACCCTCATGGTAAACATTTCCATTTTTCATCTCAAAAACATCTCTTCTAAGTCATCATGATGGATTTTTTCTAAGTCCTCATTAACTTGAGCACTATGTGGTTAACTAGCAAGGAATGCACAAATAACAACATCATTCAAATTATCAATAGTAACGGCATTAACTTGAGGATTAGGAGTAGAAATTACATGAGCATTATTAACTGTTTCATATTGTAGTGTTTTTATATGAATAGGACACAAAAGCCATGTTATGTGTGTTTTAACTTGTGCTAGATTTCCCTTTAACTTCTCGTTCATACACCTTAAGCTTGTTATAGAGATCATCCATGTTCATTGTATCTAGAACAGTTTTATTCCTTCATACAATAGCATGTGTGCACCAGTCACGTGACAAACATCTTAAAAGCTTTTTATTCACATCTTCTTGTGAAGTCCTTTCACCCAAAAGCTCCAACTAACTAAAAAGCTTTTGAATTCTATCAAACATTTGATGAAGCATCTCAGAACCTGAAGCAGTAAAGTTTTCATACTACTGCTTCAAGAGATTTCTTTGAGTCTTTTTACTGGCTTAGTTTTCAACAAAACTTTTTCTCAATTTCTTGCATCAAAGACTTAGCATCCTTGATAAAGTTAAACCTTAATTGATAGTCATTGGGAATACACATCATTAAGGTACTTTTGGATTTTACCTCTAAGTTTCTTTGAGTCTTTTTATCAGCATTTACAAGAGGTACCACTTTTGTAACACCATCGACAATTTATGTTTTTTTGTGGAATGTTACCATTCTTTATGACTTCCCACAATTGATAGTCTATCATTTGTAAGTATTGATCCATTTTCATCCTCCACATCTCATACTCACCAGCTTTGAGCATGGAAATTTTAGATGCAGCCACCATGTGTGTGAAATCTTGATCCATTGTTTCTTCTTATTCAAAGCTTCTCACCAAGCTCTAATACCACTTGTTGATCTCAACCTCAAAGATAGATTTCCTTATCTTGCATAAGGGTTAAGCTATATTAGTTAAATGTAATGCAACTTATGATAGAAAATTTGTTTGAGGATATTAAAGTTCAAACGGAATCTAATATTAATAATACGAAGAAATTTGATAATTAGTAAACTAAGAACACACAATTCTATAATAAGGTTCCATATTATTAATGTAAATAATACGAATACTCTTAAGCATTAGGGTTACAAAACATTTAAGCTATGAATTATATGCAAACAAATTTTCTATAAGATACTAAATTCTATGCCATGAGACATCCTTTTATACACCAAGGAGCCCTTGTCGAATTACAATATATTTTTCGAAGATAAATACAATCTTCTCAAAATATAACTTATGACAATCTATTCTATGAATATCTAATACTTATTTCATAAATAATCTTGATCTCCAAAAAATACGAATCTTCTAAGCAGTTTTAAATCTCTGAGTAGTCTTAACCCTTTGCAGCATTAAGTTTCTTTAAGTAGCATTAACTTTTGTATTACAATATTAACTTTTATACTAGCAAGACTAACTACTTAGAATATTTTCTTCATTCTTATCCAGCAGTGGTAACTTCTACTAGCAGCACTAGCTCTTTCAATATGAAAAAGTAACTACTTAAGAGTATTTTCTTAAGTCAACTAGCGGGTTTAATTTTCACTAACCAACATAAACATTATCAAGAACAACAATAATCACTTAGCATCTAGAAAACTTTTATTTTTCACTTCCCACTTCTTAAAAAACTAATATGAAAAACTACTCTAATAACACAAAAAAACATAAGAAGACTGTAGAAACTAGAAGGGGGGGGGGGGTTGAATAGTTTCTCTTCGGTTTATGTCCTAATTCAAATTTCTTTTAATTAGGTTTGTCTCAAAACTACCTTTTACTTGAAAGTAATTTGCATAATGATTAGGTTCAATTCTAATGCATTAACAATGACAAGTAATAGATGTGAATTATATGATAGTAAGAATAAGTAAAGAGTAAGGAAAGAAGCAGCCTAATAGGAAGACACAAAGATTTATAGTGGTTCAAAATCGAATCTCTATCTTCGTTCCTACTCCACTCCTCGAGTACACCTTACTCGAGATTTCCACTATATCCACAAGCTCCCTTCTTGGCGGAGAAAACCTTACAACGTCACTTACATTATTTTTCGACACTAAGCTAAATGTGGAGACCTAATCTTTGCTAGGACTAATCTACAAAACGTCGCCTACGTCACCATTTTACGACACAAGGCTAGATGTCGAGTTCTAATCGAAAGATAGAACCAATCTTCACAACATTGCCTACTTTACCATTTAACGACACAAGGCTAGATGTCTAGTTCTAATCTAAAGATAGAACCAATCTTCACAACGTTGCCTACTTCACCATTTAACGACACAAGGCTAGTTGTCGAGTTCTAATCGAAAGATAGAACCAATATTCACCATGTTTCCTACTTCACTATTTAACGACACAAGGTTAGATGTCGAGTTCTAATCGAAAGGTAGAAACCAATCTTCACAACTCTTCACTTTGAAGCTAAGTGAGAACTTCACTAGACATAACTACATCACTTTAGAGTTTAGTGAGAGCTCACAAGACACAACCACATCACTTTATAGTTAATTGAGAACTCAGAGGACACAACCACGTCACTTTATAGTTTAGTGATAACTCACAACTCTTCACTTTGAAGATAAGTGAGAACTCCACAAGACACAACTACATCACTTTAAAGTTTAGTGAGAACTCACAACTTGTTCCTATTACAACTCAATAAAACACATATCCAAGTATGCACATGTAACTTGGATCCACAATTAAAATCCAAGTATACACATATACAATTGATTTAAACAAGATTAGATCCATGTATTCACAAATACATTAGATCTACACAAGACTCAAATAAAAACAAATGATGAACATGATTAGATCTTTAGGAGAGGATCTTCATCAAGGATTCATCTTTAATCACATCACAAGTGTGTGAGTGATCTTCTCATTGGACAAGGTAAAGAAGGAGATCAAAGAGATAATCATAAGTAAACATACTTAACACATTAAGTGATCATTTACAAATGATTAGGAATTAGAAAGGAGCGGGATAGTAGAAAGAGTGTCCAAAAAGGGTTGTGGAAAATGCAGGTTTGATCCACTATTTATAGGAGGTAAAGGCCAATGGCTCTCTGAGCGTGGTGCCTTAAGTATGCCTGTGGTTCCTTATCGCTAAGGATCTGCATAGCCCTTTAAGGGACCGTGCTCATAGACTCCACTTCCTTTTGTCTTTTAGTGGGGAAGTAATATTTGAGGTAAGTTTTTACCTTAAAAGGATATTCCTATGGCATTTGGAATATGCCATATTCAAATTTACATTTTCCATTTTAATAAAACATTTTCTTAAAAAGAAAGTTTATTAAAAAATCTTTTGTCACATTTGAAAAAATGTAAGTTTAGGATTAATCATCTTTATGATCACTAATCATGATTAAGATATTTTAGTGCAATACAATGCTTATTAACTTGATGATAGTGTTTGTCAAATAATTTGTCTTATGATTGTATTTGACGATAAATGTATATTTAATTTGTCGTGATCAAAACTAAGAAAGATTAGTTAACACTAATAATGTTTTTAGGAATTACTTTGCATTAACAATCTCCCCTTTTTTGATTACGACAAACTATAAACTCATTTATGTAAAATCTAAAACACTTCGAATGTCCAGGGAGGGTGTTTTGACAAAATCAAAGTTCAATTGGTGGATTTGAGGTAGAAAAGAAACACCCAAACCAATTGAAGTGATAGTATGTCAAAGGGTTAGAAACTTAGAATTGGTGGAATCACCCAAAAGCAATTGTAAGTTTTAACCATGATCTACTCTAAACAATGTGTGAAAACGTATAGGTGGGAATGGGAGTAACACATATAACATTCATATTACACAAATATGAAACGGAAATATTCATACACACAATATGAATATTTAACACAAGACATAAAGAAAATAAACAACAAAAGCATAAACTACTCTAGTAGTGATAATCTTCCAAGATTGCTTAAGTTGACTCAAACAGTTAAGACACAAAGCGTGCATTAATTGGAAAAATAAGACGACGAGGCATCATTCGAAGATTTATTCACGGGAACAAATACTTTGAGAGGAGGTCGAGTGAGAAGAACTTCAAGAAAATTTAGCTTGTCATACACATGAGCAAGTTCAATTTGTTGAAATCGACAAGCACACGAGCTTCCATGATGCAAAACAAATTCGTTGTATGAGGGAGGACCATCAAGATGAGAAGGTGGTGGTCGAGATGGAGATAATGTATAAGAGATGTTTTCACAATGCCTAGTGAGATTTGGGAAAGAAGATAGGTCATTTAGAGAAGGTATGTTGCAAAGTTTAGGTGGTGGTGGAAGAACTTCTCTTTCCCCGGTAATTGGATCAATTGAGAAAGTCTCATTCCAATACGCAATAGGAGAGAAAGAAGTCTTGCAAGGTTTGGAAGAAGTGGAATCATGAAGATCCTTGTTTTTCTTGAAACAAATAGGTCAAACTGAGATTTTCGGTTTCTTGGAAAGCTTAAAAGAAGAAGCTTCAGGTTTAGAAGATTGTGACAAAGAGATGTCAAGGTTAAGATTAGAAGAGTTAGGCATTGTGAAGGATGAGAAGAAAAACTCCCAAAAGAAGAGAATTTAAATAAAATAGACAAGACAAAGATTTGAAATGAAATCAAAAGTTTACAAGGAATGTTTAGCCAAGGTAAACAAGGAATCTTGAAAAATACTGTGGTCAAAGAGGAAAGACCAAAAACGAGCCAAAAATGGCCTACTGTCCGTTGTTTCTTATAAGGGACTGTGCGGTCTTTGAGGATCCGCATACAGTGGACATGAAAATGCGATTTTACAAGGTTTTGAGAAATACTAAGACATTTTCAAAAAGTTGCAAATCTTGGATTTTACTATTTTAGCACTAGATTATGCTTTGGTTGCTCAAAAGGTAACACACTCACAAAAAATGTCTTGACAAAGGGTGAGAAAATATTTAGATAATATTTTGATCCAATTTTAGTCAAATTTTTTAGGTTGTGATAGATTTAGGTTCAATTTTAAATACAATTGAAGTTAATTAGTGAGAGCACATAGGTTAAAACACACAAATACTAAATCCATAACACATCTTCATGAAAACTCATGAAGGAAAGGAAATACAAGAAATGAAAAACAAACTAACTATTACAAAGTTAGCTAAACTAGTTCTTGATAGATAGTCTTCCTTGGCTTGATTTTTCTTTTTGAAAACGTTTATCTTTAGAAAATCATCATTCATCTCCTAGGAGGTGGATGATTAGCAAATAAGTTCAGCAAGAAGCTTTGCAACTTGATGTGAGCCCCAATCATCTCCAACCTAAGGATATCAATGAGGTGGAAGTTGTTTAAGCAACAAGGAAAATTGGTTCCATTATGCATGAAAAAGTCAAAAAAGTGTGGATCACCCAAGAAGCGGGAAATAGGAACACCCAAAAGTGGAGTGCTTGTTGGAGGAGGAGGAGGCAAGGTGTTCAAAGGTGAGATGGGTGAATTTGGTGGGGTGAAAGGTGAGAACAACACATTCATCCTAGATTGGAGTGAAGATGAAGTAGAAACATGTGAGAGGTTAGTACAATGAGTTGAGCATTTCTTGCATGGAGCAAGAGGTGGTGAGAGTGATGAAGAGATGAAAATAAGAGAAAGTTCACTCTTGGGTTGTGAGAAGATGGAGAACCAAGTTTAGGAAACTTGAATTTCATCTTGAGGTTTCTTTTGGATGAGGTTTGTTCGGAAGAGTTTGATGATCTTGAGGACACCATGGTTGTGTGTCAAGGTTTAGAAGAAGGTTTGAAGGATGGAGAAGAAGATTAATCAAGGGAGGTTTAAGAAGGAAAGGATATGATCCAAACAAGTAATAAGTTAAAAGTCATTTTGGTGAACAATGAATTTAGGTAGGCTAATTTAGGAAAAAACTGGTCTTTTAGCAAAAACTTTATCAATGTATACAAAGATTTAAGGAAAACAGTGTAAAGCAATGATTCTGTCAAGACCAGATCCTGCAGTTCCTTAAATAGGACCGCGGTTCTTTATCACTAAGGAACCGCATGTATTTAAGGTACCGTGGACAGTGATATCAGAAAAATGATGTTCCTGTATTTTTCAAACCCCCATATTTTTCACAAGTCTATATCAAGCCAACGTTGACTATTAACCAAAATCTAGAAAGCTAACTAACACATAAATGCACAAAGTCATGCAAATCGAACGATCAATAGCATGAACGAATAAGGATTAAAATAACTAGCAATCCAAAGTCATGCAAATCCAAACACAAAGTATTAGTTAGAGAACACCGATCCTAAGGAAAAGAAATATAAATAAGTCCAAGAGCCACACGTGGTAACAACCATGAACAATTCTTCAACACACTTTCATTTACTAATATTTCTCCATTGTCTTGATCCACTCCATAGATCTCCTGGAAGATGATGCTTGAGATAGAATTCATAGTCGGAATCAATTTCTAGAGAAGACAGTTGAGAGATGGTAGATGACAAATTGTTGATAGAGTTGAGAGAATTGTCTTAAGAGACATTTCCATCTTCATTTGAATCATGCTTGGGTTCAAGTGAGAGGTTTTCTTCAATGGGAAGCATAACTCGATCCACAAAGTGAAATGATGAAGCATTTAAAGGTGGAAAGTCAAGGAGAGTTTTTCTAAGAAGCCGTGAGAGAATCATAGCAAAAGGGGGACTAGAGTGAGACCCGACGAGAACAAATTCTTCTAGCCATGAAAAATGCAACGTTGTATGGAGTGGAAGTTTCAACACAAAACAGCATATGTGCAAGACAAGCAGGCACATGGTTGCGATCACCACCGAGACACGATGCATTTTCCCTAATGATTTTGGCCCAAGGGATCATAAAAACATTAAGATCGCTAGTGAGTAATTCCCAAGGAGTGAGAGCACGAACTTCTCCTTCAAGTTTACCAAGAATAGGATGTTCATGAGGTTTAGAAATAGCACAAGAAATGGCCGAAGCCGAGGGTAGCACGTAATGCACATCAATATGGGCCGATTCTAAAGAATTTATACTCCAAGCATCGGTGAACCTACATTGACCTTTGTATGGAACATTGAGAATTTTACCAAATTCTTCAAGAGTATATACAAAGGTTTTCCCCTTAATGAAAAATATTATTGATAAACCATTATTGATGCACATCAATGTGTACGAGCTAAAGAATTCCAAAAGAAAGGAAGGAAAGATTGGCTCATCAATATCAAGCAAGAAATCAAAGCCAATGGATTTGAACATGAATCGAATGAAATCAAGTCTAATAAAGTTAGAAGGAACAATGTGTCCTTCATGAAAACTACAAGACTCTAGAGATCGAAAAGTATTTTGAAGGGAACGAGATCAACATGAAGAAGAAGGATTAGGCATGTATTCTCTAGTTTTCTCATGATCTTTATGAGTTTCCAAATGCATGATTGAGTACCTAAACATAAATCAAATATTGTTCCAATTACTCTTATGTTACGTAATGATTTAAAAATCAAATTCATGAGAGTGTGTTTAGTCAATTACTTGATAAACAAAGGGTTAATCCTTGTCATTCTCATCTTCACAATGAACTCAATTCATCATTGACTGGTACA
This sequence comes from Glebionis coronaria, assembly GCA_025667525.1. Lineage (NCBI taxonomy): Eukaryota > Viridiplantae > Streptophyta > Magnoliopsida > Asterales > Asteraceae > Glebionis > Glebionis coronaria. Next base: position 512,553,651 of record CM046876.1, on the reverse strand, counting down.
TATGAGTAATGCAAAATTAATCATGAGTTTGAACAAAGGTTTTTGAAAAAAAACATTTTTAGGTAAGCAATAACAATGCAATTACCAATTTTGTTCCTGGGTTCATATCAATTCCATCATTTAACTAAAAATATTTTGTCAAAATTTGGATTGTTCTATAAGTGGGTTTTAGTGAAATCTCAATGAATTCGTACCTAAGGAATCGTAGTAATATAACTATGTCAACTCACATTCCTAGCAAAGTTCTAATTCAATATTAATTTTAAAAATCCCCAATTATGAAAATAAGAACCCTAGAACAAAACAGAAGAAATTGAATGAATGTACTTACAATTAATTGATGTTAAAAGAGGTATGAGTGAAACCCACAACTTGGAATCAATTCATCTTGAGTAAATTAGAGTTTTTGAAGGTTCAACAATGGTGGAATGAAGAAACTTGTCGCCTCTATGGAGAAGAAAGGGAGGGTTTGTTTGAAAAAGTGTTTATAATTAAAAGCTTATTACTTTAGTCGCCTGGTGGGGCCGCGGTGCTTTATCTATATGGCACCGTGGGTTATCACCGTGACAATTAAGGATCCGCGCACAGTGGCGGGTTTTTAACAAAGAAACACAAAGAATTTTTCAAAACCAAGTTTATCTAAAATACTTGAAATATATCTTAAGCCATTTGGAAATCATTAGACCACTTCAATACTAGGAGATAATGCCAAGACAATGATTACGAGTGGAATCGAGACCGAAAGAGATTGAAACGGAGAAACGACTACTCGTAGCAAAGAAGTAAAATAGAGAGAATCCAAGGGGATAGAATCAAGACCAAGGTCAATGCTCAAGAACCAAGTGACAAACTTCAAGTAGTGGAAACGAAGAGCTTGTGTCATTTATAGTGGTTTAAGACGTGCCTTTCCGGCGAAAGCTTAAACGGATTTGGTAATGAACTATATCAAGCAATTTTGTACAAAATAGATTAAGAACATTTTCAATAGTAGTCTTAATGCTATTTAAAACAATGAGCAAAATGTAGATTCACTTTCTCTCCCACATGATCGGGCAATTATCATTGCTAGGGATTACAATGACAACATCCTTGGAATATTTTAATTCCAAATATGTAATATCCTAACTACAACTTGTGGAGTAGTTGGGTATCTCAACGGATTAAACAATCATCTTAGAGATGAGCTCAATTGCACACATTACACATGATATACAACCTACTAACCGTATGGGTGCAAACCATGGGTATCATGCTTGATACTTTAAGCTACTATTAACTCACTCTACATCTCCTAAGTGAGTCAGGTATCCAAGCAATGAAGGTTTGAGAGGATATGAGAATATAATCACAAACCATAAATAAATGTCAAGGAAATGATGCCAAGAACAACCATATAGTCAAGTAATGATAAAAAGAATGATCAATAGGGCGTGTGGAAGGACGAGAACGTACCTTAGCTGCAAAGAGCACTCCAGGACTTCAAGGAGCTAATGCAAAGCCCAATATTAACTAAATTGATTACTAAGTCTTCAAGGAATAGTATCACTCTCATCCATATAGGCATCATCACTCAATGATGTTGGGAATCAAAGAAGATGAGTCTTCTACAAGTGTAAGGAACTCAATCTACAATCACTTAAGTGATTGATCTTCATGAGTACCTACACAAAGCAAGATGCAAACTAGTAGATACATTTCAAGGGTAATACTAAAATGTATAAGTTCCACTAATCTAGATGAGATGCAATGTTACTAATAAAAGGCCTAATTTCAGTGAAAAAATAGTTTTGACCAAAGAGAAACTTTAGTACAACAAAACCTTCTAATTTAAGGAGAGAATGGATTGATCCAAGTTTTAAAGTACAATATACTTTAAAGACCTTGAGTAACCATCGCTCTGATACCAATTGTAGAAACTAGAAAGGTGGGGGGGTGAATAGTTTCTCTCTGGTTTATGTCCTAATTAAAATTCCTTTCAATTAGGTTTTTCTCAAAACTACCTTTTACTTGAAAGCTAGTTGCATAATGATTAGGTTCAATTCTAATGCATTAACAATGACAAGTAATAGATGTGAATGATATGATAGTAAGAATAAGTAAATAGTAAGGAAAGAAGCAACCTAAGGGAAGACACCAAGATTTATAATGGTTCGGAAACGAAGCTCTATCTTCGTTCCAACTCCACTCCTCGAGATTTCCACTATATCCACAAGCTCCCTTATTGGCGGAGAAAACCTTACAACGTCGCTTACATTATTTTCCGACACTAAGCTAAATGTCGAGACCGAATCTTAGCTAGGACTAATCTACACAACGTCGCCCACTTCACCATTTTATGACACAAGGCTAGATATCGAGTTCGAATCGAAAGATAGAACCAATCTTCACAAGGTTACCTACTTCACCATTTAACGACACAAGGCTAGATGTCGAGTTCTAATCGAAAGATAAAACCTGTCTTCACAACGTTGCCTACTTCACCATTTAACGACACAAGGCTAGATGTCGAGTTCTAATCGAAAGATAGAACCAATCTTCACAACGTTGCCTACTTCACTATTAAACGACACAAGGCTAGATGTCGAGTTCTAATCGAAAGATAGAACCAATCTTCACAACTCTTCACTTTGAATCTAAGTGAGAACTTCACTAGACGCAACTACATCACTTTAGAGTTTAGTGAGAACTTAGAAGACACAAGCACATCACTTTATAGTTAAGTGAGAACTTACAAGACACAACCACATCACTTTATAGTTTAGTGAGAACTCACAACGCTTCACTTTGAAGCTAAATGAGAACTCCACAAGACACAACTACATCACTTTAAAGTTTACTGAGAACTCACAAATCATTCCTATTACAACTCAATTAAACACATATCTAAGTATACACATGTAACTTGGATCTACACAACACAAATCCAAGTATACACATATACAATGGATTTACACAAGATTACATCCATGTATTCACAAATACATTAGATCTACACAAGAATCAAATAAAAACAAATGATGAACATGACTAGATCTTTAGGAGAGGATCTTCATCAAGGATTCATCTTTGATCACATCACAAGTGTGTGAGTGATCTTCTCATTGGACAAGGTAAAGAAGGAGATCAAGAAGATAATCATAAGTAAACATACTTAACACATTAAGTGATCATTTACAAATGATTAGGAATTAGAAAGGAGAGGGATAGCAGAAAGAGTGTCCAAAAATGGGTTGTGGAAAATGCAGGTTTGATCCACTATTTATAGGAGACAAAGGCTAACGGCTCTCTGAGCGCGGTGCCTTAAATATGCATGTGGTTCCTTATCGCTAAGGATCCGCATAGCCCTTTAAGAGACCGTGCTCATAGACTCCGCTCCCTTTTGCCTTTTAGTGGGGAACTAATATCTGAGGTAAGTTTTTACCTTCAAAGGATATTCCTATGGCATTTGGAATATGCCATATCAAATTTACATATTCCATTTTAATAAAACATTTTCTTAAAAAGAAAGTTTATTAAAAAAATATTTTGTCATATTTGACAAAATGTAAGTTTAGGATTAATCACTTTTATGATTACTAATCATGATTAAGATATGTTAGTGCAATATTTAAATGATTATTACCTTGATGATAGTGTTGTCAAATAAGTCGTCTTATGATTGTATTTGACGATAAATGTATTTTTAATTTATCGTGATCAAAACTAAGAAAGATTAGTTAACACTAATAATGTTTTTAGCCATTGTTTTGCATTAAGAAAGACTTTATATCATATATTTTGGCAGACATGGTTTTACATGAAGACATCAAACATATGAAAAATTAGACGAATTTTTTGCTTAAAGCGCTATCTTTAGTAGCTTTGTAAGTAAAACGACATTGACGATTTTATTCATTTGTGCTTTATGTTGGAAATATAGTTCAAATATGGGTTCAGTTCATACCGGTTAATGGGTCAGGAGGTTCGGAGTGTACACTCATAGGTCTCTGAACGTCCAGACTCAGATAGTGGTTAAATATTGTTCAACATCGCTACTGATCTTCAGTGAGTTAACTTTTCAGGGAGTGTAACTCTGGACTGAAGGTATTCATCAGAGAGTAATACTTCTGAGTATCCTCAGCAAGCTTACTCATCAGTAACTCTTCTTCCGTACTGAAGGCTTCAGTAGGAATACCCTTCAGGGTTAGCTGTTGCTTCAGTGGGACTCAAGGATGGACATAACTGGAGTTGAACATGTATACTTGTAACGGTATTTGACCGATTCAAGTGGCAGTTTAATTGCATTAATGGCCACGTTTAATTGATCATGTAACCACTATGTCGTGGTATTATGAAGCATGTTAAGAGAAGATTAATGGGTCGTTAATTCCTCTTAATATCATTGACTAGGGTCGAGTACTTCACCTATAAAAAGGTGATTATAAGGTTGCATGATATAGACGTAAACATAAACACTTATATGTGAAAAGGTTAGAGATTTATATTTAAATCACTAACAAACATTTGGTTTTATCCAAAATAGATATTCGTGATACTCAGACATTAGGGTGGAATAATTTATTTTGAAAAACGATAAAACGATTCCAAATGATATCCGGTAACAATTATTTTAGTTGGTACGTAGCTAACATTGATTATCTTACCCTGATTGATTGGGACGAATTTACACCAACACTTTACATTTCAATACTGAGATACTATGGTCTTAAACTATATCAAACATAATAACATAAAAAAGAAAGTTAATATATATGAGGGCAGGCTAATTTATAGGTGGTAGAAAAATAGAATTTGGTTTAAAAGGAGATGAAAGAAAGAGAGAGAAGAAAGGGGTGGGGGATTCGTTTTCTTTGTTTTCTGCTTTTTCTTCTACAAAAAGGCTTTTTTTTTATATACATATTTAAATTTCCCGGAATTAATTAATCTCTCTCGCTCTCGCTTCGCGCCTCTCTAAATTGCCGATTTGCTCCCTGAATGCCTCACCAGTGTTCAGGGTCTCTTTTCTATTATCCTCTTCAATATGATATAAGAAAATGTACATTCATATGATTATTAACGTTCGATATGTTTGTTTTTTGTTGCAGTTAATTGTGGCAATCTCTTTAGCGGAGGAGCGAGGGAATTAATGATGGTATCATATTATTATGATTTGCATGTTGTTATCGTTTAGTTTTGTGTATTACGAAAGTGAGTATTGTTTCGTGCTTACGTATTGTTTGATTGTTGTGAAAATGCTATGGATAGGTGGTCGGAGATTAGTGAGCGACCTGAATCTTGCAGTTGACATATGCTGCTATATGCCAACCCCAAGTAAGAACGCTCTCTTTCATTTTTGCATTCATTTTGGAACCCATAACATATCAGGATTTAGGACGTCCTTATGGTTTTGGAGGCAATTGGGCGAAAGTTCATGACCGAGGCCCTTAAACTGAAAAGCCAAATATAGAGTGTAATCGTTTATGACTTATGAGAAGATATGATGTTGTGTAGCTACAAATGTTTGATGCAAAGTTTTCAATTGCTTCTGAGTCAATTTCCTGTCAAGTATCTTTTTTAATTTACAATATTGCTAATCCATTACTGCTGATTTAATGATTTTGGTAACATCAGCCATTTTAAATAGATCAGATTATAAGATAATTTCATGTTATGCTCAAATAAGGCTTAGGAGGTCCAAAGTGCACACTCGTATAAATTAACTTCATTCCGGCAGCAAAGAATGGGGTCCAGAGGCATTGACCTTTCGGGGTCTAGAACTGCCCCGAAACCTAAATGTTACATGGGTCGTGGGCATCTATTAATCCATCCAACCAACTTACCAATTTTTGTGCCAGAACCAACTCACGCAAAGGTTGGAGGTTTCTTGCACCAAATCTATGCAAAATATAATATATTTTGGAACAGACTATAAGATATGTAACAACCTTTGTGTTTTGCTTAGTTTTTGTGCTGTAAAAACAAGTGGTTTTCCGGGTTAGCCAATTATTCGATTTCATGTATTTTTAAGGCATTATATATATATAAGGTCGAAATACCACAATCAGAATGTATATATATTGCACCATACAAGGCATTTATTTTACATTGTTGATCGATCATTAGCAATCCTATTCATATATTTTCGACAATCAATTTTGATCCAAATCCGAAGCCTAATATTGTCATTTTTGTGATGGATGTTATTTAGACTTTATACCCAAATCATCTTTTTGGAATGCTTCATAGAGTTGTACCTTTACAGTTGAGATTTTGAGATTAATGATATTGAATTTGGGAAGGTTTGACAGTTATGCTTCATTTTCCATGCGTATGTTCATCTCACAGTATTTTCGTAACACAACTTCTTACATGACAGCTTAAGTGAACAAACATAAAAAATCTTATTGTCTAGACAAATACTGTCATTTATGCTCTTGTGTTCATCTCTTGTAGTTTTATTCTAACATGAACAAGCACTTTTGTGTATTGGGGTGTTTGGGCCTGCTTATTATAAAGTGATTATCTGCTAAAGAGTAAGCCACTAAACACATAACTAAGAAATCCCAACGCCTCTTAGCTAAGTTTTTAATAGGTAGGTTTTTTCTTATTAATAATTTGATAGATGCAACTTAAGATCAACGATAATGCCTTAAATGATCTGATATTTGCTTCATTCTTGAACCTATGGTTGATTTAACAACTTGTTTGGCAGGTATATATGTGATGGCTAATCTTCTATGGAAAGACGAACCCTCTGAAAGATTTTCTTAATTTAAATACCTGCTCTTAATTTAGTATGTTTTGCAGCCATTCTTACCTACACAAAATAAATCAGAATGGCTGTAGTCATTAAACATTCTAATAAATTTAAGCCCCTTAGCCAACTCCCGCGATGCAGACTCCAATCTTACTCTCATTTAGACCACACCATGCTCGATAATTTCACCCATAATAAAATCGCACATAACACCTCGACTAGTTTTCACAAAAGCTATTCCACCCCTTGTCTTTCATTAACCACTAAAGCAAAAGAAGAATTTGAATCCCCAAATCCAAGAATCGAAATCATTAGCGGGCATAAGGCCCCAATGGTTCACACACTTGTAGCGGAAGTTGCCATCGCATTAGCATCTGGGGTCAAACCAACCCCAGTGTCAAGCGGCCTTGGTGGGGCTTACTATCTAAAGTCAAGAAAAGGTAACACCATTGCAGTTGTGAAGCCAGCTGATGAAGAACCGTTAGCATACAACAATCCTAAAGGATTAGCAGGTCGGATGCTTGGTCAACCTGGGATGAAACGATCTATCCGGGTAGGCGAAACTGGACATAGAGAACTGGCTGCTTATTTACTTGACCATGGTGGCTTTTCAGGTGTTCCACCATCAGCACTCGTGAAAATATGTCATGTTACTTTTAATGTAAATAATAGAGGATTAGCTTCAAATCCACCTTTTAAAATTACATCAATTCAACGATATGTTGAGCACGAGACAGATGCAGGGGATTTGGGTCCGTCTGTGTTTTCAGTTAGTTCCGTTCACCGTATTGGAATACTCGACATTAGGGTCCTTAATCTTGACCGACATGCTGGAAACATGCTTGTGAAGAATTTCCATGGGAGTTATATTGCTGGCATGGTTGAACTCGTACCAATTGACCATGGGTTTTGTTTGCCTGAGTCATTAGACGATCCGTATTTTGAGTGGTTGCATTGGCCTCAAGCTTCATTGCCGTTTTCAGAAACAGAAACTGAATATATCTCAAATCTTGATCCTTTTAAAGATGCCGAACTTTTAAGAAGAGAACTTCCATTAATTCGGGAGTGCTCGGTACGCGTTTTCATAGTTTGTACCGTTTTCTTAAAACGTGCGACTGCTGCAGGACTTTGTCTTGCTGATATAGGTCAAATGATGACACGAGAATTTATCGGGGGTGAAGAAAATTGGAGTATTCTGGAACATATATGTGTGCACGCGAAGGCTATTTTGGATGTGGAAATAAATAGTGATGGAACTAATGAAGTTAAAGAAAATGATGAAATGTTTGCATTTGATAAGGATTTTGAGGAAAGTTTGAACCGGAATGAGGTTGTTTCGAAACATCAAACAACGGATAATCCGACAAAAATGATGAAATTTTCATTGAATGAAGAAAAAAGTAACTTACGTGATATGCGTTTGACCCGATTAATACAAGAATGCGATGCTAAAGATGGTTGTGGTCCGAGCGGGATACCAATACTAAGAAGTGTTAGTTTTGCTGCTCATAATAACAATCATGATGCGGGTGTGTGTGTTTCGTTTGAGGAAATGAAGGTCGAAGAATGGGCATTGTTTTTGCAGTATTTTGAGGAGCTTTTGCCACAGGCGTTTGAGGAGAAAAAGAGCACGAGTCTGTTTAAACAGAGGTTAGGAAATTCTTGTGAATTCTGAAGAGAAAGTTGATTTCGTGAACAAAATAAAAAACAGGTACTAATTGATTTCACTGTATTAGCTTCAAGTAACTGTTTATTACAAATAGCCAAAACTACTACTACTACTACTCATGTAGATTGTAGATATACATTGTACGTCGGAAAAGCGAAGGGCTAATCTGCCATCCTTTCCATCTACCCTTTTAGGTTGCATACTTGCATTTTCTTTTTTCATTTATAGTTCTTAAGTGTATAGGTATATTATCGTCCCCTCTGGTAAGCTGACATGTAATACTGATAACATTTGTTTGTGAATTTAAAGATGAATTCACCTAATATCTGTGTTGGTGAATAGTGTTTTAAGCAATGTAAGTGCACCATATATTGTGATCTTTGGCAAATGGCAACATATTGACATGAAAGAAATAACTTAAACATATATGCTTGCTTGATTTGTTTGTAACCGTTTAAATTTCATTTATATACGTAGATACATGTGATTCGGTAACATGGCCTTATAGCTCCATAAGATGTTCTTGAGAAGCATAAAGAATTGGAAGTCTTACCCTTGGCTTATCAGCACTAGTATTAGATCTATCAGGACAGAACACTATACAAAAGCTAGCTGATCCATCTATCTCTAACCAGTACAGATGTTGACCCGCGCCATAACCACCAAGTAGTTTGTATGAAGTCTCTGATTGATCCATAGCAACACACATGTCATCGTTACCTAATCAACCAGAACGAAAGAAAACACAAAATACCGATTATTACATAGCTAACGGAACAGAACCTCAAAGGAACATAATATACGCATATAAGGTAAACTAGGTGTCTTGATTGAGAAACTTACAGGCAGCATATTCTAACTGAGTTTGGTAAATGAATTCCAAAACTGCTGACATGTCTCTCTCGAACTGATGAAATGGTCCTTCATCTAAATTAAGTTTTCGTAACTTGCATAACCCTTCTCCCATTTCCATCATGGCGCCTTTATGGTTCTGCCAAATATAATCCAAACATCAATAACATAAATGCATATATCACATATTCACACTACGAGGTGATTTGCACATCACCAAAATTACACGCAAACAACTTTACTTGGCTAAACAGATGATGGAAACCAACTGCACACTGTAAAATCCCATGAACAAGCGACCGGATTGGATCTTCAGCGTCGTGCCATATTTCTTCTAGATAGTCATGACATCCATGATAATCCCTACTGTTAAATAGCGAAACCGCCTCATTAAACTTACTGCCACCAACAAGATTATCCTCATCGTCTTCTTCTTCTTCTTCCGTTTCAAGAGAACGTCTACCAGGAGGAAAACGATACGATGCTGGTGGTTTGTTAATGGCTGACGATGAGGTTAACAAGAACTTATTGTTGAATAATGGAAAATAATGGCGGGAAACTGATGATAGCTGAGAAGAAGGTAGTAATGCAAATGGGATAATTTTGATGAGTGGGAATGAAGAAATAGCCATGATTTGTTTTTGGGTTACGTTTTCTTGTTTGTTTGGTTTACTTATTTTCTTCGTGTGGCTGCAAACTCTTTCAAATGGATATTTTTCTCGTGATTTTGGTTAGTCCATATATCATATATGATGCATACAAAAAGTATGTTGACCGGAAAGAATATCTAATTTTGAAGATGACACAACAGCCAATCTTTTATATAATAAAAGAATTAAATTATTTGATAGTTTTAGTGAAAAGTGAAAGTTGTAAAAAAAATAATTGAACCAATCAAATATGTTATTTTAACACATAAACGAAATCGATTAATGTGATTGGTGGAAAAAAATACAAATTGAATTCAATTTATTCAAAATTAAAAATTCTGATGGAGGATTTTGATGAAAACACATAAAGTTATAGGTGTCAAATTTGTAAAAATAAAAACTTTAAAAAGGAGGAGGGAATTAATAAAACTTTAATGCTTAAATTTGAAATAAATTAGATGGATTTAAATGTAAACTTATAATTTTCCATATTTTTTACTAACTTTATAAAATAAACAAAATACCTCATTAAACTTTATACCTTCTAAAATTTATATATCTAAAATATAACATTATATTAAAAAATCAACAAACTGACATGATTATAAATATTCAGATAAAAATACAAAGGATTGTCCATTCCTATTTTGACACTAGACAATCAATGCAGTTTACGTAACTATTATTAAGATGAATATAAATATCAAAATTAATGCGGACCTTAGACATCAGTAGAGATAAAAATAAATAAATAGGATTATACATATTACAACAACATATAATTTTAGGTCGTTATGAAACACACAGTGTCTAGAAAATGAAGCTAACATTTTATTTAAACAAAGTCAATTTTTTTTTACAACAAATATTTATAAAAAATACTAATTAATATTATCACATAATGAAAAATCATTTAAAAACTCGTGAGTCCATGAGCATCGTAACTATTTGAATATTAAAACCTTTCTCTAACTTCGATGCGCCCGCCTCTTTCTTCTCGGAATCCTACGTACCAATGTTGCAACAACCAGCTCTTCCCCAATCAACTCAAGGTATGCAGGTATCCATAAATGGAATCGGTTTGAGTGAATTACTTACCGCAGTCAAAGCCAATAGGGAAAGTTCTCACTTCGTACACTACTACATCACTCTAAGGCAGAGAACGCTCCCACTGCATCGGTAGAGCGCTTAGCCCCTTTCATCTTCTGTGCAAGCTCAGTGAGCTATTTACGATGTCTTTCATTTCAAGGCTTGCTACCTCCTGGCTGTCTCAGCGGTCCTAGCTCCTTTCTCACTGATAGGTTAGGGGCATTAGCAGGTTATCCCTCTCTAAACTCTTCAAGGCATGGGAACCCGCAAAGGAGAGGTAATATTATTTTATAGAATAATATTAGGGGCTGTTGGGTTCAAAATTTAAAATTCTGGATTTCTAAATTCCATTATATTAAAATTTCTCAAACTTTAAAATGCCTACGCTTGTTTGGTTGACAGTAATTTATAATATTTTGAAATCTTAATTTTAGGTTGAACCAATTAACGAATAAATGTTTTTATATAAATTTTTTATTTAAAAGAGTAAACAACGAATATTTACTTTTTATACAAATTTTATAAAAACTAATATAAATTTTATTAAATACTAATATAAATTTTATAAAAAAGATATAAAATTTTTATATAAGTTTTATAAAAAATATATATAATTTTTATATAATTTTTATAAGAACACTCTATAAATTTTATAAAAAAAGTTATAAATTTTTATAAAAAAATTATATAAATTTTATAAAAAAATTATATAAATTTTATAAAAAACTATATGAGTTTTATAATATATTTAAACAAGAAAAAGTTAAATCGATAGAAAAAGAAAACAACGATGAATAAAGTAACATCCCTTAACCGATCATTGATTAGGTATTGAAAGAATAGCAAATGAAGTCGATTCATTTGTTTATAGTCTTCATGTGAGGACGTCATGGGTTCGACTCATGTCATTCCCCAAGATACTCTGCTGCACCAAACTGCCGTTAAAAAAATATTGAAAGAACAATGTACTTTGATCATTCTCCCCACCTCATGTTATAAATATTAGGGGAGGTAATCGACTTCTACAAGACTTAGTAGTCGGTTATGGTACAAGGAAACATACGGAAAAAGAAACTGGATGAGCTTGAGACACAAGCAAATTCAACTGACTCATAACTTTCTAAACCTACTTGAGTTACAATAAGCTCGACATTTAACCCCTGGACTCTCACTTAAATTAAGATAAAGACAAACTCATAGCAATTTCAACCTTAGGCTTCATATTAGCATATACCAACACTGGGCATTTCAAAACAGTGTTGTAACTTGAGTCCAGGTAGAACCTTCGTCAAGGCATCAACAGCATTGTGTTCACTACCCACCTTCAAAACCTCAACCGTCTTAGCTTCCAAGAACTCTATGCTAAAGTGATAACACACATTGATGTGCTTAATCATTTCATGAAAAACATGATTCCGTGATAAGTGAATCCTACCCTCATTATCACAATTAACTTCCACAGTGTCAAGCTCCACATCCAACTCTCACAATAGTCCCTTTAGCCAAATAGCTTCCTTCATAGCCTTCATAAGGGTCACATACTCCGCCTTTGTAGTTTAAAGAGCCACCACATGTTCTATCGTTGCCTTCCAGCTTAAAACACATCCTTGTACTAAAAATGCGTAACTAGTAAGAGACCTACTTGTATCCGGATCCTTAGTGTAGTGTGGATCAACAAAACATGTTATGTCCACATCGTTGTCACGATTTATACACCAAACCCAAATTTATAGTACCCTACAAATATTTCATAATCCACTTCACTACACTCACTACATACGTCATGGATGACCTCATTCACACCATCAAGTACATTAAGCTCTCAACCGTATTTACATACGACACCCTACTCATCCTTTCAACATCAAAATCTCTAACCGGGAAATCCTTAAAGGACAACTTGAAGTGCCCACCCAATGTCATCTGAACCGATTTCCCGTTGTCTATTCTAAACATGTTAAAACATTAGAAATGTACCACTACCTGGACTGTGACACCCTCAGGGTCTTGCGACTCCGATCCTTGACGATCTCCATACGAATAATCTTCTCTAATACTAATTGTGAGAATTGTTATGAGCTTAAACTCATATCCTTTTAATAACAAATAACCCTAAAACATGAAGCAAAATACCAATTTATTTGGCAAAAACAGTGTTATGTGGTATGTTTGTGTTTGTGTGCACTTGTGTAGGTAAAAAGATACATTTTCAAGCAAACAAGGAAAAATCAAGCTCAAATGGATGAAAAAGACAAAAGAGGATCAAAAGTGACAAGACTTTGAAGTACAAGGACCTATCTTGACAAGTTATCAAAGTTGAAGGACTAAAAGTGCAAATATTGTAAAAAGACAAGATTCAAGTCAAACTTGGTCAACTCTCAAGTCAACTCAGTCAAAGGACCATTTTGTTCAAAGAATGAAAGTTGAAGGATCAAATATGTCAAAAGAATGAAGATTCTAGCTTAAAACAATAATCTGCCAAGTACAAGGACTTGTTCTGCCAACTTTTGAAAGATATCCAAGTTTGATCCATGTGACAATAAATCTAGCCAATAAGAGAAAGGAAAAGGAAGCACACGGATCAAATAATTAATATCCACTCAGCCGCCTCACATTTATTACCCAATCCCAACAGTGCAATCCGTGTGACTGATTTTCAACCAATAAAACGCTGACACGTGGCATCTTCTTCAAAGGAAAATTTTACCAGGATCGCGTTTTAGCTACAAGCAATTTCATGGAAAGTGTTCAACATCAAAATTGATCGTTTTGAAGAGATAAACACAATGGTGCAAATCAATTAACATGAAATCAATCAATGAAGAAAACCCCAATTCCTTGTTCATACCTTCAAAATGCAATATGCAGAATTCTCCACGTGGCAAGCTGGGATTGGTTCTGACACGTCACCAACCCCAACAAACTCTTCCTTCATGTCTATAAATAGCTGGATTAGACTTCATTTTCATTGGTAGCTTAAATTTGTAAAAACACCTAGTTCCAAATTTCCTTTCCTTTTTCCCTCAATTTTACCCTATCTACTCAAGAGTCTGACAAACTCTTGAGTTAGTTAGTTAGTTACTAGCTTCTAACAAACCTTGTAACCGTTTTTCCATTAATGAATTTTGAATTCAAGCTTTCCCGCCAAAACTGTTCTTATCATTCCAGTTCATTTCTTGCTGCATTTGGATACTGTTGTTGCTGTTAAGTGTTTGTTATGATCAATCATTGATCATAACTGACATTGGTGAAGTTTGCTAGCTGTTTGATCACAATTCAGTCATTTCATAGTTCCAATGGAGTTTTCAAGTAGAATGATGGTTTCTAGTTGATTAATTTGCTGTTCTTGTTGTTTGATTGATTCCTAGTGATAAGGTGGTGGTTATCACTAGGGTAAGAGAGCTCAGCGCTCCTCTTCTTCTCAAAGGAATTCTACAATAGGTTCTAATAGTTCTCATTTTTGTTCCTCTCAAATAGTAAACTGCATGCTTTCTTTTCCTAGTATAATCTGATGGCTGCATGATAAAGTTGTTTGTAGTTGCTGTTTGATTGAACTTTGTGTGTTTGTAGCTTGATTACTGCCTACTTGTGTTCTGATTTGGATAATTTTTAGTCTACTGCATTTGTTAAGTAATTTTTAGCCTTGTAGCTTAATTGGAGTTCTAGTTTTGATAATTGATTGCTTTTAGCTTTAAAGTCTTTCATTTTAATCACTAAGTCTAGATTGTTATAACTTTTGATTCAGATTTAACTAGATCTTAATAAGTCTTTGTAAAAACTTTAAACATCAGTTAAAGGAGTGTTTGGGTGTAGCTTAAAAAGAGTTTTCAAGATTTGATCTTTGGATTGTTAGAGTTCATTTGCAGTTAATAAGTGGTATAAAAGAGTTTTCAGTCATTTACAAGTCATTAACAAGGTCAAACAGGCAAATGGCACATAAAAAGTTTGGGTCAGCCTTATGCATTTGAGTCATTCAGGAACTTGCCATTTTCAGTTTGCTAGAACTCACTCAATACTGGATGAATTTGGATCAAATTTGTTTCCATTTGTAGCTTATATCATAAAGAATTAGATTCCAAGAGGATTTTACACAGTATTCAATAAGCACTTAGTTATAAGCAAAAATCAGATAAGTAGACTTAACTCAAGTTTCTGTAACTTGTAAACTGAAAATTTGTATCTCAGTATTCTCTTCATAAACATGTTCATTTTTCTTCACAAATCTTCTTAAGTAGTTGAGTTACTTGATTTTTGAGATTTTTAGCTTTTTGAAAAAAAAAGCTGGTCAACGCTTGGTCAACATAAGCTCAATTTTAGCTTAATTCAGTTTTAGAGCTTATTTCTGGATGAAAAACGTTCTGGTTTGATTTCCCATTCTTTAAATCAGTTGCTTAATCAGTTTTAATAGAAAAATCAAGTTGTGACTGATTAGATTCGGCTATAGCTTATTTTGTGCTTATTGATAAGCACTCATTTGCTTATTTCTTATTTTTAGCAAATTTCCTTGAACACACATAGCTTATTTGAGATTTGAAACGTTTTGCAATTTGTCTCATCAAATTTGGTTGAGTAATAAGCCAGAACGAGCTTATTTTCTATCTTGTCCCGTTTTTGCTTAAAAAGTTTCCATAATTGCCATCTAGTCCCTATAGTTTTAAACAGTTGGAAAATTTGGCTAATCTTCCATGTTTTTAGGGTTTGCAAGTGTTTAGTCCCTATAGTTTGAGAAGTTGTTAAATTCAGTTAGATATTTGTTAGTTTGTTACACTTTTGGTTAGTTTGTTATAGATTTTGCATTTTTGATCCTTGTAGTTTACTGTTTTGCACTTTTAGTCCCTATAATTGTTAGAGTTTATATTTCAAGCATTTATCTTTCATAGAATTTACAATTTCAGTCCCTTTAGTTTCATATTTTACATTTTGAATTTTTACTTGAATAAAAAACGTGGTATTTGCAATTTGTTTTACATATACGTAGGTAATATTTTTCCGTTTTGCAAGCATTTATTGAATTAGCAAGTAGATTATCCAAGCAAGCTTAACAACCAAGAACAATTAAAAACCCGATATTGGTTGGACTTTCTATTAGCAAGAACTGAGAAAAAACGAACTGCATTATACTCAATTTCAAATGGCGCCGCTGCCGGTTCTTTGACTACACGAGAGACTATCGATTGACGGTTTTCATTGGCTTTTGGGATCCGTTCATTTTGTGAACGTTATTTTTACGTATCATAAATCAAAACAAATAAAAAATCAAAAATATAAAAATATATAAAAACTAAAAATTAACAAAACAATTCTTTTCCTAAAGAATTGACCAAAAAAAAAAATCCAAAAAGCAATCTTTTTCCTAAGAGATTGCACCCAAAAATATATATTATTGGTTTCTCTCGGTTTTTATGTACATATAGTATTTTCCCTTAAAAAATTCATAAATACAAAAATATTTTCCATATATTATTATAAGTAAATACGTATACGTATAAGAACAATCAATCTACATATCTTCCATAAGTATTGCCGAGGCAATACACCGTGTTGAGGGGCGTTCCGGTCCTTGACACGTGTATCGATCAAACAAAATAAAGCAAGAATAGATAAATACTCTCAATAAGCAACAATTCGAAGAATACGAACATTTAAGTGAATAGAAAGGCGATGTGCTATAAAATGCCATCTAAGGGTCAATAGGTACTTAAGTGCTTCACGCCACCTAACCCCCCGTTCACTTGTAAGTATTCTAAGAAGGAAGGCTTCATTGAGGGTCTTGCACCCAAAGTAGTATATACATATATTGTTATTTTCTTGTGGATATTTAATATTGAAACTCGAAGAGGATAATCCATTTCTCTTCAAAGTCACACGAGAGCTTCTCTCTCATTCCTCGTATTGAGTTGCATGCTCACTCGCGGGCGTGCACAAATACCGATTGGTGTACAACCTCTTCCTCCGAAAAGGAAGAAAAAGAGAAAGAGTAAGACCACCATCGTCCACCAAGCAGATCACGAGAATCGTGCTTTGACTCCACCACAAGAAGCCATGGCTATTGATAATCGCACTTTGTATGAACGTATGCAATCCAACATTCATGGATATTCTAGTGCCATTAAGATTCCCGACTTTCCCGCTAACACATTTGAGCTACATACATCTATGATCAATATGGTTGCACTATCACCTTTCCTTGGTAAACACAATGAGGATCCTCATGCTCACCTTAAGAGATTCCTTTCACTTTGCAATACCATTAAGCATAATGGGGTTCCACATGAGGTCATTAGGTTGATGTTAGTGTCATTTTCCTTAGAGGGGAGTGCTAAGCATTGGTTAGACACCCAACCACCCGATAGTATCACCACATGGGATGGTTTCACCACTAAGTTTTTGAACAAGTTCTTTCCTCCACAAAAGACTATGGCTTTGAGGACTTTAATTATGAGCTTTCAACAAAAACCTAGTCAATCCTTTAGTGATGCTTGGGAAGAGTATAGTGAGTTGTTGAGGCGATGCCCTAATCATGGATTGGATCAAGTTCACCAAATAAGTCTCTTTTATGATGGCCTTAAAGCTCACCACCAAGATTCACTCAATGCTTCCGCGGGAGGGAATATTCTTCTTAAGACATACCAAGAGGCTGTGGACATCATTGAGACTAAAGCAATGGTTCAAACAAACAATCAATTTGAAGAAAGGGTTCATGTTATCCAAAACACTTCTCAAACACCTTGTGACACCCAACTTCTTAAAGAGATCCTTCAACAAATAGTTCAAGCTTTTAAGACCGTTTCATTGAACAATTCCTCAAATAATGTGAATGCCATCACCATTTCTTGTCTTACTTGTGGAGGTCCCCATTCTTATGAACAATGTGATAAGGTGTAAGGGTATCAAGGAGAATGATATGCTTACCAAGAGGAACACCGTGAACACTTCAAGCCTAACATCAATCCAAATAACCTTTCTTACAAATCCCAAAATTACCTTACTCCACCCGGCTTCCCACCCCAACCACCCACCCAAATTCCACAAAATCCTCCTCAAATTTTAGCAAGGAATCAAGGGCAAAGACCACCATACCAAGGAAATAACTACAAAGCACCCAATCAATTTCAACCTCAAGCAAATACCTTTTATCCACCACAACAAGGATTTAATCAACCACTTCCATTTATTCCCAATCAAGAATATGCTCCAATACCAAATCAAGCTTACCCTCAAGTTCCAAATCAAGGATATGGGATGCAAGAGACTCAAGAGTATGTTGACAAGAAAATGCGTGAAATGGAGAAAAGAATGAGTGACCAAATCAATAGGGTTTTAGTGGCGGTAACTCAAAGACCACAAGGGGCTTTACCTTCTAACACACAAACAAACCCTAGGGCCAATGTTAATGCTATTACAACAAGGAGTGGAACAACAACAAAGGATCCTTCACCTCCTAAACCTACTCTTGTTCAACCCACTTGTGCTCCTACTTGTGACAAGCCTTCTAATTCTACTCCACCTCCTCAAAATGCTCCTATTCACTCAAACACACCTTCTCAACCATCTCATACTTCTCCTTTACCTTCCACACTTCCCAATGAAGAAGCTAACAAAGACAAATCTTCCACCACAACACCTATTCCACCTACACCAAAGCCTACTCTTCCATATCCTTCAAGGTTGAAAAAGGACAAGTTAAAGAACAAGGATGACATCCAAGTCTCCAATTTCTTAAGGATGTTCAAGCAACTCAACATCAACATATCCTTTGCGGAAGCTCTTGCTTATATGCCGAAGTTTGCTAAGATGTTCAAGGATTTGCTCTCAAACAAAGAAAAATTAGTTGATTTGCCCAACACATCCCTTAATGAAAATTGTTCCGCGGTGTTACTTAAAACCTTACCAACAAAACTTGGAGATCCGGGGCGCTTCTTGATACCTTGTAATTTTCCCGGTGTTGAAAATTGCATGGCTTTGGCGGATCTAGGGGCAAGCATAAATCTCATGCCTTTATCGGTTTGGAAACAACTATCTCTTCCCGAGCTCACTCCCACTAGGATGACTCTTGAACTAGCCAACCGAACCATAGCTCACCCCGTAGGTATAGCGGAAGATGTGTTTGTAGGTGTGGATAAGTTTACCTTTCCGGCCAACTTTGTTGTGGTCGATTATGATATGGATCCTAGAGTGCCTTTGATTGTTGGTAGATCGTTTTTGAGAACGGGTCGTACCTTGATAGATGTGGCGGAAGGAGAATTAATTATGAGAGTAGAAGATGAGAGAGTGGTGTTTAAGTTAGGGAAAGTTTGTGATAGAAAAGAGGTTAAGGAGTCTAGACCTTGTGAGACTATTAACATTGTGGATGTGCTAGATGAAGTGTGTAATGAACACTTTCATGATGCTTGTAAAAGTGCTAGTGATGAGATACCCCATGTTGAAACCGTGGCCTCAATTGCTCCCTCTTTAACACCTTTTGGAGAGAGTGATTTCCTCTTGGAGGAATTTGAGTCCAACTTTCTTGGTGATGATGATTCTCCCATTAATTGGGAAGAAGATATTCTTACAATCCAAAAGTTGCTCAATGAGGACCCTATTCCTTCTCCTATTCCACAAGAGATTACCATTGAGGAACCTTCCATAGTAAAACCTTCCATAGAGAGTCCACCTCCCATTGAACTTAAGGAACTTCCATCCCACTTAGAATATGCTTTCTTAGAAGGAAAAGACCAATTACCGGTGATAAATGCTAAAGAGTTGAAAGAGGATGAGAAGGAGCAACTTATTGAAGTTCTTAAGAAACATAAGAAAGCTTTAGCATGGAAAATATCCGACATAAGGGGAATTGATCCACATTTTTGTACTCACAAAATCCTTATGGAGGATGACTATAAACCCGCCATTCAAAACCAAAGGAGAGTTAACCCAAAAATCCATGAGGTTATTAAGAAAGAAGTGATTAAACTCCTAGATGCGAGTATGATTTACCCCATTTCCGACTCTCCATGGGTTAGCCCGGTTCATTGTGTTCCAAAGAAGGGTGGAATCACCGTGGTGCCTAATGAGAACAATGAGCTTATTCCTACGAGACTTGTGACCGGTTGGAGAGTTTGCATTGATTATAGAAAACTCAATGAGGCAACTAGGAAAGACCATTTCCCGCTTCCCTTTATGGATCAAATGCTTGAACGCTTAGCGGGAAATGAGTACTATTGTTTTCTTGATGGCTTTTCGGGTTATTTCCAAATACCCATTGACCCTAAGGATCAAGAAAAGACCACATTCACTTGTACCTACGGTACATTTGCTTATAAGAGGATGCCTTTTGGCCTATGTAATGCACCGGGGACGTTTCAAAGGTGCATGATGGCGATTTTCCATGACATGATAGAGCAAACCATGGAGGTTTTTATGGATGACTTTTCCGTATTTGAAAACTCCTTTAGCTCTTGTCTCACCAATCTTGAGAGAATGCTTAAGCGTTGTGAGGAAACACGTTTGGTGCTTAATTGGGAGAAATGTCACTTTATGGTGAAAGAGGGGATTGTTTTAGGACACAAGATATCCAATAAGGGATTAGAAGTTGATCGAGCTAAAATTGATGTGATTGCTAAGCTTCCTCCACCCACCTCGGTTAAAGGTGTGAGGAGTTTCTTAGGTCATGCGGGATTTTATAGGCGCTTTATACAAGATTTTTCTAAGATAGCTAGACCGATGACTCATCTCTTGGAGAAAGAGGCTCCTTTCATTTTTGACCAAGCTTGTTTAGACTCTTTTGAGACTCTTAAGGAAAAATTGACTAAGGCTCCCGTTTTGGTTTCTCCAAATTGGGAATTACCTTTTGAGCTTATGTGTGACGCTAGTGATTATGCGGTGGGGGCCGTCTTAGGACAAAGAGTTAATAAGCATTTTCAACCTATACACTATGCGAGTAAAACCATGACCGGTGCACAACTTCATTACACTACCACGGAAAAAGAGTTGCTTGCTATAGTATATGCTTTTGAGAAGTTTCGACCATATCTTGTGCTTTCCAAAACCATAGTGTATACAGATCATTCCGCTCTCAAGTATCTTATGACAAAACAAGATGCTAAGCCTAGGCTTTTGAGATGGGTTTTGTTGCTTCAAGAGTTTAAGATAGAGATTCGTGATAAGAAAGGGGCCGAGAATTTAGCGGCGGATCATTTGAGTAGACTTGAGCATCCTTTTCAAGGAGATTTCCCACATCAAGAAATCAATGAATCTTTTCCATTAGAGGAGCTCATGTCTATCTCTTCCCAAGAGGATGCCACACCTTGGTTTGCGGATATCGCAAACTATCTTGTGGGCAATGTGCTTATTGAGGGTCTTACTTACCAACAAAAGAAAAAGTTTCTTAAGGAAGTTAAGTATTACTTTTGGGATGATCCATATCTTTTTAGGCAATGTGCGGACCAAATCATTAGACGGTGTGTAGATGGGCCCGAGGCATTTAAGATCTTAGAAGCGTGTCATAAAGGACCTACGGGTGGACATTTTGGGCCTAACTACACCGCCAAGAAAGTCTTTGATTCGGGTTACTATCGGCCTTCCATTTACAAAGATGCCCAAGAGATGGTGAAATTTTGTGATGTTTGTCAAAGACAAGGAAAAATTATACAACGTGATGAGATGCTACAAAATTTTATCCAAGAGTGTGAGATATTTGATGTATGGGGAATCGATTTCATGGGACCTTTTCCATCCTCTAAGGGAAACAAGTATATACTTGTAGCGGTGGATTATGTGTCCAAGTGGGTGGAGGCTAAAGCCTTACCTACTAATGATGCTAGAGTGGTTGTAAAGTTCTTGAAACAATTGTTTGCTAGATTTGGTGTACCTCGGGCCATCATAAGTGATCGTGGTACGCAATTTTGTAATGATCAATTCACGAGAGTTATGAAGAAATATGGAGTGAATCATAGACTTTCTACCGCGTATCACCCTCAAACAAATGTTCAAACCGAGGTCACAAATCGTGGTTTAAAGAGGATTTTAGAGAGAACGGTGGGAGAACATCGAGCTTCTTGGTCGGATAAGCTTGATGATGCTTTGTGGGCGTTTAGGACGGCTTTTAAAACACTAATTGGTTGTACTCCTTATAGGCTTGTCTATGGAAAAGCGTGCCACCTCCCATTTGAGTTAGAACATAAGGCATCTTGGGCTCTCAAGTGGGCTAATTTTGATTTAAACCAAGCCGGTTCACATAGGAAAGATCAACTCAATGAGATGGATGAGTTGAGAGCCAATGCCTATGAGAATTCTTTGCTTTACAAGGAAAAGACTAAGAAATTGCATGATGCTAAGATCAAGAATCGTGAGTTCAAAGTTGGAGAGCCGGTTCTCCTCTTTAACTCAAGATTGAAGCTTTTTGCGGGCAAGCTTAAGTCGAGATGGTCCGGTCCATTCACTATTGCTCAAGTGTTTCCATATGGAACTCTTGAGTTGTCCCAACCCGATGGTCTAAATTTTAAAGTGAATGGTCACCGTGTTAAACATTACTTTGGGGAGGACATTTCCGTTGAAATGGTCCAAGAGGTCCCCATTTTCCCCATGAATTAATTCATTGAGGGACGTGTCGAGCTAGAGACTCATTAACTCAAGTATCGTATAACTAGGTTTAGAGTGTTGTAGGTTAGAAATAAAGGCATAGACTTGGAGATAAGTGTAGGGGAGACCTTCTTTTGTCTTCATGATTGTTTGTAGGGTTGCTCACTCATTTCATGCTTTGTAGCTTATGGAGGAGGCCCTTGTATCCGGTTCACTTCGTTACTTTAGTGAATTTTCATTGACACCTTGTGCTTAAACATGATTTCACTAATAGTTGTCCTTTCCTTAACTTGGGTTAAGCAAAGTCTATTCATTGTCATAAGTGTAGGGGAAGTTTTTATACTTCCATGCTCTTAAACATTGCGGACAATGTTTAGCTTAAGTGTAGGGGGGTCTTCTATCGAAGTGACCTTACCTAGAACTTGTCATTGTCTTGCATGATAACATGGAAGAAAAAATTGAATTTTCAACATTTTTCAAATTTTTGATCTACTTTGGCCAACAAAAATATGCATTCATAATTTTTGCATAAATCATTTTTCATTTGCATAACACATTTGCATTGTATATATTTCTTCTTTTGTTTTTCATCAAAAAATATATAAAAAGGAAAAATATAATAAAACATGGTTTTAACAAATTTAGATTTCTTTGACATATTAGGCCCGCCATGGATATTTTGACTCAACCCGAGTTTGCTTATTTTAGCACTCTCTAGCTAGTATCCTTAACCATGTAGTCCTTCATTGGTCTATTAGGCTAAGCATCCACCAATTTCATTATTTGAGATTTTAAATTTGTGGAGAATGGGAAATGATAGAGTTGAAGCAAGTGTAAAAGGGCTAGATAGACTTCATGGCAATTACTTGTGGCTAAACCCTTCTCTTCTTTATCTCTACTTTCTTCGCATGTATATAATTGTTAATAAATAATCAAGTACGGTTTTAGTTGGTTTGTAATCTCTTATGCATTTTTGACCTATCATTTATGGTTGATATGAGTACGTCTTAAGATTCTAAGTTAGCACGTTTTATGTGTACTAGACTTATGTCATGCTCAATATTTAGCGGGTGTTTTTCCTTTTATTCTTTTCAAATTTCTTTGTGAGGAATAAAGAAAAATAAGAGCGGCTTATGAAAAAAAAATGAGTGGCTAGAAAAAAAAAGAAAAAGAAAAAGAAAGAAAAAGAAAAAAAAATAATGCAAGACTCCCAAGAGGGGCAGTGTGGTGTTAATTATAGTGACTATTGAGTTCCAATATTACCTTGACGGGTTGCGGGGATTCAATAGATTGCTCCAATCCAATATTGCCTTGACGGGTTGCGGGGTTGAAGATCCAAAGTCTCAAAAAGATGGCGGATGTAAATTATTGCGTGAGTTTTATTTTTCTTTCCTTAGCGAGTGTGTAGCTACTTATGAAAGCATGACATGAGGATTTTACACATAAGGCGAATGACTTATTACTCTTGAAACGGACTTGTATTAATTGTGAGCGGTTTTTCAAGTAATGGATGAGAAGATTACTTAGGATTAAAACCGTGCTTCCTTATTTTTGGATTTTACACTTCTTATACTTCACACTTGAAATAATGACAAATTTGCCTCCAAGCAATTTGCTCAAATAATAACTGGTTCCACATTTAATTGTCATGAATAAGTTGATGTACTTTTTACTTGTGAATGCAATGATCCCATTTCTAAGCTTGGTATGGGGAAAGTGAAACTTGAGGGTGATAAATGTCCATGGTACCCAAGCCCTAATTTAAGCCATTGAATTCTTTATGAGTTATTTCCATCAAAACCATTTCAAGAAAAATCAAAAAGATATAGATAGAATTGTAATTTTGTTCATTGCATTATTAAAAGTCAAAATCATGCATCATTTAGTTTAGAGTAGTGTAGATGCATCTCATATGGCCAAGGTGGATTAATTATGAGGGAAATGTAAATTTGAGCTTTAATATATAATATTGCATGAGGACATGACAATGTTCAAGTGTAGGGGAATTTGATATGAGCTTAAACTCATATCCTTTTAATAACAAATAACCCTAAAACATGAAGCAAAATACCAATTTATTTGGCAAAAACAGTGTTATGTGGTATGTTTGTGTTTGTGTGCACTTGTGTAGGTAAAAAGATACATTTTCAAGCAAACAAGGAAAAATCAAGCTCAAATGGATGAAAAATACAAAAGAGGATCAAAAGTGACAAGACTTTGAAGTACAAGGACCTATCTTGACAAGTTATCAAAGTTGAAGGACTAAAAGTGCAAATATTGTAAAAAGTCAAGATTCAAGTCAAACTTGGTCAACTCTCAAGTCAACTCAGTCAAAGGACCATTTTGTTCAAAGAATGAAAGTTGAAGGATCAAATATGTCAAAAGAATGAAGATTCTAGCTTAAAACAATAATCTGCCAAGTACAAGGACTTGTTCTGCCAACTTTTGAAAGATATCCAAGTTTGATCCATGTGACAATAAATCTAGCCAATGAGAGAAAGGAAAAGGAAGCACACGGATCAAATAATTAATATCCACTCAGCCGCCTCACATTATTACCCAATCCCAACAGTGCAATCCGTGTGACTGATTTTCAACCAATAAAACGCTGACACGTGGCATCTTCTTCAAAGGAAAAATTTACCAGGATCGCGTTTTAGCTACAAGCAATTTCATGGAAAGTGTTCAACATCAAAATTGATCGTTTTGAAGAGATAAACACAATGGTGCAAATCAATTAACATGAAATCAATCAATGAAGAAAACCCCAATTCCTTGTTCATACCTTCAAAATGCAATATGCAGAATTCTCCACGTGGCAAGCTGGGATTGGTTCTGACACGTCACCAACCCCAACAAACTCTTCCTTCATGTCTATAAATAGCTGGATTAGACTTCATTTTCATTGGTAGCTTAATTTGTAAAAACACCTAGTTCCAAATTTCCTTTCCTTTTTCCCTCAATTTTACCCTAGCTACTCAAGAGTCTGACAAACTCTTGAGTTAGTTAGTTAGTTACTAGCTTCTAACAAACCTTGTAACCGTTTTTCCATTAATGAATTTTGAATTCAAGCTTTCCCGCCAAAACTGTTCTTATCATTCCAGTTCATTTCTTGCTGCATTTGGATACTGTTGTTGCTGTTAAGTGTTTGTTATGATCAATCATTGATCATAAATGACATTGGTGAAGTTTGCTAGCTGTTTGATTACAATTCAGTCATTTCATAGTTCCAATGGAGTTTTCAAGCAGAATGATGGTTTCTAGTTGATTAATTTGCTGTTCTTGTTGTTTGATTGATTCCTAGTGATAAGGTGGTGGTTATCACTAGGGTAAGAGAGCTCAGCGCTCCTCTTCTTCTCAAAGGAATTCTACAATAGGTTCTAATAGTTCTCATTTTTGTTCCTCTCAAATAGTAAACTGCATGCTTTCTTTTCCTAGTATAATCTGATGGCTGCATGATAAAGTTGTTTGTAGTTGCTGTTTGATTGAACTTTGTGTGTTTGTAGCTTGATTACTGCCTACTTGTGTTCTGATTTGGATAATTTTTAGTCTACTGCATTTGTTAAGTAATTTTTAGCCTTGTAGCTTAATTGGAGTTCTAGTTTTGATAATTGATTGCTTTTAGCTTTAAAGTCTTTCATTTTAATCACTAAGTCTAGATTGTTATAACTTTTGATTCAGATTTAACTAGATCTTAATAAGTCTTTGTAAAAACTTTAAACATCAGTTAAAGGAGTGTTTGGGTGTAGCTTAAAAAGAGTTTTCAAGATTTGATCTTTGGATTGTTAGAGTTCATTTGCAGTTAATAAGTGGTATAAAAGAGTTTTCAGTCATTTACAAGTCATTAACAAGGTCAAACAGGCAAATGGCACATAAAAAGTTTGGGTCAGCCTTATGCATTTGAGTCATTCAGGAACTTGCCATTTTCAATTTGCTAGAACTCACTCAATACTGGATGAATTTGGATCAAATTTGTTTCCATTTGTAGCTTATATCATAAAGAATTAGATTCCAAGAGGATTTTACACAGTATTCAATAAGCACTTAGTTATAAGCAAAAATCAGATAAGTAGACTTAACTCAAGTTTCTGTAACTTGTAAACTGAAAATTTGTATCTCAGCATTCTCTTCATAAACATGCTCATTTTTCTTCACAAATCTTCTTAAGTAGTTGAGTTACTTGATTTTTGAGATTTTTAGCTTTTTGAAAAAAAAAGCTGGTCAACGCTTGGTCAACATAAGCTCAATTTTAGCTTAATTCAGTTTTAGAGCTTATTTCTAGATGAAAAACGTTCTGGTTTGATTTCCCATTCTTTAAATCAGTTGCTTAATCAGTTTTAATAGAAAAATCAAGTTGTGACTAATTAGATTTGGCTATAGCTTATTTTGTGCTTATTGATAAGCACTCATTTGCTTATTTCTTATTTTTAGCAAATTTCCTTGAACACACATAGCTTATTTGAGATTTGAAACGTTTTGCAATTTGTCTCATCAAATTTGGTTGAGTAATAAGCCAGAACGAGCTTATTTTCTATCTTGTCCCGTTTTTGCTTAAAAAGTTTCCATAATTGCCATCTAGTCCCTATAGTTTTAAACAGTTGGAAAATTTGGCTAATCTTCCATGTTTTTAGGGTTTGCAAGTGTTTAGTCCCTATAGTTTGAGAAGTTGTTAAATTCAGTTAGATATTTGTTAGTTTGTTACACTTTTGGTTAGTTTGTTATAGATTTTGCATTTTTGATCCTTGTAGTTTACTGTTTTGCACTTTTAGTCCCTATAATTGTTAGAGTTTACATTTCAAGCATTTATCTTTCATAAAATTTACAATTTCAGTCCCTTTAGTTTCATATTTTATATTTTGAATTTTTACTTGAATAAAAAACGTGGTATTTGCAATTTGTTTTACATATACGTAGGTAATATTTTTCCGTTTTGCAAGCATTTGTTGAATTAGCAAATAGATTATCCAAGCAAGCTTAACAACCAAGAACAATTAAAAACCCGATATTGGTTGTACTTTCTATTAGCAAGAACTGAGAAAAAACGAATTGCATTATACTCAATTTCAAGAATCCTTCATGTTAAACTCCTTTTTAAGCAAAGACTTGGTAGACCCGTTCTCAGCCTTACTCTTACAAGCAATTTGCATATCCTCTACATATAACAATAGATAGATATACTCCTCTGGTGCATAACTCTTGTAATATACGTAACAGTCGTAATCGCTACGCTTAAACCAGTTGCTCAGTATGTACTCATCAAACCTCATATACCATTGCCTAGGTGACTGCTTCAAACCATAAAGAGATTTATTTAACAAACATGTAGATAACTTCTTTATGATTTCAATGTAAAAATGTCATCTTTACATCAAGTTGCTCCAGCTCATAATCTTTACATGCAGTCGATATGTGCCCTTTGTGTGAATCCATGAGCCACCAACCCTGCCTTGTACCTAAGCATTTGAACACCTTCAATCTCCTCCTTTATATTGAACACCCATTTGCAGCGCACCAACTTTTGACCAACTGGATGGTCTACTAACACCCATGTATTGTTCTTACTCAGAGAATCCATCTCTTCTTCCATAACATGTTTTAACTTAGAAAAATGTATTCACAAGAAACTGCTTGTTAGTATGTCAATGGTTCATGAGTATCTTCTTCCTCTACTACAGCAAACGTGTAAGCAGCCATATTACTCTCATCCCAAAACCTCGCTAGTTTCGTTTTGTCCTTGGCTCTCTGATGGAGGAACAAGAATAAACTGGTTATTTAGTTTCCTTAGTTTATAATATCTTTTATTTCGTTTTCTTATTTTGTAGTATCTTTTATTTAATTTTCTTATTTTGTGTTTTTTAGGAAGAATATTGTTATCTTTTTCCCCAAGTTTAGTTTTCTTATAAAATTAGGACTTGGGTTTATGGTATTGATTATTGAGATATAAATAAAAAAACATGACTTTTTTAGTCTTCTGTAAATTGACTTAAATCCTGGTTATGATTTATTGTTCGATTTCAACCTAATAATCGGTATTCGCGTGAATCAACGACTGTTGGAAGAGTTGTCTCTTGTATTCTTTGGAATCAACAGATTCAATTATTTATCCTTATTTTTCGCTACATCACTCTCTATCCTAAACCAACTGATAGTATGTGAAATCCGATGGCCGATCAATTTCTTGATCCTCTGCATCTTCATCATATCCATCTTCTTTATCCGTATGATCTTCATGATCTGTTTGATTTTCCTGTTCTAACTTCTCTTATTGATCTGGCTGATCTTCCGTAGGCGTACGATCAGGGGTGGATCTATGTATTGGCTACTTGTGTGGCAAGTGTAATTTATTAGTAAATTTTTAGGTTTTTCAAAAGATGCTACACCTATATGAATAGAAAGAGTTTTTTGTAATGTGTTTTTAAAAATAAGAGGTAGAAGATGAAGATAAAAGATGATGGACAATGCTCGCTAATGTTTTGTCTTATTATCTTTTTAGTAGCCTTCCTTTGTTATATTTAATGTGTAAACATGGAGACCCAAAAAGGTCATTCGTGTCGTTTTACTGAACATGCAAACCAAATTTATTCAATTAATTTATGTTTGTATTTACTTAATATTTACTTTTTGCTATACTGTATGATGATGAATCAATTTTAAAACTAAAATTTATCATTTAAATCTTTTTGATTATATTTTAGCAGGGGCATTTAGGAAATTTAAGTTTATATAATTTAAGTTCTAATAATTTTGCATTCAACAGATAAATTTTATGTGTAAACTTCATTAGATAACAACTATGTATATATGTGATTCGTGTATAAAAAGGTAACTACGACATAAGGTCGCCAAATTTCTCGAGTGAATTTTTTTGGCCGTCAAATTTTATGGCTTATTGAGAACCACTAACTTGATTAACGTATGTGCCATCACAGTTTTGACCCAAAAATATGTTTTCTTCATGTGACGCCCACCTTTTTCATGTCACTTAAGAACACGTGTTTTAATTTTTTTTATGCCACACACATTTAAAATTTATGGATCCGCCACTGCATACGGTTATTTAACCTTTGAAATTCCACCAATTCCTGTAATTCCCTGATAGTTGATAGAATAGGTTGGTATATAAAGACGAATAACGATTTAGCAAAACTGTTAATGTATTTAAAAACCATAGATTCGTTGTATGTGAGGAGAAAGTTATGGCCAATATACATTTTTTTTTTGATAGAGGCCAATATACATTTTTGGATTAGTTACGATTTTGGGAAAAGATAGGTTTTAAAAGTAAAGACGAAGCTACAGTACGACGGATGAAACTAAGACGAGTTACGTTGGCACGTAAATCGAGGTAAAAATAATATTAAAACATTCAAAATTATAAAAAATTCTAAAAAGTTACAAACTACTTTATTTTAACCTGAATAATTCAAAAAAGAAATTAAAAGTTACTAAAAATGCTAAATGAGCCTCCAAATGGGTCAGACGTAAAAATAGTCCAAAAATCTATTGGGCTTTACAACCTAATAACAAAGTTTTAAAATAAAAATCTAAAGCACTACTTGACCTAAAATTTGATTTTAAACAATTTTTTTCTAAACGCACAAAATCTGAAAATGAGCTTAAGACACCTTAATCAAAAATAAGCTAGCTCATTGGGCCTTGATAAGCCCACTAAGCAAAATACTTATTGCCATAATCTGAAATTAAGCACATCTTAATCCTTTGGGATAACTAAGACATATCAAAAAGAAAATTTGAAAAATATTGAATCAATAAGCTAAAAATAATCAAAAACCAATTTTCATAAAAAGATAAAATAGTCGGGTTTTGTTAAAACTCAACTATAAGACCTGAAATTTTGTAGAAAGCTTGGAAATAAATTTAAAAAGACAAGGCAATGAAGAAAATTTCAATAAGCTAACTAGAAAAAGAGAAATAAGGTGATAAGCACTTTTTGAAAATGAAAATAAGTGGAAAACCTAAACCAAATTTGACCAAACTCTGGAAAAACTAATAGTAAGCTAGAAAAAGTGAGATTGAATACAAAAACAAAGGTTATACTTGACCGGATAAGCCATAAAAGCACAATAAGCTAAATGGACTGTTTTGACCAAAAGTAACGCCAAGATAAGGTTAAAAATGTAACAAGGGGCTAAGTAAGCTATAAAAACGTGGTCGAAATTTTGTTTGAGTGGTCTTGAGGCTAAGACCAGTGACTGCTTGTGATGGCATTTTGCTTTGTTTGTTCAGTTTTGGACAACTAAGCTAAGAATAAGTTGTTGAGCTTATTCTTGGTGTCAGAGCAGACAAACACACAAGGTACACCAAATATAACATACAAAACTAGATATAAGAAATTAAATGAAATGCTTACCAAAATTTAACTACAGCTACAGTGGTTCTATCCTAGATGCATTTTGGCCAAATTTGGGCTTATGAATAAGCCACAATAAGCGTCAAATTAACACAAAATCCTAAAACAGATAAAGCAATTATCCTAAACTAACTGTAAGCCAAGTATCGAAGGCTAACTATAAAAATTCAAGGAAATACTCAATCTGGTGCAAATGACACATTTATGGATAGATTTTTGTTCAAGTTGTTTTCAAATCAAACAAAATTCAGTCATAATCTATGCACGCCCAACATATATCAGGAAACACCCTAACAACAACAAAAATAACATCAGACAACAAGAAATCTACTAACTAGTTTATCAGACTATTTTTGCAATTTTTTATGAAAACACAAAAGATGTTATTCTTACACTACAACCATCAAATAAATGGTTGATTAAGATCTTATCTTTTCTAACAAAAGTTTGTAGGCAGGTTTTAACTTTATACTTGTGTCATTCAAGCCTTAAGCTTATAACCCCAAACACCCTTTAGATAGGCAGTCCACAAATTTTTCAAACAAAAATGCAAATCAAAGCAGAAACAATTGAGATCTAAACATGAACATGATAGATAAGTATAAAGAAAAGTAAATAAGCCGGTAGTAGAAAAAACTAGATATGAAACTCTCGATGTCAATTACAATGCTCACTATTACATCTGCCCATCCGAGTCATCCCGTACTCCAAAAAAGAAGAGGTGAGGTCCGGAGAGTGGGACCAGATACACTAACAACCAAACCACATTAGCAATAATCAAATAAAAATAAAAAATGGACAAAAATAGGTAAGAAAGTGAGTTCAAAGTTGGTACCTCACTTGATCTTATTCAGACCAAGTAAATGCAACTGATGTAAACAATCTTAAGCTAATTCTAAGTTTGTGGAGCTTAATGTGAGAGCTTATGAGGGCTTATGAATTGAGTTGTGGACCACATTAACGTGTCCCACAGAGTTTTACACAAACATTTTCCACCCGCGGTGGAATTTAACGAGTCTTGCTCGTGAGAATTAAGACCGTTATAAAAAGTGTAGATTTGGTGCAACTCGGTAAATCCGTGATGAGGACATTGCCTAAGAAATTCCTTGAAACGATCTCACGCCTCTCTAAACGATTCATTCGGTTTTGGGGTAAACCTCGTGATCTCGTTTTTGAAAAACATGGTTTTAGACGGCGAGAAAAAATAATTAACAAATTTGGAAACGAGATCCTCCCACGTCAATATAGACTGAGGTGGTTCTTTCTCGTACCAAGTTTAACGGGGCCTTCAAGAGAGTAAGGAAAAAGCATTAGCTTAATTACATCATTATTGACGTTCTTAAACTTGCAAGTAGCCAAAAGACGATTAAAATTCCGAATATGATCATGAGGATTATCCGCCTCATAACCACTAAACTTTTTTGCTTGAAATAATGAAAACATTCCGATTTAATTCCTAAATTTTTTGCTTCAACATCGGAAATCACGATCACCTATCCATAACGCTCGGTGGGTGCTTGGAGCAACTCCATCATCGTTCGATTTTCCGCTATCTCGTCTTAGGTTTCAACAACAATAGTAGGAACTTGGGGTTATACTTGTCGTCTATTTTGTCGATTCCTTAGATTTTGTTGACGTCGATTCGTGACGTTGTTTAAAATGGGAGTGGGATAAATAGTCGATCGAGTGCGCATGCACTAACGAAAAAAATTGGGGAGTAGCAAAGAAGATCTTTTGTTGTTTTTGGTTTTTATATTTTTTTGGTATTTTGATGTATGACGTAGATTAATAAATCCACAAAAATCTCTCCTCAAATCAATTTGATTTGAAAATCCAAAGGAATCAAAGTATTTACGTGAAGTAAAAACCTTCTTTTGACTTTGAAACGTTGGTTAAAAACCAAAACGTTTCGAGGGTTTAATAATTAAAACACAAGCAAATATATGATATTAATACTTTGGGTTGGCAAACCACTAATCCATCTTTCCTCTCGAAAATAGTCACAAGCAAGCGAAAAATAAGGCGACACGAAGTACTTAATATTCTTTTTCTTTAGGGTGTATTCTATAACACCCGCCTTATACCTACCTTGTAGTTTGTATTTTCTTAAGTTCAAAAGTTTTGTAGTATTTTTCTATTTTGCCTTAAATTTTTCTTTTATCGATGCCACCAAATTACCGAATCGCTAATAATTGAGGTGAGTTTTCACTCTTTTGGAGATATTGTGTATTTATTTACGCTACGTATACAATATAGTAATATATATACAATAAAAACGAAAAAAAATGATACGGTGTAATTAGAGTTCTAATTACTATATTTATTTATATGGCTAATAAGAAAAACAAAAGTTATGTTCAAATTTGTACACCTCCCAAAATGGAAGGTCCAAAAGCGTCAACTACTCAAACAAAAACGTAATGGCACTAATAACACCTCCCCTGCAGCGGTGCCATTTGATAGTTGATAGAATACGCAGGTATATAAAGACGAATAACAATTTAGGAAAACCGTTAATGTATTAATAAACAACGGATTCGTTGTAACCGAGGAGAAAGTTATGGCCAATATGTGTTGTGGGATTAGCTATAATTTTAAGAAAAGAGAGGTTTTAACAATAAAGACGAAAATACAGTACGACAGATTAAATTAAGACGAATTACGTTGGCTTGCAAATCGAGACAAAAATAATATTAAAATATTCAAAATTCTAAAAGTTGCAAACTACTTTCTTTAACCTAAATATTTCAAAAATGAAATTAAAAAATTTACTGAAAATGCTAAATGGGCCTCCAAATGGGCCAGAAGTAAAAACAATCCAAAAATCTATTTCGCTTTTCAACCCAATAACAAAGTTTTGAAAAATGAAAATTTAAAGACACTACCTGACCTAAACTTTGATTTTAAACAACTTTTTCTAAAGGCCCAAAAGCTGAAAATAAACTTAAGACACTTTAGTAAGCAATAAGCTAGCTTATTGGGTCTTGATAAGCCCAATAAGCAAAATACTTCTTGCCATAAGCTGGAATTAAGAACACCTTAATCTTTTGGGATAACTAAGACACAACAAAAAGAAAATTTGAAAAAGATTGACTCAGTAAGCAAAAATAATCAAAAATAATCAAAAACCAATTTTCACAAAAAGACAAAAGTCGGGTTTTGTTCAAACTCAACTATAAAACCTGAATTTTTGTAGAAAGCTTGGAAATAAGTTTAAAAAGACAATGCAATGAAGAAAATTTCAATAAGCTAACTAGAAAAATAGAAATAAGCTGATAAGCACTTTTTGAAAATAAAAATAAGTTCAAAACCTAATAAAACCTAAACCAAATGTGACCAAGCTCTGGAAAACTAATATTAAGCTAGAAAAAGTGATATTAAATACAAAAACAAAGGTTGTGCTTGACGGGATAAGCCAGAAAAGCACAATAAGCTAAATGGACTGATTTGACCAAAAGTAACGCCAAAGAAAAGGTTAAAAATGTAACAAGGGACTAAGTAAGCTATAAAAATATGGTTGAAATGTTGTTTGTGTGGTCTTGAGGCCAAGACCAGTGACTGCTTGTGATGGCAGTTTGCTTTGTTTGTTCAGTTTTGGACAACTAAGCCCAAGAATAAGTTGTTAAGTTTATCCTTAGGGTCAGAGCAGACAAACAAGCAAGGTACACGAAATATAACACACAACACAATATATAAGCAAATAAATGAAATGCATACCAAAATTTAACTACAACTACAGTGGTTCTATCCTGGATGCATTTTGGCCAAATATGGGCTTATGAATAAGCCACAAATAAACTACAAATTAACAAAAAAAAATCCTAAGACATATAAAGAAACTATCCTTAACTAACTGTGAGCCAAGTATCGAAGTCTAACTATAAAAATCCAAGGAAATACTCAATCTGATGCAAATGACACAGTTATAGACAAACTTTTGTTCAAGTTGTTTTCAAATCAAACCAAATTCAGTCCTAACCTACGCACACCCAACATATATATCAGGAAACACCCTAACAACAACAAAAATAATACCAGACAACAAGAAATCTACTTAACTAGTTTATCAGACTACTTTTGGAGTTTTTTATGAAAACACATAAGATGCTATTCTTACACTACAACAATCAAATAAATGGTTGATTAAGATCTTATCTTTCCTAACAAAAGTTTATAGGCAGGTTTCAACTCTAAACTTGTGTCAGTTAAGCCTTAAGCTTATAACCCCAAACACCTCTTTAGATAGGCAATCCATAGATTTTTCAAACAAAAATGCAAATCAAAGTAGAAACAATTAAGATCTAACATGAACATGAAAGATAAGGATAAAGGAAAGTAAATAAGAAGGCATACACTAACAAACAAATTACATGAGCAATAATCACATAGCAATAAAAATGGACATAAATAGGCAAGAAAGTGAGTTCAAAATTGGTACCTCACTTGATCTTATTCAAACCAAGTAAATGCAACTGATTCAAACAATCTTAGGATAATTCTGAGCTTATGAAGCTTAATGAGAGAGCTTAGGAGGGCTTGTGAATTGAGTTGTGGATACAACAGTCCAAACAACGAAGACTACAACAGTCTTGGTAATTTTCTCTACTAAGTACCTACACAACACCACAAAGAAACTTCAAGTACCAATAAGCTAAGGCCATAGCTTATTTGTCAGATAAGCTAGGGTTTAGCTTATTGCCACAGTTAATAAGCAGAAAATCAATAAAAACTAAAACTTTAGAAAATCCTTGGAATAGAACCTTTGCAAAGAAAATAAAGGAGTGATCAACAAGAAAGTAACATACTCAACTAAACCAAACTTATTTAGCTCATTTTCAGTTAACTAAATAAGCTAGCTTATTTGACTTTGGATCTCAAAAGGTTTTAACAAGAAAACTTGAAAAAGAATTTTGATAAACAAAAAACTAAATAACAAGAAGTAAGATGCAGAAATTTTAAAGACAGTTTAAAGTAAAACTGGAACTAAAAAATTGTATCAATCAAACTCCCATTAACTAGTCAAATTTGACTCTTATAATTTTTGGAACAAAAAGCAAAGTCGCAATCTGACTTGCTTAAATACTACATATGAGAAAGAACTTGAACACATAAAACCTAACTATAATATCCCTAATTTGCCATTGGATTCTATAAAGATGTTATTGAAGATTCCATAGTTTGAATTTCTATTCTTTGTCAAAATGGGTTCTTGTGATGTTTATGAGTTCCCATGTAAATTTCCAGGTGTATACTTCGATCTTGATCCTTGAATATAAAGTGGTGAGTAAGGCAAGTGATTAGAGCCATTGATTTGGTCTCCTCACGGAAAAAGTGGTGCAGGGCATCCTCATAGGAAGACAATGAGATGAGGGGTCACTTTCCAGAGCATGTGGGGGTATTGGGGTTTTGGTTGATTGCACATCTGTATAGTTTGGGTGAAAAGCCCTTTGATCTTGGGATTTAATCAGACCTGGGGGATTAGGGTTTAATGATGGTCGAAACAGCTGAGTTTGATTTGAAAAGGTTTAATCTTTATGTTAGGCGCGTATTTTCTATTTTAAACTTTGGGCCTAATAATAATATCGGGTAAATCAGTGGATTAAGTGAGTGGGCTTGGGTTAATATTGGGTATGAACCGGGTATAAGGGTTTAATAATTCGTAGTTTTTCTCCTCCATCTTTAAGAAATTACCCCGAACCCCCTTTGTTTGGTAAACATTCAGCATGAGATATTAACATTCATTAAAGTTTGTAATTTGGTAGAATTGGTCCTTGTGTTTTGTTATAACTTGGAAAAAAGACTTGTTTTGAACATTCTTCAAACTTCAAGGGTTGTACTTATCAATTATTCATACTTTAGGGACCTCTTTGGACTTTTGAGTATCTTAGGGGTATAAATGACAATCTTCCAAAATTAAGGGACCAAACATGTATGTCTTTCATTCTTCAAGGATATTTTTGGAAATTCAAATTCGGATACGGTTCTTTTGTATAACTTCGTTTCCTGTGTTTGTTTTTGTTTAATGCATTGGTTTCCAAGTGAATTCTCAATATTTGTGCCTGCAAACACACAGATAAACAATACAAGGGTATTTGGCACGTTTTTGATGATATTTTATCCATTTTAAGTCCAATTTGGGTACGAAAACATGTATAATACGAGGCTCATCACTTCCCCATACTAAGCCATTATCGTGTTCTCACGCAATGCTAGAATTAAGTATCATACCATTTCCAAATTTCATTTTTAAGCAACATTTATTGAAATTAAACTTATCTAGATGCGTTTTGGACATAATGTATTGTTCTCATCACGTAACTGTGACTTATCATAGAACAAGAACACGTGAATTCTTTGTAGAAATAAATTCGTAACCTTTCTTAATAGATAACGATGTCAAAAAATTAAGTCACAAGTAAGATTCGATAAACATAGTTTTACAACGGATTCGAACATTTGACTTATTACCAAGACTTTTATATGCACCCTAACCGGATGGGCTTTATTATCTTTGGTTTACCTCCACTTTTTAGGGCTTTGATCTTGCCTTGTCTTTTATTTAACCTTGTCATGAGGTGTTTATTATGGCCAAAGACGTACAAAAGGTAATTTTAGATTTTTAAAGTTTTGAGTTTTTAAGCTATTCACTTATATTTCACATAAATTTTTCGGCCTTTTGAGCTTCAATTTTTTTCTATTTTTGGGTGAATGACTGAAAAACTATTATTGGAAAGTTTTCGATTATTCGGTGTGCCAATACTTCAAATCCTGACGCTAGCGAATCTTATGTCTTCCTATTTTATTTACATGGAAACTACTAGAACTAGTTAAAAACCAACAATAATGATCAAACCGCTAAGTCAATATGTATTAACAATTTATTTATATACAAGCGTTGGGAGAAAAAGCAAACAGTTAAACACATGAGTTTTTGAAAGAATACGAATACTCTACATTTAGCATAGTAACTTATAATTGACTCTATCATTTCTCGTCCTTAATTTAATGATACTTAGCCTAATATAGTGAAGGAACAAAGCTAAGGGCTCCACACGCCCGGTCGAGTAAAAATTACTCTTATTCTCACCAAGGGAAAACCTACATTCGTGTCTTAAACACTTAGTAAAAATACAATTTTTTTTAAAATTTAGCCATTTTTGCCTTATTTTCGCAACAAATGATGAAAAATGGATTGCGTGAAGACGTATCAAAGCAAGTATCAATTTACCCCCATACTAAAACTAAACATTGTTCTCAACGTTTAAAGTATAAGGGTGAAACACCCCCATACTAGAGACGAAGAGTCAAATGCTTAATCTCGAGCATGGAAAAGGTATAACGAATGATCTAAAAGCCGTTTATAAAGTGTGCTAAAAGATAAATGTTCGTATCAAAAGGATATCATCGGATATCGATTTCTTCAAAGCAAACTATCAAAGCTTGAGTGATATGTAAAATGAACATGAGAGGCTTAAATGATGATGATGATTCCTAGATAATCACAATCACAAAACAACCACGAAAACAAGGGTTGGAAGAGCACAAGTCTCCTCACATTATCTACATTAGACAGCGATAATATGTACAAGGATAAGCATGAGATTCCCCCACGAGGCACCTCGTTTTTAATAATCGAGTCAAGAGCTCGACTTGAATCCCCAAAAATGTGATCATTTAGGGACAATCATGGTAAAGGTCAATGTCGGGTCTTACATGTAAAACAAATCCTGTGCATGAAACCGGTAGCAAGGACTAGGCCCTTTGATGCTGCAAATACCGGGGTCGAAGATAACATCTTCGTTTTAGGATTACAAATGAAAAATCGCTACTTTGAGCAAATTCCCAAAGGGAGAAAAGAAAATAGATAAGAAGTAGATGGGTGAGGCATTGGGTGGGTCATAATTTTGAGCTACTCGAGGTAGACTTACACCAAGCATATAGAAAGGATTTCTATTTATTGTATCGGTAGAAGACCGAGATTTCCCTAAAAGTGCGATTTCAGAATCAAATATCTCATCATAGGTGGAGAAGTGGGAGGACTCAAATGGTGCTTCCCCAACACTAACTCTACACACACCATCGTCAAAAGGAGTAGACGAGGTGGTAGTAGTCAAAACAAGCGGTGATGACTGATAGGTGTGAAAACACCCATCCTTTTTACCACTTAATTGCAATAATAACCGAGCCAAAACGTGTATTTTATGTCATTTATGTCGGAATTATGCGTGGTTTGTGTTTTTGTTGTAATTTAGGACGAAAAGGTGAAAAGTGGAGAAAACACGGCATTTACGGGCTTTTATCGAAGAAAACGACAAAAGACGAAGTCAAGAGATCAAGAGTGGAAAAAGAACGGAAGTCCAAGACCAATTCTGAAGATTTATCGAAGAACAAGTCAAAAGACGGAAGTTTACTAAAAAGCCGAAGAACTCGAGTCTAATAAATAAACAAATTATAAGACGAGTTTTAATTAATCCCGAGACAAAGTCGAAAAAATCGAAGAACTTTAAAGACGAAGAGACGTGAAGAAAGAAAGAAAGAAAAGAAGAAGACACCAACCACTTCCCTTTCCTATATATACCCTTCATATCACCACATGAAAGGAGTTAGTCAATTTTTAGTTTAGTTTTAGTTTTAGGAGTAGGAGTAGTTTAGAGAGAGAAAGTGACAGTTTCTCTCTCTAGAACTTTAATCTTTCATCTTTTAATCTTTCTTGTTTTCAATCAAACTTTTACTTTTTAAGCTTAATTTTGTCTTAATCTTCATGTTATTAATCTTTCTTGTTAATCTTCATCTTGTTTTCTTTCATCTTTTTCATCAAGTTCTTATTTAAAGTTTGGATCTTTAAAGTTCATCTTTTTATATTTTGATTCTAAAAGTTTGTTGATTTTAAGTTTTGTTAAGTTATATTTGTGCTTATTCGATTTATTTCACTTTAGATTCGTCCTAGTTTTGGTTTGAGCTTAATCTAATAAGCTTATAACCTTGCCTTTATTTTCGGTCCAAGAGACAAATCGGAAAGGGTTTTAAAACCCCTTTCCGATCGCTACTTTCCGACAAGCCACCCCTCTTTCCGATCTTGTGATCGGAAAAGGGTTTATAGTTTTTCCGATTGGCACCCACTAGTATTCCGATTTACACCATTTCAGCATATTCCGATTGGTAGGTTGCAGCACATTCCGATTGCTTCTTTTCAATTTATTCCGATTGGTCGTTTTAGGGGATTCCGATTGGACTCCTTTCCATCTTTCCGATTGAGTTACTTTTTCTTATTCCAATCATGCTCATTCCGATCGGGTACATTCCGATCGGATCCTTATGGATTCCGATCGGGTGTATTCCGATGGAACGTTTTGTTTTGTTTTAATATTTTGCTTTAGTTTAAATGTCAATTTTTCTCGTTTTATTTTAAGTCTATTTTAATTTCATTCCGCATTTTTATTTTTTATTTTATTGTCAATTTACTTTTCGTCAAGCCTTTAACTTTACGTCATTTAATTTCGTGTCATTTATATTCAAAGTTTTAAATATTGCACCGATTTACGTTTTAACTAGTTGTAGTTTTAATTACTTGTCATTTATTTTTAAGTCTTGCAAATTTATTTTTCCAAAACCAAACAAATATTTGATTCACCAAGAACAACCAACCTCACACAATCAACCGGAAATCAATTCGAAGAGATACCGAGAAAACGAACTTTTAATTAGCAAAAACATCAAGTATTAATGACGGTGAAAAACGATTCTTATCAATTTGATTAATCACTTTAAAACGTTTTTCACTTTTATCATTATGAAAACCCATTTTGCCATTAAAAAGATTAAAACAAATATTAGGCGTATCTAAAACATGGTTCGGCACACAAAAACGCTTAGGCGTCTCTAACTCAATAGGCACACTACTCAGATTAGGTGTCTCGAAGACGTTGCTAGGCACACTAAAGATTTTGCGGTTCAAGTCATGGGTGGGAGGGGGATGATAAAGATTTTTAAAATGTGAATCAACAAAGAAAACTTCTCCCTCCTGGTCAACATAAAGGTCATCATCCGCAGTATCGTTGACATCTTCGATTTCCTCATCATAAATAGGTTCGTCAAACCAAGGTTTGTCAAAAGCGTCGTCAATAATTTGGGAAACTCTCTAAAAGATATCACGATCAAGCACAAAACCATCATTCTTTTGTGGGGATTGTTTATAAGGTAAATACTCAAGAATGTGATTATCGACATTCTCAATGGAGGAGTGTTTATTAGGTAACTCCTCGATAATGGGATTTTTGGTCACGTAAGAAGGTTCGTCATTATGAAGAAGACGTTCCAACTCATCAAGTTCGGCATCGAGATTCACAAAATTAACCTCACTTGTAGGTGGAAGTGGAGGCATAATAGCAAGTTCTCTTTTGATTTATGCCTCAATATCAGGGTCAAGCACAAAGTCATCATACTTCCCACATGAAGAGGTATTTCGGGGAGAATCCTCAAAATGGCTTGTGGATTTTGAAGTATGTGCTCGATCTCGGAAAAATCACCATTGGGATCAAAGAAAGAGTCGTTGTGAGCACCCTTTTAAGGAGATTTCTCAAAAGTCACAACCGTAGTCTTGTAAGTCATGGGACTAGGTTTGAAAGGATCTTCGATGATGAGAGATTTTTCCTCGATAAAGGGTACTTCCTTATCCTTAAAGGATTTGGGGCTAGGAGTAAAAGGCACTTCATGATTTGAAGTTTGAGTCTTTGGTGAGTCATGGTCCTTCGGAGGTGGTGATAACGGGTTCTCATTTAAACATGTTGTGATAGAATTAACGTTTTCCTCCGGAATTGGTTTGTCATTCCATCCCTCGAATGCATCCCAAAATGATTTTCCATACATTTCGTAAACCTTTTTCAATTAAATAGGCATACTCTTTGTCGTTAAAATCATCATCTTGAAAACCATTCTTTTTAATTCTTTCAAAACATGCATCAAGTCGTATTTTGTTCGAAAGAAAGACTGTTTTGGAAAGTATTCTTTTGAGAATCATTGGTTTTGTTTTGATTTTGAGATTTATCCACGAGAAATTCCATCTTATCCTCCACTTATCTTAAAGTCAATTTCTCGCAAAAAATGTCGATTTGGGCTCGAGCGATCGATAGAAATGGTCTACCTAAAACGATAGGGAATTTAGGGTCACACTCTTAGTCGGAAATAACGAAATCCGCGGGAAACGTGAAATTTCCAACTCAAACATATATGTCTTCGGCTATGCCAATTGGTTTATCAAGTGTACACTTTGCTAGCTCGATGACTATGTTCGTGGGGGTAAGATTAGGCAATTTCATTAAATTCCAAATAAAAAGAGTCATGAAATTAATGCTAGCACCGAGGTAAGCTAATGCGATACATTCTTCAATCTCGGGAAATTCACAAGGTTTGAGAAACCGGCCCGGATCTTCTTCCTTCTTAGGCATGTACCTTTTAGGATTCCTTAAAAATACCGCGACACAAGTTTCCTTCAGGTGCACTTTGGTAAGGTCAATTAAACTCTCTTTTTGAATGGTGGATGGGATATGAGATACACGATAGGGTTTAGAAGTAAAAGGAGAAATAGTATACTTTTTAGAAAAAGAATGTGTAATCTCATCCATGGTCGCCACCTTCTTCCCTTCGACATTAGAATCACGAGGAAGTTTTTGCAGTCTAGGGTAAAGACGAAAGCACAACGGTAAAGCCATCAAGGGTAGGGGTAATCACACGACCTTTTCCATGAGATGTTGTGGCTTTAACTTGATCCTTCGGGGTTTGTCACGGTGTTACTTGGTAACACACC
Source organism: Glebionis coronaria (assembly GCA_025667525.1). NCBI lineage: Eukaryota > Viridiplantae > Streptophyta > Magnoliopsida > Asterales > Asteraceae > Glebionis > Glebionis coronaria. Next base: position 512,510,925 of record CM046876.1, on the reverse strand, counting down.
CGAAGTGAATGGTTTGTTCATTATAGCCGCAAACATACTCTCGAGTTTACTTTCATGTTGCTCAATTTTATTATTTTTCCTTTTCAAAGTATTGGAAAATTCGTTTTTCAATGTACCCCTCTAATCTTCTCATATTAGCCTCATTTGATTTCATGTATTCTTGAAATTCATTTGAAAAAACGTTTTGATTTTGATTAAAGTTTCCTTGGTTTTGATTCCCTCTTGAAAAATTTCCTTGATTTGCATTTTGAAAATTACCCCTTAAACTTTGACCTTGATTAAAATTCCGGTTTTGATTAATGTTAAAACCTCGATTTTAAAATCCAAAGTTTTGACCTTGGTAAGTGTTTCCTTGTTGAAAATTTCTTGAAAATTATTTCGATTTTTATTAGAATTATTACCTTGATTAAAACCTTGTTGTGTGGACCGGCGTTGTTATGATTTTGATTGTAATTTCCAAAAACCGCATTAACGCTCGACGTTTGGCCATCCGTAGCCACACACTAGTAATAATTTTGAGATCTGCCATAAAACTTACACGAAACCTCAACCGCTTAGGATAGCGGGGGCATCCTTTTTCATAAATTCACTCAACAAAGTTGTAAAAACATCGGTGATTTTATCGACCTTTGCATCAATTCTCTCAATGTCGCGATTAGCATAACTAACATTCGTAACATTTGGTGTGGTACGGAGTTGGAAAATATTAGACCTATTCTCAATAATCATTAACGTGTCCCACGAAGTTTTACACAAACATTTTCCACCCGCGGTGTAATTTAACGAGTCTTGCTCGTGAGAATTAAGACCGTTATAAAAAGTATAGATTTGGTGCAACTCGGTAAATCCGTGATGAGGACAATGCCTAAGAAATTCCTTAAAACGATCTCACGCCTCTCTAAACTATTCATTCGGTTTTTGGGGATTATCCGACTCATAACCACTAAACGTTTTTGCTTGAAATAATGAAAACATTCCGATTTAATTACTAAATTTTACGCTTCAATATCGGAAATCGCGATCACCTCTCCATAACGCTCGGTGGGTGCTTGGAGCAACTCCATCATCGTTCGATTTTCCGCTATCTCGTCTTAGGTTTCAACAACAATAGTAGGAACTTGGGGTTATACTTGTCGTATGTTTTGTCGATTCCTTCGAACTTGGGGTTATACTTGCTATCTCGTCTTAGGTTTCAACAACAATAGTAGGAACTTGGCGCATGCACTAACGAAAAAAATTGGGGAGTAGCAAAGAAGATATTTTGTTGTTTTTGGTTTTTCTATTTTTTTGGTATTTTGATGTATGACGTAGATTAACAAATCCACAAAAATCTCTCCTCAAATCAAAGTCTTGATTTGAAAATCCAAAGGAATGAAAGTAATTACGTGAAGTAAAAACCTTCTTTTGACTTTGAAACGTTGTTTGAAAACCAAAACGTTTCGAGGGTTTAATAATTAAAACACAAGCAAATATATGATATTAATACTTTGGGTTGGCAAACCACTAAACCATCTTTCCTCTCGAAAATAGTCACAAGCAAGCGAAGAAATAAGGCGGCACGAAGTACTTAAGATTCTTTTTCTTTAGGGTGTATTCTATAACACCCGCCTTATACCTACCTTGTAGTTCGTATTTTCTTAAGTTCAAACGTTTTGTAGTATTTATCTATTTTGCCTTAAACTTTTCTTTTATTGATGCCACCAAATTACCGGATCCCTAATAATTGAGGTGAGTTTTCACTCTTTTGGAGATATTGTGTATTTATTTACGCTACGTATACAATATAGTAACATATATACAATAAAAACGAAAAAAATAATAAGGTGTAATTAGAGTTCTAATTACTATATTTATTTATATGGCTAATAAGAAAAATAAAAGTTATGTTCAAATTTGTACACCTCCCAAAATGGAAGGTCCAAAAGCGTCAACTACTCAAATAAAAACGTAATGGCACTAATAACACCTCCCCTGCAGCGGTGCCGATAGTTGATAGAATACGCAGGTATATAAAGACGAATAACAATTTAGGAAAACCGTTAATGTATTTATAAACAACGGATTCGTTGTAACCGAGGAGAAAGTTATGGCCAATATATGTTGTGGGATTAGCTACAGTTTTAAGAAAAGAGAGGTTTTAACAATAAAGATGAAACTATAGTACGACAGATTAAATTAAGACGAATTACGTTGGCTCGCAAATCGAGACAAAAATAATATTAAAATATTCAAAATTCTAAAAGTTGCAAACTACTTTATTTTAACCTAAATAATTCAAAAATAAAATTAAAAATTACTGAAAATGCTAAATGGGCCTCCAAATGGTCCAGAAGTAAAAACAATCCAAAAATCTATTTCGCTTTTCAACCCAATAACAAAGTTTTGAAAACTGAAAATCTAAAGACACTACCTGACCTAAAATTTGATTTTAAACAACTTTTTCTAAAAGCCCAAAAGCTGAAAATAAGCTTAAGACACTTTAGTAAGCAATAAGCTAGCTTATTGGGCCTTGATAAGCCCAATAAGCAAAATACTTCTTGCCATAAGCTGGAATTAAGCACACCTTAATCTTTTGGGATAACTAAGACACAACAAAAAGAAAATTTGAAAAAGATTGATTCAATAAGCAAAAATAATCAAAAATAATCAAAAACCAATTTTCACAAAAAGATAAAAGTCGGGTTTTGTTCAAACTCAACTATAAGACCTGAATTTTTGTAGAAAGCTTGGAAATAAGTTTAAAAAGACAATGCAATGAAGAAAAATTCAATAAGCTAACTAGAAAAAGAGAAATAAGCTGATAAGCACTTTTTGAAAATAAAAATAAGTTCAAAACCTAATAAAACCTAAACCAAATTTGACCAAACTCTAGAAAACTAATATTAAGCTAGAAAAAGTGAGATTGAATACAAAAACAAAGGTTGTGCTTGACGGGATAAGCCAGAAAAGCACAATAAGCTAAATGGACTGATTTGACCAAAAGTAACGCCAAAGAAAAGGTTAAAAATGTAACAAGGGACTAAATAAGCTATAAAAATATGGTTGAAATGTTGTTTGGGTGGTCTTGAGGCCAAGACCAGTGACTGCTTGTGATGGCAGTTTGCTTTGTTTGTTCAGTTTTGGACAACTAAGCCCAAGAATAAGCTGTTAAGCTTATCCTTAGGGTCAGAGCAAACAAACAAGCAAGGTACACCAAATATAACACACAACACAAGATATAAGCAAATAAATGAAATGAACACCAAAATTTAACTACAACTACAGTGGTTCTATCCTAGATGCATTTTGGCCAAATATGGGCTTATGAATAAGCCACAAATAAACTGCAAATTAACACAAAATCCTAAGACAGATAAAGCAACGATCCCTAACTAACTGTGAGCCAAGTATCGAAGTCAAACTATAAAAATCCAAGGAAATACTCGATCTGATGCAAATGACACACTTATAGACAAATTTTTGTTCAAGTTGTTTTCAAATCAAACTAAATACAGTCCTAACCTACGCACACCCAACATATATATATAAGGAAACACCCTAACAACAACAAAAATAATATCAGACAACAAGAAATCTACTTAACTAGTTTATCAGACTACTTTTGCAGCTTTTTATGAAAACACACAAGATGCTATTCTTACACTACAACCATCAAATAAATGGCTGATTAAGATCTTATCTTTCCTAACAAAAGTTTGTAGGCAGGTTTCAACTCTAAACTTGTGTCAGTTAAGCCTTAAGCTTATAACCCGAAGCACCTCTTTAGATAGGCAATCCATAGATTTTTCAAACAAAAATGCAAATCAAAGTAGAAACAATTAAGATCTAACCTGAACATGAAAGATAAGGATAAAGGAAAGTAAATAAGAAGGCATCCACTAACAAACAAATTACATGAGCAATAATCACATAGCAATAAAAATGGACATAAATAGGCAAGAAAGTGAGTTCAAAATTGGTACCTCGCATGATCTTATTCAAACCAAGTAAATGCAACTGATTGAAACAATCTTAGGATAATTCTGAGCTTATGAAGCTTAATGAGAGAGCTTAGGAGGGCTTGTGAATTGAGTTGTGGATACAACAGTGCAAACAACTAAGACTACAACAGTCTTGGTGATTTTCTCTACTAAGTACCTACACAAGACCACAAACAAAATTCAAGTACCAATAAGCTAAGGCCCTAGCTTATTTGTCAGATAGGCTAGGGTTTAGCTTATTGCCACAATTAATAAGCAAAAAATTAATAAAAACTAAAATTTTGGAAAATCCTTGGAATAGAACCTTTGCAACGAAAATAAAGGAGTGATCAACAAGAAAGTAACAAAATCAACTAAACCAAATTTATTTACCTGATAACTAAATAAGTTTTATTTGAATTTGGATCTCAAAAGGTTTTAACAAGAAAACTTGAAAAAATCTTTTGATAAACAAGAAAGTAAATATCAAGAAGTAAATTGCAGAAATTTTAAACACAATTTAAAGTAAAACCGGAACTCAGAAGTTATATTAATCAAACTCCAATTAACTAGTCAAATTTTACTCTTATAATTTTTGGAACAAAAAGCAAAGTCACAATCAGGCTTGCTTAAGTACTACAAATGAGAAAGAACTAGAACACATAATGATATCCCTAATTTGCCCTTGGATTCTATAAAGATGCTGCTAAAGATTCCATAGTTTGAATTTATGCTCTTGGTCAAAATGGCTTCTTGTGATGTTTTTGAGTTCCCATGTGAATTTCCAGGTGTATACGTTATCTTGACCCTTGAATATAAAGTGGTGAGAAAGGCAAATGATTAGAGACATTAATTTGGTCTCCTCTTGGAAAAAATGGTGCAGGGAATCCTCATGTGGAGACAATGAGATGAGGGGTCACTTTCCAAAGCATGTGGGGGTGTTGGGGTTTTGGTTGATTGCCTATTTGGATAGTTTGGGTGAAAAACACTTTGATCTTGGGGTTTAATCAAACTTGGGGGACTAGGCTTTAATGATGGTTGATACAGTTGAGTTTGATATGAAAAAGGTTTAATCTTTGTGTTAGGCGCGCGTTATTATTTTAAAATTTGGGCCTAATACTAAAATCGGGTAAAATCAATGGATTAAGTGAGTGGGCTTGGGTTAATATTGGGATAAGGGTTTAGTTATTGGCAGTTTTTCTCCTGCATTTTTGACAAAATTACCACGAACCCTATCTGTTTTGTTAAGATTCAGCATGAGATATTAACATTCACTGAATTTTGTAATTTGGTAGAATTGGTCCTTGTGTTTTGTTTTAACTTGGAAAAGGACTAGTTTGAACTTTCTTCAAACTTCAAGGGCTGAACTTGTCAATTCTTCATACTTTAGGGACCTTTTTGGACTTTTGAGTATCTTAGGGGTATAAAGTAATAATCTTCCGAAATTGAGGGAACAAACTTGTATATCTTCAATTGATTTACATATGGATCCGGTTCTTTTGTACAAATTCGTTTCCGTGTTCGTTTTTATTTGATTCATTGATTTCCAAGTGAATTCTTGAAATTCGTGCCTGCAAACACACAAATAAACAATACAAGGGTATTTGGCACGTTTTTGATGATATTTTATCCGTTTTAAGTCTGATTTGGGGTATAAAAACATGTATAATATGAGTCTCATCATTCCCTCACAAAGTTATCAGTATATACACCAGAAACCTTCAAACATGTTTTTGTACATGACACTTTCATTAAGACTATGTTCCTGCTTGTGACTATTAGAGGTGATTCATTATCAAGCCTATATAGTCTTTTCACTCGTTCTACTAAACCATTTTGCTGCAGCATCCCGAAAACTATCAAATGTCTAGAAATCTCACTCTCAGTGCATAGCTGTTCAAATTCCCCGTAACAAAACTCAAGACCATTAGCTGTCCTAAGCTTCTTAATGTCCTCCAATGGCTTTATTTTCCCTCGATTTTCCCACGGATTTACCTACACAAATAGTTGCATAAATATATTTGATGTGCAGCATGTGGGTAAATAGTTAGCGCAAAAACATTTCCCATGAATTACACATGGCGTGAGTTATTGTCACAACATTTGTGTCTAATTTAGTGGGTAGATGTTATTTACCTACTAAATACGAATATCCTTTTAATGATGGTTAAGCCAACATGGGTGTTTTAAGGATATATATATACTCAAGACTTTACCCATTTTATTGTTTGTGTGCGTATTCTTTAATGAGTAATCGTTTTTGGATAATTTATTATTATAAATAAACCCACAATATCACTTATGATGTTGTTTTAATGGGCACTTGCTTATAGGTATTTTGTGTGTAACAAATCATTAGGTTGTCGCATGTTGCGACAAAGCAATTTAATTTGTGTATATGTGTTATGAAGATTATTCCCTAATATTTTTGTTAAAAGTATTGACCGAACACATGAATGCTTGTGGATAATCTGTAGGTATTAGCATGTTACCCACAAATTTCCATACATTAGCAGTAATTTTTGTACGTGGGCAATCGACAGATTTCTTTCGATTTCTTGTAGTGTACACCACAATCTCAACAAATACCTTTGATCACCATCGAAGTCTGGTTGTAACAAATATTCACAATCATCTATACTACTATATAAAGCATTTAACCCTTTTTCTATAATTAGAAGTCTTAGAAATGAAGCCTCAAACATTTCGTATAATAGAAAGATTTATATTTTGCTAAGAAATTAATGCATATTAAAAGTTTAGAAACAAAAATTAAATTCCAGGCATGTTGTAACTTAATCCATAACAGCATTTTTAAAGCCCATTGTCTAATAGCTTTTCTATATCTATACTAATATATAAAGCATTTAACCTTTTTTTATAATTAGAAATCTTCAAAATTAAGCCTCAAACATTTTTTATAATGGAAAGATTTATCTTTTACTAAGAAATTAATGCATATTAAAAGTCTAGAAACAAAAATTAAATTCCAGTCATGCTGTAACTTAATCCATAAAAGCATTTTTAAAGCCCATTGTCTAACAACTTTTCTATATTTATACTACTATATAAAGCATTTAAATCTTTTTAATAATTAGAAGTCTTAAAAATTAAGCCTCAAACATTTCTTATAATGGAAAGATTTATTTTTTGCTAAGAAATTCATGCATATTAAAAGTTTAGAAACAAAAATTAAATTCGGTCATACTGTAATTTAATCCATAAAAGCATTTATAAAGCCCATTGTCTAACAGTTTTACAGAAACAATTAATTGTTTTGATATATAAAGTCTCAAAAGAGCGTAAAATACAGATGTAAAACATGCAAAACAAAACCATCGTTCTCTCACAACCACCACCCGATATCGCCAACTTTGAGGTGCCGAAAAAAACTATGATCATTGTCTCAAGAAAATATGTTCGTTTCTGTAATGGTAGTTTCGTGGTTTAGCCAAATCCACGAAATTAGTCACCGCTACCCGCCGCCGCATTGTGCGGGTAGCTGGCTAGTACGATAGAGGGAATTTTGAAAAATAAAGACTTCATCGATGAAATAAATAAGTCAAAAGTAATTAGATCAGCTAGCATAGACCTACGCAAAGTAGCAGTTTCGAAGCTACTATTATTTATTGATATTTTGATTTTTCGTTTCTCGGAGAGTATTACTCAACAATTTTTTAGTTGATTGTGTGTTTATGTTGTGTAATACTAGCTGGGTACCCGCGCGTTGCGGGACGTGTATCGTGAAACTAAAATTTTGCGAGCGTAATATTTTATGAGTATACAAATTTTTTAATAATAACTTCACAAATAATGATAATAGTTTTAAGTTGAAATAACTCTAAGCAATAATAAACCACTTCATATTATACTATTGTTACGAAATTGTGATGATTCACCGTAAAAGGTTTTTGTTAATCTTTGTAACATTCGTCATAATATTATATAGCGTGTAAATATAGAAAATTTTTGTAGTTTATATGTGAACATTTTTTCATATATTATTATAACCTTAAAATCTTCTTATTTTCAGATGTATTATTTAAATTAATTAACAAAACAATTAGTATTTTCTTATATTTGTACTAAAACACATACATAGACGATATGTGTTTTCGAATATGCGAATTCATAGAAAATTGAATGATACAAAATCATACGCACATTTAATATTAAACTTACATTTGTGAACAATTCAAATAATGTTGCATAAAATTTGTATTAGCTTTGTTATTTAATGTGTATGGCTCCTAATTTAATACATAAGTAAATGTATAAAGTTTTTGTGTTGTACAAGTTTGTACCAAAAGCTTGTAAGGGTGTAATATTTTGAATTTTGAAGAGAGAATGCAATCTCTTTTATAAGATCATCCGCTATGATAGGTTCAAACATAGCTCTAAAAACCTTAAAGATGTTTATGTTTTATATTAGTCATAGTGGAGCTGTATTTTATGTTGATGTGGCATGAAGAGGTCCTTAATCTTGGACATGTTCACAATATAATGCAAACAATTTTAAAGCTTTAAATCATTTATACCATAGTGAAAATAGGTGTATTAATTCAAAAAGTTCACAACTTGTTGACATGGCATGAAAATTTTAATGCACATAGGTTTATAATATTTTACCATTGTAGATGTCCTGAATAGTACATATTTATGTGTCGCTAAAAAATAGTACATATTTATGTAATGTAACTATTTTTATCGGTCTGGATGTGGCCTATTCGGTTCTTGTTCTGACGGATTTTTGGCTAGCTGAACCGATTGTGACTCTGGTTCTCAGTTGAACCCGTTGGTTCGGTTCGGTTTTAAAACTATGTACAACATTATTTTAGGTAGACAACATATGTATGATTTTGATTTGTTAGATATATGCTTTTAATTGGTATACAATGTGTATATATAATTGTGGTTAAGTAATGATGTGTATTAATTAAATTAATTAATTAACATTATTTTATTTTGTTTTTAAGTGTGTATTAATTATTATGTATTAACCAAAGGCCTCTTGGTCTAGCGGTATGTGAGTGGCCCTCTAACCTCAATGTTGTGGGTTCAAGTCTCGGTGGAGACATGTGATATAGAAATTGTGAGATAATTGGTGTAAGTTGTAAAAATTGTCGTTCTAAAAAAATAAAAAAAATAAAAAATTATTATGTACTAATTTGTTGTAGCCTTGGGGGTGACGAGTTCAAAGATATAGAGAGAAAGTTTAGTAACAAAGGGAAGATAAGAGATGAAATATTGAATCATTGTAGGGAGAATATAAATGTCTTTTCAAAGAACTTATCTATGCACAAATACTCTTATAAAAAATATGATATGATTATGAATCATTTACTAGTTATAATACCCGTGCACGCACGGGTTTTTTTCTAAATTTTTTATAACGTATTTTTATTACCATAAACTACTACCTAGCCGTTAGCTTAACAATTTGTATAATAAATTATAAAACAATGAAGATTTGTAAAACAAATCAGAGTTGAAAATTATAAAACTTGCCTCGATTAGTGTCCCACATCAGTACTGAATCATTATAATAATGATATAATTCAAGGGGTAAGCTTTGTTGGAAAATCATTTCCTCTGCTAGGACCCATACTTTATATCCTACCATTTTACCCTAAGACAATAAAAGATATAACTAAACTTCAGCAAAGGCCAAAATCTTGAATACCATTATATGTTGACAACTGAATGCTAAGATATAGTTACCATCTAGAAGTTTGTTAAAAGTGTTTCATACAAATATCATCGTAGCTCGTTAATTCTATACAACCGAGTCTCTATGAATATAGATTGCATATCTAAAAGTTGGTTTACCAGTTTGAGTTTGATCTTGGCTCTGTCCCAGGTTGAGCAACCGACATGATGCATATACCCATGTATTTCAATATACTGTTTACATACACTCTCATAACAGAACATAAACTTTTGACGGAGGGATTTTTTAAAGCCAATCTTCAACTACAGTTAAAATGTATGATGATTCTATAGTTGTATCATTGTAAGCAATAACTTGAAACTAAAAAACTTGCAATTCTAGACACTGGTCTGTACGTTTTTGTAGATAAGTTATCGATGGGTCGCCAATTGACATCGACCGTAATACTACCCAGTTCCATGACAACAAACGCGTATGATACCAGTGGCCTATACTTTTTATTCCTACAAACCTGCATAAGAATAAGTTAGAATAATCATCAAGATACAACACCTTTCATCAAAGACAAACATCGTAACTTGAATACATACATGGATGTCCTTGCTAAATAATTATTGTTATATTCGTTTATACATTAAACATTATCTTATGGCTTTTCATTTAATGTCATCCAACATCGGTTACAAATCTGAAACACCACAAAGATCATTAAGCGTTTTTTCAAGATCAAAATCATTCATCCTCAAGATTTGCATTTTAAAATCAAGTTGCTTGAATCCGGTATCTTCCAACTTTCTCAAAAGAGCCCCCATCGTGTTCAGCAATTCCATATAGACTACCTGAAACCGATGAGTCTCCTACTACCGATGTGGTTAATGCACCAATGATTGTTGGACATGAAGCCAAAGAACCACACACAGGTCCTGCATAAGGATTCCAAGTGGATTTTAGTTCTATAGGTTCTGTTGGAGTTGAAAAAGTAGCCATACCGCTCGACACATCACCATTATGAACAACTGAGTATACAAAAAAAATCAAGTAACAATCATATCTGGCTCCTCAGAATATATTATCATAAAATGCGTAATAGAGTAACGGGTATATAGAAAGTTTAAACAACACTAAAAATATAAATTCTTAATTTACTCATGAGACATCTATTTGTTTCTTTGGTTAAAGATAGATTTTCGTAGTTGTTACATATTAGAACGCTCGATGAGGTGAGTAAGTATAAATCGTGCAAAAGTGTTGTTATGAACCTCAAAGTATAACACGCGATTATTCAAAGATAAGTAAAAAGTTGATCCAGTATGCCCTTAATGTCAGTTTGAAACATATATTTTAATCAATCCAAAACATCAGATAGTTAGTTTGGATGTATCACACCAGTATTGATTATCTACAATATCAAAACATATATTCAATTCTTATAATCAATCGAAAAATCCCTTTAGAGTTAATGTAACAAATACGGTGTGGTGAAAAACCATTGAATTATTGAAACTGAAGACTTATTAGATTATGCATTTCGTCCTGAAAAACATTAAAAAGTGATAATCATGTTCTGTACCTTGCTTAATTTAATAACAACAGAAATCCCGTCTGCTGGTCAAATCATAGCAGGCAAGACTTATTAGATTATGCATTTCGTCCTGAAATAATTGCCAAAAAAGATAAGGCTTATTGGATAACAATAATAGCAAAACAAAACAAAGATAAAACACTGAATGTTGTGGTGATCACCTTTTTCTAGCAAACCGAAGAAGTAAAGTAAAAAAACAACAAATAGATCGTGGTATCTGGTCTAGCTTCTTTGATCTCGTGACTACACTTCAGTTGTTCCTTTCAAACTTTAAGCGGGAAATGTGAGAAAATTACATATACATCAGTGACATATAAGCTTCCATCTTTCGAATTGACTCTTGACAATAGTGACTTGTTTATCCCTTGTATTCGTGCCGGGAATTCGCCGTACCGCAGAAGATTCCTTCTTGACGGGGTCAATCTAAAGCAACAAAGCAAATATTAGAGAGCAGAAGGAAAATCATTGAGCATATGTGAAAATAAATAGAGGAGGTTCAGACATATATTAGGTATGTCATTATATACTTAAGTTTCTTTGATTTTAAACAAAACACATTAAACAGAAAATGTGGAACATTATGAACCTGAGTTTCTTTGATTTTAAACATCCAAATTCACTTTTCTCTGAAACCTTACTATATTTAACAGGTGATGATGATCCAAATTCATTGTTCTCTGAAACCTTACTATCTTTAACAGGTGTAACGATGCAGAGTTCATCTTTTCCACAAGCTCAGAAACACCTATAGCAGAAGTCCCATTGAGACATGTAGGGATCATTTGAACATAAATTAATGTACCTCAGTTGAGACATGTGCATGTCCTGTTTGATGTTATCTAAAGTCCAAGCTTTGAAGGTTTTACAGTAACCCCATTCACATAAACGTTTGAGTTATTAAAATCTCCAAAAGCAACCTACAATGGGAGTACTATACAAATGAGCTCTTATGGAAAACAAAAGAAAATAAAGGGTTATGCCACTGTTGCGCAAGTTTTTATAAGGTTTATGCCAATATAGACATACAATAATACATATCTTTTGATGTTGTGTTCAACGCCTTCCTTAGAGGATGCTTTTGTCTTCATTTCCTTTTCAGATATCTTTAAGCGTTTCATTCCTTTATCAATAAGCCTGCGCATATCGTTCATTTTCTTTATCAATAAGCCTGCATGTATCTATGAGAGCATGCTCATAAGAGGCACTAACCTGTGCAAGGGAGTCTTCCATATTAACATTAGTCTCATTCGCCAATGGCACATCAGATGAAGCATTGTCAACATCCATCTAGGTTGCGTCTTTGATTGTTCCTTGGTCACAAGAAATGTGATTCAGGAACCAAAGACCAACAAACCAAATATTTAATTCACTAAAAACTTCGTAGCTCACCTTTGCAAAGTCCACATAGACAATTCCATGTAAATTCAAATGGGCTTTCATCTTGACCTTAGAACGCTCGCCATTTGTTGATTGGAAGCGACGAATCTGTGTAAGTACTAATAGTTTCTGGCACTTGCAATTCACTGAAAACCGTGTGTTGGATGTCTACAAAAAATGTGTCAGGCCTGAAGAAAGTGAGGTTTCACGTTGGGAATTGGATTTACCTGCCTGGAGAAGATAATACTCTATTTACTCTCCATAGTCCCATTTTGTGAATATTGGGTCGTACCCATCATGTCAAGACGATCAAGAAAGGAAAGCTCTATTGGATCTATAGAAATAGGTTTAAAAGGTGATTAACAATCACAAAACATATAAAAATAAGCTCACAAACCTCAATCAGTAAGATGGTCTAATCCATCGTTGGCATCCACGGCTTTTGAGGTGTTTGATGTTTGGTGCACACCTATAATGCTGACGCATTGCAACAGTTTAGTATAAAAAATGGAACTTGCACAATGAAGTTTCTGGAATCAGTGTGACTATTAACGGTAATTAAACATACCCGTAGTCATGTCATCCTGCATAATATTCAAAGCAACACCCACAAGACAGTCATCCTTGCAAGGAAGTTGTTTCTCAATGCGTTGTCTCTTCTAAAATGCAGAATATCCGGCGGTTATATATGTATCCAACAAACAACTGGCAGAAACCGTATGGCACTTTCTTTTGGTATTTTGAAGCGTTTGGGTAAAAAGACCAGATCCATTGGCAAAAGTTAATTCCATCATAAGAGCTTTGGATGCAAGACACATAAGACCGTAACAACTAACGTAGTCAAACCGATGGTTAAAACTTAAAAGAAATAGACCGAGAGAGTAATGTACTTATGTGTAGGCGCACTTTCATGGGAAGCGTTATAGATAGGCTGACAACAAATGTCGTTGTCAGAAATTTCTTTAGCCTTAGAGGACGTTTGTCGAAGTGGTGCATATAGTGGAATTTCACATAATGGTACATTATAATCTATAGCAGCCGACAACTGATCCAAAATACCCTGACCACTAAAGACACCGATGTAGAGAATGGACCATGGGAGTGAACATATGTAATGGTTTTCGAGTTTTAAAGCTAGCCAAGTTCCAGTAATGACGGGATTAACATAAGTTCTGATAATAAACCTGGAGTAATCAACAAACCAACCAAAACCCATGTGATCCCTTTCCACAAACTATTTCTATCGATCCTCTCAAAACTCGATGTCCATTTTCATATTACGTATCATTGGGTTAGCTGCACAACAAAAAGAACCAAACTTTGATCTCTACATGAACCATTACACTAAAATAAGTACTATCGAATTGCAATACTTATATTTAATACGGTGTTACCTTCTGCTTTAGTGTCATTAAATAGCCTTGGGCAACCGTTTTTACCTACAGAATAATAAATTACACCGAATTAAGTATATGATTGAATTCGATAAATAATGATTGGATACCCATTATGTTTTATGTAGCATTTAAATCAGATTAAGGTGGGGAGTTAAGAGGGGATGTTTGGCATTGCATTTAAAGTAACAAAACAGAAACGTAAACCAGATTTGTAAAAGTTTTAACAACAAAGCTATTTTTATATTTTGGGCGTGGAAAAATATTGAAATAAAGCTGGGAACAGTAGACCAATTACAACTATTAAGTATTAACAACAATCCTCATTGACACCTAACTGATACAAAGCTTGAGTTTTGTTGATCTTAAATCCAGAGGCACATAAGATGGTTTCTACAACTGTTGATGGTACATATGTCGCCTGCAAGATAATAAACTTATACTATTATTTTAGCCACTATATAAGAACTTCTATCCATATAATAAGTGTAGAAAGTAAATAAAAGATAAATCACCTTTTACCTTGCAAGGGTGTCGCCTTTAGTTGTTTCTAAACAACTGATACGTCTTAATCCACAATCTCAATATTCATTGGCTTCTCATCTGTGATACCTCTTTACCGCTGCTAGTGCGTCTTGCTTTTTCAAATATGCACAATCTCAACCGTTCCCTATTTGAGATTAAAATTTCAACACATGTACATATAATGGTATCCCATAAACCGCCTTTGGAGGTGCCACCGCAACCCACTCACTCGTAACCACCGCTTTAATACCATTTTGGCATCTTAACAGCCTTACGACAATAACTCTCATTCAAGGATGCTGCACAATATAAATTTAAAAATTATCACAAACAATTTTAACAAACACAAAAAGACTACACCTCAATCTGATTGCTATTTTTTTCTAATAATTTTCTTATACAAAAAAATCAATCTTACCTTATTGCAAGTAAGTCGAGACTTTCTTGCTTGCCCAAGATAATAAGAAAAAAAGATAAGTGTCGGTCGCTATGTTTTGGTGGTTTGGATAATCACCCAGAATATGAAGTGGCCTTTGACTTTATCCTTTCTAGTATAATTTATAAATCGACCAGTGGGATTTAAGCAAAGTTCAACCCAAAAGTTTTATAAATGATAGATTCAACCCTAATGTTTTATAAAATTTGACCCGTATTTTCTTATAAGTTTTTTTCTTTCCATTTTTCACACGTATAGTTTTGACCCATTTTTTTCCCTAATGTTTTATAAAATTATACATTTTTTACTAAATTAAGAAACAATTACACTTTTTAAAGGAATAAATAAAACAATTATTTCCTGCTAAGGAAAGAATCCCTTGAATAAGTCCCTACTTTAGGTTTTGCTTTACAAAGAAAAAGATTTATTATATTATTCCAAGAAAATTAGAAAAGTTATTAATTTTAAATACAAATATATTAACTTTATTAAATAAGTCATATATAAGTTATATTTATTATTGTAACATTTAATAATGTTACTATTATTTAATGCCAATTAATATGTCTTTAATTATATTATTTCCTTCGTCCCAAAATAATAGCCCTTCTTTTCTTTTTAGTTTGTTCCAATTTAATTGTCCACTAATAAAAATAGATATGGATGTTTGATAAAGTTTATGATATTATCCTTACTTGAAAATATTATTATAAAACTTTAAAGAAGATTTAATTAATTAGTTAAGGGTAAAATTATCATTATATTAAAAAGTCTGAGAGAGAAAGCTGTAATTAATGTACTTTTTTTAAGTTGTATGTTTTTTGTCTGGGGACAATAATTTTGAGGCGGAGGGAGTATTATAATAACCAATGTTGCTAAAATTATTTTAGTTATCTGATTAATCTTCGCTTAGGTTCTAGGCACTCATTAGCCGCCTTGATTTTCATTAATCTTTCTTATTAATCGTTTTGATTAAAAATAGATCAACATATCGATTTATTAAAAATGAGTTAACATCTCGATTTATCGGATAAAAATCGGTCAAATGAGCATAAACTGATCACATCGAACAAAAATTGGCTAAATCGGCCAACTCGATTACGAATAAAATTCACCCAAATCATGCATAATTAAGTCAAATTAGAAAACAATCGGCTAAATCAGCCAAACTGAACATATAGTATAAACTTTTTTATTATTTTATTTATAAAACACAATCTGATAAACCCCGCCTAACCGATTAATCGTTAGGGGCTACCTATCCAACCAACTAACGTCTAGTGATTCTTGCATCCTGAATAACTAACAATAGCAAGTTTGTAATATCAAAAAAAGTTAGACTAATAAAAATAAGAGTCTTACAGAGAGAGATATAGAGATAATTCAAGAAAATTATGTTGATATAAAGGGATTTAGGGTGTGTTGATTTACTTATTTTTTTTCTGCTTAGTTAAAACAAAAGCAGTTTGTATCAAGCTGCTGCTTCAACTTGAAATTAAAGAGAATGAAAAAAAAAACCCTAGCAATTCCAAACACCACCGTACAATACATGAGAAAAAAAAAACGTTCTCATTGTAGCCCTCTAAGCTAGTTTATAACTGCAAACTTGTATGAAGTTACACTCATGATGTGACAGAACCTCTAAATATATAAAGTTACAAGTAAAGTACAAACTAACACACCATGAGATACAAGCAAGTACATTAATCCACAACATTCACAACAGATTAAACAACATTCACAGGGTTTGTTACTTCCACGACTTTAGCTAGAGCCAGAAGAACTGTTCTCCCGGTTTCCACACCTGGAACTTAAGCCTTTTACGTTTTTATGCACACATTCTAGCAATACACTACGGACACAAGAATCCCACTTTTGTGCCATATCACCAAGAGAATTTTCTTTCGGAAGCTCATGCAGTGAAAGATCAAATTTATACAGCATTTCTTCATATGGCTTCTTCAACGGCTCACTGCTTAGTAAAAAAAGTATTGCATTACTATCATATTTATTAGTATAGATTATTATTAATGATTATTTTTGTTTTCAGTGATTAGTCATCACTTACCTCAAGACATTAAAACCAGATTTAAAGATTCTAGGTGGCGAAGCTGGATATTCAGCTGGAACAAGTAGCTCAACAAAAAACTCTGCCGCCTGTTTAAAGTAGCAAACAATATTATTTTGTAAAAAAGATAAAAATATATATCACATTCAGATCATAACCAATGCTTAACTTTACCTTATCAGAATAAGCAACTCCTGGTGAACTGTTTACTTCAGGAGTACACACATTCTTGTATGAGCACTTTACTATTGTTCCAGAACTAACTCCAGTTTTGCTAAGTGTATCTATAAAAGTGTCTGACACCACAACCAAAGATGTCTCGACCAGCTTACTGTTTATCTCTTTTATCTCTTCCACGATCCCATAATTGTTCTTTTCAAACCATAAAATTTACAGAAATAAAAAGAAGTAACATCAGCGGTATTCGAACCTTTAGATAAGTAACAATTCTGTTATGATCCCACATCGGCCAAGTATGAAAATGGTTGATCTCAAACAAGCTAGCTTTTTGAGTGAGTTATACACTTGGGACATATGAACCGATTACGAGCCTAGTATGGGATAGGTTCTTATCAATTGGTATCAGAGCTAGCCCTACAGTGGGGGCCTATGGAGTGGTGGCTTGGACCCAAAGGGGGTGCCAACCGTGACCAACGAGCTCAGAGTGGTGGCTTGGACCCAAAGAGGGTGCCAACCGTGACCAACGAGGACGTTGGTTCTTCAAAGGGTGGGGTAGTGTTATGATCCCACATTGGCCAAGAACGGGAATGGTTGATGGTTTATAATGTCCAGGTGTCACCTCCTCAAACAAGCTAGCTTTTTGAGTGAGTTCTACACCTGGGACTTATAAACCGATTATGAGTCTAGTATGGGATAGGTTCGTATCAAATTCCAACACAATAGAGTTGTTAGCCCAAAAAATCTAGCTTTTTTAAAACTGAGTAATCACAATTCTTCTTTCTTTGTCAACTTAATTACGTGTAATATGAACTTCCATCAAATAAGAACATTTGAGAATTTGAAATTATAGTATGCAATAAAATTTACCTCAATTCTGCGTGCATTATTGGTTGATGTTTGCGCATGAAGTATATCGAAATCGGATGAACGAGTCTGATCATGATCACATTTGATTGTGTTTGTTGTCTCATTTTTTGTTTCTTGAATAAAACTCAATCCATCATCTTCGTATGAACGCAGAAGATTTTCAAGTTCAGAATCAGTTATGCTGTCCATCGCGTTCACAACAGACTGGATGTCTTCATCTAGAGATGAAACTGGTTCAACCTTAATTAGAAAGACAATTATACCAATTAGCATACACCAATTAAGTTATACTAGTATGGTGCCCGCGCAAAGCGGCGGCGAGTGCTTAGTGATAATTTTTAAAGCAAATAAATGTTATTATCTTACATATCAAGTTTGTATTCATATTAATTTTATATAAAAAAAAGTTAAATTAAAATAAACCCGCTAAAAATATAAAAAAACAAAAAGTTAATAAAATTTATCGAAATAGATATTAAATTAAAGAGCATAAAATTTTAAAAAATATGATAAATTTAGATTATGAAAATAATATTTCACCTAAAAACTAATAATGTTGTTTTAATAAGTTGTTATAAAAGTTTGTTATAAAAAGTTATTAATGTGAAGAAAATATCTAACAATTTGCTTTATATATTAAGTAAAAAAGTCTTAAATTTCAGCAAACCAAAAGTTTGTTGAAAAAGTCCCAAATACTTTAATAATGTTGACGGGAATTTTTTTTTTAATCATTCGCAATTAAAAACAAGCTAGCATGAATACCAAACTCAAAATAAACATACCACTTCAATCGCATTCTGATGCACATCTTCTGTATTTTTTGGTTCTTGACTCTCTACATTAAATAATGCGGAGATACTAGAAGAAGCCTGTTTGTCAGGAGGAGATGCAGTGGATGAATGGCCAAGTATAAATGGTGAACGAGAAATAGACTCTGGTGTCAGCACATGATTTACAGTCGATGGAATAGAAAGAGGAGACCATTGAGGAGAAGCTGTTTTCTGAGTAATTTGCTTCACAGTAGATGGAAGAGATAACTGAGGGGAAGGACACTGGTCCAGCAATCCAGAGCCCAAAGGAGACATCCCATGTCTCACTATACGCTTCCTACGCTCATTTGTATTCTGCATTGGCTGTTTCAAGTTTTCTAAGTTGATTTGTTGTGATGTGGTTAAAAGACTTGATGATGGAGCTTTGAGGGGGCCATTAATCTGTAGCGGATTCTCATATTCTTGTTGTTCACCATTTCTAGAAGAAGTATCAATCTCTAAACATGGCATTCTTCCATAGTGATCTATTGGTCTTCTTGAATAAGACTTGCGCTTTCTAATAACCATGTTGGATTCTTGACCTGAAACTTCTGGAGATGCTACTGGTGAGCAATTGAGCTGGGCAAGTTTCTGACAAGTACCATTATTCTTGCTCCTGAAGTAGCGCACATAATTGACAATTAAATTCATATTGTTGTAGACGCTTGCATCATGCTTCGGAACGAAATCAATGTTAGAGATACACAAGAACCCTATCATCTTTGCCAAATAAGTTTGGACTTTTTGGTACTCATCTGATGCCTGCAGAGTAGTTGCCTGCAAGAAAGAATATGCACTTCTTAACAAAGGGTTACTAAATTATGCATGTGCCAGTATACGGTGAGAAATAAGTGATTGAGTGTGACCTTAGAGCATAAGAATTTGGCATTGTTATGCATTTTTAATAGATCATTTAAGTAGCTCTCCTTAATAATCCGAATCTGAAATTGAAATAATTTCAAATTAGCATAAGACGTATGTAACATGGATTATAATTGCTATTAATACCTGTCTGAAAGCATATTCTCGCCAAGCACCAGAAGAAGGAAATTGTGCAGGAGTTTGAAAGCCGACCGAAGCTGCAAGTTAAGTGCATCAAACGATTAGTCATTAATTAACATTACAAGGAATTACAAAAATTCCTTCATTCAATGGAGAAACTAAAATGCAAAATAATTGGCTCAACTGCATTGAAAAGTTTATGTTTGTAACTTTGTATGTGTGCTAAGTGTGTAACACTTAAAATTACCCGTCAAGTTGGTACGTGGATCATTTCCAAGTTTCACCCCTCCTGTAATCAAATCAGGTGCTGTCCATGTATTCTGCTGAACTTGGAAATTGTTATTATTTGGGTTCCAATTAACGTTCTGCAGTTGCCTCAACGAATGTTGGTCTTTTATATTCCCCATTTGGGAATCAACCATAGGCCTTGTACATGTATTGAATTGGTCCCAAATCTTTTGGTGATTGAGATGGTTATTTTTCTGACCAAATATTATATTCGACTGATGAGCTTGAGAGCGTGGTTGGGTAGTGTTGTATTGATGAGCTTGAGAGTGTGGTTGGGTATTATTGTTATTGTTGTACTGATGAGCTTGAGAGTGTAGTAGAATATTATTGTTATTGATGTACTGATGAGCTTGAGAGTGTACTTGCGTATTGTTGTTATTGTTGTACTGATGAGCTTGAGAGTGTACTTGCCTATTGTTGTTATTGTTGTACTGATGAGCTTGAGAGTGTACTTGCGTATTGTTGTACTGATGAGCTTGAGAGTGTACTTGCGTATTGTTGTTATTGTTGTACTGATGAGCTTGAGAGTGTACTTGTTGCCGCCTCAACAGTAGATTCTGGTTTGCTGGGATAGGCTGTACAGGGTGATACTGTGGATAATCGGTTGTTCTCGCGGATTGAAAACTTTGTTGAAGATGATTAGAGACCAAACTAGGTGCAGCATACTGCACAGGAGCTGGAACACAAAAGATATCCACACTTCATAAGGCTATGTTTTTAAGTGTGAGAGATCAACAAAAAGTATGCAACTTTAGTTTATTTTTGTACGTTATAAGTGAAACATTACGTAACCTGATATCTGCAATGTGGCTGTGCTATTGCTCGGAGCCATGCTGCTCATCTCCTGATTCATCCAACCTTGCGGCTGCATATAATCATGTAAACATCCATTTAAGATTAACTGTAATTCCCACAAGGAGCTATGTAAATACCGCATTAACATGTCATTTAGGTTTAGGAACCAGTATTTTGAAATGGACCATGACTTCTCAGAATAAAAACAGCATTTGTTGATACACTTACTTGATGACATTAGGTCTGTGATGTTCAAGTTGATCATAATATGACGACCTTTACTTTATATCTTTGTTTCTTATTCATGAGTCATACTACTGCCGCTAATAAATATTTATTGTATCGTGAAACATACTTACAACTATTAGAAAGATACCAAGATTTAATTTACACACGACTAAAATTATAAAACATAAGGTATGAACAATTGAGCAAATAACAAAAGGAAAAGTGGATAAATGAGCGAGCCAGGAAAATATCAACAAACCTGTTTTGCTGAACCACTTATCAAAGTTGTACAGCCATTTAGAGTTGATGTGATTGTCTGACTCGGGTAATCTGAATTGCTTGTCTTCGTATCCACACTGGTCATGTAAATTAAGGCGTTACTTTCATTTTTAACTCAAAATAAAGTAACTAATTTAATATGAAAGTCTTGCGTCATCAGTAACCATAAAAGACACGTTGGTACCACTTTTTAAGTTGTCACTAAGTAAAAACAAACAATTGGCGTTCTCAACAGAAACAAACACTACAACGTCAAATAAAAACAAATGCAAACAAAGTGTGTCTCGTGATCCCAGGATAGATATTTAATACATCGTTGACAAATCCTGTCCGCAACTAAGGAACTTTCTAAAAGGCAATCAAGTGACGTGGGTTGTATACCTATAACATACCGAAGAAATGAACGTTATTAAGTGCTGACATCTAGATCATGAAGAAAATAGAAATTATATTTGGTTTGTTGATCACAACAACTAAACGACAACAGCAGCCGTCAAAATCTTATAGTCTACAGTTTATATTTAGGACGGAGCCTAAATCACTACTCTCCAAAATTGTGTTCCCGAAAGAAATTTCTGTTATGTTCATTAGGAAAGAAGCATCTTGGCCATGAGTCTTGTCGTTTAACGTTAATGCTGAAATCATCAAATTATGTATAACATAATATAAATATCTAAAATATCGTTGACTTTTGATGACATAAAACATGGAAACCCTGCCTGGAAAGAAGATTAAATGTTCATTACCCTCTCATTGTCCAACACTAAAGATGGATTCTCTTCTTCAGTCATGAATAACAAATTTAGCTAGCAAGCTAGGTGGTATGTCATTAATGTCTTCCCACAAAAGTAATAATAATGCAATAGATTCAACAATCATAAGATGTACATGCACAGAAAGAAATAATGTTTCAAACATATAACTTTAGGAAGAGTGGTTAATAACTAAGCCATAAGACTGAGTAACTGTCAACTTCCATTGAACAGGCGGATCTCTATAAATAAAAATGAAAATGGCATAACAGATGTAAAACAAGTTTTAACATGCTCAACATAATCAAACCACTTGCTCAGCAAGTGTAACGATTCAGTTCATGTAAAATATACCTCAAGCATATACAGATCAATTAATAATTAGAAGTTTGAATGAGAAATGAACTAATTCACAATTCTCATTAAATCATGAGATATAAAACAAGGTGACTTAATTATGTTGTGAATCAGTTCTACTTTATTACTTAATGCTAAAATAAAAACTTGATCAGGACTAGATACAAATCAAGGCTAAAATTAAAACTTGATCAGGACTAGATACAAATCAAGGTAACATATAAAGACATAAAAAAGATAGCATATTTGATTATTTCTACATCAATTACTCTTCACCATTAAATTAACTCTAAAAAAAATTCAGACATTAATACACACACCTTGATATAAAAAACAAAAAAAAACTTTAAATAAACTTAAATCAAGCACAAAAAATAATCAAAATTTTACCTAGACATCCCAACAAATTCAAGACAATCATCCGATTTTAGTTCATCAATCCAACTTTCAACATCCATGTCGGATTCATGAAGCACACCAACAGCTGCTTGATCAACATTACCATTTCCACTATTCATCATGCAAAACCTACAAAAATTTAACAAAAAAACAATCAAAACAAAGAACAAGGGTTTTTAAACAAAACCCTTTTTAGAAAACGTTAAAATCATCAAAACCGTAACAAAACAAGACTAGTTTGATCATAGATTCATGAGATGCAGTGAATGATGGACTGAAAACTGATGTTAGCAAAAAAAATGAAGGTTGTTTCAACGTGGCATTACCTAAGAATGTAGTTCTTTCGGTGAGTTTGATGAAGTTTAGAAAACGTATAGAGATAGATGAGACTAAAAAGGTATCAGCTGATATATATTTTACGTTACAAATTTTCTTTATTCGATCATCTATGTGTTTTTCTATGATGAATTTAAAGTTGGTTTCTATGCATTGGATTGTTGTATGTATGAAAAGTTTGTGGATATGTCCTTGCTCTATTTCTTGAATTGCTATTTTACTCCCTTGGATTCTATGCTGTTTTTTTGTTAAATAAAGTTCTTTTGGTTTTTTTTTATGATTGTAGATATAAATTGACTACTTGAGGGTGTTTGTTTCGGTTTATATGTATGCTTATGAGCTTATTTGATTTCGGTTTATATTTCGCAAGCTCCAATCTTTTGACTTATTTTAAGACTTAGAAACCTATATAAGTTTATCTTATAATAAAACCGAAAAGTTAATGCTTATCTAAGCCAAAACAAACACCCCTTGATAACTTGCCACTTCACTAGAAGGTATATATACTAAAGTGACCCAAATAAGAAAAAACCTTTTGTATCTAGCCATTTCAAGTTTGAATCTTACAAACAATTATTACCAAATGTGGCTAAAGGGTAAATTACCAAATGTGACATAGAAAAACTTTTGAAGGTTATTTTTGTAAGGCATCAAAAGTTTTGAGTTTGATGGCAATTGTGAGAAGTAATAGACATTGTAGTGAGATTAGTTTTGTAGTAAATGTAAAGACATATAATGTTGAAGACTTTTTAATTTATATTTAGTAAAAAGACAAAAAGTATTAAATTTTGAAACCAATAAAGTTATTTTTCAGTTTGGAAAAATGCATATAAATTGGCATATTATCTACTTTTTGTTATGGACAGACATAATTATCTTCTTATCTATAAATCTCTCACATTTAATTATTTATTACATTACTTAGTTACTAAATATGATTTTTGGAACATTTATTTTTAAACACATTAATTAGCACTCATATTTTTACTGGAGAACTAAAAAAATGGGTAATGTCTAAGCTATTAAAAGGTAAATATGATTTATAAAAGCAGTTGAAAACTAGCGCATAACAACAGTAATATGTAGGAGTGTTTTCTTTGGCTTATATAACGTAACTTTATTTCGACTTATGTAACATAATTTTTAATTATGTTGCTTATTTGGAGCTTATGAGTTTATATTAGTTGAGTATGTCATGAAAATATTTATATATGCTTTTAAATCGTAAAATAAGCCATAAAATTAAGGCTTATGTTATATAAACCGAAAATAAACCATATTTCAACTTATATTTCATAAGCTTCAATTTTTTTTTAACTTATTTGAATACTTATAAATTTATATAAGTTTATTATGTATAATAAACTTATATAAGCCCGTAAGTCTCTAAATAAGCCATAAAAATAATGTTTATGTTTATATATGCCAAAATGAGTTTACGTTATATAAGTTAAAATAAACAGTCTTATAATTTCGTCAATTTAATTATATGTATTTATAAAAAAAATCATATATATATGCTCGAGAGAGAGTAGAAAAAGTTTGTAAATTAAATCGAATTAGGTATAGTCCAACAAAATTACATATTTTGTAAGTTTCTTATCAAGACCAAAGTTTTGGCTATTTTTCAAAAACTAGCAGGATAATTGCGTCATGCGACACGTCAGATTAACTTCATTTTATAAACAATGTTTTTTTGTTACACATTTTTTTTTAACAAATTAACTTTCGAACGTGAAACGTGTTTGGTTTATTCAAAATGTCTATCCTACTTAAATAGTTTTAAGGTTGAAAGAAAAGATTTTTTTTTTCACAAATGACTTGATGTATTTTACTCAATAGTTATAAATTACGTAAGAGAAGGTAACGGGTAACAAGATATATCGTTAGAATTATTTTACAACTGTAATTTAAGTGGCGGAAAATTTGTTTTAAAACAGTAATTGTAGTGGGAAAAAAAAGCTAAATGGAGTGTTATTCAAATGTGATTGTAAGACAAAAGTTATTTTACATTGTTTTTTTTCTTTACATACTAAGGGGTCAATTTTAAGATTAAAAAAATACAAAAGTGTTTGAAATGTTCAAAAGTTATAAAAAAATTGGTGAAAAGATTATGGTTGTAAATATGACAAAAGTGTTATAGCTAATAATATTTTACTAGTGATAAAAGAAATAAAATATCACTAGTGATAAAATAAAAAATTGATTTAAGTTCATTTGGATACCAAACTTTATTTGGATACTAAGAGACTAATCTCCACCACTCATCTCCATCTTAATCTAATAGATAACATTAAACATAAAACCAATTTCCTCTTTTTTTCAAACATTAATATCTTTTAAACCGTCAATCGTTATACGAAAAAAAATATACCATTACGACGAGCATTTAATTATCTTTCTACAGATATGCTATATGATATATTTTCGACAAATTATTTTTTTTTGTTTTTTCCGTAATTTATCATATATGATACTAAATATCATATATGATAGTAACACTTGTATCATATATGATATAACTTATCATATATGATATAAACCAATATCATATGATATAAACCAATATCATATGATATAAACCAATATCATATATGATTCTGTAATAATTTGTAACATAACACTAATATCATATATGATAAAACACTATTATCATATATGATATTTTACGCAAATTAAAAAAAAGAACGATTTTTTTTTCTTCAAAAGTATATCATATTGCATATCTGTAGAAAGTTAATTAAATGCTCGTCGCGATGGTATATTTTTTTCCGTTTAACACTTAACGGTTTAAAAGATATTTAAGTTTTAAAAATAAATGAAATAATTAAATACTTTTAATCTCAACCATTAGATATGATGGATGAGTCCCTTAATATCCATGATAGATATGGTATCCAAAATAACTTTATATAGTTAGTGTAATATAACAGTAATATTTCATTATTTATCACTAGTGATATTTTTTAAACTTATTATTTAGTCATATTTTTAATTTTAACTCATCCGTCATTTTTACAACTTTTGAAAATTTTAAAAAGAACAATTTTTTCGTATTTTTTTGTTAAATCTTAGATTAGTCTTTTATCATTCGTTAAAAGAAAATGAAAATTAAACATTACTCTGTAATTCTTTAATATGTTTAAAAATAAAAATATAAAATAACTCATTTCGAAATTGTAAGTGTTTACCGTCTTCGGTTTGCATTACTTATAGAATTCAATTTAGTAATTTTGTTATCAGTGATTAAATGATATGAAATTATGAATCGCATATAACGGTAGCAAAACCAAGTGTACGGTGTTACATGTTCAGAATTTTTCTTACAGTTATTCTTATGGACAGTCTCGGTTAACATATGTCGTCGATAAAATATCGCACTATTTTTAAGTATCGTTTTATGACTATTTTATTTTCGATTGATATAATATATCCTGTTTATCGCAAGGTTGTTTGAATTCTTTTAAAGAACACACGGTTTATTGAAAAAAAAAATCGAGCTTCAATTACCTATACGATTTTGTTAAGAACGTTTTTTTCGACATTTGTAGGAGTGTCGGAATCTCCACCAAGAAAGAGGCACCTATGAACTTCTTGACCGACCTGTCTGAAGAAAGATCCACACTCAGACTCGTTGACGTTTTGGTTTTTGGATGGGTTGGAGATAAACATGCATGCATTGATTCGACAAGGATTTTTCCTCTTTTGTGGTTAAGCACCACTACAACATTCGAGCCCTACCCCAACGATATTTTTGGCGTTTCCCCAGCGACATGTCGCTGGGGATATGTTACCCCAGCGACATTTCGCTGGGGAAAATTCGCTGGGGTATGCTCGTTGTTAAAAGCATCCCCAGCGACTTACCCCAGCGACACGCGGGCCCCACAGACTTTTCTTGGAAGAATAGATTGCCACGGTGGCAACATTTTCCCCAGCGACATGTCGCTGGGGAAAATCCTTATTAAATGAAAAAAATTAAGTTGAACTTAAACATTTTAGCTAATTACAAAGTTTCCTCAGCGACATGTCGCTGGGGAATCTTTCCTTATATTTGACTTGTCAACGCGTTGTCGTTGACTTGTCAACGCGTTGTCGTTGACTTGTCAACGATTTCCAATGTTTCCCCACGATACGTTTGACTTGTCAACGCTTTGCGTTTGACTTGTCAACGATTAACCAAAGTTTCCCCAGCGACACGTCGCTGGGGAAGAGTCTGCAGGTTTTTTTTTAAATTGCCTGCACAGCAGGCGTTTTCCAGATTTTTCCGGAATTTTTCCGAAAAAAATCTACCAAAACCTGTAACAAAAACCTGTATTTGCTCACCAAAAGACACATATAAAGTAAACTTGGAATACAAATCAACACAAACGCGGAATAAGTTCAAACTTGCACCAAAATATAATATAATGTTCTAATTTAGTCAAGGATACTAGGAATAAGTCGGGATAGTTCAGAATACTAGGAAAACAAGCGTTCTAATTTAGGATAATATTAGGGAAACAAGTCAAGATGAACATAAAGAAACTATGTACCATATTAACAAACACATATATGACACGACTAGCTCGCGTCATCGCCACCATCCTCGCCACCCTCTCGATCCTCAGCATCATCACCCGGGCGACTCCCGCTCCCGCTGGCACCAGCACTCTCATATCTCGAAAAATGATCGGCATACCTGTCGTCGTGTCTCAGCAGGCCCATCAAAAAATCAACATCCGGATCCCGACGAGGCTCAGGGGGTGGTGACGAAAAGCTCGAGGTAGTACTGGCGTATCCCGACAATACCATACCCACGCCAGGATGGTGGCCGCGAAACTTGCCTCCTCGCACCATCCTGTTGATCTCGGCAGTGGTGTGCTCACCCGTCGCCTCTAGCTCCCTCATCTAATCCTGTGTGGTGACAATAACACAAGATAGTAAATATATTAGTCGGGTTGCTAGATTATTAATCAATGATTCATTAAAGTGTATTTTGAAAAGAATACTTACATACAACTGGAGAGACTACTCATCTATAGATACACCATCTGAATTTGTATGCAAACGATAGAACATGTCGATCTCTGAAGACTCCTGTTGGGTTTCGGACGCCTTTTGCTGTACATACACACGTAAGTAAGATCAATCTAATTAAATGCGGCAATAATAATATGTATGTAAAATCAATAATGATAATAATAAAATAATAAAAATAAAAAACAATAATAATAATAATAAAATTAAAAAAATTAAAAAACAATAATAATGTAAAATCAATAATAATAATAATAATAATAATAATTACCATGAGCTGTCGAGTGCGAGGGATCGACCGAGAACCATGTCGGGAGATAAGTGTTGCCTTGGACCGATTTTGGCTGTTTGTTAAGGATCGTTTCTTGTTATCTTCGTCAGTCCAAAACGCTATCTGTTTCTCCCACTCTTCAGCTGTGTGCTCGTCGGGTCTGTTCCGCCTAATTTGATCCACATCGTATTCTCCAGTCTCGGGGTCTTTTACACAGTAATCTCGCTTCAGACTGGCCTTGCTGGTGTTGTATGATTTTTGTAACTGGGCACCAATGGTATTATAAGTACTCTTCCACCGAGGGGTGCTCATGTGCGGCGTGAGATCATATTTTTTCTGCAATCAAATACAACACATTGAAAACAGAGTTAGAAATATAATTTATATATTTATTTAAATTCGTTTATTTATTTATATGATATAAATAAATAAACGAATTTAAATAAATATACACAATACAACACATTCAAAACAGAGTTAGAAATATGAAAGTCCCTAATCAATGCAAGAAACCCTAATCTTAACTAATCAACACAAGGTATTACTTTTCAAACGTAATCTTATTATTGTATAATAAAGAATTACAAGTGTTATGGATAACACCGTTTGATGACAATGTGTTGTGCACACTTTGAACAACTATAAACCCTAACTTATGAATACAGTCGTAGTTGTTTGATTCTATAAGTTCTATGCAATAATGTTATGAATATACTCAAAGTGTTGAACATTAATGCATGGATACACATCCTATTTATAATGTTACGAGATTGACCTAAATAGTACTTGATGGTGACTACACAAGCTTTTACAAGTTCCCACATCAGTCACATGATGTTCTTCTATTCTTGGTAGTCTTCCATTATGCTTTAAGGAAACAGTTGTCAAAACAGTTTCCTTTTTCTTCATAGTCTCGAACACACAAATGGCATGTCCAAAGTGTGCTGAGTGTTAACAGGGTATTGCCACATCTGTTAACCCTCAACCCCTCAGAGTCCCTGATACATCTCGGCTGTTATCCATCACAGCCAATGAGTATGTCTTCAAGTAATCTTTGACTTCCTTGACAATGTCTCTTACATGGACTCCTCTGAGGTTGCTCACAGAGACTTGAATCTCTGTAAGTCTTGTGATATTTGCCTGCCTCCTAGGCACATGCAAGGGACTATCTGACAGCCTAATTATGTTTAAATCTATGATCAGGGAATCTAACAAGTTTAGAATCCCAACAATCTCCCCCTATTTAAACATAAATATTGCTAGATCTAACTAAGTTAAGGTAAGTGAGTTAACAGCTTCTTCTTACTCATAACAGATCTAAACAAACATACCTCATGATTTTATTAATACTTAAAGAAAATTACAAGTACATTATGATAGGTGTGTAAACACCCATCTTTTCTACCACTTAATTACAATAATAACCGGACCAAAACGTGTATTTTATGTCTTTTATGTCGGAATTATGCGTGGTTTGTGTTTTTGTTGTGATTTAGGACGAAAAGGTGAAAAGTGGAGAAAACACGGACATTCACGGGAATTTACGGACTTTTATTGAAGAAAAGGATGAAAGACGAAGTCAAGAAGTCAAAAGTGCAAAAAGAACGGAAGTCCACGACCAATTCTGAAGATTTATCGAAGAAAAAGTCAAAAGATGGAAGTTTATCAAAAGCCGAAGAATTCAAGTCTATTTTATTAAAGAATTTAAAGACGAGTTCAAAAGAAATCCCAAGCCACAAGTCATTATAGTCCAAGTTTAAAGAAGATTAGAAGGAAAAAGGACTAATGGTGAAATTAATGAAGACTATATGCTTAAGGGCTTAATCTTGCAATTAACAAGAAATGAAGGAGGGGAGGAAGCTTCCTTAATCCTCCCTATAAATAGATTAGGATTGTTAATTTTTCTTCTTGTTGGCTAATGGTGACAATTAGACCTTCCACCATTTAATTACCTTGTCATTTACTTATCTTGTCAATTTAAATTCATGTTATGCACCTTAATTACCATTTAATTTCAAGTAAGTTTTCATTTTAATTCTTGTCAATCTTTACTTTATCTTGTCAATCTCTCATCTACCTTTCTTCATCTTTCATTTTTATGTTTTGTGTTCATGTTCATGCTTTTATTTTGATCCAAGTGGTTTTTGATTATTGTGGTTAAAGTTGTTTGATTTCTTGTTTTTATTTGTTGTTTATGTTTATCTATTGATTCGTTACTGTTTAGTTTAAATCGTGTGTTTTTATTTTGATTAATTAGTTTTAGATCTGCTGTTACTGTATCTCCTTGTTCTTCGGGAGTGTTTCTTTTGTTTCTGATCTTTCCAGGAAAAGTTCCGAGCCAAATCAAGGGGAGGAGTGTTCATTCAGAAGTCCAAAGTTCCGAGCCAAAGGGTTTCATCCGGAACTCCAAAGTTCCGGATCAAGAGTGTTCATTCGGAACTCTAAAAGTTCCGAATCAAATACTTCTGAACGAAAGTCCGACTCAAGCTTTAGTTCATTCGGAACTTGAAAGTTCCGGATCAATTCACCTCATTTGGAACTCAAAAAGTTCCGGATCAAGGAGATTCATTCGGAACTCAAAAGTTCCGAATCAAGGGGCTTCATTCGGAACTTCTTAGAAGTTCCGAACCAACTTCCGGATCAAGGCAAATTTCCGATTCAAGAAGTGTTCATTCGGAAGTCTGAAACTTCCGAATCAAGGAAGATTCATTCGGAATCTTCCGAATCAAGGGGTTGATAAAAAGTTCTGAATCAAGGCTAGATTGAGAAGTTCCGAATCAGTAAAGTTCCGAACGAAGGATTGTTTTGGATAAGTGACATATTCAGATCAATTTGTTCCGGATCAAGGATTTTGGTAATATTCCGAGCGAAGAAGAATCATTCCAACCGAAGGTGACATTCCGGACGAGTGATTGTTCCAAACGAAGAATTATTCCGAATGAGCTGTATTCAGGTTCTTATTAGTTTTTGTCTTTGATTTTTATTTTCAAGCTTTATTTTTCCTGCCTTTTATTTAATTGCACTTTAAGATTATTTGCCTTAGCTTTATTTTAGTTTTGCCTTAGTTTAAGTTTTAGTTGCGTTTTAAGTTTGCCTTAGATAGATTTAAGTTTACGTCATTTAATTTAGTGCCCTTTAATTTCAGTCTCGCTTTTAATACTTGCACCTTTATTTTAATTAGACTTAGATTTACTTTAAGAGCACATTTACTTTAATTGTTCCGCACCTTTAATTTTAAACACTACAACGACACATCTTTGTTTCACCAAAAATAAGAATGAGTCACATAGAGAACCTAGATCAATTCGATTAGACACACATCAACGAATCTTTTTAACCTGAGTAAAATCGAGTTATCAAATGGCGCCGCTGTCGGCTCTTTTCGTTAAGATTGACGGTTTTCTGTGAGAGACACGTTGCTTTTTGGGATCCGTTCACCTGTGAGCGTTATTTTTCTTGCATAAAAAATTCAAAAAAAAAAATCATAAAAATTAAAAATTGATAAAAAAAACCATAAAAATTAAAAATCTCAAAATCCAAAAAGATTTTATCTTTATTATGTATATATATTGTCTTTGTGTTTGGTTTTGTTTTCTTTTGCATTTTCAGGTGTATGCGTACTAGATATTCTAATTATCAAGAGCCCGAGCCTCAAGAAGATTTAGATATGGCAGGTGTTAACAACAACAACATTCCACCGCACCTCAATAATAATAATAATAACAACAATGCTCTTCCACAGCCCGATCTTCAGACCATGGAGGAACTTTGTCAACCAACAATGTTTGGATGAGGAGGACCGATTGCGCCGATGCAAATCAACGCTCCTGAGTTTTCGTTTGAAGCACCACATGATTCAGCAAGTACAAAAAAACCCATTTAGAGGATTGCCTGATGATGATGCCAACAAACACCTCGACAAGTTCATTACAATCACCCAAAGCATGAAGTTGACTGGGGCCACAATGGATGTACTCCGCCTACAACTCTTCCCACATACTTTATCGCATCATGCCGAGAAATGGTTTGATCGTCTCCCGAAGAATTCTATTCACACTTGGGATGATATGACTCAACGCTTTTTGTCGCGCTACTTTCCACCATCCATGGTCACAAGCCTTCGCAATCAGATCAGCGGTTTCATGCAAGATCCCGATGAATCTCTTTTTTGACGCTTGGGAGAGATATAATGTCTTGATCGATAGATGTCCAAACCACAACATGCTCCCTGTGACCCTAATTGATACTTTCTACAACGGATTGACTTTTCGAGATCGTGATACGATTAATGCAGCCGCCGATGGCACATTCATGAAAAGGAGACCCGAGGAGTGTAGAGAGTTAATTGAGAACATGACTACTCACCACAAAAACTGGGATTCCTCTGCTTCTTCTAGGAACAACCCGAGAGTCAATGTTTCCTCTACCTCAGCAAACCCTGAGATGACCGAACTCACCCGCATGATGGCCGAAATGAGCAAAAGTATTACGCTTCTCGCTTCAAACCAACAACAACAACAAGTTAAAGCGGTTGCTAATCCTTGTGAAACATGTGGCGGTCCTCACTCATACACCGATTGTCCTTCGACACAAGGAAATCCGGAAAATGTGTATGCTGCTTACGGTAATTATTCACCGGAAAATTACCAAGCTAGACAACAAGGGGATAGAAATATGCTGAGTTACCGTTCCAACAATTACCTTTCACCCGGTTTTTCTCCTCAAAACCAAAACCCCGCCAACAACTACAATAGAAGCAACCAAATCCCACCAAGAGCTTCTAACCCTTATCAACCACCCACCCAACAACACCCACCCATAAACACCGATGTTGATGCCATCATGAGAACTCAAGGTGAGCAAATCAAGAATCTACAGAGCCAAATAATCAATTTGAAAGGAGATATCTTGAAGCAAGGAAATGACATCAGAACCGAGGTTCGTGATAATATCCAATCTTCCTTCAGCACTCAAACGACTGAATTAAAGAATCTATTGGCTAGTTTCTTGCCCGAAGCTCAACCTTCTTCTTCGGGTTCTCTACCTTCAAACACCGTCACCAATCCGCGAGCTAATGTGAGTGCTATAACTACATGGAATTACCATTATCGATCCACCTATCCCACGACCATCATCTACACCTCCTCCACCACCATGTATCCCCTACTCCTCCTACACCTAGTAGTAGTACACCATTACCCGTCTCCGCCTCGTCATGACGATGTATCTCGAAAGGACCCTTCAACATCACAACCTTTACCAACTACACCTTCACCTTCCCTCTTATCAACCTAGAATCCCATACCCTTCTCGCACAGGCAAGACCAATGATCTAACCAAGAATGACTGTCAAGTATCGAAATATGTGGATATGCTATCTAAAATGACCATCAACATTAGCCTTGTTGAAGCACTTTGCCACATGCCGAAATTTTGTCAAAGCATTCAAGGAATTGCTCAGCAAGAAGGAGAAGCTGATTGAACTCGCCAACACACGCTTAAATGAAAACTGCTCAGCAGTTATTCTTAAAGAATTACCGGAAAAGCTTGGAGATCCCGGTCGTTTTGTGTTGCCTTGCGTGTTCAACAAAACTGAAGAATTTACTGCCCTTGCTGATCTCGGGGGCTAGTATTAATCTTATGCCTTTGAGTGTTTGGAAAACACTATCATTACCCGACCTCATTCCAACAAAGATGACTCTCGAACTTGCAAATCGCACTCTCGCTTACCCCGTTGGTATAGCCGAAGACGTGTTTATCAAAGTTGGCACATTTACTTTCCCGGTCGATTTTGTCGTAGTTGATTATGAAATGGACCCTCGTATTCCTTTAATACTTGGTCGGCCATTCTTGAGAACCAGACGAGCTTTAGTAGATGTGGCCGAAGGTGAGTTAATCTTACGAGTCGGGGATGATTCAAAAGTCTTTAAAATGGGGAAGCTTACAGGCAAATCCTTTGGAGGCCGAGAATTAGTGAATATGATTAAGGTGCTCGATGACTTTACCGTCTATGACAATCCTCTATTCGATTCTTCCATCGATAATCCACTTTTTGATGATGATATGGATGATTCTTGCTCCACTTTGGACGCTTCTCCCATTTATGATTCGCCACCGATCTTCGATGCTTATGATGATAATAATTCTAGCTCAGATTCGGATGATTTTGATTGTACTTCTGAGTATCCCGAGCTGCCCACTTTCGATGATTTTGATGAGGCCGATACTCTCTCGAGCGATTCTTCACATGATGAAGATCCTCCACCATCACTCGATCCTACTTTGGACGATTACTCATTTGAGGAAGATTTCTCTGAATTTCTCAACACATACTTCCCTCATGAGAGTGATGCTCCTCCTTTGGACTTTGAAGATTATCGTCTTGATCCTACTTTGGATTTGAAGAACATTCTGTCAAAGGAGAAGAAACCGGTTGCCACCGAAATCCGTTGCACTTATGATTTGACACCTCTTTGTCCTCCTTCTGAGGACGAGGTTGTGCTTCTTTGCGGATCTTCTTCACACTCGGCTGAGCCTGAGTGCTATTTTCCCTTAAAGGAAAAGGTGTTCGATCCCGGTATTGAAGTCTTTAAGCCATCTCAGTATCCACCTGATGAAATAAAAGGAAAAATCTTTGGAAATTTTGAAGACATGCTTGCACCACTTCATCCTTGCTTCCACCGTGCTCCATCTTTGCTTAAGGGAACCTTGCCTACTCTTCTTTGGCTTGCCTTGTTCGCCTTAAGCTTGTGTTATTTGCTCGATGAAAACTATGTCTTTGATCCTGGTGGCTATGTTTCATGCTTCTTCCGTTGATGATCAAGGCCGAGTCAGGCTAACGACTCGGTTAACAAAAACCAAGCGCTTCTTGGGAGGCAACCCATGCATCTATCTTTTCGCTTTCTTTACCATAAGTGTAGGGGAGACCCTTTGGTTTGCTATTTCCTCTCCTCACTTCTTAATCAGGGATTCGAGCTTCAATGATCCACTTTTGATGATTCTTGACGACCCGTGATTCCGTCTTCTACTTCTTCCCGGTTCTATCCTAAACTCTTTTCGATTCACTATTTTATATATTTTCTCAATATTAAAATAGGAATCTCTTTAGTTGTCTTTTCCTTAGCGAGATTTAAACAACGTGCACAATGTCCTAAGTGTAGGGGAGTTTACTCCCACATGCTTAAACATTGAGGACAATGTTTATCTTAAGTGTAGGGGGGGCTTCTATCGAAGTTAAGTGGTCTTTGGTCTTTTCCTTGTATTTGTCCCTATTTTTACCGGAAAATCAATTTTTCGATATTTTTCAAAATTTTTGATCTATTTTGGCCTATTGGTTTTTCCTTTGTATAGTTATTTTCTTTCCTTATTAGAATAAATGTTAAATAAGTGGTTTTAATTTTCAAACGTTGTGAATCTTTTGACTCAATCCGAGTTTACTCTAGCTAGTATCCTTAACGTGTTTAAGTCAAGTTTTGCTAGGCTTTTATATAGGGAGCTATAAAACGCGAAAGTCTTAACTCTCACTGGTTAAGAACAAGAACTTTTCGCAAGTTCCTATAATTGATCCTAGAGAGTCGTTTATCAAGGGAACTTTAAAATGCGATTTCTAAACTTGAAAAAGTCTAAGAATTTGCAAGATCCTATAGGCGACTCGAAAACCCAAAACTTTGATTTAATAGGCTAAGTATCCACGAGTCTCATTACTTGAGATTTTAAACTGTGGAGAACGAGAGATGATAGAGCCAATTATAAGTTCGGTATTCTTTCGTGAATTTATGTGAGTTAATTATAAGCCTATTCTCCCATCGCTTGCTAATAATTTATCTGCTAATAAATAAGGTTGTACGATTTGAAAAGTTACTTAGCTTCTAGCCCCAGATCGTTTAAAAGTTGCTCGGTATGGATTAGAGTTCATAGCCAAGGCATAACTTATTGAAGCGGGACGCGAAGATTGACGAGTCCGAAAAGGCCCTAACAAGGCATGAGGGCTATATTTTGTTGCTAAAGATCCAAAGTGATGTGAAGAATCATTTATCGAAAATCAATATGAAGGATCGAGACACACGACGTAAAGCAAAACTCCCCAAAAGTCATGGAGAAGTGTATCCGAAAAGACCCTAACAAGGTATGAGGATAAATAGATCCAAGTCATAAAAGGAGGCGGATCGTTGTATATCAAAGTCCAAAATAAAGATTGGAGAAAAATGAAGAAGTCGTGGTCCAAGTATGAATCTCTCAAAACTTCAAAGTGAAGAATTCCTATTATGAAGTGAAGACCATTATTTCATGAACATCTCTCAAGGTTTGAAGTATGAAGTCGCTGCCAAATATCGGTCCGAGAAAGGTCTCAAATCGCGAAGCGAGTTATGCCAAGATATGAACTTTATGAGGTCCTGAGAAGCAGTTTTAAAAGATTTGGTCCTTTAGCTAACTATTGATTAAATCGTTCACTTTATTTTCAGACTAAATAACTATCGAAATAAGTCAAAAATGTATCCTCGTGATCATTCAAGACACTAATAAAATATAAGAGATACCCCTAGGAATAAGGGAGTCTAAGTGAGTAATTGGCCCACATGAGTTCGTGATAGTCTACTAACTTATAATAACAATGATCTCGTTTTTAAGCTTGGTTTAGGGAAAGTGAAAACTTGAGGATGATGATTATTCATAACTTTTTCAAAACCCAAGGTATGCTTTAGATTTCTTTATTTTGTATGTCTTTAATAAAGGCCAACGTGGATTGATTATGATGAAAAGTGTAATCTTGCTTTGTAACTAATGCATTGCATGAGGACATTGCAATGGTCAAGTGTAGGGGATTTGATAGGTGTGTAAACACCCATCTTTTCTACCACTTAATTACAATAATAACCGGACCAAAACGTGTATTTTATGTCTTTTATGTCGGAATTATGCGTGGTTTGTGTTTTTGTTGTGATTTAGGACGAAAAGGTGAAAAGTGGAGAAAACACGGACATTCACGGGCATTTACGGACTTTTATTGAAGAAAAGGATGAAAGACGAAGTCAAGAAGTCAAAAGTGCAAAAAGAACGGAAGTCCACGACCAATTCTGAAGATTTATCGAAGAAAAAGTCAAAAGACGGAAGTTTATCAAAAGCCGAAGAATTCAAGTCTATTTTATTGAAAAATTTAAAGACGAGTTCAAAAGAAATCCCAAGCCACAAGTCATTATAGTCCAAGTTTAAAGAAGATTAGAAGGAAAAAGGACTAATGGTGAAATTAATGAAGACTATATGCATAAGGTCTTAATCTTGCAATTAACAAGAAATGAAGGAGGGGAGGAAGCTTCCTTAATCCTCCCCTATAAATAGATTAGGATTGTTAATTTTTCTTCTTGTTGGCTAATGGTGACAATTAGACCTTCCATCATTTAATTACCTTGTCATTTACTTATCTTGTCAATTTAAATTCATGTTGTGCACCTTAATTACCATTTAATTTCAAGTAAGTTTTTATTTTAATTCTTGTCAATCTTTACTTTATCTTGTCAATCTCTCATCTACCTTTCTTCATCTTTCATTTTTATGTTTTGTGTTCATGTTCATGCTTTTATTTTGATCCAAGTGGTTTTTGATTATTGTGGTTAAAGTTGTTTTATTTCTTGTTTTTATTTGTTGTTTATGTTTATCTATTGATTCGTTACTGTTTAGTTTAAATCGTGTGTTTTTATTTTGATTAATTAGTTTTAGATCTGCTGTTACTGTATCTCCTTGTTCTTCGGGAGTGTTTGTTTTGTTTCTGATCTTTCCAGGAAAAGTTCCGAGCCAAATCAAGGGGAGGAGTGTTCATTCGGAAGTCCAAAGTTCCGAGCCAAAGGGTTTCATCCGGAACTCCAAAGTTCCGGATCAAGAGTGTTCATTCGGAACTCTAAAAGTTCCGAATCAAATACTTCCGAACGAAAGTCCGACTCAAGCTTTAGTTCATTCGGAACTTGAAAGTTCCGGATCAATTCACTTCATTCGGAACTCAAAAAGTTCCGGATCAAGGAGATTCATTCGGAACTCAAAAGTTCCGAATCAAGGGGCTTCATTCGGAACTTCTTAGAAGTTCCGAACCAACTTCCGGATCAAGGCAAATTTCCGATTCAAGAAGTGTTCATTCGGAAGTCTGAAACTTCCGAATCAAGGAAGCTTCATTCAGAATCTTCCGAATCAAGGGGTTGATAAAAAGTTCCGAATCAAGGCTAGATTGAGAAGTTCCGAATCAGTAAAGTTCCGAACGAAGGATTGTTTTGGATAAGTGACATATTCAGATCAATTTGTTCCGGATCAAGGATTTTGGTAATATTCCGAGCGAAGAAGAATCATTCCAACCGAATGTGACATTCCGGACGAGTGATTGTTCCAAACGAAGAATTATTCCGAATGAGCTGTATTCAGGTTCTTATTAGTTTTTGTCTTTGATTTTTATTTTCAAGCTTTATTTTTCCTCCCTTTTATTTAATTGCACTTTAAGATTATTTGCCTTAGCTTTATTTTAGTTTTGCCTTAGTTTAAGTTTTAGTTGCGTTTTAAGTTTGCCTTAGATAGATTTAAGTTTACGCCATTTACTTTAGTGCCCTTTAATTTCAGTCTCGCTTTTAATACTTGCACCTTTATTTTAATTAGACTTAGATTGACTTTAAGAACACCTTTACTTTAATTGTTCTGCACCTTTAATTTTAAACACTACAACGACACATCTTTGTTTCACCAAAAATAAGACTGA
The DNA here is from genome assembly GCA_025667525.1 of Glebionis coronaria. NCBI lineage: Eukaryota > Viridiplantae > Streptophyta > Magnoliopsida > Asterales > Asteraceae > Glebionis > Glebionis coronaria. Next base: position 512,471,602 of record CM046876.1, on the reverse strand, counting down.
GTCACATAGAGAACCTAGATCAATTCGATTAGACACACATCAACGAATCTTTTTAACCTGAGTAAAATCGAGTCAATCACATTACATAAGTAAAATAAAAGGTGAAGGTAAAAATGGGCTGTGAACATCTTCAATAGTCATCATTTTTAATCCTTTCTTCAGCTTCAGCCAAGTCCAATCTATTATCTAGTTCTTCCTCCAAAGTTTTTGCAAACTTCTTGGAATACTCTGTGTTGATCTTGAGTGACTTCTTGTGACAAAGTAGCTGAATTGTTGAAGCTAAGCACAACTCATCTTCTCTTTGAAATGCATACTGGCAAGCCCTGTTCATGAATGTCATTCCTCTTTCAGGCTCTGTGTATGTCTGACCATCAACAGGGCCAACTATACCATTGGGTAGGATCAAATCCCTGTGCATGCCATCCACTTGAACATCATCTGTAACAAAAGTTTCTTTAACAAGTTGAGAAACTCTTCTTCTTTTGTTGCCAGTCTTTGGGGGCTCTTGTTCAAAAATCTGTGATGGGGGATCAATCTTGAGTTTGGCAGCTGTTTCTTTGATCCAGGTAAACTTGGCCTTAATAGTCTTAAGCAGAAGAAAATTAGCCTTTCCAGTTCTTTTGACAGCTAAGGCTTCAAGTTCGAACCATTCTGATAACCCAAGTGTCTTTAGCCTGAAGTTGTCAAACACATTCATATTTCCCTGTTGGTTATCCCTCCATAAGATCATCTGTGGGGTGTTTTTGGATTTATGAATGGTGTATTTGAACTTGGTTATCTTGCCAGGTGCATATCTGTTGTTAACGCAGGCATCATAGTCAGCTTTGACTTTCCTTAGTGCCTCAGCGTGTTTTGCTTCCATTTCCCTCAACCTTTGTTTTTGCTTTTCTCTTTCAGGTGGAGTCATCTTCCTTAGAGTAGCTTCATTCAATTCTTTGGCTGTCTTGAGTTCATTTAATCTCTTGAATTCCTCAGCCTGTTTCTCTATTTCTTCAGGGGTTAAAGGAATCTCATTGGAAGGTGTAAAGGTTGAAAATTGGGAAAGGTCCGTGGTGGATCCTCCTATCTCTAGCATCGTAACTATCTTCTTGAGTTTGGTGTCTGTGTCAACCAAAACTATCTCCTTTCCTTTCTTCGAGACAGAGGACTCCACACTTATGTTTTTCAAAACATCAACTCTTCTGATAAATGCTGTCTGAGCCTGAGTTTGTATTGCTTTGGGAAGGGAGCTAACAGTGAACTTTAGCTTCTTGGCAGCTGGTTCATCATCATCCCCAGGCTCGCTGGTGTTAACCAAAGCCAGGGACTTTGATGAGTCAGCTCCATCTCGATTCTGTTGCTCCCCCTGAGTGTTATCCTCATCATCAGGTATGGTGATAGGTGTGATGACTTAGAGAGGAACAGGTGTAATGGTGTTGTCAGCTGATGATGAGCCTTGTTTAGCAGATGCAAGGTTGAGTGTTGTTTCTTTCTCCCCCTCCCGTTCATCCTGGCTACGCAGACGTTTGGATGAACGTGTTTGAAAATGCCTTGCAATCTGTTCAACAGAGGCAGCCATAGCACGTTGCCTTTTCCTTGAAGCCCTGGCAATCTTCAGCAGAAGGTTGCCATTTGCATTAGTATTGGCCTGAACTCGACTGACAATGAAGTTTGCATGACGGTATTACCTGTTGCGAACAACATCAAGTTGTCTGTGCATAGTGAGCTCATGCTCATGAAGTAAGGCAGGGACCTCTGAGTCAATGACATCCTTCATTCTTGTGGAAAGATGACTAAGTCCCTGTGCTACACCTTTCCTTGCACCATCCTTGATTGGTTCAGTAACCGCCTCAGCCACAGCCTTTTGTATGATTCCTAGAAATGTAACAGTGAAGTTGTGCATTTCAGACTTGATCACATCCAGCTTCCTTGATAAGCGTTCAATGTCAGATTGGTGATGAACAGGCTGAAGATTATGGATGTTGAGGCTTTGTTGAGCATAATCACCCCCCTTGGTAAAAGATCAAAGTTAGTTTGGGCAGGATGATCAAACATTAGAAACTCCGCTGTTGGATCATAGGCTGGGCGATGGAAGACTGTTGTTGTTGATATAGCAGAGTTTGGAGTAACAACAGCGTCCTTGGGAGGAGGAGTATTATTTCCAGCTGGTGTGGACACAACTATTTCCTTGGGAGGAGAGACAGATTGCTGATCTTCCTCATCTTCCTCATCCTCCTCCTCAAACATCCCTTAAGGGATTTCATCTTCAGGCATTGACTCAAGATCAGAGACATCATCCGCTAATGACAACATTTCTTCATCAGTATTTAGCAGAGGGTCATCGTTATTAGGTTGGTCTTGAGTAATTGTATCAGCCTCCTTCTCTTGTTGTACCTGGGATTCAGTGACTGGCTGTACAATTTCAGCCTGCAAATTGTTATAGTTAGTAACAGGGAAAAAGATAAGGGGAATGGTCGCCATTTCGCTGTCCCAGAGAGGCTGAGGGTGATTACTCAGCCACTCCAAAGGATAAATCCTTGGGATTCTTTTAAGTGTGAAAAATATATGGTTAATGATCGCCATTCGCTGCCCCTAGGAAAGCTGAGTGTGATTATTCAGCCCCCCCAAAAGGTTAAAACCTTTGGGACTCTTTTGATTGTGAAACATATGTTGTTTATGGATCGCCATTCGCTGCCCCTAGGAAAGCTGAGGGTGATCATTCAGCCCCCCCAAAAGGTTAAGAAACCTTTGGGACTCTTTTAAGAGTGACACATATGTGGTTTAAGGTCGCCTGTTACGCTGCCCCTAGGAAAGCTGAGGGTGATGATTCAGCTCCCCCTAAAAGGATAAATCCTTTAGGATTCTTTTAAGGAGGGAACCAAGAGGCTGTGTGAAGTACAGCTGATCAAGGTTGAGACATAAGTGTATCCAGGTTGTTGTTAGCCTGAATACTGTCTAGAGAGTGCAGGGTCATCGGGGTGCTTTATAAACACAAATGAATCATTCCCTGGTGCAAAGACAGAGTGTACGGAAGTCTTAAAGAGTTCTAAGTGCATAGAAAGACTTCTATGGGTCGAGGATTACCCTAACTTCACCACTCTCTCCTACAGACAATTGAGAGTGGCTGCTTGTGAACCTCTAAAAATGTACACTGATTACCTATGAGATATCAGCTAGATTAGGCTGGTTTCCTGTTGTCTCAGCTGACTTTGAGACACTAGACCCCTGTTGTTGGTCAGCAGAAGTATCTGATTCCACATGAGTATCTGGAACAGAGGAGGTGTCAATCTTCTTTCCCTTGGCCTTAGTAACAGTTTTGGGTTGGGAAGAAGAGGGGATTTTCTTCTTCTTAGGTTGTTGGCCAGAAGAAGCCTTGGACTTCGTAGTGTGTTGCCCAGAGGTCAAAGACTTAGACTTGCCAGACACACTAGAAGTATTCACCTTCTCAGAGGAAGGGAGCAAGGGCTTCTCATCTGTTGGTTGTTTGTTGGCCACGTTCATCATATGAGAGGTGACAAGGACATCTACAGCTCCTATTTCTTTGTAGATGGCACCTGTGATGTGGTAGGGCTTCAGAGCAGTCAACGCAGAGTTGTAGTAGTTGTCTCCCAACAGACTTTCAAAGATCAGCGACAAGAAGCGAACATAGCAGATATTCTTTTCCCTGACATGATTTCTTCCCTTCAGCTGTTCTACAAGGTTGGAGAAGAGAATGCTTCCAACATCAACATCAGCTCCCCAGATAAGCCCATATGCTATAGCTTGATGGTTAAAGGACATCTGATCTTGGGATCCTTGCATTCCTCCCATGGATTTAACAATGTGGGTGAAGAGGACACGCCACATGGGTGTAAAGTACTTAATCTTCAAAGGAGATTTTGAGAGGACCTCAGCGGGTGTAAGGGCAGGGTTTACATCATGGCTGGGTTTGAGTGTGACAGGGCATCCTTAACAGCCTTTTTATCAACAACCTTAAGGCATTCATCTCCATGTTTCAATCCAGCCACACTCGAGAAATCTTTAAGGGAGAAAGCAAATGGGTGTTCATTGCATGAAAGGCTAAAAGTTATTGTATCATCTACCACTTCAGCAGAGTACCAGAATTCCCTAAGGTATTCTTGGTAAAAGGTGGTTGGGGATTTGGTGAAGGCTTCACTTAGGTCACAATTTTGCATGAAGTTTACCAGATCTGAGTATGTGTCATTAGGAGCCTTGATCCATCCAATGGCGTTGTTGGAGGCGAGGATGCTTTCGTTGATCTCGAAGTTAACGTTTGCTGCTTTGGGAACGGAAAACACCATGGATTCTAGGTCGAAGGTGAAAGAAAATGGAGGATGGTTTAAGAGAGAGAAGAACTTAGAGAGAGAAATAGATTGTGAAATGAGAATGGTGGTGGGTGAGAAGAGAGGAGAGACAATATATATATTCAAACTAAGTAAACAGTTATTCAACCGCATTAAATGCAAAGTGAGAAAATGACTGCTCAAGTGGGTCCCTTGACCTTTCAAAACTTATTTGTCTCCTCGTTATTCGAAAAATAAATGATTAAATATTTGAGAATGTTTTTTGCATTTACTTGGAAAGTAACTACCTAGTTTCATGTGAAAAACATTTAATATAGAATCAATCATTTAATGAACACATTTAATATCAAGCCACAGGCTTTGAGATATTGAGCATCCCTAGCTCAGCAACTAGTCTGTTGAACGAAGGTTCAGCCAAAGGCTTTGTGAAGATATCAGCTAGTTGCAGCTCTGTGGAAACAAAATGCAGCTCAATATCTCCCTTCATTATATGATCCCTGATAAAATGATACCTGATATCAATATGTTTGGTACGAGAGTGAAGAACAGGGTTGTTGGATATGGCAATTGCGCTGGTGTTGTCACAAAAGATTGGCACTTTGTCATATAAAATTTCATAGTCAGCCAATTGACTTTTCATCCAGAGCACCTGAGCACAACAGCTGGCCGCAGCGACATATTCTGCTTCAGCTGAAGACATAGCCACAGAGTTTTGCTTCTTAGCACTCCATCCAACCAATTTTCCTCCTAGGATTTGATAGCTGCCTGAAGTGCTTTTCCTGTCAATACAGCATCCAGCATAGTCTGAATCTGAATAGGCCTTGAGATCAAAGCCTGATTCGTTTGGATACCATAGACCTAGGGATGGTGTTCCTTTGAGATACCTGAAAATTTTCTTAACAGCCACTAGATGGGATTCTTTTGGGTTAGCTTGGTACCTTGCACAGAGACATGTGGAAAATTAGATATCAGGACGAATAGCTGTCAGATACATGAGTGACCCAATCATGCCTCTATATAAAGTCTCATTAACAGAGACCCCTGACTCATCAGGGCCCAAGTTGTTGGGTGGAAGCATGGGGCATTTCACTGATGCACAATCAGCTAAGTCATATTTTTTAAGTAAATCCTTAACATACTTTTCTTGACAAATTGAAGATCCCTTAGGACATTGTTCCATCATACTCATCTCATATTTCTTGGTCATTAATTTTGCAAAACGTTTACTAAGATTGACATTTGTTGACCCAAAGATGATATAATCCACATAAATCTGCACAATGATGAAATCACTCTTATCCTTGAAGGTAAAGAGTGTTTTATCAATAGAACCCCTGACAAATTTATTTTCAGTTAAGAAATTAGAAAGAGTTTCATACCATGCTCTTGGAGCTTGTTTCAGCCCATACATGGCTTTGTGTAGTCTGTACACATGGTTGGGAAACTCGCTGTTCTCAAATCTTTCAGGTTGTGCAACATATACTTCCTCAGCCAAATCACCATTGAGGAAAGCACTCTTTACATCCATCTGATACACAGTGATGTTCATATAGGCAGCATAAGCAAGGAAGATTCTGATGGCTTCAAGTCTTGCAACTGGAGCAAAGGTTTCATCATAATCAATTCCTTCAGTCTGAGAAAACCCCTGTGCCACCAGCCTGGCCTTGTTTCTGATGATGTTCCCAATTTCATCCATCTTATTTCTATAGATCCATCTAGTGCATGTGATATTCTTTCCAAGTGGAGCTGGCACTAGTGTCCATACTTTGTTCCTTTTGAACTGATTTATTTCTTCTTGCATAGCAGCTACCCATCCTTCTTCTACCAGAGCCTCAACTACTCTTTTAGGTTCAATTTGTGAGAGAAATTCAGCAAAGAGACATTCATTGGCTGAGGCAGACTCTGAGTCATGGATTCGCTGTCTAGTTGTGACCCCTGCATTAGGTTCCCCAATAATGTTGACAAGAAGAATGTGTTGATCTCTTGACCACTTATTTTGAGGAGCTGGGGACTCAAGGACAGGAAAACTTGTGGGCACAACTGGTACAATTTGAGTTTCATCCTGCTGACTGGGAGGGCTTTCTTCAAAGACTACTTCAGTGTCAGAGTCTTCTTCAGCCATATCAAGAGGTACAACTTCATTATCAACAGGAGAGTCTTCAGGGATTTGAAGAATTGGTGAGTCATCAATAGCATTAGAAGAAGAAGGACTACCAGAGGTTTGTGGTTCTTCTTCATCAAGTTCCTGAGAGGTAGGAACTTCTATGTTGTGAGTAGACAGAGGATCAAAGGCAGGATCATAAGGAGTGAGAGTGTTGGAGTGATGGTGGAGATGACTGGTAGGTCTTGGTTCTGTGAACTCATCACTTGGGAAAGATACATTTTCATTAAAATCAATTTCATCACCCTCTGTTCCTGTTCTCTGTATGACTTCATCATCTTCATTGAATCTAACATGGAAGGTTTCTTCTACTTCTTGTCTTCTGATGTTGAATACTCTGAAGGCTTTGGCTGTTGGAGAGTATCCCAAGAAGAAACCATCATCAGCCTTTTCATCAAACTTTCCAAGTTTATCCCTGTAGTTGTAAATGAACACAGGGCATCCAAACACATGAAAATAGTTGACATCTGGAGATCTTTTTCTGAAAACTTCATAGGAAGTTTTACCATGTCTTTTGACAATGATTGATCTCTTTTGTATATAGCAGGCAGTGTGAACAGCTTCTCCCCAAAAGTGCTTTGGTAAGGCTGCTCCATTCAACATAGTTCTGGCTGCTTCAATCAAAGTCCTGTTTCTTCTTTCAGCCACACCATTTTGTTCAGGAGTGCTAGCTGAAGAGAAGTTCTGTGAAATCCCTTTTTCATCACAAAAAGATTCAAGTTGATGATTCTTGAATTTAGTACCATTATCACTTCTTAGAGATTTGACTCTAACATCATTCATATTTTCAACCTGTCTGATGAAGGACATGATGGTATCAGCTGCATCACTTTTCCTTCTGAGGAAGAACACCCATGTGTATCTTGAAAATTCATCAACAATGACCAGGGTGTATTTGTTGTGATTAATGGTCTGAGGTTTGACAGGCCCAAACAAATCCATGTGAAGGAGATGTAAGCACTTGTCAATAGAGAATGATTTCCTAGTCTTGAATGAAGACCTGTGATGCTTTCCTTTGACACAGCAGAACAAGTCTTGTCTTTAGAAAACATCACTGAAGGTAGACCAACAACCAAGTTTTGTGTGGCTATCTTGTTGATGTTCTTGAAGTTGAGATGAGACAGTCTTTTGTGCCACAGCCAATTGACACTTTCAGAGGCTTTAGCAAGAAAACAATTTGAGCTGTCTTCAGAGCAAACAGCCATGTTGATGACATAAATATCTCTTCTTCTAGGTGCAATAAGCACAACATCATTGTTTTTGTTGAATATGGTTCCCTGAGTCTTAGTAAACAAAACCTTATAGTCAGCATCATACAATTGGCTGATGCTAATAAGATTGTGTTTAAGACCATTCACATATGCAACCCTGGTAAAAGTAATCCCATTGTAGTTCACTGAGCCATATCCTTCTGTGTCACCTGAAGAGTTATCTCCAAACACCACTTTAGGACCTGGCTCCTTTGAGTATCTGTGTAGGTATTGTTGAATCCATGTCATGTGTCTAGAACAGCCACTGTCTAGATACCATACCGATTCCTTGAGATATTTCTGCACAGATACATAGAAACAGGTTAGTTCCTATGGTGAACCCACTTTCCAGTGGGTTCCCTGAATTGCTTATTAGCAACTCTTGTGTTCCTGAAGAACTTTTGGCGTTGGGAGGGACAGTTCACTGTTTCATGGGTATAACTTCCACAGATATCACACCAAGGGAAGTCACCACACTCGTCTGAGTGATGGTCTGTGAAACCACAGAATTACAGGGAGGATAGGGTCTGTAGATTCCCTGTTGTCTTTTGGAACCCTGTGGTCTATCCCTAGAGGGTGTTTGAGCTCTTTTAGCTGCCATGTGTCTGTCATGATCTAAAGTCATGTGGTGAGAGTTTTTACATACATTGCAATAAGGTTTGCTTAACATTTCCCCTTTGGGTGCACCTAGGACTGACTTAGGTTCATGAGAAGTAGAGCATTCAGCGGAAGGCTTAATGTGTTGTTTCAAGAGTTCTACTTCTTTCATTAGAGACAACAGGCGATCTTCAGTGGTAGGGTCAACCTTATCCACAGCTTTTATTAGCAACAGGCTTAAAAGCTACTTGTTTACCAGTTTGTTTAGCAGGCACATGAAAAACTTTAGCTGGAGGTTTCTCAATATCAGTTCTAAGTTCACCCTTAGCAACTCGAGAGGAACTGCTAGGTTCAACTCCAGAGAGTTTGGTCAAAGGTGGTAACTCAGCCACATCTTCAGAGACAGGGTCATTAGTCAAAGTGGTATCTGACATATGAATTGTCTTTGTAGATTTGAAGACAATGTTTTTGGGTTTGGTGAGAATTCTCAGCTTATTTTTCTTAGCAGATATATCCCTTTTAATGTCAGCAGGCACTTCATCATTAAGCAATTGATCTATAGTGAACCTAGCACACAACCATTTTTCAATAACCTTGTTTAATTCAGTGACTTGATCATTTAAAGCAATGTTTTTCAAGGTTAACCTAGCGACTTCATTTTGCAGGGATATTTTCTCTAAATTAACCCGCCTGAGAGTTTCACATTCAGATTTAGCATTTAGCAATTCAGTTTTAACAGAGTGAAACTTATCAAGTAGGTTCTTTCTTTGTTCCTCAACAAAGTGTAAATCTACAATGGTGTAATCAAGGACATGCTTACGTTCATCACTATCAGACATAGATAAAGGCCTGTGTACCTTTTTCATTGTGATGTCAACCCATTATCCTGATCTTGCATCACCTTTTCCAACAGCTGGTTCATCCTCAGCTATAGCCATGAAAGCCCTGACTCTTGTAGTATCTTCCTCATCTGAAGTCAGTGGCTCATCATTCCAATCATAAGCTTCAGCAACCAACCCTTTCTCTGTCTTTTTATCACCACCCTTCTTCTTGGACAGAGCTTCAAGCTTCAAGTTCATTTGTTCTAACTCAGCTTTAAGTGCCTTGTACTTGTTTTTGTAATCCTTCTTCTCAGTGTCTGATGAATTGGATTGGTAAGATGAGTTGTTATGTTGTTTGAACTTGTAAGGTTTGGATGAGGATGATGGATAGGAGGGTGAGGATGTCTTGGTGGAAGGATAATCTTTTTGGAAATGTCCAAGCTTTCCACAGGCAAAGCAAGTTTCTTTTGACCTGTCAGTTGGTTTACTAGCTGATCCTATTCTCCCTGATCTTTTGAAGAATCTTCTTTGGTTGGCTAGCAAGGCTCTTTCATGAAACTCTGCATTAAGGTCTGTCAAGAAATCTTGGCTGCTGCGGGTGTCTTCTTCAACATCAGAGTCGCTGTCATGAGGATGTGTTGCAGAGATCAAGGCTTTAGAAGATGCTCCTTGGACTACAAATCTTTCAGTCTCTGACTTGTAAATAGTATCAATCAGCCCTTCTTCATAATTATACTTTCCATAAAGCTGAGCAAGGGTGTCATTCTTGATTGAGTTGTTAGCTCTCTGAGTCTGATTCATACTCAGCCACTTTCTTGGAAGGCTGTTGACAAATGTGGCATTGATCTCAGCTTGACCAATAGTGACATCATTCATTGCTAGGTCATTGAGAAGAATCTTCAGCCTTGTATAGGTTTGCTGAACCTTTTCACCTTCAAGTGACTTGAAGGCATTGAACTGAAGTCTGAGTGCCTGAATCTTTGTCTCTCTTGTTTCAGAGGGTCCTTCATGGCCAAGGATGAGGTCTGTCCACATTTGTTTGGCTGTGGGACACTGAATGACAGACTTCATGATGTGTTTGGGAAGACAGGATATGATGATGCTTTTGAGACGTTTATCTTGGTTTGCCAATTTTCTATCAGCTGGAGTCCATTGTTTGAGAGGTTTGGGAAGAGGGTTTTATTCAGTAGATGTAAGCGCCATGAGAATATAAGGACCATTTTCTAAAATTTCTAGAAGAAAAGGTTCAAGTCCATCGAGATACACAAGAAATTGACTATTCCAACTGGCAAAATCTTCTTTATTAAAGACTGGTACACTTGTGACATGTGATCCACCTCTTGAGTCAAAAAGTTGGGATAGATCATCGTCATTGGCAGGAGGGTTGAGTCTTGGTGAAGATGGTGTTGTGGAAGGTGATTGTGGTGGGTTAGAAGTTTCTGGCATGGTGGATCTTGATTATAAAACTAAGAACGATGTTTCTTGAAGGTTTTAATATCAAACACCGCTCTGATACCAATTGAAAGTCCCTAATCAATGCAAGAAACCCTAATCTTTACTAATCAACACAAGGTATTACTTTTCAAACGTAATCTTATTATTGTATAATAAAGAATTACAAGTGTTATGGATAACACCGTTTGATGACAATGTGTTGTGCACACTTTGAAAAACTATAAACCCTAACTTATGAATACAGTCGTAGCTGTTTGATTCTATAAGTTCTATGCAATAATGTTATGAATATACTCAAAGCGTTGAACATTAATGCATGGATACACATCCTATTTATAGTGTTACGAGATTAACCTAAATAGTACTTGATGGTGCTACACAAGCTTTTACAAGTTCCCACATCAGTCACATGATGTTCTTCTATTCTTGGTAGTCTTCCATTATGCTTTAAGGAAACAGTTGTCAAGACAGTTTCCTTTTTCTTCATAGTCTCGAACACACAAATGGCATGTCCAAAGTGTGCTGAGTGTTAACAGGGTATTGCCACCCCTGTTAACCCTCAACCCCTCAGAGTCCCTGATACATCTTGGCTGTTATCCATCACAGCCAATGAGTATGTCTTCAAGTAATCTTTGACTTCCTTGACAATGTCTCTGACATGGACTCCTCTGAGGTTGCTCACAGAGACTTGAATCTCTGTAAGTCTTGCGATACTTGCCTGCCTCCTAGGCACAGGCAAGGGACTATCTGACAGCCTAATTATGTTTAAATCTATGATCAGGGAATCTAACAAGTTTAGATTCCCAACAAAATATAATTTATATATTTATTTAAATTCATTTATATGATATAAATAAATAAATAAATTTAAATAAATATACACAATACAACACATTGAAAACAGAGTTAGAAATATAATTTATATATTTATTTAAATTCGTTTATTTATTTATATGATATAAATAAATAAACGAGTTTAAATAAATATACACAATACAACACATTAAAAACAGAGTTAGCAATATAATTTATATATTTATTTAAATTTGTTTATTTATTATATGATATAAATTAAAAAAACAAATTTAAATAAATATATACAATTAAATAAATGAACACGATAATTAAATAAATATAAAATGATAACTTACCCCAATAGCTGCCCGGGCCGCCGCCTTGTGCCCTTCGGGGACCTTGCTCCACGAAGGGTAATACAAAGGTATTTCCCTAACGACACACCCGAATAAGTTTTCCCAATGATCTGCGTAGGGGCCGACAGGTGTAACAAGGTCACCTCTAGCGGCTACAAAGTCGATCTCGACCGGCCGGTTGTGATTATCGGCCACCGCGTCCAGTAAATTCAAGCAGCGGGTCTTGTCTCGGGTATTCTGCCTGCCGGCTCTCCTCCCGCCCAAATTGGGCTTTTTGTTTCCTTTTCCTGCAAAATCAAGTGAGTGATAAAGTCATAAAAGTTAAGGCAAACAAGTTCAATATGTGTATCAAATTTGTATTACAATAATCCAGAAATTCTTACCCCGGTTGACGAAGCAACCCCCGCAACCGAATGATGGAGGACGTGGACGTGAAGGATCCTCGCCACCACCGTCCCCGTCGTGTCCGCGTGCAACATCAGTCATCTGTATACAGGTACAATTAGCATAACATGTAGAAATTCATGAACAAAATAATACAAGCATGCACAAATCTAAATATCAAAATAAATTTACACATTTAAACAATCCACAACAATTTCATTCATTCATTCATTCATTCAAATATATAAGTGTATTTTGCAAGTTACAACACAAAGTTAATCTTCTTCGTCACTAGAATAAAATTTCTCAACACCATCATCATCTTTGATGAGGTCTTCAACATCAGAATCTGCTAAATCATGAGGAAGGGGGTCTTCATCATCATCGTCTTCGCTAGGAACATTGTCGTTATCTGGCGGTGCGTCAACCTCCGTTGATTCACCATCTATATGCAAATCTATATAGAAGGTGTAATTACCGAAGTCATTCCCACTAGTAGAAGGTGGGAGATCACTAGTAGAAGGTGGGAGATCACTAGTAGAAGGTGGGAGATCAGATGAGTTGTCCAAATGTATAATATCAGGTTCGTTCTCTACCACGATTACACCGTTGTTCAAAAACTTTTTATGATTAACATGTTCGACGACCTTCACGTTGGGTTTGGCTGGATCTACAAGGTAGAAGACTTGTTTGACTTGTGTTGCGAGGATGTATTGTTCACTTTTCCACCACTCACCAGAGCCGACGATTTGTGTCATTCCGTTTCTAACGATAAGTTTCTTGACTCTACCAACGGTGTTGCGAGTGTCGAACCACTTAACTTTGAACAACGCAACTTTAAACGACAAATAGTCAAACTCGAGGATTTCTTGAAGCTGACCATAAGTTTTTAGTTATCCCGTCAGGATCAATCGAATAAACGCCGCTATTTTGAGTTACGCGACGTTCATCGCAGCTCTGCACGACATACCTCACACCATCTACTACGCAACAGTTTACTGACATTGGAGCCCTTGATGGTCCATTAGCCAAAGCGAATAACTCGCTGGTTGGGCTAAACTCTGGGTCTTGGGGATTTTGTGTGTGACGTTCAAAGATCTATGAAGAAGATAGGATTAGATAGAAAACTAAAAATATGATATTTTTATTTTTACACTTAAGTACACAAAATAAGTGTTAGTTTACCAGCGTCTTAAACCAGTGGGGGAATTCTTCTAGCATGTCTTTTTCTTTTTTTCCTGGAAATAAACTGAAAAATGTTCATGCTATTAGAATAAGTCATCGAAATGATAAGTTAAGAAAAAAAAGTTACAAAATTAAAAAACGCGTACCTCCGGAACTGGTCTTGGTACGTGTCGATCTCAGGACTGTTGTTAAGTACATACCATCTCGCTTTCTTGTACTCGTCGGTAGGAAAATGAGGAAAGGACAGTAAACCAATCGGCTTGCATACCGATCGGAACACCTGAAACTTACACGTTGAGGGAGGGGGGGTCCACATTACGATCAGGACGATTAAATTTCGTGGTAACACCCAGAAAATATTGAGAACTTATAGTCAATGCTTCTTCTACAACATAACCCTCCGCGATCGAACCTTCCGGCTTAGCTTTATTTCTTACATAACCTTTTAGCTTATTCATGAATCTTTCAAATGGATACATCCACCAGAGTTGAATAGGCCCGCCTTCTAGAGCCTCTAGAGCTAAATGGATGGGCAAGTGAATCATAATGTCAAAGAAAGCAGGAGGATATATGCGCTCAAGCTCGCATAGAATTTCAACCACCTTGACCGAAGCTTTCAACATGTCCTCTTCCATAAAAGTTGTAGAGCAGAGTTGCTTAAACAAGGAACACAAATTGATTATTGGTTTTGCAATATGTTCGGGCAAGTAATTTTGAAGTCCGTAAGGAAGTAAACGTTGCATCATTAAATGACAGTCATGAGACTTCAGGCCCATTATATTTGTATCATTATCGGTCACTTTGTGCTTGAAGCATGATCCGAACCCATATGGTAGTTTAACACTTTTGATGTACTGACAAAACTTTTTTCGGTTCTCTGGTGTTAAAGAATACGCAGCCTGGGGCTTCACAGTCTTCCCCTTATGGTTTACAGTTAGCCACAAAGGTCTTCGAATGCCCATCTTTTTTCAAGTCTTGTCTTGCCTTTGCGGTGTCTTTACTTTTGTCATTCATTAATAAAATGTTCAAGATGGCCTCCAACACATTTGTTTCGATATGCATGATGTCTAAATTGTGTCTTAGTGAAATAAAAGGCCAATACTCAAGCTCGTAAAAAATAGACCGTTTAGTCCAGTTAAGCTCGACTGTAACATTGCGGGAAATCTTCACACCCCCATGTTTCGGATGTTTACCCGGCGTACGCCTTAGCAATCTAGCATGTTGCGCTTTGATTACATCCGGCTGGTTATAATCTTTAGGTGGATCTTTCTGTTCAGTTTGGCCATTGAAGTCAGCACGTGAACTCCTCCATTTATGGGGCTTCTTTAACCATCTTCTATGGCCAACATAAGTTATTTTGCTTGTGACAGGAATAGATGGAGTTTCTAGGTTACATGTAGGGCATGCATAGTAACCTTGCCCACTCCACCCAGACAAACTACTTCGAGCAGGAAAATCATTTATGGTCCATAAAAGCATCACTCTCATCTTGAACTGCTTTTGTGAAATAATGTCTGTAGTATCAACACTGTTCTTGTGCCACAAAGTCTTCAGGTCTTTAATCAAAGGCTGCAAGTAAATATCAATGTCCTTTCCCGGGGATTTAGGGCCAGGAATTAACAACGTCAGCATAAAGTTACTTTCTTTCATACATAATCAAGGAGGCAGATTGTATGTTGTCAATACCACCGGCCACATGCTGTAGGTATGACTAAGGTTGCCGAACGGATTGAAACCATCAGCACACAACCCTAGTCGAACATTTCTTGGTTCTGCTGCAAACTCTGGATACTTCAAGCCAAACTTCTTCCAAGTTGCGCCATCAACCGGGTGTTGCATCTTACCAGGCTCCGCACACTTTCCAGTAGCATGCCAAGTCATGTCTTTTGCAGTGTGTCTAGACTTGTACAAACGTTGTAGTCTAGGAATGATCGGAAAGTAACGCAACACCTTCCTAGGAACTTTCTTCCCCGGTGTGTTAGTGTCTTTCCATCTACTCGTATTACACACTGGACAGAATTGCAGATTGTTATTATCCTCCCAAAACAAGCAGCAGTCGTGTTCACAAGCATGTATCGACTCGTAACCTAACCCGATCGTTTTAAATATCTTCTTTATTTTATAGTAGTTAAGTGGGAACTTGAATCCTTTACTATCGGGTAATGCATATCGGAGAAACTCTAATATTTCATTGAATAAAGAATCTGGCATTTTTCCTTTAGCCTTAAAATAGGTAAATTTTTCCATAAAGTCTAGTCGAGACACATGTTTACAACCATCATACAGCGCCTCGTTGGCAATTGCATACAACTCTTCAAACTCGGTACGAGTGGCTTGAGGCGGGTGAGTCGGTTGGTTACTAGTCTCACCAATATTATCTCCTTGTGTTGGTTCATTCGAAGGAATATAGCTAAAATCATCGAGTAACGCTGTCATGTCACTCATCATAGGTTCTCCTAGGTTATCTATCACTGGCGTACGTGGAGCCGGTTCACTGTGTTTGAGCCATGTGGTATAAAGTGGGTCCCACCCATTTATAGCAATTTCCTATCCAATCCAATCGATGGGTTTCCATAATACATTTCGACATTTTTTGCATGGACATCTAATTTTCCCCGCAGAATTCACCAACGGCCGGCAATGATTGACGAACTTTGTAAGACCGTCATTAAATTCTTTGGAAAGTTTCGGTTTTTTTATCCAACTCTTATCAGCGAATACCATAACTGCGTTTTATCCGTATATTTAGTTATTATTACATGGAAGGCAATTATGGAAAGCAATCCTAGATGTTTTGTTAACCTAGTGTAACCATGGAAGGCAATCCTAACCCATTCTTTGATGCTTCGTCTCATATATGAATGCGTATAACCGATTTACTATTTGAGAAAATTTCGGCAACATTTCCCCTCAACTCCCCAAATATGTGTTTAAAGACATATTCGTAGGAGTAAAGGAGAAACACTGTCGAAATCATCTCAAATAGTAAACCAGTTATACGCATTCATATCCTAAATGAGACAAAACAATCAAAAAGCAGTCCCAAACAGGGGACTTTCCGAAGTTAATTCCTATTAAATTAACTTCGGACGGGTTTTCTATAGGTTGATCAATTTCAGACGAGAATTTTTTGAAATTAATCGCTAAAATCCTAAAACATTCCTAAGGTTTAATTCAATAAAACATTTATATCAGACAACTTATTCTGATAAGCTTTATCAGAATAAGCTGTTTTCAAACAGCTTATCCTGATAAGCTTATCAGGATAGCTGTTTGAAAACAGCTGGATAAGCTGTTTTCAAACAGCTTATTCTGATAAGATTATCGGGATAAACTGTATTCAAACAGCTTATCCTGATAAGCTTACCAGGATAAGTTGTTGGAAAACAGATTATTCGGATAAGCTGGTCATGATAAGCTGTTTGAAAACAGCTTATCCTGATATGCTTATCAGAATAAGCTGTTTTCAAACAGCTTATTCCGCTAAGCTTATCGGGATAAGCTGTTTCAAACATCTTATCCTGATAAGCTTATCAGGATAAGCTGTTTGAAAACAGCTTATTCGGATAAGCTTATTAGGATAAGTTATTTTCAAACAACTTATTTTGATAAGCTTATCAGGATAAGCTGTTTCAAACAGCTTATCCTGATAAGCTTATCAGGATAAGCTGTTTGAAAACAGTTTATTCGGATAAGCCGATAAGCAACATAACGAGTGTTTGGGTTTGCGTTTTTTACAGTTAACGAGTGTTTGGATTTACGTTTAATGGAAATTAACAAGTTTATAAATCCCCAACGACATGTCGCTGGGGAAACCAAAATGATAAAAATAAGTAAATAAGTGTTATCAGTTAGAATTAAAAAAAAACATACTGTTAGTTGTGGTGGTCAGTTGTGGTCGGCTGTGGTCGGTCGCTGTCGGCTGTGGTCGGCCTCAATAACATAAAACATTAAAGTAAAAACTCAATTAAACATTCAATAAAAAAACCATTCAATTAAAAAAACTATAAATTTATATAAAAAACAATTGAATTAAAAAAACCAAAACCTTTAATTTATATAAACTTAAAATGAAAGACAAAACCTTTAATTATGGCTAGTGGTGGTCTACTGCTGTGGTGGTGGTGTGGGTGATTCAAAGTGGTGGTGGTGTGGGTGATTCGTAGTGGCGACGGTGGGATGATTCGCAGTGGTGATGGTGGGGGTGATGGAGATGGATATGGGTGATGGTGGTGGTGATTATCAGTGGTGACTGGTGAGGATGATGGAGATGGGTGGTGGTTTTACGCAGATGGGGATGGCTAGAGATGACGGTGGTGATGATTGGTGGTGTAAATGGTGGTGATGATTGGTGGTGTAAATGGTGGTGATGATTAGTGGTGTAAATGGTGGTGATGATTGGTGCAGATGGGGATGGCAGCGTTTGTTTGAGAGAAGAGAAAAAGAGATAGCAAGTTTCTGTAAATGGTTTGCGGATAAGAAGTGGTCAAAAGTTTCCTCAGCGACATGTCGCTGGGGAAATTTTCCTTATGTTTGACGAAATTTTCCCCAGCGACATGTCGTTGGGGAAACTTCAGAGTTTGTAATTTGTGCCAGCTGGTTTAATAACTTGCTGATGCTAACAAATCTATCCCCAGCGACATGTCGCTGGAGAAACTCTAATTTTGTCGTTTTGTGAAAGAAGTGCGTTAATGAAAAATTTTGGAGGGATTTCTGGAATTAATAAACAAACTTTTCCCCAGCGACATGTCGCCGGGGAAACCTGGAAACCTATTTTTGTACCATTTATGTTATTTACTTTTAAATGATTAATAATAATATTTTTATATAATTGTATATTTAGTTTTATATAATTAAAAATAATAAGTTTTATATAATTGTATATTTTTTATATATGATATATATGTAATTTAGTTTTAAATGATTGATATTAATACGTTTTATATAATTGTATATTTTACTTTTAGATAATTAATAATAATAAGTTTTATATAATTGTATATTTTTTTATATAACATTTATATAATTGTATTTTTGATATACCATTTATGTAAATTACTTTTAAATGTATATAATTGTATATTTTAGTTTTAGATAGGGTTCAACATTAGAGGTTCAATGTATTAGATAGGGTTCAACATTAGAGGTTCAATGTATTAGATAGGGTTCATCGTTAGAGGTTCAATGTATTAGATAGGGTTCATCGTTAGAGGTTCAACGTATTAGATAGGGTTCAACATTAGAGGTTCAATGTATTAGATAGGGTTCAACATTAGATCCGAGCGACCACAATCCTCGAGACCTCGGTTTGCCTCCCAAGTTGATATGGTTCATATTTCTAGAACAGTCACTCCACCAACTAGGCCCAGCATGAATAGATCAGCTTTAGCAAGACCTAATCCCATGATTGCTTTTTGCTTCTCAAAGAATAGTTCAAAGAACACGTCTAGAACTAGCTCAAATGACGTTTGCCATAAATTTGGTCTGAGGTAAGCTAAGCAAAAGACACAAGTAAGAGATAGAAATTTCAAACCTAGTCAGATGCCTTCTAGATTACCCAACACTGTTAACCGTAGCATGTCATCTCCTAGGAGCATCAATCAATCATCTAAGAATTACTCGGATAATAAATATGCTACTTGTAAAACATGTAGAAAATGTGTCTTTACGGCAAATCATGACTCTTGTGTCAAGAAATTACTTAATGAGGTGAACTCCCATCCTAGACTTAAAACCCAGTGGATAGCTAAAATCAAACCCATTGGTAAAGTTTGGCGCCCCACTGGTAGAACTTTCACTCTTATAGGAAACGAGTGCCCTTTAACTAGGATAGTCTCCGATTCTACTAAGACTGCTAGGGAGGAAATTAAAAGGGATGATACATCACTTAAGTCTGAACTTAATATTTTATATAAAAGGAAACGTTCGCCAGCTAAGACAAGTGAATCATCTACTCAGGTCGCCTCTGGCACAAGTAAAGCCAACTGTGAAATCCAGCATGGTTCTAAAATAGATATCGCTAACCCATGTAAAAGTATACAAACTCCTAATGAGAATTCAGGTACCAAAGTTGATGTTCAACAAGAACGAAGCGGTCCAATCATTGTATACCGTTCAACTAAGGACACTCTCAGAGTTTGGTTGATGAAGAAGCATATATCAGAGAAATAAGTGTCACAGGGGATTCATGGTTAAGCTTATCAAATGACTCAAAGTCAAATTACAGTCTGTGACCCGAACTTCAAAGAAAGGGAAGTTTATCTCGTCAACGATAACTTACCCTCAAAACGAGAAATTAAATTTTCTCGGACACGAGCTTACATTTAAAACTATTCAAAGGTTTTTAAGCTCGTGTATATGGTTCATCATTAAATATCAAATGATGACCCGATCTTTAAATAAAGGAAAGTTTATCGTCGATGATAAACTTATCCTCACAAATGAGAAATTAATTTTTCTCGGACACGAGCTAAAATTAACACTATTCAAAGGTTTTAAGCTCGTGTAAATGGCTCATCATTAAATATCAGACGATGACCCGAGCATCAAAGAAAGGAAAGTTTGTCGCCGATGATAAACTTATCCTTACAACGAGAAATTAATTTTTCTCGGGCATGAGCTAATATTAAAAACATTCGAAGTTTTTAAGCTCATGCACTATGACTTACAGTTAAATATCAGACTGTAACTCGGACCTTAATTTTAGGAAAGCTTATCTTTCATGATAACTTTTTCTCAGTCATGAGCTTGTATTAAAACATTCCAAGTTTTAAGCTCATAAAGTAAAGTGTATCTTTTAGAAAAGAGAACTTTTCTTCTCAACGAGAAATTCATCTTTCTCGGTCATGAGCTTTACGTTAAAACATTCAAAGTTTTTTAAGCTCATGAAAACGACTTCTAAGTAAATGTCAACTTAGGACTCGTTCTTCAATTAAAAGGAAAGTTTATCGCTGATGATAAACTTATCCTTAACAACGGGAAGTTTACAACTTCTCGGACTTGAGCTCGTTTTGTAAGATATTCAACATCTTAAGCTCAAGTAATTGGTTTTCAAAGCTTTGAACACAATGTTCGAGAATTTCTCAAAAGGTTTTGATAAAAAGAGCATGTCTTCTGGAATTCATAATATTAGAGGTTCAACGTATTAGATAGGGTTCAACATTAGAGGTTCAATGTATTAGATAGGGTTCAACATTAGAGGTTCAACATATTAGATAGGGTTCATCGTTAGAGGTTCAATGTATTAGATAGGGTTCATCATTAGAGGTTCAATGTATTAGATAGGGTTCAACATTAGAGGTTCAATGTATTAGATAGGGTTCAACATTAGAGGTTCAATGTATTAGATAGGGTTCAACATTAGAGGTTCAACGTATTACATAGGGTTCATCATTAGAGGTTCAATGTATTAGATAGGGTTCAACATTAAAGGTTCAATGTATTAGATAGGGTTCCACATTAGAGGTTCAATGTATTAGATAGGGTTCAACATTAGAGGTTCAACGTATTAGATAGGGTTCATCATTAGAGGTTCAATGTATTAGATAGGGTTCATCGTTAGAGGTTCAATGTATTAGATAGGGTTCATCATTAGAGGTTCAATGTATTAGATAGGGTTCAACATTAGAGGTTCAACGTATTAGATAGGGTTCATCATTAAAGGTTCAACGTATTAGATAGGGTTCAACATTAGAGGTTCAATGTATTAGATAGGGTTCATCATTAGAGGTTCAACGTATTAGATAGGGTTCAACATTAGAGGTTCAATGTATTAGATAGGTTCAACATTAGAGGTTCAACGTATTAGATACAGTTCAACATTAGAGGTTCAATGTATTAGATAGAGTTCAACATTAGAGGTTCAACGTATTAGATAGGGTTCAACATTAGAGGTTCAATGTATTAGATAGGGTTCAACATTAGAGGTTCAATGTATTAGATAGGGTTCAACATTAGAGGTTAAAGGTATTAGATAGGGTTCATCATTAGAGGTTCAATGTATTAGATAGGGTTCATCGTTAGAGGTTCAACGTATTAGATAGGGTTCATCATTAGAGGTTCAATGTATTAGATAGGGTTCAACATTAGAGGTTCAACGTATTAGATAGGGTTCATCATTAAAGGTTCAACGTATTAGATAGGGTTCAACATTAGAGGTTCAATGTATTAGATAGGGTTCATCATTAGAGGTTCAACGTTTTAGATAGGGTTCAACATTAGAGGTTCAATGTATTAGATAGGGTTCAACATTAGAGGTTCAACGTATTAGATACGGTTCAACATTAGAGGTTCAATGTATTAGATAGAGTTCAACATTAGAGGTTCAACGTATTAGATAGGGTTCAACATTAGAGGTTCAAGGTATTAGATGGGGTTCAACATTAGAGGTTCAATGTATTAGATAGGGTTCAACATTAGAGGTTCAACGTATTAGATAGGGTTCATCATTAGAGGTTCAATGTATTAGATAGGGTTCATCGTTAGAGGTTCAACGTATTAGATAGGGTTCAATATTAGAGGTTCAACGTATTAGATAGGGTTCAACATTAGAGGTTCAATGTATTAGATAGGGTTCAACATTAGAGGTTCAACGTATTAGATAGGGTTCATCGTTAGAGGTTCAATGTATTAGATAGGGTTCAACATTAGAGGTTCAATGTATTAGATATGGTTCAATATTAGAGGTTCAACGTATTAGATAGGGTTCATCATTAGAGGTTCAATGTATTAGATAGGGTTCAACATTAGAGGTTCAATGTATTAGATAGGGTTCAACATTAGAGGTTCAATGTATTAGATAGGGTTCAACATTAGAGGTTCAACGTATTAGATAGGGTTCATCATTAGAGGTTCAATGTATTAGATAGGGTTCATCGTTAGAGGTTCAATGTATTAGATAGGGTTCATCATTAGGGGAAGGGCTGGATTGTTGTAGTGCACTCGTGATTTTAGAGTGGGTTAGGCTGTTATAAAGGTCGCCTCGTGAGAAAAGTGACTAAACACGAGGTAACATGTGTTAAAAATCAACACGTGTTTAAATACATTTTATTTCCTTGCATTTGAAGCTGTGAAGCCACTTATCAAAATACGACGTGTTTTGAATAGTAGTGTTTTGACACCTAATCTACAAATGTTGTATTTAACAAATTTAGTTTTGTTATATAAAAAAAGGTTAACGTTGCAGTTTGTACCCGTTTATTGTGTAAATTATAGTTATTGAATTAAAAAATAAAATGTTTTGAGTTTTCAAGCATTATTGTAAGTAGTCAAAATATCGAGACTAATTAGTAGTACCTTGCAAAGCAATGACAAAAAAATAGTTATGTACATTCTGTTTTCGGGCTTAAGTTTTATTGACCTGATGAATTTTGAGTTGTAATTTTCCAATTATTTCAAGCTGCTGAGTTTTTTCCTTCTCTTTTTTTAAATTCTTTTTTTGGTAAAATCATTGCAATGACAGGTACGAAGTGTCAAACGATGACTCTCACAACATTTAAGGATTTATTTGTTGTCCTCTTGTAATATTTCAGAAAATATTAGGATATAATTGGTTTTGAGAGTTAGAATAAACAAATGCCAAAAAGTTTGAGTTGAATAATAATTAAACATTTCTTAATTAAATGATACAAGATATATCGCTTAGAATTTTGCACTACAATTTTTTTTTATGTTTTCTGATATTCTTTTTACATACTTCTAGTGAAAAACATTTTAAGTTTATTAACATATATAAATGTGTAAAATATGATTACATAAATTAATGTAAACAAATTTTAAAACATCACACTTATATGTGTTAAAAATAAAAGTTAAGTGTAGAATATTTCATATTTTTTCACACTTTCAAGTGTGCATCTCATAGGAAGCATGGGCAATATGGGTGTAACAAAATGGGATCCACACTTGAAAGTGTAGAAAAGATGGAATATTTCACACAAAAAAGTGTGGACTATTCCATGTAAAATAACTATTTTACCTTACAAAATATAAAAAAAAAGCGTATAATGATCACAAAATACACACAATAATACATTTTAATAAATAGACTACATACAAAATTAAGAAACATAGCAATCTACATACACTGACAAGTGATATATATAATACATTAATTACAATTAACCTTATTCTTAACTAGGGGTGAGCAAAAAAAACCGAAAAACCGAACCCGAACCGAAAACCGAAAAAACCGAACCAAAAAAACCGACCGAATATAAAAACCGATGGTTTGGTTTTTACGTTTTCAAAAACCGAAAAGTTTCGGTTCGGTTTCGGTTTTCATCCAAAAACCGAACCGAACCGAACTATTTTTTATATAAAATATCAATATAATATAATATAAATAAATAAGTAATATATCAAAATTATAAATTAATATTCGTTTTTAGGGAAATAGGAGTGATATATTTATATTATTGTTTAAACGCGTGTTTGATATATATTTGTGCTTACTTGACAATATATAATTACATGTGACAATAAATGTTTTTACGCATGTTTACTTGCATGTGTGTTTATCTTAAAAATATATGTGTAATTATAGATTAGAAATTTGAGATAAACATTATTAGGCTTAGTTTGAAAATAAAAATAAAACTATTTTTCACGCAAAACAAGTTTTTTTAATCTAAATCGAACGTACCCAAATATAAACGGTTTTAAAACCAAAAAAAACCGAAAAACCGAACTGAAACCGATTACAAACCGAAAAACCGAACCGTCCAAAACCGAACGGTTTTGGTTTTTGGTTTTTTTAACACCGAACATGTCGGTTCGGTTTCGGTTTTAGCCAGAAACCGACCCAAACCGAACCGTGCACACCCCTATTCTTAACTATATAATTGATACGTTTATTTTATTTTATCTATATTATATTTTTTTAGTCTATGATGAGGAGTTCCCACCGCCATTAAGATGTGTGGACTAATTTTCCGCAGGAGTTTGTTCGGTACCTCGATGGGTAGTATCCCTTCCAATTGAGATTTTTTCATCCCCAAAGTTCGAACTCGAGTCTTTTGGTTAAAGAGCCCAATGCCTTAATCAATTGTGCCAACTTCGATTGATTTATCTATATTACATTACTTATAAAGAAAATTACTACAATAATAGAAATGTATAAAAATCAACTTAGATGTAATAATGCATAGTGTACAACTATTCAAAAATAATTAAAAATAGATTAAAACATAATTTAATAGTCAAATAACATTAGTTAATACTATATAACAATTAATAGACACTTGAAAATAAATATAACTAATAATAATTAGTGTATAATTAATGCACCTCATTACATAAAATTATTATTATATATTTATATTGTACAACAATTAATGCATATATTTACAACATCGTATATATGTTGTCTACCTAAAATAATGGTGTACATAATTTTAAAAATCAAACCGGACCAAGGGACAGGAGTCGTAATCGGTTAGGCTAGCCAAAAATCCGTCAGAATACAGACAGAAAAGGCCCCATCAAAACCGACTAACAACCATATTACATAAATATCTACTATTTTTTAAACGACACATAAATCTATACTACTTATAAAGGAAATGCATTCTCTCTCCAATAATTTAAAGTAGTACACCTTACAAGCTTTTGGTATAAATCTTTACAACACAAAAATTTCATAAATTTATGTCTGTACTAATTGAAGAGCAATACACGATTAATATGCAACATGTACAAATTATTATTGTTATTAACTATATTTTTTACATACATTTATTTAAATTATTCACTAATTTAAGTTCGGTATTAAATCTTGTTTGTTTTGAGCCATTCAATTTTAAATAAATTTGGATATTCAAAATATATATCGTCTATGTATGTATTTTACTATAAATTTATTGAAATACTAATCATTTTGCTAATAAATTCGATTAAATCGTACATACCAAAATAGAAAAATTTTAAGCTTATTATAATATATGAAAACCTGTAAACGTATAAACTATGAAGATTTTCTATATTGCATATGACGAGTGTTACAAAGATTAGCAAATACATTTCACGATCAATCATCACAATTATGTAATACTATTTTTATATGAAGTGTTTTGTTATTGCTTAAAGTTATTTCAACTTACAAACTATCATCATTATTTGTAAATTTATTTATGTATACTCATAAAACATTATGCTCGCAGAGTTTTAGTTTCAATGTACCCGTAGGCGCAACACGCGGGTATCCTGCTAGTCTGATATTTATAATCGCCTTGGGTTAGATGGAGTCGCTTTGGGTTAGATATGTATAAGTTGATATGTATCAGCCATAATACGCTGCACCTGATGCATAGTCGTATACTTACGAACATACTCCCAAACTTTGACCGCAAAAGGACACTAAAAGAATAAGCGAGTGTGCGAGTCTAGATGATTTTCATAAAAGAAACACGTAGTAATCAACGTATTGTTAGTAGCCCTGATATCCCAAACACTTAACTTATCTTGCGTTTTTAGAGCTTGACGCATGATAAGCCACATATGAAAACTATGACGAGGAATCGCATGAGAAAACCATACCACCTCACATCAATCCACCTATGTACGACGCGGCCTAAATTCCTCCCATGCACGATGAACATAGGACAAGTGAAACAACCCATGTCGATAACACCAACGAGCAAACAAGGAATCATAGCGAGATTAGGAGGTCAATAAGTAATCGCTTTGGGTTAGATGGATTCATATGTATAAGTTGAAAGGTCGTTCGATTTGGGACGTTCCGATTAGTGCTGATATGAGTTGGGGTGGCATAAGCTCCTTCAATCTCGTGATTTGGTTAACCGTTTATGTGGATGAAAGTTGGATATGGTAGTAGAGCTTCGGTATGGTATGCTGTATGAGCTGATTAATGTCCACTTAGTAAGTATTTATCTCCTCGTGATATTGCTAGGAAAGGATGCACCTTGAAAAACACAGTCTCGGATCTCATTCATAATAATGGTTAGCCTTAGCTGAATGCTTGGCTGTTCAAAGCTCCTAATCTCACTATGATTCCTTTTCCACTCATTGGCGTGATCGACATGGGTTGTTTCACTTGTCCTATGTTCATCGTGCATGGGAGGAATTTAGACCGCTTGGTACAGAGGTAGATTAGTGTGAGGTGGTATCGTTTTCTCATGCGATTCCCTGCCATAGTTTTCATATGTGTCTTATCATGCGTCAAGCTCTAACAACGCTAGATAAGTTAAGTGTTTGGTATATCAGAGTTGCTAACACTACGTTGATTACTATGTGTGCCCTTTGTGAAAGTCATCTGGCCTCCCACACTCACTTATTCTTTGAGTGTCCTTCTATGGTCAAAGTTTGGGGGTATGTTCGTAAGTATTCAGATATGGATTACGTGCAGCCTTTTATGGCTGATATTATGAATTTTCTTAAGCCCATGGTATCGAGTAGAAGTGCTAAAAGCACTATTAGTCGGATGCTTGTGGCGGTTGTGACTTATTTTATTTTGCTTGAAAGGAATACCCGATTGTTCAAAGGTACTAAACTCCCCCTGAAGATTTCAGGGATCAAGTGTTGGTGACCATTCGTTTGAAGCTTCATACTTTTTCAGTGCAAAAACAATGAGGCTATTAGAAGACTTCTGAATCATTGGAACATGCCGCTTAATTTTAGGATTTATGGATAGTGTTTCAATTTTTTGTTTTATAAGCTTCGTGGCTTGTCACAAGCTTTTTTAGTTGTTCAAGCTTTGTCTTGAGGTTAATGTGGTACTCAGCCACATTTCATTACCGTGATATGGTTATTTCTTGTGATTAGTATAAATTTATTGAGGTAACCATTAACCAAAAAAAAATTATACAATAAGCAAGGCCTCTATTTTCCTTCGGGTCACAATTTCGAAATCTAACTGTTTCAATTATAGAATCTAACTGTGTGATTTTTTTAACGGCAAATTTTATTAAAACTAGCTAGATGCTTGAACAAAATACATTACAAGGAAATCAAATAAGGGTTCTTTAACTAGAAATCCCAAGAGATTGACTTAAAACTCCTACTGTTACACCACATAAAGGAGCGCGACATAATATCATCAAAAATCACCGACCGCCTAGGGGAAACCGCGCTGAAAATGAAATTGTTACGTAAGTTACATAATTCCACCAAGCCACACAAAAAGTCCCTTCCAGAAGCTGTTTAATCTTCGTAGGTAGACGAATCGAAGAAAACCAAACGTTCTAGTCCGTAAAAGAATTCAACTCGATACAATAAATGTCCCATCAATGGCATATATGACGAAACTCAGAAGTCGCCAAGTCATATTTGAAAATAATATGACTAATCTCTTCAGGCACAAGAACACTAACCGGAAGAAGAACATACTGAACCACCACGCCACGGCTGAGAATATTGCATCTAGTCGGAAGGCGGTCCAGCCATGCACGCCAAGAGAACACATTAACTTTGATCGAAACATTTCAACTATCAAGTATCCTCCAGCGAAGTAGGAAGCAACATATCATCTATATAATCGCGGATATCTTTGACACAAAAAGTACCATCTCCATTTAAATCACAAATCCAACGATCATCAGCAGGAGAAAGAGCAACCGTACAAAGTAATGAGACCATATCCGACCATTGCTATAATTATGCTCCATTTCTATCATCACGATGAAACAAAGCTTTGAAATCCGAAGCACTTCATTTATCAGCCACAAAAATATCTTTAGAACATTCAAGGGCAGATAATCGAAGGAACTGAATACTTAAAGGACCCTCAATCATCCAAGAATCCAACCAGAATTTAGTATTGGCCCCGTTACCAACACGTTTCTTGATGTGAGACACGAACTCAAAACCCTTACCCGCCAAATTTTGCAATTCATGAAGAATAGTACATCGAGGAGAAGGAAAATTTACAGAATGTAACACAATGGAATTACCATATATTACGTTGATAACACGCGACCAGAAGGAACCCTCATTTGAGATAAAATGCTAGACCCACCTTATAAGAAGCGCACGACTTAATGCGAATAAGCTGGACACTCCAAAACCACCCTTCTTTTTGGAAGCCAAAATTTTATCCCACACAATCCAAGTAATATTTCTCTCCATCTAATCAATACCATTGAAAAACTTGCTCCTTGACTATTCAAGTACACTCAAGACTCCTTTAGGATCTTTGTAAATCTACATGTGGTATAACGGAGTTGCTCCTAAAACAGATTTTACAAGGGTCAAGTGCCCACTAATCAAAGTCTTATTCTTCCATTTAGATAGCCTTAACTGAATTTTTCGCATAGTATCTGACCATGTAGAAACTTGAGACATCGAATTACCGACCGACACACTGGGGTACTTAAAAAGATTGTGCATAATATCACAACCAATAAGAGAGGCTCCATAACTGACATCTTCATTCAAAACTCCAGACCCCAGAACATGACTTTTAAGAAGATTAATCTTCAGCCCCGAAGCGAGATAAAATCACTTAAGAATACGCACCAGATTCACCAAATTTTCATAAGAACACTCACAATAAAGACAGTGTCATCCGCGTAGAATAGATGAGATATAGTAAGAGACTCATGAAGATGAACACTTTTAAATACACCCTTTGAGACCGCTTTAGATACTGAAATATGAAGTGACTCCATCATAAGGATAAATTAAAAAAGGAGCTAAAGGGTCACCTTGTTTCAACCTACAATAGAACGGGAACTCAAAAGTGGGACTTCTGTTGATAAGAACCGATTCCATAGTGGATGTAAAAATACCACGGATCCATTTACACCAATTAGTACCAAAACCAAAAGCATGTAATACTTCTAAAATATAATCCCATCGGACGGAATCATAAGCTTTTGAAAAGTCGGCCTTGAAGATGAGAGCTGATGAGACTGCATTTATACATAGTCTCATCGTCCAAATCGGGCTTAAAATGCTTAAAAATGTCATAAAATACCCCAAAATATGCTTGTGTTTGTTCATTGTGTATTTTAGGTACGGATATCGTGAATTCAACAAAGGAGAACAAGAATCAAGCAAAAACGATCAGGAAATGAAGTCGCATAAAGAACCGGACCCGAATCATGAATTTCCAAAGAAGTCCTTGAAGTTTGAAGATTTTTTCAAGAATGGTCCCTTAAGAATTGAAGACTTGTCATTTTTTATCCTTGTAAAACTTCAAAATTACAATTAGTTCCATAAAATTTCAAATATTTACATGTTTGGCCCTTGAATAATGCTAAATTACATACCAAGTCCTTGATTCATGATTAGAAGTTTGGAGGGACTGATTTTGCTAATATGCCAAAGATAAATACATTGGAAAAATGCTCTAAAATCTGTCATATAAGCTTTGGGGAGGAAACATCATGATGTTGTAACTTGCGGGGAAAAACTGCCACATCCCATAACCCTATACCCATTTAAACCTGGGTACACCCCATTCCCTAACCATGTTGACCGTGCTGGAGACCAAGACAAACCCCACTCAGCCTAAACCCATTGTTACTCGAGCCCAAAACCCCACGTCCACCCACCAGTTAATGTAATATGATTTTTTAAATTATATTATTTAACTCCTAATTTTCCGGTTAACAATATCTCTCCCATCCCACAAGATTAAAACCCCCAAAAACCATACCAACGAACCCTAATCCTATTCTTCCCTAAACCCAAAATTAAACCCTAATACTTAGCAGATCCTTAAGTCCAACCATTCTTAACCAAACCCAATCCCCAAATTTGCCCCCCCTTGCCAGATGTTCACTTTATACCTCCCCTGCTATATTCCAAAACAAGAAGACAAATATTGTCAGCTCATCAACGATTCAGAATCGTTCCTTAGCCTCCAATACATCTCAAACGGTCAAGATCATATTATATCCAGCTCAACAACAAGGACAATCACATGGGAGCTCAAAGACTTATTCAAACATGAAGGATCCAAATGGCATATTCCAAGAATCAAAGGGCAATTCTGGAAGAAGACATGGCTAGGGTTTTTAATTTCCTCATGTAGGAACGTTCATTGTATTAGTATAAATAGAAGTAGATTCCCTTGGTAAAACTTCGTTCCAGCCTTTTATGTAAATTCTTTAAATTAATGAAAAACTTAATTTTTGGTTTTCAAAAAGTTGTTGAGTTCCTTTTATATTTCTGTTGTAGTGTATATGATTTAAATTCTGCATCTAGTTAAGTTTCACCAAGGGTTTATTTATTCTTACAAACTCTTTCAAAAAGCAAGTTGATTTTGAATATTTTGGATCCAAAGGGTTGATTATTTTGAATGAGTTGGATTGACACTCCACTTGTTCATAAGTTGTAAATCTTTGTTAAGTTTCAGTTTGTGTTTCCATTTTCATTGAAAAGTTTAGGCTTCAAAAAGTTTATGTGGGTATCATTATCTTGTTCTATGGTTCACTGTATCAAAAGCTTATACAAGCTTGTTGACACCAAGTGTAGGTCCATATTTTCTTAGGATTGTGCAAGTGTTATGATTATCTAAAGAAGGGAGAGGGATGAAGAACAAGAGAGGGAAAGATAGAGAGAGAAAGGAGAGAATGAAAGAAAGATGGAATTGTGAATTAAACAACTAAGTGATCAACCCCTCCTAACATGCTAGGAGGGGGTATATATAGCCCACCCTACATGTGGGCTATAGGGGATATATGTTTATATATTGGATCACGAGCCCAATACTTGAATATATCATTGGAGTGACCGATCCTTCCTAAATACGTAAAAAACATATTTCCAACAATCTCCCCCTAAGGGAGGTCACTCCAAGTTACAATGTCCTAAATAGGCTATAGCTCGTGATCTATGCTAACAATGATGTGACCGATTCTTTGGAAAAACGTATTTCCAACAAACTCCCCCTAAGGGAGGTCACACCATTTTACAAAATCTTAAACCTAGCATACTATGCTTGAGTCTTCGATCTTGTTCTTGTGAATATGCTGATGAGATCTTTGACTTTAGTCTTGAGCATGTTTCCTTGCCTTGACCTTATGCATTCACCACGTGTGAAATTTGCCTCCTCGTGACTTCATGTTCCACATACTTATACCTTTATAAATTCTTGAAAGCTTCAGAGTTTGATACCGCGGAAGACTTGACTTTTAGGCTTTCTTGAATTTGTTGAAGTATTAAGTGCAGAAAGCATAAGCATGTGTTTACGACTTCTTCTGGATTGTACACCGTAATGCCACCTTCTTGTTACGCTGCATAAGACAGTTAGCAACAAAACATTTACACAGATGAAATGGCCTTGAACATTTCATTCTAATTCGGTATCATTTTACCTCCAGTCGATGAAGACCATTGTACGATATAAAATATCGTACTTGTAGCAGGTAGTTTCAATTAAGAACCTCCTTGACAAGATTTCGCGGGTAAACCAGTTCTCTTTTTTTCGACCGTCCAAAGCTGATTGTGAACATAAAGAGTGAATCATTTGGATAATATTTTCCGCATGATTTGAAGCCGTCAAATCTGATTCCTGGAACATGTTGGATTCATTAAAGAATCGCACCATCGTTGCTTTCTAGTTGTCACGAGCTTGATTCATACAGAATCTTGCAAGTTTCCTACCAAGTGCTGTTTGATGTTAACACTAGAAGGATTTCCATTCGTCACTATAAATACTTAATAGTATTACTCTGAATGTTCTGGCAAGATCGCTAAGATATTGCGTAGAGGCCTGGAACGTGTTTAGGTTCAATTAAGAATTAAACAACTGTTGCTTTCCAGTTATCACAAGTTTGATTCATAACGAATCGCACAAGTCACCTACCATGAGCTTTTTGATGTTCGCTCAAGAAGGATTTCCATCTTCATTGTAAATACTTTCGTAATACTCGGATGTTCAGGCAAGATCATGAAGATTTTGCGTAGGACTCTTAATTTCTTTCTTACTTTTCACAGTGTGTGAAGAAGCAGGGAATAATGAAAGTGTGTCCTAATGAGATATTTGATGATCTCAAATGGCTCTAGACTCAATCGTGCATTTTGGATTTTTTGTGATCGGAGGCTGGAGAGGAGTGCCACCATTTCAATACCAATTTATTCGGAGTGAATAAATCAATAGATAATGTGTTGTCTCCGTGTGATTAAAACAAATATCTTTTAAGAGATATCTGAGTTAGCTGGGATGGGTTGTGCATTGCATCACTGGGTCCATGATGTCTTATCTTCAATATCAAGCATCATTAAAAATGATCTCAATAGCATATGTATTGACCCGGTTTCTGCCTAAGTTGTAAGGAGGGCTTCTTTCTTCACACCCTTTATCTTTACAATTCTTTTTCATTCTTCAACCCCTTCAATGCTTACCAATACGTCATAACTAGCACCTTGTTGTGATTGTTCCAGTGCTAACTTATGTACTTGGTCGGCATTCAGCTACGTTCACAATCTTTCTCCATCTTTCCTAAGTACTACTATTTCTAGCTATGGAATGTCCTTGGGAAGATTCCTCCGGTTCTGGAAGAATCATTGGACTTAACCTATCCTACCATCCTTATGTCACCACAATCTTCACCTTCATGAATCGAGATGTTTTGGGTAAGTGTAAATCACCATGAAATCCATTTTGAAGTGCAAATCCAGTTTTCTCCCCCTTAACATGCCACGATATTCGAAAACATTTCGCACATGTCGGGATGAGCCATCACGTTAAGTCAAACCATTTGTGATTAATCATTTCTCATATTAAATCACATTTTCTCCCTCATATTAAAAATATTAACCCAATCGATGTTTTTAATATCAATTGATTTAATAGCTTTTTAAGAAAATTTGGGAAGAAAAATGCAAATCTAATTATCTTCATGATTTACACAAGCTCCCCCTCAAATTAACGAGGGTGTACTTGAAACGTAAATAAAATACCTTTTAAACACAAGTGTAAGGTACTTATCACGTGCAAAGATCATATATGATAATGTATTCACAAGATTAGCAATTTACGAGGTTGGACCTGAATGATGGAGAACATCATATGATAGACTCACATGGTTCTTGTTCACGAATGTTGGTCGTCTCGGCACGTCTGAAGTTATCTCTTGACACCATGTGTATGATTGATATCGTTGTCTTGACACCAATATGTGAATTTGGCACTTTCGGCATCAAAGATTCTGAATGCTGGACAATTGCTCCCCATCAATTGTTGACCCGTGTTCTATTGAAAGAGCTGTAGTCTTCGTTTGAGTAGTCGTATCATCGAGTATGTAGATATCAATTGTAAAATTGCTATGATTGATGGAGATGATAACTTCATAAAAACAAGATTTCTCTTGTTTTAACAAATAAATACACTGACACGTACATATATTCGTGTTAGATTGTGTTATTACGTAAACAAAATCCCTTACATGGTTATAAAGTAAACCATGCCCGAGAAAATTAATTCCCGTTGTTGAGTCAAAGCTTTCCGGTGAATTGCTTGACTTGAGTATGAAAATCGGGTTACTATCTGAAATAATAGCAAGCCATATTGAGCATGTTTTAAAACATTTGAACTTTTGCTCGAACTTTATTTACAACCCCGTGTCATTATTGAAGAACGAGTCTTTTTATCAAAACCTTTTGAGAAATTCTCGAACATTGTGTTCAAAGCTTTGAAAACCAATTACTTGAGCTTAAGATGTTGAATATCTTACAAAACGAGCTCAAGTCCGAGAAGTTGTAAACTTCCCGTTGTTAAGGATAAGTTTATCATCAGCGATAAACTTTCCTTTTAATTGAAGAACGAGTCCTAAGTTGACATTTACTTAGAAGTCGTTTTCATGAGCTTAAAAAACTTTGAATGTTTTAACGTAAAGCTCATGACCGAGAAAGATGAATTTCTCGTTGAGAAGAAAAGTTCTCTTTTCTAAAAGATACACTTTACTTTATGAGCTTAAAACTTGGAATGTTTTAATACAAGCTCATGACTGAGAAAAATTAATTTCTCGTTACGAGAAAAAGTTATCATGAAAGATAAGCTTTCCTAAAATTAAGGTCCGAGTTACAGTCTGATATTTAACTGTAAGTCATAGTGCATGAGCTTAAAAACTTCGAATGTTTTTAATATTAGCTCATGCCCGAGAAAAATTAATTTCTCGTTGTAAGGATAAGTTTATCATCGGCGACAAACTTTCCTTTCTTTGATGCTCGGGTCATCGTCTGATATTTAATGATGAGCCATTTACACGAGCTTAAAACCTTTGAATAGTGTTAATTTTAGCTCGTGTCCGAGAAAAATTAATTTCTCATTTGTGAGGATAAGTTTATCATCGACGATAAACTTTCCTTTATTTAAAGATCGGGTCATCATTTGATATTTAATGATGAACCATATACACGAGCTTAAAAACCTTTGAATAGTTTTAAATGTAAGCTCGTGTCCGAGAAAATTTAATTTCTCGTTTTGAGGGTAAGTTATCGTTGACGAGATAAACTTCCCTTTCTTTGAAGTTCGGGTCACAGACTGTAATTTGACTTTGAGTCATTTGATAAGCTTAACCATGAATCCCCTGTGACACTTATTTCTCTGATATATGCTTCTTCATCAACCAAACTCTGAGAGTGTCCTTAGTTGAACGATATACAATGATTGGACCGCTTCGTTCTTGTTGAACATCAACTTTGGTACCTGAATTCTCATTAGGAGTTTGTATACTTTTACATGGGTTAGCGATATCTATTTTAGAACCATGCTGGATTTCACATTTGGCTTTACTTGTGCCAGAGGCGACCTGAGTAGATGATTCACTTGTCTTAGCTGGCGAACGTTTCCTTTTATATAAAATATTAAGTTCAGACTTAAGTGATGTATCATCCCTTTTAATTTCCTCCCTAGCAGTCTTAGTAGAATCGGAGACTATCCTAGTTAAAGGGCACTCGTTTCCTATAAGAGTGAAAGTTCTACCAGTGGGGCGCCAAACTTTACCAATGGGTTTGATTTTAGCTATCCACTGGGTTTTAAGTCTAGGATGGGAGTTCACCTCATTAAGTAATTTCTTGACACAAGAGTCATGATTTGCCGTAAAGACACATTTTCTACATGTTTTACAAGTAGCATATTTATTATCCGAGTAATTCTTAGATGATTGATTGATGCTCCTAGGAGATGACATGCTACGGTTAACAGTGTTGGGTAATCTAGAAGGCATCTGACTAGGTTTGAAATTTCTATCTCTTACTTGTGTCTTTTTCTTAGCTTACCTCAGACCAAATTTATGGCAAACGTCATTTGAGCTAGTTCTAGACGTGTTCTTTGAACTATTCTTTGAGAAGCAAAAAGCAATCATGGGATTAGGTCTTGCTAAAGCTGATCTATTCATGCTGGGCCTAGTTGGTGGAGTGACTGTTCTAGAAATATGAACCATATCAACTTGGGAGGCAAACCGCGGTCTCGAGGATTGTGGTCGCTCGGATCTAAATGCAGTCGGTTGTCTAACGGACTGATTTGTAGGCGGTTTCCCCAAAATTGATGGTTTTTCAAGCTTAGTGTCCATACTAGTTCTTCTAGTTTTCCTTAATTCGTTTTTCAATGCAGCTATAGCAAAAACCTTTTCTTGAACTTGAGCCTTTAAGGTCTCATTATCTTTGAGCAATCTATCTTGGGATGCCAACTTAGATTCTAGTAACTGAATTTGTTTCAAAAGATTATCCTTTTCAACTTTAGAATCTAAAACTTTTTGATCCAATTTTCTTTCAAGAACAACGTTTGACTTTTCAAGTTTTTCAAAATATGTTTCAAATTTGTCCGTTTTCTTAGAAAATTCTAGTTTAGCATCCTCATGATTTTTTTATTGCTGAGCTACTATCGATTCGAGCTCCTTAATTTTGGAATCTGAAGCATTCAATGAAGCAGTCATAAGACAATCATCATGATTTTTAGCATTTTGAACACTTTCTCCCCCATTGTGACTCACATCGGATGAATCAGAAGTGGTATTGCTATCACTCTTCTCCATCCCATGTTTGTCATTATTAAGTTCAGAATGCTCAATATGCGGCATTTCATTAGCATATACATCATATATAACATTACATTGTACCAAGTTCGTAGGCTCTTCGTCATAAACGGGTAAGGTGTCATCAAAAGATATATCGTGAACATTCCCCGACGTGCCACTGGTATCATGTTGTCCTCCTGATTCCATGCTCTTGCCATCTTTAGGCTCCAAGTTGTTAACCGTATGACCATTCTCCTCTTGCATCTGCATCGTAGATTCTTGCACTCCACTATCATACACTTTCTGAAGTCAGGATCTTTCATAAATCGAAGACGAGACCGATGTCATGAATTTCAACAGTTTACCACGGAAGTATTGAACCTCGGTATGTGTGTATTGTAGAAATGACTAGCAGATCCCTGAATTGTCAGACTTAACGATATTAAAGTGGAAGAAGTGCATAAGTTGTTTCACGAGAGCTTGATATGCCGATTCTGATGCAGAGTGATTAAAGTCTTCTTTATCAAGTTGCTCAGCTAGTTGGTTCAAGTTGAGGAATAGTGAGTCGATGAATATATAACGATCTTGACCAAATAGTGTCACAAATTCGTTTCCTCCGTGAAGCCATGAAAGGGTTCTAAGATGAGACTGAAGTAGTCGAAATAACGTTATACCACTTTCTCTAGCTTTGTCTTGCATTTGATGCAATTCTCCCTCTTGTGACTTGAAATTCAACGAGTCCATGGAAGGTCGATGAGAAATGACGGTAAGGAAAAACCGCAAGACCGTAAACAAAACCTTGTTTGTTGATTGAATTGCTTTAGTTGCCCAAGTCTTTTTGCACTTACTAAATTTCACTTGAAATGTAAACTTAATAATGCAAAGACCAACAAATCTCCACTATCTTGAGTATATCCGGTCTAAAGAGTGAGTTATTAAAAAAAAACTTAATCCAAAGCCCAAAAACAAAATACCCGGTCCAAAATGATCTTCTTTGATACCGAAAGCAATACTCCTAAACAACTTTTGTCTAAAAAAATGGCCCAAAAAATTTTTGTAACACACCTAAACAAGAAACACCACACAAGATATAATCACTTTTAAAAATTAGAAACACGTGTTAAACATAAAAGTGAATCGTGGCCTGGTTGACCCTATTCTTGTTTCCTCCGCCTATTAAAAAAATAATACAGTATGAAAACTGTTTCACTTTATTTTTCTTCCGTCTTCTATTTCTTTCTTTAAACACAGCCTCCTTATCTCACAAAAAACGCAGCCTCCTTATCTATCTTCACACATACACCGTCTCACTTCACGTACTTCACAAATGATTAAAACACAGCCACCAAAGATCAAACCAATCTCACCTCAAATCAAAACCATAAATCAACCATCCAAACTAGCAACTTAGATTTCGTATGGGTACATCTCTAATAGATGAACGATTCCAAATCTGTTATAACCACGCAAGATGAATGATGACTTTAAGATCTTTGATAATCAAGGTCTCGGGTAGGTTTTAATTTGATGCGTATGTTTTTTTTGTGTCAGTTTTTGGTTTTGGTTTAGACGAAAAAAGAAAGACCCTAACACTATTGTTATTGATCTTCTTTTCTGTTTTCGTACATTACAAACGGATCTGTGATGTGATTTTCTTTCGTGTTATTGATTTATCAAAAAACTATACCACACGAAAATTAAAGTTATGAGATCTTGATTACTTATGTTTTTGTTTTAAGTCTAGGCTAGGTTTGAGTCTGTGTTGTTGGTGTTGGAGTCGTGTTGGTCTGCAACTTAGGTTCGTTGAAGTCGAGTCGAGATGTGTTGTTAACTTGTGATGTTTGAGTATGTTTTGTGTCGCAATATTTAACATATCTATCGCAATATTTTTTATACTCTCATCGCAATCCCATCACAATATCAGTCAGAATGTGACGATCGCAATGTGACGATCGCAATGTGACGATCACAATGTGACGATCGCAATGTCACGATCGCAATGTCACGATCGTAAGTCACGATCGCAAGTCGTGATCGCAAGTCGTGATCACAAGTCGTGATCGTAAGTCTAGATCGCAAGTTAGATCGTAACTTAGATCGTAACTTTAGATCGTAACTTGGCTATCGGAATATTCGTTCGCAATGTAGAAACCCTAAGGTTTTTGCGATCGGCATATTCCGATCGGAATATGATAAACCCTAAAAAACTTACGATCGGAATGTGGATAAAGCTATAATAAAAAACCTTTTCCGACAGGTATGCGTTTGAAACGGTGAAAAGCCTTTGCTACTTATATTATCAAAGGAACTTGGAGAGGCATGTTTTTGGCAAGAGACGTGGCTGAAATATTGAGTATACTTGGCCTCCAA
Source organism: Glebionis coronaria (assembly GCA_025667525.1). NCBI lineage: Eukaryota > Viridiplantae > Streptophyta > Magnoliopsida > Asterales > Asteraceae > Glebionis > Glebionis coronaria. The sequence continues at coordinate 512,433,023 of CM046876.1, read as the reverse complement.
GAAGATGATGTAACCAATTGGAAACGATGAGATGAAACAGAAGTATCCAGAGAAGTAGACAACACTCAAAAGTTGACAAAAGTTTATAAAAAATTATAAAAAGGGATACTTTTATGACTGTTATGACAAAACTCAATTCGAGACAAAGACTATAACATTGATGATAAAAAAAATTATAAAACTGATAAACTCAAAAGTTGACAAAATTTTTAAAAAAATTATAAAAAGTGATATTTTTGTGAGTGTTGTGACAAAACTCAATTCGAGACAAAGACTATAACATTGATGACAAAAAAATTATAAAACTGATAAATTCAAAAGTTGACAAAAGTTTATAAAAAATTATAAAAAATTTTGACCACCAAATCAATAGATAAAATCATTAGACTAAGTCAAAAATTTTCAAGAAAACAAACACAAGAACAACCAATCAAACATGGCTCTTGATACCAATTGTAGGTCCACATTTTCTTAGGATTGTGCAAGTGTTATGATTATCTAAAGAAGGGAGAGGGATTAAGAACAAGAGAGGGAAAGATAGAGAGAGAAAGGAGAGAATGAAAGAAAGATGGAATTGTGAATTAAACAACTAAGTGATCAACCCATCCTAACATGCTAGGAGGGGTATATATATCCCACCCTACATGTGGGCTATATGGGCTATATGTTTATATATTGGATCACGAGCCCAATACTTGAATATATCATTGGAGTGACCGATCCTTACTAAATACGTAAAAAAACATATTTCCAACACCAAGCTTGTATCAAGTTCTTGATACTCTGAATGTGTTGTTAGTACCTTGTGTTTGTTTCATGTTCTTGCAGGATTAGAAGTAGTTCAAGAACATATCACCTTCCTTTATATCAGTGCCCTTTTTAGTGAACTATTGTAGTTCACCAAAAGGTCTTGCACCCACTTCAATAGCAAGCTACAGCTAATTCCACAACCTTAGATCCTTGGAAGAAAAAAGTTGGTGACATCACCTAGCCAATTGTCCTGAAATCGTCAAGATAGGTTTGAACCCCCTTTCCCTATCCTAAAATTTATGTGACTGTGATTTTGAGCTTGTGTGTTTGTTAAGTGACTTTACTGTTAGTTTATAATTCATTAGATGTTTTATGCATAACCTGTTAGTCTTGGATAGATTTGGTTTTGATTTATGAAAATTCTCTTTGAAAATCTAGGATTTAAATTTATTAAGGGGTGTTTGGGTCAAGGGAGTAAGTTAGTTTCGAGTGACAACAAAGCTAATTTTCTTGCTTAAACATATCTTAGTTTTCTTGTTTAAACAGTGGGTAGGCTTAGTTTAGTTTAGGTTAAAGAAAAAATTTGCATGTTTTCCTAAAAACTGTCAAGAAAAGCAGTAGGCTTAGGGTTGGATTTTTGGAAGTTTTACTGCTTAAAATCTTGATACCAGTTAGTATATAGGTGAGTTTAGAGATATATTCATCTAGATTAGGTGATTTTTTGATTAAAAATTAAGTTAAGTAGCACAATATTCACTGTTAGAGCCTTATAATTCAGCAACTTAGCATCACTGTTCATACAATAGGGTATTTTGGTCTAATTTTTACATTTTGTGGTTTAAATCTTGGTTCACTGTTAGGATATAGTTCATCTAGGCTTGCATGCATTTAGGTTTAGGTGTGTTTTGTTTAATCTAAAAATTTTTACAAGCCAAATCTCACCAAAATTGCATATTGCACAAGCAAATGCGCTTTCCTGTGTGCTCAACCGCATCAGCAACCCCTTTGGGGTCATTTTTTGTTTTTGGATATCAATATTTGGTAAAAATTTAGTCTAGAGGTAGTACTAGGTGATTATTATCTGGTATTTTAAGTTTTACAAGATTTGGGTGGTAAAAAATGGCTGTTTAGCCCACTGTTTCAGCCACGGCAAACCACAAACCCTTTTTATGTCCACTGTGCACTTCAGCAACCATTTAGGGCTTTTTTGGTTTTTAAGGTTTCAAAGTTGGCACTTAGCTAGGTTTTAGGGTAGTGTTGGTCCGTATCATATGGTAATAGAATTTAGCTAGGCTTTTGTGGCTATAAATTGGCATAGTACTCACTGTGCACCGATAACAGTCCACAGACCCCATTTTCCTTGTGACCGTTAGGGATTTTGGGGATTTTGTGGTGTTTTGGTGTTAGCTTTTAGGTGCACAATTAGTTTAGAGGTAGGATTAGGCCTTAATTACCTGGTACTTAAGATTTGTGGGAATTTGGTGGCTCAAAACAAGCCTATAGTCAGTGTTAGCATCGCAAATCACCAGACCCCTAATTTACTATCTTAGCTGTTGTTTCGTGTTGATTGGGTGTTGATTTGTGCTCTCTTTGTGTATTTTTTGAGCTTATTTGACTCCCCACACTTCAACTAGTGAGGGGTGCCATTTGTATCCAAAACTATCAGCAACACAACCATATAAAGGCTCCAAAATCATCACAACCTTCTACTTCTTTTTATCTTTTTTATGTTTTGTTAACTATTCATGTGAGCAAGGTGTTTAAGTATGGTTGATTTGTATTTCATTGTGTTTGCTTGACTCCTCACAACCAGTGACCAAACTGGTTGTGAGGGTGCCCTTTTGCCCTTAAAAACAACAAGCAATAGCCAAACAAAGCTCCCAATAGCTCAAAACATCAAAGTTTGACCTAAAAAAGTCAACATAACCACTGTTTTGTCCTTTTGTGACCAATTTTCATTTTTTAGATTTTTTATTTTTCTCATATAGAATACTCTAAAATAGAATTTTAGAAAAAAGTTTCATATTTTTCCTTTTTTATTTTATTTTTATGATTATTTTAAGATAAAAATAGTTTTTAGGGGTTAATAAATAGATTTAACTAGTAAAACAATTTTAAAAATTATTTTTAGTGTTACTTAAATATATTGGAGGTTTATAAGTAATAAAATATTGTTTTGGCCTTTTTCTTGATTTAATTAATATTTAGGGCTTTAATTAGCATTTAAAAATATTAATTATTAATTAAAAAGTTTTCGACACTTTTTCTTGATTTGTATACCCTTAATATATTTTTAGGAACTTAAATTAGTTTTTTGGGAATTTTTAGATAACTTTTATTTTTCGTCGTATTTTACGGTTTTACGTTTTTCGTGTCGTAGTGTTATATTTAGCGTAACTCGTCTTTACTTTTCCAAATCTTTCTCAACCAAAAACGTCACTAATCCAAACTTAATTTTTAATATTGGCACATAACACATACACCTCCTTGGAGAACGAACTTTCAATTGTCGAGTATTCACGTTTTCCTAAACGTGATACTTAATACTTACCGGTTTATACTTGTTTTTCCTAAAACTTGTATAAAAATCCTACATCAAGAGCTTGTTCCTTTTTCCTTTTACACCACGATAGGATATCATTTATCATGAAAGGTCTATCCAAAATCTTCCGATTAGCAATGAAGACAGACTGAGATTCAGAAACGAGATCTAAAATAACTGAAGATAAGCGGTTGGCTAGGATCTTGGTAACAACTTTATAAACACTTCCAGTTAGAATTATAGGTCTAAAATCCGTGACAAATTTAGCATCAATAACTTTGGGAATCAATGTTGTTGGGAATTATTTGTAAAGTACCAAGTACCGTTAGTTAAGTGCAAGAACTATTAGTTATAGTAAGTACTGTTAGTATTAGTGCGGTACATGATAAGTACCGTTAGTGTTAATGTAAGTACTGCTAATAGGATAAGTAAGAGTATATCTTTAGTAAAGATATGTTATAAAGTATATAGAGAGTATATCGTGTGTGATATACTTATCATAGTAGAATATTGAGAGTATATCGTGCGTGATATATTTATCTAAATAGAATATTCTAGGGTTCCTTATACTACAAAAGGAACATAGGTACGATGAGTTATTTGTACCTATGCCAAAGTCGATTAATAGAGAATCGAATAGTTAGAGTATACTGTTGTTCTTCTTTGCTTTCATAAGTTAGATTCCGCATAACTTATTAGAGTTTAGTAAGAGTCTATCAAGTGCTCTAGTTTGTTTGCAAGCTATTGTGCAATTCTTAACAGGATATAGATCTATTCAAAGAGATCAACTAGTGGTACCAGAGCCTGTTGAGAAACTCTGAATAAGAAGAACAAAATCCTAAACCTTCAATCACAAAAACTCACACAATGTCTCAAACTGGTGAACATCCTCAGTTGGAAGAAATTCCAATCCCTGATCCTATACCATAGGAACAACCTCAAGTTGTACAGCCTGCACCAGTGGTTCCACCTCCACCAGCTGCACAAACTACACAAGCTGTAGCTATACAATCAGCTACATCTTCTCCCCATACTCTATCTGCTATAAAACTGCCTATTCTAAAAAGTGATAACTATGAGACTTGGGCTATGCAGATAGAACACTATATGAATCACACAAATCATACTCTATGGCAAGTCATTAAGAATGGGAATACTCCTAAAAAGCTGCATTGGTTGCCTGATGGTACATGTTCTGCTTGGCCTGCTGTCACTGCTGAAGAGGTACAAGCTGAGATCAGAGAAAAAAGGCCAGAACTGCATTAGCTATGACACTCTCATAACATATTCTACCTATCTTTCATCACTACAAGGATGCGAAAGCTATGCGGGAGGCTAGCAAGCTTAGATTTGGAGGTAATGACAAATCTAAGAAGATGAAGAAGATTATTCTAAAAGAAGAATTTGATAACTTTTAAATTTCTAGTTCATAAGGGATCCATAATGGATATGGAAGGTTCCGTAAATTACTCATTCAACTAGTAGTTCATGGACCGATAATCCCTCATGAAGAAGCTAATATAGAGTTCTTGAGAGGAGTTCCACCAGAGTGGAAAGTAATGGCTATGCACTTCATTACAAGAAATGATTTGGACGTTACTCCATTTGATCATCTTTATAACAATCTCAGAGTATATGAGATGGTTGTGAAAGGTATTGAGCCAGCTAAAGCATCTGTACCAAAGTCTAAATTAGATTTTGTGTTAGAAGGAAGCAGCGGTTCATACTCTCAAAGTACCTTTGGTGGATCAAGTAGTAGTACTTACTTCCAAAGTACTGCTGGTGGACCAACTAACAGTACTTATCCTCAAAGTGTTGAAAACAGTCCATCAATGACCTAGAATCCACAAGGAAGATCTCCATCGTTATTCAATGAGAATGATGCATTCTCATTCTTTACAGGACAAGACAACAGACCAAGATTGACTGTTGATCATATGTTCCAAATGGATGATGTTGACATTGAAGAGATGGATCTAAAATGGCAAGCTGTCATGGTCTCTGTTAGATCCAATAGACTCTACAAAAGGACTAGGAGAAAGATGAATGTTGATCCTAATGAACCATTAGGGTATGACAAATCAAAAGTTGAATGCTACAACTATAGAAGGCTTGGACACTTTGCCAGGGAATGCAAGAGAGAAAGGTTGAAGGTAGCAACCAGAAGTTTAAGAACATAAATAAGACCAGCCCCAGAGTCACTGAAAGTGTTCCAAAAGGAGATAGCAAAAGTCCATGGAGTCCAAAAGGAACAAAAAGCTTTGGTTATAGTAGATGTGGTGGTTAAATAGGCTCAATCACATGAAGAAGAAGAAGAGCATGGTCTAATGGCTCTTTTTCATGAAGACACTGAGGTTACTTATTCTAAAGATTGTGTTCATAAATTTAATAATCTTAAAGTAGAACCTGAAGAACAATATAAAAAAGTAAACACATGTACTATAGAATTAAATGCTTTTAAACAAGGTGTTTCAAAGTTATAAGCAAATATAGTTTTGTATCAAAAGTGTCAACAAAACTATGAAGAAAAAATTAGGATTTGACTCTTCAAATGACAGAAAAAGATGTGACTATCAAAGCTTTTGAAAAACAACTTGTGAAAGTTACAACAGAAAATGAAGTTTTAAAATCTAGTTTGTATAATGAAAGGGAAGTAATTAATCATTGGAAAAAAATCTTCAAAAGGCATTGGTAAGCTGATTAATACACAAATGGGGTATTATGATAAAATAAGCCTAGGTTACATAGATGACCAACCTGGGATAACTCTGACTAACAAGGACTTATCAAAGGGAATTTTTGATGGTTCTAGTGATTCAGAAAATACTCCTGAAAATAATAGGTATGCTGAAGGAATAAAGGCAGTTCCTCCACCTTTATCAGAAATTTTCATGCCTCTAAATAATGATAAAAGTGTAGAGTTAGATGAGTCAAAAGCTGCTTATGGTAAAAAGTATATTGATTCAGAGTCAAACTCTAGTACTATGACCTAGGATGAACCTGTTGTGACCAAAAAGGTTGTCTATCCACCTCTGATGAGCACCTTTGTGCCCGAGGGACATGTGCCTGCAACTAGTTCTGCTCCCAAGTAGGTGAAATCTCCTAGAAAGGCACTGGATAACAATACAAAACATCATGGTAGTATCAAAATGGGTGGGCTAGGTTTTGAAAATACTAAGTCTGATTTACCTTTTGGATCTTCTTTGAAAAGAAGAGGATGTTATGTGTGTGGTAGCTTAAATCATTTTATCAAAGATTGTACTGTGCATGAAGATAGAAATGCCAAACAAAAAGCTGCAAAAAGGGTCACAGAGAAAGGTCATGAGAAAAATGCACAGGGTAAAAGGCAAATGGGACCAAGAGATGACAAACCTAAGTGGGGTCATGCTCAGAGGGTAAATAAGAAAAACAAAACTAACAATATGAGTCACCCTCATACCAATAGAGATTTATACCAAGAGCAGTACTTATGAAACAAAGTCTAGTACCTTTAAGGTCAAATTCACCAAGTACCGACACATCAAAATCTGCTAGTACCGTTGGACCAAATACAAGTACTGCTGGTCAAAAGTATAGAAAACCACAGTTTCACAAACCTTCTAGGAGTCTGTTTGATATTGTTAAGTCACCTTGAAGTAGGCCATATGTAAAGCCAGTGCAAATGTGGGTTTCTGAAGGACAAAAATCATGTGTTCAGCCAGGTACTGCTAAAACGGTACTTTAATAAAAAAAAGTCTAAAAACAATGAACCAACTTATGTTTTTGACTATTTAACTAGAACCATGAAATATAGAAGTGTTTGTAGTCTTACTGGAAAACCTACTTATCAAACACTTAAATATGTTGGTCCTTCAAGATTCAAGCCAAATGTGGCTTGGGTCCCTGCTAAAAACTAATAAGGTTTTTGTATGTGTAGGAGAATCTGATTAATGAAGATGCTCAAGGCACATGACAAGGAACAAAGATTTCCTTGCTGAATTTGAAGAATTCAAAGGTGGACCAGTAGCCTTTGGTGGAAGTAAAGGCATGATTCAAAGAAAAAATCAACACAGGAAGGTTGGAGTTTGAAGATGTGTTCTTTGTTAAAGAATTGAATGAATTCAGTATTTTCTCAATACCACAAATGTGTGATAAATAGAACAAGGTACTCTTCACAGATACAAACTACTTGGTGCTTTCTACCATTACTTCAACAGGTGATATTACATGTTTGATAGCTAAAGCTTCTAGTTATGAGTCTAATTTATGGCATAAGAGGTTAGGTCATGTGAACTTTAAGAACTTAAACAAACTTGTTAAGGGAAACTTGGTTAGAGGGTTACCTACCAAATCTTTTCAAAATGATCTCACATGTAATGCTTGTCAAAAAGGTAAACAACATAGAACCTCTTGTAAGACCAAGACTGTCAATTCAGTGACTAAGCCTTTACAACTCTTATATATGGATTTGTTTGGTCCAATTTCTGTTAAGAGTATTAGTCACAAGACCTTTTGCCTAGTTATAACTGATGATTATTGTAGATTCAGTTTGGTTTTCTTTTTGTTGCATAAGAATAAAACCAATGAATTACTTAAAGACTTTGTCACCTTAGTTGAGAAGTAATTCACTAAACAAGTCTTAATCATTAGACAGATAATGGGACATAATTTAAGAATGTTCAGTTTGATGAATTTTGTAGGTCTAAGGGAATCAAAAGAAAATTTAGTAATCCTAGGGCTCCGCCGCAAAATGGAGTGATTGAGAGGAAACATAGGACACTAATTGAGGCCGCTAGGACTATGCTGGCTGATTCACTTTTTCCTAATACCTTTTGGGAAGAAGCAATCACTACTGTATGTTGTGTACTTAATAGAGTTTTGGTAACTAAGCCTCATAAGAAAACACCGTAAGAAATTTGACTGGCATTAAGCTAATCATAAGTCACTTAAGACCTTTTGGATGTCATATTTCTATACTGAATACTCTTGATCAGTTGTAAAGTAGAGCATATAGGGTTTATAATTTGGCATCAAGTAGGGTTGAAGAAACTACCCATGTCAACTTCTTAGAGAATAAGCCCAATGTCCCAAGAATAGGTTATGCTTGGATGTTTGGTTTGGATTATCTAACTAACTCCATGAATTACTATTCTTTGCAACAAGACTGTCAAACTAACATTGCAGGTAAAGAGACAATTGCAACTAGCACAGGTACTCAAGAAGAGAGTTCTTCTACATCAGACACTCAAGATGATGATGAGGATGCTCACATATATGTACCAAATTTGCCTACTGTCTCACCTACATTTGTAAGCCCACAATAGAAGTAACCAGTGATATCAACTGATGATCAAGCCTCACATGATGAACTTCATAGGCTTATGAATCAAGAAAAGAATGCTACAGCAAACGCTAAGCACTCTAGAGAAGAACCCTTGGAATCCCAAAGTTCAGTAGTACATTTGCAAACCAGCGGTACTTCATCTACAAGTACTGTTGATAAAAATTCTGCAAAGACTATTGATTCACTAGAACACATTCTTCAATCTATGGATGATGAAGATGCTTATGCTAGTCTAAAGGAATGAATCTTCTCAAATGCTTCCTATGGTGAGCAGGGTGCAGCGACTGACTTCAATAACTTGGAAACTGATATACCGCTCAGTCCTGTTCCCACTCATATAGTCAAAAACAATCATCCTATAGCTCGGATTATTGGAGACCCAAAGTCTGCTACGCAAACCAGGAGACAAGTTAAAGCTAGTGTTGAAACTCATGCACTTGTGAGTTATGTCAAGCAACAACAGAGAACAAATCATAAAGATACTCAACATTGTTTATTTGCTTGTTTCTTATCCCAAGTAGAGCCTAAGAATATTTCTCAAGCTCTTGATGAGGAAAGCTGGGTGGATGTCATGCAAGAAGAACTTATGAAATTTGAACTACAAATGGTTTGGATTCTTTGGACCTCCCTTCTGGAAAAAGAGTAATTGGTACTAGGTGGGTTTTCAGAAACAAAAAGGATGAAAGAGGTGTTGTTGTGAGGAACAAGGCTAGACTTGTTGCTCAAGGATATAGACAGGAAGAATGGATAGACTATGATGAGGTTTTTACAGTAGTGGCAAGGATAGAAGCCATTAGGTTATTTTTGGCCTTTGCATCATATATGGGTTTTATAGTCTATCAAATGAATGTGAAAAGTGCTCGTAAAACCTGCATGCTTTTACCATGAACAGTACATATATAATCGTACGTACACGATTAAAACCTTCCTAATATAACATGTTTACGTTTCACGAATGTTAATTACAAGTATTACGTACGTGTTATTATACGATAAGTATTTAATACGTATTAAGACACGATAATTATTATCAACAATAATTATAATCACGAACATGAAATCATGAACGTAAATAATCACGAACCTATTATTATGTATTTACGTAATAGTTATTACGATTACGTATAAATATATATTACGACACGAACTATTAATAAATATCAAGTAAACACGACCACGAGTAAACGTAATATATTAGAACACGGAAAACAATGGGTTTCCCTTTGTGGGCCCCACATACCCGCGACAAGAAACAAAAGGAAGGGGACAAGCCCACTTTGAATTTAACTAAAACAAGAAAAAGGGAAAATATATTTTTCATAATACAGAAAAGTTAGAAAATAACAAAACCCTAGCCTCCTCCTTTTTCTCCTTTGGCCGCCGGTTTTAAACACAAAAGAAGGGGTGTTCATTGATTTTTGGTGATCCAATTCTTGCAAGATCGTTCGTGTTATCATTCCCTTTTGTCTCACGCATTGGTAATCTTTAAACTTTTCTTTTTAATTATTTTATTAATCAAGAACACCTGAAATCATGAGCTTATTAAAAACTATTAATAAAACATGTAATTAAATCATGGGGGGTTAAAAACATGGATGTTTTAGGGGTGTTTCGTTCGGTCGATGCATGGAACCGAGAGCCAAAGCTCTCGGTGGGTTTATGATCACCACCAACTGAGACCTCAAGGTCTCGGTGAGGTTTTGGTGTCTCGACCGCAAGAAAAACAAGGGACCCTGACGCATGTCGGGGTTGGCCTTGTGGTTTGGGGGTCTCGGCTGAAAAACAACAAGGGCGCCACCGGCTTAGGCCGGTGGCGGTTTAACATAAACCGTGGCAACCGGTCAAGCCGGTTCGCTACCATTAAGGGGTTGGTTGTTTGGTCCGGTTCAAGGTTAAACACGGTCCGGTTCACTACATGTCTAGATTTAAAACACGGGTTCGGTTTATGACTTATTTTTACAAGCTAATCATTTTTTACAAGTTAAATAATTACAAGATTAATTAAATTTATTTAACTTGCTATATAATTAATTTAATTTAGTCATGACTTAGGTAAATTATTATTAGTAATAATACACGATTTTGACCTAAGTATTTATGATTTAATTTAGACTAAATTAACTAATTAATTATTAAAAATCATGACATATAATTAATTAATTTCTATGACTTAGGTTATATTAATAATAAATAATAATACATGTTTTAACCTAAGTATTATTTACACTTTTATTTAATTAAATCATGCTACATTTAATTAAATCTTATAACATATAGTTTATTTAATTTACATGGATTAATTAATAAACTATACTATTAATCACATGACTTATAATATTAATCAGTAAAACGTAAGCTTATATTTGCTTAATATTCCAGCTTATTTCTAATTATGCAAACATTCTATTTTTAGAAGCTTATCTATTTTAAGCAGCTAATCTATTTATGGAAACTTTCTATTTTTAGAAACTTATTTATTTTAGGCAGCTATTCTATTTTGGAAACTTTCTATTTTTGGAAACTTTCTATTTTAGGAAACCTGCTATTTTTAGAAAGTTACTATTATTACACAACAAGTATAATAATACAAGAAATACAAGTAATACTTAATCAGAATAGACAGAATACATGATAAACACAACATAATGTTAAAATCAGTAAAACATGACATGCACATATAAAACAAGCTAAGACATGATATAAAACCAGTTACCTATACAGTAATCAGAATACTTATACACGTATATTATCTATGTAGCATTAGTGAGATCGAGGTAGGACTCTCTTCCGTTCGTCTTCTTCGTTCACTGAACATAAGGTACGGATTCTCCGTCCTTTCAGTATGGACATTCTTTCCTCATTAGGATTTCCCGTTTGCAGCAAACTGTTTTCCCAGTATATGTTTTATATGTTTTGATTTGCTTATGTTTAATTAAATGCCTAAGCCATATACATGTATGACCAGTTTCACCTAGTTATGGAGGCACCATAACCATAACACTGGAGGCACCAGTGTTATGACTTCACCACGGCGAAGTGATAGCCCATGGCGTCCCTTCAGCTTTTGGCCATATTATTATGTTATCATGTGGGGCGTATGGGTGCATCCTAGATTTCATGTTTTTTCAGATTATTCAGGTGAATGTGGTGTGTGCCTTGCATCCTTCACAAGGAGCTGATCCCTCCTACCCAAACTTATATTAATTAGAGGCAGCCCCTCTAATTGCATGACGAGGTCAGCCCTCCAAGTATTCATGCACGTTGATATTTCATGACCTATATTGGCTAATGGTAAACATGTTAAATATTTTTTATAAGATAAACATAAGGCTTTTCAAACTATAAAAACAGTTTTACTAAGTTATACCAGGTATTCCAGGACTTAATCAGTTCCGCTGCTATATGTTGTATATGCTTATGTTATTCATTCTATGCTTGTATATCCGAGCACTGAGTGTTATGCTCAGCCGTTTTCGTTTCATGTTCCCAAAACGACAGGTACTCAAGGACGCTCGTAGACTTTATGCGTACGTGCATATGGATTGGAAGATTTCTAGCCTTCATTACTTTATGCATTTATTCATACTTTTGCTACTCATTTCCATGGACATTGTTTAGTCCTTTTCCTTTACAGTACTTACGTTTGTGTGTAATGAGCTTTTACTTTGGGGTACCGATGTTTGTTTCCGGTATTTCCTTTATGGTCATGTAATGTTTAAGACATTTATCCTTGTATGCTTTGATGACACGCCATAATCACGCGTGACATTCCATTTATCAAAATGGGGTGTTAAAATTATTGTATCAGAGCCAAGGCTTCGACCTGTAGGCTCTCATAACATGTTCTGTGATTAGCGGGTAGTCACTATGGTCTTCCTAGAACTAACAGTCGATTTTCATGCATTCATATATATGTCATTGTCGCAGGTTTATGACTAAGTAATGGTTGGTACAAGACTGGCCCTATTTAGTCGCATGTGTTTTATCAAAACTTTTAACTTTGGTACCGACCCATTGGCGTCCCCTCGCCATGTCTTTTGTTTTGAGTGAACTGACCATAGGCGTTCACTCTCGCGCATATAAAAGTTTTCATAAAACTGCATCATGCATTCATGTACTAGTTTTCCCGCATAAAATTTTTCTCATGATTTATTGGTATAATTTTTTTTTCATGTATATATTTTATGTTTTGATCAGTTTAATCATGTATTTTTTTAATGTTATACTGTCAGATGGTAAACACACACAATGTCCGAGAGATGGCTGCAGCTACCTATGCGGATTTGCAGGACATCCTTCACCAAAACGACAACTATCCTCCTCCACCACATATCTTCCCCACGGAGGGAAGGAATAGGCTCATGAAGGAATACTACACGATTGGGAAACGAGCTGAGGAAAACATCAACGATTTCATGCAGCGTTTCCTTCGGTTCGCTGGTGTTCTAAGAGCAGGAGTGGGCACTGTTGAAGAGCAAGCACACCATTTTCGTTGGGCCCTTTGTCCAACGATTGCCAATAATTTGGAGGGCACTACCTTCAACACAGTGGCACAAGTGGCCGATGCAGCACATAAGCTGAAGATGATGCAAGAAAGAGAAGAGTTCGGGGAAGTAGAGAGACCCGAGAAGAGGTAAACATTCGTTATTAAATGGTGACCAAACCGTATTCTTTCAGTATATGTCAATATTCATATCTCTTTTAAACTGCATCTTCCAGGCAGAAGACTGGGGACCGGTCTCAGCCGGCTACTTAGCAACAACCTACTCAGCCCAATGGAAACGGTTAGACTCACGACCGTTCTGCTACAGATAGGCGTGGCGGTAATGATAATTACCGTAACAACGCTAGAAACTCCAACAGCAGCAGGTCCTTACACTTACTCATTTTCTTATGTTACATGCAATAGTTCATACTTCTGACACATTAGCAATCTTCTACCAGGAATCATGGTAACGGGAGGGATCAGAACCAAAGAGGTTCACAGCCTAACCGTCCAACTATCACTGGTATTATACCTTATGAATTTTCCGCATTGTCCTTTGTACCTATAACCATGTCTTATGTATACTGTTCTTAACAGGCTCCCAACCAGCAAGGGCACCTGCTGGAGGGTATACTCATCCTCTTTGCACTACCTGCAACTGTAGGCACCCAGGGCCATGTCGCCGCGACAGCGACGCATGCTACAAGTGTGGCCTTACTGGTCATCGCATGAAGGACTGTCGCAAGGGCGAGATGGAGGGCACATCTGGGCATGCTGATACTAAGCCGCCTCCTACTAGTGGACGCGTTTACACGACTTCTCGTGATCAGGCCAACAAGTCTACAGGTACCATCACTGGAATCTTGTATATGTATGGTCAAGCTGTATGTGTTCTATTTGACACGGGTGCTACTCATTTGGTCATTGCTACTGCTTATGCTAAGAATGTTAGGATATCCCCTATGCCATTAGAGAATATACTGAACATTTCCACGCCTTTAAGAGACTCTGTACGCATAACCCATGTGTATAAGAACCTTCCGCTAGAGTTTGACGACAAGATTCGTCCTGTTGACGCACTTCCTCTTGACATAAATGATTTTGACATGATATTGGGCATGGACTTGCTATCCAAACATCATGCTACCATAGACTACCATTCGTATCGGGTCATATTCAGTGATGTTAATGCACCAGAGTACATTCGCAACGGGTTTGTACCCGGAAGTTCTGTACAAATCATATCAACCCTGCAACCACAATCATTACTTTCACATTGTTATGAGGGTTATCTAGCTACTGTTCATGACATGGATGTTGAATCTCCATCAATTCAGAATCAGCCGGTAGTGTCAGAATTTCAAGATGTATTTCTAGAAGAACTTCCGGGCATACCACCTGCACATGAAGTAGAATTTAATATCGAGCTCATTCCAGGAGCTGAGCCAATTTCCAAGGCTCCTTATCGCATGGATCCCATAGAGCTGAAGGAACTGAAGGATCAATTGCAAGAACTTCTGGAACGAGGCTTCATTCGACTGAGCGTAGTATTCATAAAGAAGAAAGACGGCAGTATGCGTCTTTGCATAGATTATCGCGAGCTCAACAAGATCACCATCAGGAATAGGTATCATCTACCATGCATTGACGATTTGTTTGACCAACTCCATGGGGCCAAACACTTCTCCAAGATTGATCTAAGGTCGGGCTATCATCAGCTACGGGTTAAAGAGCAGGACATCGCCAAGACTGCTTTCTGTACACGCTATGGGCACTACGAATTTGTAGTTATGCGATTTGGCCTTACCAATGCTCAAGCAGTGTTCATGGATTTGATGAACAGAATCTTCCATGAATTTCTGGACAAGTTCGTCATTGTATTCAATGACGACATCCTGATATTCTCTAAGTCCAAGGAGGAACACGAAGACCATCTTCGTACAGTGTTACAGATTCTTCGCCAGAAGCAACTGTATGCTAAATTCTCCAAGTGTGAGTTCTGGTTAGACAAGGTGGCATTCCTAGGTCACATTGTATCAGCAGAAGGAATCACTATGGATCCAGCAAAGGTTGAGGCTATTACCAAGTGGCCAAGACCGACATCAGCGACTGAGGTTCGCATTTTCCTAGGCTTAGCTGGTTACTACCGTAGGTTCATGGAGAACTTTTCCCGTTTAGCACTACCATTGACCAAACTGATGCGAAAAGGGGAGAAATTCGTCTAGACTGAAGAAAGAGAGAAGAGCTTTGAAGTCCTAAAGCAGAAGTTAGTATCTGCACCAATTCTTACTCTCCCATCTGGTACAGGTGGATTTCAGATCTACAGTGATGCATCGGGGAAGGGACATGGCTGTGTTCTCATGCAACATGGGAAAGTGATCACGTATGCTTCACGACAGCTTAATCCTTATGAGGAAAATTACCCTACGCATGACTTGGAACTTGCAGCAGTCGTGTTTGCATTGAAGATATGGAGGCACTACTTGTATGGAGAATCATGTGAAATTTTCACGGACCACAAGAGCTTGAAGTACATCTTCACTCAACGTGAATTGAACATGAGACAGAGGAGATGGTTAGAGCTATTGAAGGATTATGACATTAATCTGCAGATACATCCCGGTAATGAGAATGTAGTGGCAGATGCACTTAGCAGAAAGTCCGGAATGATAAACGGCATTAAAATTGAGGAGGAAATTATAAGAGACTTGGAGCGACTAGACACTGAGATCATGGTACGTGGACAACACGGCTACTGGGCTAATCTTAGAGTGGAACCCGAGTTACTCTCTAGGATCAAGGAAGCTCAAAAGGATGATGGTGAAATCTGGGCGATAATTCAGAATTTGGAGAAGCAGACAGAATTTTGAGTAGACGCAGATGGTATCTTATGGCAGGGCACGAGACTTTGTGTTCCTGATGATCAAGAACTCTGGGAAGCATTGTTAGCTGATGCTCATAGCTCACCATTTTCTATTCATCCTGGTTCGACCAAGATGTACCATGACATCAAGCAATACTTTTGGTGGAGTGGTATGAAACAGGATGTTGCGACTTACGTCTCCAAATGTCTTGCCTGCCAACAGGTTTCGATCGAGCATCAGCGATTAGGTGGTCTTCTACAACCGTTAGATATTCCAGAGTGGAAGTGGGACAAGATCACCATGGATTTTGTTACCGGTCTTCCACAGACAAAGAGGAAGCACGATGCGATTTGGGTTATCGTTGATCGGCTTACTAAGTAAGCTCATTTCTTACCGATCCGCAAGGAAGATTCGGTCTGTAAAATCGCCGATACTTACAAGAAGGAGATCATAAGACATCATGGTGCTCCATCCAGCATCGTCTCAGACAGAGATCCTCGTTTCACTTCACGATTTTGGAGAAGTCTGCAGAAAGCTTGGGGTTAGCTTAGCACGACTTTCATCCTCAAACAGACGGGCAATCAGAGCGAATAATTCAAACATTAGAAGACATGTTGAGGTCATGTGCATTGGAATGGACGGGAGATTGCGACAATTACATCTGTTTGGTAGAGTTTGCATACAACAACAGTTGGCACGCAAGTATTAAGTGTGCTCCTTTTGAGATGTTGTATGACAGGAAGTGTCGCGCCCCAATCTGCTGGGATCAGGTTGGTGAGCGAACACTTGAAGGACCCGAAATGATAGAGTTGACTAACGAGAAGGTCGCAGTAGCTAAGCAGAAGTTGCTAGAAGCACGGTCACGTCAGAAGAGTTATGCCGACAAGCATTGTAACACTCTCAATTTTCGTATCGGTACAACGGAAGGGTCTTTCAGAGTGTTACGGGATAGCACAATAACTCCAATCATAGACAACACATAAAAATGGTTGTTCAAGGTTTAACATACATTCATTCGATTTAAAGTTTTAAAGTGTACAACAGGTCCCAAATTATACAGGTCATTAAGTTTACAAAACATAGATCGAATGAACATTTTTAATATTATGTGGTCCATCAGAGTCGATCTCCATCCGGATTACCTTCAAGCACCTGAGATAAAAACATACAAAAATCATATCAGCGAATGCCGAGTGAATTCATAAGGTTTAATAAAAACCGTTATATAAACAATCATTTAAAATCAGAACAAAAGTATAATATCGAAAGTAAGTCCTCATATTGCTAGTCAGGCAATATATAAATCAAGCATACATCTTAAACCGTCCATGAGACCGAAGCCTCAATATTACCATTATAGGTAATATATTCATCGTTATTAGCGTCGTATCATATCGAATATTTAGATTATATTGGATTATTATTAGCCGCATGACATTGTTACCTTACTATGAAAACAGCGGGCCGCGAACCCGACAAACAGTTTGCCCATCTAAGTTAGCGTGTCGTCACAAAAATCACGCTATGGAAAATCTTCTCATACATAAATTCGCTTACCAATCAATGTGGTATGACGGGGATCAACCGTCAAGGCGCGAACTGGGGTGATCGTCCCCAAATAGTACTATCAAATGCATAAGCGTCTACCAAATCCCGGTAGTTCATAATTCATGCTAATGGGTCTTTAAGTGACATAACCTAACTACTAATAATCCTTTTAGTCTCTTTTATAGGGTCATAGCATCATTCGGGTCCATATCATTAAGCATACCATCGGGACTACTTGTGTTCTATTTTTATCAAAATCTAGCATGTTATCTCCCTCGCGGGTTTACAAATCATTTTATAAAACATTTAAAATAGTGCGAGGCTATGAACTCACGTTGATAATGAAAGGTGGATTATCGGCTACGGGCGTGCTTCGGTCACGGAAACCTATATAAATAATAATCGGTCTTAGACTTTGTCCAATGACTTTATCAAAATAACAATATACATATGATGATTTTGTACATATGATGATGATCAAGTGGGTTTATACATCCTTGTTTACTCATTTTAGTGTTTACGTTTTGGTAACTTTTTACTAGTTTACTAGTTTTACCTATTTACCTATTTTAAGTCCAATAAGCTTATTATAAGTTCTTTAACTTGTTTTAATCCATTTTATACTTATATTATCAGTATCTATACTTTCCATGTTGGGCACAAATGGGTTAAGCCCAATAAGTTCTTTTTACAAGTGTTTAACTTATTTAGTCCAATTATTAGTCCAATATGCTTAGTTAGCTCGTTAATGTCCGTATTTCCTATAGTTCGGGTTTTATCGGTTTTTACTTGTATTAGTTACCTATATATCATTATATGACTTTTAAAAACTTTACATTAGACGGGTTTGATCGTCTAAGTTTTATTTGGCGAAAAACGTTAATTTTACGGTAATAGCCGAAAAAGTCGTAAAAATCAAGTTTATAGTTTTTATTACTTATAAGTATTATTCCACTACCATTTATATAATTTATCCATTTAATTAACCTTTTATATATTTATATAAATAAGTTTTATAAGTTAGTGGGTTTTTATTTTACATTTTATACAATAAAATGTGAGTGCTTATATAATAATAATAAACATTAATTCTTAAAATCTGATTTTTATCTTCATGTTCACCATTTTTACCATATCTAGAGTTCTATAATGAATTAGAAGCTCATTTTTGGGTGACATGTTATTCATATTATGTGCTAAATTTAACTTAGTTATAGCTACTGCTCATTTTAAGTTCATCTTGCCTTAACAGTCCCTACAAAACTGCTTATTCAGATTAGAACACCTAACTTGTTTTGATCATATCTCACTCATTATATTGATTCCATTGCATGACCAACTCTCACATGTGTATAACATCTTGTACTTACTGTAAATGGATCATACCATGCAATTTTATCAGTTCAAGTTTTAGTTATATACTGTTTTTATACAGCCAACTAAATAATCAAGATTTTAGCCTCATTTCTTATAGTTATTAACCTTTTTAAGCATATCTATCAACACTTGATCCCCACACAACATTTTTATCATCATATATACATCATATACATATACAAAATGAAAGAAAATACATTTGTTCTTTACAAAATAACAAGAGAAAAATGGAGAGGATGATCTTCTTTACCAACCAAGTGTATTTCTTGTTTTTGGAAGACAAGAACTTGATGAACACCACAAGTAACTCCAAGATCATCAAACACCAAGAACATAAGTTGGGAAATCAGCCCTAGGACACAAGCAAATCACCTCCAATGTTGTTAATATGGCCACCAAATGAGCAAGGCTTCAAGATAACTCCATGATAGAGCTAGTAAACATGTATTTCATGGCTAGAAAAGATCAAAAGGGGTGTTTGTAGCTTGAAAGTGGACGCCAAAAGGGGAGGGTTTTGAGGGAGTTTTGATGTTGGTTTGCATGTAAGTAAATGGTGGCATGAGAGTTGCTAGTGGTTTTGACTAAACAAAGCTTAAAGTGTAAGCTTTGTATTACACTTGTAATAAACTAGCTAACATGATGCCACATCCTAAGATGCGGTGTCATGTGTGCCGTCCCATTAAGCTAGTGGGGTGGGACAATGTATTTTGTCCCATCTCACTAGTTTACGGGTATTTCTCGATTCTAGTTTTCTCGATTTGCGTGCCCTCGGGTCGTTTCACGAAAAACGTTTTTATAAAGTATGAATCAACGTCACAAAACGAATCCAATAAAAATTGTCTCATCAAAAACGGAGTTCAAAAACGTAAAAACGTAATCCTAAGGTTTCCGGTTTAATCGTAAAAGACGCTAAATTATGCACGTAAGCCCAAATTTAAATCCGTAAATTGTGAGTTCATCAACCAACACAAAAATAAGTTTCAAAATATTATACGAGAAAATATTTCACTACCTGAAAATGTTAGATTGTCACAGCTTTTCCTCCTAAAAGGGATCAACGTCCTCGTGATCCATTTCATTTGGATGTCCGTTTCTTATTGAAATCGAAGAGGTGTGGATATTTCTTCCACAGTTCATCCTCTCGTTCCCAAGTATACTCCGGTCCATGCTTTGAATTCCATCGGATCTTGACAATAGGTATCCGACTTTGTTTCAGTTGCTTTACCTCACGGTCCATAACCTCTACGGGCTCTTCGATAAAATGCAACTTCCCATCTATTCGAACCTTACCTAACGGAATTTTCTCATCACTCACTGCTAGACATTTCTTCAGATTAGATACATGGAATGTGTTGTGAACACCATGAAGTTCTGGGGGTAACTCTAGCTTGTAAGCCACCGGACCTACTCTAGATAAAATCTTAAAGGGTCCAATATAACAGGGATTCAATTTCTCTTGCTTTCCAAATCTGATAACGTCTTTCCATGGCGATACTTTCAACATTACTCGGTCACCCACTTTAAACTCCATTGGCTTCCGCCGCACATCTGCGTAACTTTTCTGTCTACTACGGGCAGTCAACAACCTATTCTTAATCTGAACTATCATCTCCATAGTCTCCCGGATCAATTCCGGTCCCGTGAGCTGGGTATCCCCAACTTCACTCCAACATACAGGAGATCTACACTTCCTATAATACAAAGCTTCAAACGGTGCATCCTTAATACTAGAATGGTAGCTATTGTTATATGAAAACTCTGCTAACGGCAAATGTTTATCCCAATTCTTACCAAAGTCTAACACACAAGCTCTCAACATATCTTCTAGTGTTTGTATCGTCCTTTCACTCTGCCCATCAGTCTGGGGGTGATAAGCAGTGCTCATGTCGAGATTCGTTCCCAAAGATCTTTGGAGAGATTTCCAAAAATTCGATGCGAATCTAGGATCTCGATATGAAATGATCGATACAGGCACTCCATGTTTGCATACAACATTATCAAGGTATATACAAGTCAGCTTCTCCAGTGAGAACTGCTCTTTAACCGGAATGAAGTGTGCTGATTTGGTCAGTCTATCGACAATAACCCAAATCGAGTTGTTTCCAGATGATGTTCTAGGAAGCTTGGTGATAAAGTCCATCGTAATTCGCTCCCACTTCCATTCAGGAATCTTTGGTTGTTGAAGTAGTCCTGATGGCTTTTGATGTTCAGCTTTAACTCTAGCACAAGTCAAGCATTGAAGAACATACATAGCTATGTCAGCTTTCATATTCGGCCACCAGTACAACTTCTTCAAATCATGGTACATCTTATCAGATCCCGGATGAATGGAATACTTAGATTTATGGGATTCTAACATAATCAAGTCTCTTAAACCTCCAAACTTAGGTATCCACATACGACCTCTTAATCATTTCACTCCATCAGCTCTAACCTCTAAAGGATCTCCTTCTCCTCGGAACCCTTCATTAACAAAATTCTCCTTCTTACAAGCTTCTATTTGCGCATTTCTAATTTGCTCAGGCAAATTATTGTGCACGGTCAAGACTAGAGAACGCACCCTGATAGGCTCTCTATCTTTCCTACTTAACGCATCGGCAACAACATTGGCTTTTCCTGGGTGATATTTTATATCACAATCATAATCACTTAACAACTCTATCCATCTTCGTTTCCTCATGTTCAATTCTTTCTGGTCGAGAATATATTGTAGGCTTTTGTGATCGGTGAATACCGTACACTTGGTGCCATACAGATAATGTCTCCACAACCTAAGAGCAAAGACTACAGCTCCTAATTCAAGATAATGAGTAGTATAATTCTCCTCATTCTTCCTTAATTGCCTAGAAGCATAAGCTATCACTTTCTCTCGCTGCATCAAAACAGCTCCATAGCCTCTAAGAGATGCATCACAATACACTACAAAATCTTCACTCCCGTCGGGTAATGATAAGATTGACGCACTACATAATTTTTGCTTCAATGTATGAAATGCTCCATCTTCATCACTTCCCCAAACGAAAGGTTTATTCTTCTGGGTAAGCTTAGTCAAGGGTTTAGCTATCAAAGAAAATTCTTTAATGAATCACCTATAATAGCCAGCCAATCCTAAGAACTGTCGCACTTCCGTTGGCGTTGTCGGTGCTGACCAATTCTTAATGGCTTCAACCTTTGCAGGATCAACATGAATTCCATCTTTGTTAATCACATGACCAAGAAATTGCACAGAATCTAACCAGAAATCAAACTTTGAAAACTTAGCATACAACCTTTCATCCTTCAACAATTTCAAAACAATCCTTAAATGTTCTCTATGCTCATCTTCATTCTTAGAATAGATTAGAATATCGTCAATAAACACAATCACAAATTTATCCAAGTAGGGCTTGCACACTCGATTCATTAAATCCATGAAAACCACATGTGCGTTAGTTAACCCAAATGGCATTACTTGAAATTCATAGTGTCCATAACGAGTTCTAAATGCAGTTATAGGAATATCTTCTTCACGGACGCGAAGTTGGTGATATCCTGACCGCAAATCTATCTTAGAATACACACTAGATCCTTGCAGTTGATCAAACAAATCATCAATCCTAGGTAAAGGATATCGATTTTTAATTGTCAACTTATTCAGTTCCCTATAATCAATGCACATACGGAAAGATCCATCCTTCTTCTTAACGAACAAGACTGGAGCTCCCCAAGGCGACGAGCTTGGTCGAATAAAACCTTTATCAGACAACTCCTTAAGTTGCTCAGATAACTCCTTTAATTCAGAAGGGGCTAATCGGTAAGGCGCACGTGCCACCGGTGCAGCACTAGGAATTAAATCGATATGAAACTCTACTTGCCTTATCGGTGGAAGTCCGGGTAAATCTTTAGGAAATACCTCAGGAAATTCACAAATAATAGGTACATCTTCCAATCGTTTCTCCCTAGACTCATTCCCGGTCACTTGAGCTAAGAATAACTCACAACCGTTCCTGGTGTACTTTTGGACTTTAATACATGAAACGATTTTCAAATGGGATTCACCTCGATTACCATCAATTACTAACGTCCTATTCCTAAGAGGAATCTTAACTTTCTTCTCTCCACATAAAATAGTAGCATTATTCAACGACAACCAATCCATACCAATAATAATATCAAAACTACCTAATTCTATCAACATCAAATCAATCGGAAAAGAATGGTTTAAGAGATTTAGAGAGCATCCTTCTAATAGCTTATTAGTTTTCACTAATTTACCATCAGCCAATTCCACCTCGTAACTGGTACTTATCTCAACAGGTTCAATGTCAATAATGGCACTAAATTTAGTGGATACAAAGCTCCTATCAGCACCCGAATCAAATAAAGCAACATCATAATGATTATTGAGTAAGAACGTACCGGCAACGACATTCGGATCCTCTTTCTTCACCTCAATTGTTCCAAGTTGATAGATACCACCCTGGGGGTTTCTTTCAGGTAAAATCGCTTTCAACTTGGGGCATTCCGATTTCCTATGACCTTCTTCATTACAGTTGAAGCAAATGGTTCCCTTCTTACACCTTTCAACCTTGTGTCCATGCTTTCCGCAATTTCGGCACTTCCAGCAGTCGCCAGCATGCTTCTTGTTGCCACACTTAGGACATCTATCATCGTTGCGTGGTGTGTTGTTGGTAAGAGCATTTGCATTCCCCTTTCTCTGGTTCTGACGGCGATTGAAATTCTTCCTATTATCACCTCTATCTACACGATCACCGTCACCCTTTCTTTTCTCACCTACACGGGCTTCATCTTCCCTATCCTGAATTATCTGTTCAATGAGTTGGTAAGCCATTCGAACAGCATCATCAATGGTCAGTGGTTTAGATGATGTCACGTCCCCCGGATATTCCTGGTCAACCCTTTAACATATTGCTCAATTCGGATCTCTTCGGGTTCAACCAATCGAGGACATAGCAAGGCCAACTCATGGAATCGGTTCGTGTAACTATCAATGTCCACACCTTTCATTCTCAAATGAATAAACTCTTGTTCTAACCTAATAATCACACTACGAGGACAAAACTCCAAAGTCATCCACTTCTTAATTTCAGCCCAAGGAGTAGCATTAGCAGCATCAAGACCCATGAAAGCAATTCTCCCGTTCGACCAAGTCAACGCACGACCTTTAAGAGTAGCCATAGAAAAAGTCACCTTATCTTCCTCCTTACACTTACTAATCCGAAATACCGATTCAATCTTCTCAATCCACTGGCTTAATCCTACAGCACCTTCAGTTCCATTAAAAGGTAGAGGTTCACACTTCATGAACGTCACATAAGTACAACCACCAACTTCAGGTGCATTAGTTCCAAGTCCTCCTACATTTCCTCCAGCATTAGCATTGACATTATTATCATTCACATTCACATTAGTACCGCCAATTCCACTACCGCCAGCTCCATTACCGCCAGCTCCACTACCGCCAGCTCCACTACCGCCAGCTCCACTACCGCCAGCTTCATTTTTAGCATTTGCTATTAATTCAGTCATAGATGCGGTAACTTGCTCCGTAATAATCCTACGTACATCATCCTCAGTCACAGCCTTCTTGGGCGGCATAGTTCTATAATTTCACAATTTCAAAGTATTAAGCATTCATCCAACAAAGGATTCATATAATATGGATCGAATTCATAATCAAGATACAAATAAGGTACAATATGGAATTCAAGACAAGATACATATTTCATTCGATTTGAAACAAAAGTATTGTCTTAGTACATCCCATATCAAAGTTCTAGCACTATATACACTCAAAATTCGTGCCAAGTCCACAACTAACAAGTCGGTTCAGTCAAAGCTACAAAAGCACAAAAGATATAAAGGTCACTACTAAATACAGACTGGTCTACTGAGAACTGCCAGGTGGTCCATCATCCATCGTCTTCTGAATCTTCGTCGGACGATCACTAGACACATCTTCAGCTGGGCGCTTACGTATTACTCCTCTTTCAACCATGTCGGCATAAAATCTACTATTCCATCCCACAGATATATTCAACTCCTTTTTGGCTTTCTCACGCATCGCACGAGCCACACTCAACTGAATCCCCATAGAATTCACCTTTCTCTTCATTGCAGCAAACTCACTAGTTTCCAACACCGATAACCTCCTAAAAGCCTCATTCAAACCACGTTCCACATCGGTCAAATCCAAACTAAGCAATTCCCGCTCTTTCTCTCCAACCTTAGTCTTCGACTCCAAATAAGCAACATGAGTCTGAACAACACCTAATCCGACATCTGTCATACAACTCTTAACACGGGAAGCATCTAGATCACGTCTCAAGGCCCATGGTGCAAGACCATCAATATGAGTAGCCTCTCGAGTACTAGACGACTCTCCTATCTCACGTCTACGAGTAGCAATACCATCAGTACCATCAGGTGCATTGTCATCCTCATCCTCCTCTGATTCAGAATCAGATTCAGACGATTCAGACATTTCATCCCTAGGTAACTCAACCTCAGAATCAGACAAATAAACTGGTGGGGGTAAAGGCTCGCCCTCTGGAACATCATATGGATAAATAAGCTCGGCTTCCTCATCATCATCGACCTCAACATCTATACCTACATCCTCCTCGACATCCTCGTCGTCAATCTCATCATCTAAATTATCTAACCCAATCTCCTCATCATTCTCTATATCAACATTCTCAATCTCATTCTCTACCAAGTCAACCTGAGGGGCAATCTGATCTCCTAGTCCTAACTCGGGCTCGGGATCCTCAAATGGTTCCTCCTCATCATCCATATCATAATCTACTAAGTCTAAATAAGGATCATCATCTACATTAGGTTCGGGAATAGCATGGTTTTCTACAGGAATATTAGGGTCAGCCATGACAATCTGCATTTATATATATATCTCCTACTAGGATAACATACTAGTTAAACAATTACATAATGAAACCACGATATATATATATATATAAATTAAATTATATATATCAAAATATATATCTTCTCAATAGGGCTTGTTGGTAACGTCGGAGATCTCTGGCACCGTTATAGTCAAAAGATTTTTCAAATATTTTCTCAAATGTTCATTGTCAAAAGATTTTGAAAAGTTTTGTTCAAAACCTTGGTTTTTAAAATCTTTTGTTCTCTATAACGAGAGCTCTGTACCAAACTGTAACACTCTCAATTTTCGTATCGGTACAGCGGAAGGGTCTTTCAGAGTGTTACGGGATAGCACAATAACTCCAATCATAGAAAACACATAAAAATGGTTGTTCAATGTTTAACATACATTCATTCGATTTAAAGTTTTAAAGTGTACAACAGGTCCCAAATTATACAGGTCATTAAGTTTACAAAACATAGATCGAATGAAAATTTTTAATATTATGTGGGCCATTAGAGTCGATCTCCATCCGGATTACCTTCAAGCACCTGAGATAAAAACATGCAAAAATCATATCAGCGAATGCCGAGTGAATTCATAGAGTTTAATAAAAACCGTTATATAAAACAATCATTTAAAATCAGAACACAAGTATAATATCGGAAGTAAGTCCTCATATTGCTAGTCAGGCAATATATAAATCAAGCATACATCTTAAACCGTCCATGAGACCGAAGCCTCAATATTACCATTATAGGTAATATATTCATCGTTATTAGCGTCGTATCATATCGGATATTTAGATTATATAGGATTATTATTAGCCCCATGACATTGTTATCTTACTATGAAAACAGCGGGCCGCGAACCCGACAAACAGTTTGCCCATCTAAGTTAGCGTGTCGTCACAAAAATCACGCTATGGAATCTTTTCATACATAAATTCGCTTACCAATCAATGTGGTACGACGGGGATCAACCGTCAAGGCACGAACTGGGGTGATCGTCCCCAAATAGTACTATCAAATACATAAGCGTCTACCAAATCCCGGTAGTTCACAATTCATGCTAATGGGACTTTAAGTGACATAACCTAACTACTAATAATCCTTTTAGTCTCGTTTATAGGCTCATAGCATCATTCGGGTCCATATCATTAAGCATACCATCGAGACTACTTGTGTTCTATTTTTATCAAAATCTAGCATGTTATCTCCCTCGCGGGTTTACAAATCATTTTATAAAACATTTAAAAGAGTGCGAGGCTATGAACTCACGTTGATAATGAAAGGCGGATTATCGGCTACGGGCGTGCTTCGGTCACGGAAACCTATATAAATAATAATCGGTCTTAGACTTTGTCCAATGAATTTATCAAAATAACAATATACATATGATGATTTTGTACATATGATGATGATCAAGTGGGTTTATACATCCTTGTTTACTCATTTTAGTGTTTACGTTTTGGTAACTTTTTACTTGTTTACTAGTTTTACCTATTTACCTATTTTAAGTCCAATAAGCTTATTATAAGTTCTTTAACTTGTTTTAATCCAATTTATACTTATATTATTAGTATCTATACTTTCCATGTTGGGCCCAAATGGGTTAAGCCCAATAAGTTCTTTTTACAAGTGTTTAACTTATTTAGTCCAATTATTAGTCCAATATGCTTAGTTAGCTCGTTAATGTCCGTATTTCCTATAGTTCGGGTTTTATCGGTTTTTACTTGTATTAGTTACCTATATATCAATATATGACTTTTAAAAACTTTACATTAGACGGGTTTGATCGTCTAAGTTTTATTTGGCGAAAAACGTTAATTTTACGGTAATAGCCGAAAAAGTCGTAAAAATCAAGTTTATAGTTTTTATTACTTATAAGTATTATTCCACTACCATTTATATAATTTATCCATTTAATTAACCTTTTATATATTTATATAAATAAGTTTTATAAGTTAGTGGGTTTTTATTTTACATTTTATACAATAAAATGTGAGTGCTTATATAATAATAATAAACATTAATTCTTAAAATCTGATTTTTATCTTCATGTTCACCATTTTTACCATATCTAGAGTTCTATAATGAATTAGAAGCTCATTTTTCGGTGACATGTTTTTCAAATTATGTGCTACATTTAACTTAGTTATAGCTACTGCTCATTTTAAGTTCATCTTGCCTTAACAGTCCCTACAAAACTTCTTATTCAGATTAGAACACCTAACTTGTTTTGATCATATCTCACTCATTATATTGATTCCATTGCATGGACAACTCTCACATGTGTATAACATCTTGTACTTACTGTAAATGAATCATACCATGCAATTTTATCAGTTCAAGTTTTAGTTATATACTGTTTTTATACAGCCAACTAAATAATCAAGATTTTAGCCTCATTTCTTATAGTTATTAACCTTTTTAAGCATATCTATCAACACTTGATCCCCACACAACATTTTTATCATCATATATACATCATATACATATACAAAATGAAAGAAAATACATTTGTTCTTTACAAAATAACAAGAGAAAAATGGAGAGGATGGTCTTCTTTAACAACCAAGTGTATTTCTTGTTTTTGGAAGACAAGAACTTGATGAACACCACAAGTAACTCCAAGATCATCAAACACCAAGAACATAAGTTGGGAAATCAGCCCTAGGACACAAGCAAATCACCTCCAATGTTGTTAATATGGCCACCAAATGAGCAAGGCTTCAAGATAACTCCATGATAGAGCTAGTAAACATGTATTTCATGGCTAGAAAAGATCAAAAGGGGTGTTTGTAGCTTGAAAGTGGACGGCAAAAGGGGAGGTTTTTGAGAGAGTTTTGATGTTGGTTTGCATGTAAGTAAATGGTGGTATGAGAGTTGCTAGTGGTTTTGACTAAACAAAGCTTAAAGTGTAAGCTTTGTATTACACTTGTAATAAACTAGCTAACATGATGCCATATCCTAAGATGTGGTGTCATGTGTGTCATCCCATTAAGCTAGTGGGGTGGGACAATGTATTTTGTCCCATCTCACTAGTTTACGGGTATTTCTCGATTCTAGTTTTCTCGATTTGCGTGCCCTCGGGTCGTTTCACGAAAAACGTTTTTATAAATTATAAATCAACGTCACAAAACGAATCCAATAAAAATTGACTCATAAAAAACGGAGTTCAAAAACGTAAATACGTAATCCTAAGGTTTCTGGTTTAATCGTAAAAGACGCTAAATTATGCACGTAAGCCCAAATTTAAATCCGTAAATTATGAGTTCATCAACCAACACAAAAATAAGTTTCAAAATATTATACGAGAAAATATTTCACTACCTGAAAATGTTAGATTGTCACAAGCATCGTAGGGACTTACATTTTAACGTAGGAGATCACGTCTTCCTTAAGGTATCGTCGGCACGTGGTGTTAGACGTTTTGGAATCAAAGGGAAGCTCAGTCCTCTATTCATCAGACCACTTGATGTCATTGAGCGAGTCGGTGAAGTATCTTATCGTTTAGCGTTACCTCCGCAGCTTTCTCATGTTCACGATGTTTTCCATGTGTCCTTACTCAGAGGGTACAAGTATCATCCCCTTCACATGGTTCAGTATCCACTGGAACAAATTCGTGAAGATCTTATGTTCATAGAAGAACCCGAACGAGTTCTTGACAGACAAGAACGAGTCATGAGGAGGAAGACGATTCCATTCGTCAAAATCCTTTGGAGGGATCATACCGAGCGGGAATCCACTTGGGAAACAGAGGAGTCTATCCGGGCTTCTTACCCTCATTTCATATTTTAATTTCGGGTATGTTCTTCTTTTCCAGTTTACGTTATATATAATTTAGGGACGAATTATTCTTTTTAGTTGGGAAGAGTTGTAAAACACGCATGCTTTTACCATGAACAATACATATATAATCGTATGTACATGATTAAAACCTTCCTAATATAACATGTTTATGTTTCATGAATGTTAATTACAAGTATTACGTACGTGTTATTACACGATAAGTATTTAATACGTATTAAGACACGATAATTATTATCAACAATAATTATAACCAAGAACATGAAATCATGAACGTAAATAATCACGAACCTATTATTATGTATTTACGTAATAATTATTACGATTACGTATAAATATATATTACGACATGAACGATTAATAAATAAATCAAGTAAACACTACCACTAGTACACGTAATATATTAGAACACGGTAAACAATGGGTTCCCCTTGTGGGGCCCACATACCCGCGGCAAGAAACAAAAGGAAGGGACCAAGCCCACTTTGAATTTAACTAAAACAAGAAAAAGGGAAAATATATTTTTCATAATACATAAAAGTTAGAAAATAACAAAACCCTAGCCTCCTCCTTTTTCTCCTTTGGCCGCCGGTTTTAAACACACAAGAAGGGGTGTTCATTGATTTTTGGTGATCCAATTCTTGCAAGATCGTTCGTGTTATCATTCCCTTTTGTTTCACGCATTGGTAATCTTTAAACTTTTCTTTTTAATTCTTTTATTAATCAAGAATACATGAAATCATGAGTTTATTAAAAACTATTAATAAAACATGTAATTAAATCATGGGGGTTAAAAAAATGGATGTTTTAGGGGTGTTTGCTTCGGCCGACGCATGGAACCGAGAGCCGAAGCTCTCGGTGGGTTTTTGATTACCACCAACCGAGACCTCAAGGTCTCAGTGGGATTTTGGTGTCTCGTCCGCAATAAAAACAAGGGACCCCGACGCATGTCGGGGTTGGCCTTGTGGTTTGGGGGTCTCGGCTGAAAAACAACAAGGGAACCACCGGCTTAGGCCGATGGCGGTTTGGCATAAACCGTGGCAACCGGTCAAGCCGGTTCGCCACCATTAAGGGGTTGGTTTTTTGGTTCGGTACAAGATTAAACATGGTCCGGTTCACTACATGTCTAGATTTAAAACACGGGTTCGGTTCATGACTTATTTTTACAAGCTAATTATTTTTTACAAGTTAAATAATTACCAGATTAATTAAATTAATTTAACATGCTATATAATTAATATAATTTAGTCATGACTTAGGTAAATTATTATTAGTAATAATACACGATTTTAACCTAAGTATTTTATGATTTAATTTAGACTAAAGTAATTAATTAATTATTTAAAATCATGATATAATTAATTAATTTCCATGACTTAGGTTATATTAATAATAAATATTAATACATGTTTTAACCTAAGTATTATTACCCTTTTATTTAATTAAATCATGCTATATTTAATTAAATCTTATAACATATAGTTTATTTAATTTACATGGATTAATTAATAAACTATACTATTAATCACATGACTTAGAATATTAATCAGTAAAACTTAAGCTTATATTATTAGCTTAATAATCCAGCTTATTTCTAATTATGGAAACTTTCTATTTTTAGAAGCTTATCTATTTTAAGCAGCTAATCTATTTATGGAAACTTTCTATTTTTAGAAACTTATTTATTTTAGGCAGCTATTCTATTTTTGGAAACTTTCTATTTTTAGAAACTTTCTATTTTTGGAAACTTTCTATTTTTTGAAACTTTCTATTTTTGGAAACTTTCTATTATAGGAAACCTACTATTTTTAGAAAGTTACTTATTATTACACAAAAAGTATAATAATACAAGAAATACAAGTAATACTTAATCAGAATAGACAGAATACATGATAAACACAACATAATGTTAAAATCAGTAAAACATGACATGAACATATAAAACAAGCTAAGACATGATATAAAACCAGTTACGTATACAATAATCAGAATACTTATACACGTATATTATCTATGTAGCATTAGTGAGATCGAAGTAAGACTCTCTTCCGTTCGTATTCTTCGTTCACTGGACATAAGGTACGGATTCTCCGTCCTTTAAGTATGGACATTCTTTCCTCATTAGGATTCCCCGTTTGTAGCCAACTGTTCTCCCAGTATATGTTTTATATGTTTTGATTTGCTTATGTTTAATTAAATGCCTAAGCCATATACATGCATGACCAGTTTCACCTAGTTATGGAGGTACCATAACCATAACACTGGAGGCACCAGTGTTATGACTTCACCACGGCAGAGTGATAGCTCGTGGCGTCCCTTCAGCTTTTGGCCATATTATTATGTTATCATGTGGGGCGTATGGGTGCATCCTAGATTTCATGTTTTTACAGATTATTCAGGTGAATGTGGTGTGTGCCTTGCATCCTTCACAAGGAGATGATCCCTCCTACCCAAACTTATATTAATTAGAGGCAGCCCCTCTAATTGCATGACGAGGTCACCCCTCCAAGTATTCATGCACGTTGATATTTCATGACCTATATTGGCTAATGGTAAACATGTTAAACAGTTTTTATAAGATAAACATAAGGCTTTTCAAACTATAAAACCAGTTTTACTAAGTTATACCAGGTTTTCCAGGACTAAATCAATTCCGCTGCTATATGTTGTATATGTGTAACACCCCCAAATTATACAACTCAATACAGCGGAAGACTAGTTGGTGTTACGGGATAGCACATTACTCACATCATAGACAACGCTTGAAAATCGCGTCGTTTAATAATAAAGCATTTCCATTCATAAATATCAAATTTACATAGGTCCCAAGTCATAATCATTTCATACAATTTTACAAAAGATTTGAATGGAAATTGTTATTTAAGTGCGGGCCATGAATTCTTTGTCGTCTTCCCGAGAATTACCTTCAAGTACATGAGATAAAACATGTTAAAAGAAAAGGTCAGCGATAACGCCGAGTGAATTCATAGAGTTTAATAAATTCCATCAATATAACTTTGGTATAAATTTTTTACCAAAAATCATTTCGTACAAATAATTGTAATAGGCCATAAAATAGCCAAAATTATTTTATACAAATCTTTATCAAAATCATAATATAGGCATTTGCCTTAAAAATCATTATACGATCCAATGTCATAAAAACATCATACAATACGTCTTATGACGTTGTATAAAGTTAAATAAAAACCGTTATATGAATATGGTTATGAAAAACCAAAACACGAACATAATAGCAATAGTATGATCCCGTATTGCTAGTCAGGCAATACATCGTAATTCGGTGCGTATAGTAGTATTTCGTTAACTGGATTATTATAAGCCGCATGACATTGTTACCTTACTAAAACAAACAACGGGTAGCTAGCCCGAAACTCAATTTGCCCATCTAAATTAGCGTGTCGTCACAAAGGTCACGCTATGGAAATCTTCTCATACATAAATTCGCTTACCAATCAATGTGGCACGACGGGGATCAACTGTCAAGGCGCGAACTGGGGTGATCGTCCCCAAATAGTACTATTATATGCATAAGCGTCTACCAAATCCCGGTAGTTCACAATTCATGCTAATGGGACTTTTAGTGACATAACCTAACTTTAGTAATCCATTTGATTTCATCTTTCGGGTCATTTAATCATTTATCGGGTCATACAATCGGGTCATACAATCATTCGGGTCCAAATCAATAAACAAACAATCGGGACAAATGGTGTCCTATTTTATAAAAACTAACATGTTATCTCCCTCGCGGGTTTATAAAACATTTCATAAAAACATTTAAAAGAGTGCGAGGCTATGAACTCACGTGGATGTGGGAAAGCGGGTTATCTGCAATTCGGATGTACGGTACGTGCTTCAATCACGGAAACCTAGACAAATAATACTCGTCTTAGACTCTTGTCCAATGACTTTATAAAAATAACAATTATGTATACATATGATGATTTTATATATATGATGATGATCAACTGGGTTTATACATTTTTACTCATTCATTATAGTGTTATGTATTGGTAACTTTTGTACTAGTTTACTAGTTTTACTTATTTACATGTTTTAGGCCCAATAAGCCTATTATAAGCCCAATACTATTCATTAGTCCAATTATACTTTTATTATCAGTATTTATACTTTACATGTTGGGCCCAAATGGGTTAAGCCCAATAAATAAGTTTATAAGTGTTTTAGCCCATTTTGTTGTATTATTAGTCCAATAACGTTAACTTTGCCCGTTAATGTCTGTATGTTTTATAGTTCGGGTTTTATTGGTTTTTACTTGTTATATATGTTTATATATCAGTATATGAGTTTATAAAAGTTTACATTAGACGGGTCCAACCGTCTAAGTTTAATTTAACAAAAACGTTAATTTTTACGGTAATAGCCGAAAAAGTCGTAAAAATCATGTTTATAGTTTTATAACTTATAAAATTTATCAAACTACCATTTTATAAAATGCCTATTTATTTATCCTTATACATATTTATATAAATATATTATATGAGTTAGTGGGTTTTAATTCACATTTTATACTATTTTTATTTGAGTGCTTATATAATACTATTATACTTTAATTTCCAAATCTAATTTTTATTTTCATGTTCACCAAAACTGCCATATCTAGAGTTCTATATGGAGATAGAAGCTCAAATGTTTATGACATAAACTAAATGATATGTGCTCCATTTAACTCTACTATAGCTACTGTTGAATCAGCCTCTAAGTATTTTCTAAAAATCGTCCAAAACAGTGAACTCAAATTTGTACTCTAAACTTGTTTTGATCATATCTCACTCATCCTAATGATTCCATTGCATGGCCAACTCTCACATGTGTAAAAGACATATTACTTACTGTATATCCATTCATCTATGCCATTTTATCAGTTCATGACATGTTTCTTTACTGTTTTATACAGCCATCATTTTTAAGCAAGATTTTAGCCTTGTTTCTTATAGTTTTTCAAATTTTTAATCATATTTATCAACACCAAATCCCCACACAATACTTTTATCATCATATAATCATCATATACATATACAAAAGGAAATAAAATACATGATTACATAATCAAAATAACAAGAAGATGGGGAGAACAATCTTTATACCACCATGATGATGTAGGTTGTGATCAAAACATGGAAATTGATGGAGAAACTTGTGAATAACCAAGACCATCTTCAAGACCACCACTCTTCATGAACACCTTGTGGAAAATCAGCCCCAAAACTCCATGGAAACTCCTCCTTGGATGTTATAAGCACCACCAATCTATAGAGCTTCAAAAGGGCTTCAACATATGTGTGAATAACACATGATTTTGTGGTTTAAATTGATCAAATGAGGGTGTTTAGGGTGGAAGTGGACGACAATAAGAGAGAGAGATGAGAGGATTTAGCTTGTTTTGCATGTATGAATGGAGAGCTAGTGGTATGGTGGAGTGGTTTTGTTGTAGTGTAAGCTTACAAGCTAAGCTAAAGACATGTGTAAGCAACTTAGCTTACACTTGACACATCAAGTGGTGTAGTGGCAATGCTTAAACCGTCCCATATTGGGGGTGGGGCAAAACTTGTATTGTCTCATCCCCAATTATTTACGGGTACTCGTCGATTCTTGTTTACTTGATTTGCGTGCCCTCGGGTCGTTTTACGAAAAACGTTTTTATAAATTATGAATCAACGACACAAAACGAATCTAATAAAAATTGTCTCATCAAAAACGGAGTTCGAAAACGTAAATACGTAATCCTAAGGTTTCCGGTTTATTCGTAAAGGACGTTAAATTAAAATCGTAAGTCCTAATCTGTTCTCGTAAATTTGTGAGTTTATGAACCAACTCAAAATTAAAATCCCAAAATAATATTCACGGATAAATTTATTTTCTGAAATGTCGGACTGTCACCAAAGACGGTGTATGTAAACGTAAGCACGTAACGTAGAATCCTCCGGTTTAGACGTAGTCGATGCTACTTCAAGACGTAAATCCAAATTTCTTCCCAAAAATAAGTGAGTTCATAATGTAACATTAAAATAATGTTTTTAAATAATATTCGAGAATAAAATATCAACCATAAATTGACGGATTGTCACAGCATTTACCCCTAAACAGGATCTTTGTCCTCAAAGATCATCTTACTACTCGCTTCTTATAGAGTTAAAGCCATGTGGGTATTTCCTCCACATTCGGTCTTTTCTCACAAGTGTAATTCATTACAATACGCGAGTTTCATCAAACACAACTACGGGAATAAGATCAGGCTTAATGTTGACTTACTTTCTCTATCCATGATGTTCACGGGTTTTTGATGAATGCAACTTTTCGCCGATCTAAACTTCATTAAGCAATAGTCAGATTTTCACTTGATAGACATTTTATCAAGTTTGATCTACGAAACATAATTCACGCAGCTCTTGAAGTCCTAAGGTAGATCCAGCTTATATGCCTTTCAAACCAATTCTTACATCATCTCAGTGGTCCCATATAACGGGGACTTATATCCCATGATCTTTCAGATCATTAATTCATTTTTCCATGGTTAAATTTTTTTTTGGCATAACTTCGCTACCTATCTGGCACTTCAAGATCTACATTTCATATTCACATAACCTCCTACCCACTACCGGCGGTCAATAATCAGATCCTAATTTCAACAATCATTTCAGGTCTCGCGGGTCGGGTATTTTGCAAGGTTAGGTTCGCCATCATAGGAAACCTTAAAACCCAAAAGACATGTCCAACTCACAGTGGGTGTATGTCGGGTGTCTTTATCTCAACTCCTGCTTACAGATGCTCTAATATTTAGATCCTAACAAGATTCGATCTCGATCCTAATACGATAATTATCAATGATAATCTCTCTAAAGGAAAACGATTATACGGTCTATTACCAAAGGTCAATCATTCAAACATAGAACAACGCTTATAGTATTTTGTATCGTTACTTTACCTCGTCCCTTCGATTGGGGTGGTACAGTACTCTCATCAAGATTCGTTCTCAATGACTTCTGAGCAAATCTCAAGAAATTCGATGTGAAGCGAGGATCTTGATAGAGATGATCGATACAGGCACACAATGTTTACGTAACTTCTTTAAATACAAAAGAGTCAATTTCTTCTTCAAGAATCTATCATTAACAAGAATGATATTAGCAGATTTGGTCAGTCTGTCGACGATGACCCAAATCGAATCAAATTCAGATGATGACCTTTGCAATAGTTAGACGTTTACTAATGTATGAGGCGATGTCTGCCTTCATAATTTGCCATCAGTACAACTTCTTCAGATAAAGATACATTTAGTCAAAAATATCATGAATAGAATACTTATACTTACAAGATTCCAATATAACTATATCTCAAAATCTCCATTTTCAGGCAACCACAAGCGGCCTTTTAAACATTTAACGCCATCGGCTTCTCAATTCTAATGGTTCACATTAGCCGCGAACCCCCTTTTATTATCTATATTATCCTTTTTACAAACTTTGTTTATTTTTATATCGTTCGGCAATTTATTTTGCACCTTCATTATTAAGGAACATGTCCTAATTGGTTCTTTATCTTTTCTATATAATGTGTTAGTAATTACATTCACTTTCCTAGATGGAATAAATATAACATGACCGTATTAATTCAAAATTTCTTTCTTCATATCTTCTATGTTTTAGTTTCTTCTTAACTATCATTTTTATCCGTTTTTCTCAATCCTTCTTAAGTTGTCTTAAGGTATGCAAAAACATTTACCCCTAAATAGGAGTTTAGTTAAATGTTTTGGTTATAAGGGAATGATTCCTTAAATATTCTTTTGTTAAAACATTTGTCAAAACATGTTTCCATTTTCTTTTTGGTAAAATCCAAAGTCTTAAAAGGGCTCTTAATTTTTAAAGAGTCATTATAGATTCCATTATCTTTTAATCACATGGTCAAATAATGTAAATGATTAAGTGTTTAATCACATGTTAAATACTCAAGGTACAAGTTTTCATTGTTCGGCCAATTCAGGGCAATCTATAAATAATTATTAACTCATTCTTATTCTTATAAGCAAACAATTATTCCTTAATGATCACGAGCATGAATTTATCAAATTACAGCCTACACACGTGCTTCACCAAATTTATGGATGCTACATGTGTATTAGTCAATCCAAATTACATCACATGAAACTCATAATGTTTATTACAAGTATCGGATGTAGTGATTGGAATAGATAATCTTTTTCGCGGATGCGAAGTTGATGATAAGCATTCCATGGATCAAATCTTTAGAACATACGCGAGAACCTTGTAAATGATCGAACAAATCTTCCATTTCGAGTTATGGATATCAGTTTCGATTGTCAATTTACTCAGTTCACAGTAATCTATAAATATAAGAAATAATAACACCATATCTCTTCATGATGACGAGCTTGGTAGAATAAAATCTTTCTCCGACAACTCTCTCAGTTGTACGGTAATTCTTTTAATTCGGAAGGTGCTGTCGTACAGTGCACAAGCCACAGGTGCAGCACCGGGAATAGAATCAATACCAATTTCAACTTGCCTTAATGGCGAAAGTCTAGGTAATTCACCAGCAAATACCTCCTAAAATTTCAGATAACAGAGACATCTTTTAATAGATTCATATTAGGTTCTTTCTAGATTATAATATCTATGACTAATTTACAATCATTCACGGTATAATTTCAAGTCTAAATGCAGGATATGGTCATCTATCAAGAATTATTTAGATCACTTTTGATAATCAACATCTTATCATTTAGGGGAATTCTATTCGAGTTCCCGTCAATTAAGACAATGTCGTCATGTCATAATCAATCAATCCATTCTACTGGCACTATCAACATTCCAGTTTTATTGCCGTCGATAAGATGTGAACTTCTCAAAAGTCTAATAATAACTCATAATCCTTCACAAATTCAAGGATATATGGAGACATAACTAACCTTAAAAGAGTAAGTTCAACGCATAATCTACGCGAGAGGATTTCAAATCAGATATAGACAAAAACATTTAACGAATATGAATATATCCCATGTTTTCATAGTTTGAGTACGCATTCGAAAGCTCCTCGGATCGTTACCCAGGTCATTCAAATGAAACCTTAATCAATAGAAATGATAGAACGTCGATACATCCAGTCGGGTATCAACACTCGTTAATCAAATACTTTTCCTAAGAATCTCACTACGGGAGAATTGGACAAGAAAGAATAGATGCTACAGGCACATATGTAGGTGTTCCTAACATTATGTCCTTATTTTTCACTTCTTGCAGATCTCATAAAATTTAATCCTTCACAATCTTCAAAGAAAATGTAGTGTTTATTCATTAGTTTTATGGTGACTACTAATCAGTCTTGCATGGTCCATTCCAAATTGTATGTAGGCGCGCAACTATATACAATTTCAAGATTAACGATGCAATACTCAGTTCGTCAAAATTTTATCATCATGTTTATAATAAAAACATTTTCATGCTTAATTCTTAAATAAGAATCAAAAATAAATTTACAAAGATTTTCTTTGTTATGGAAATAATTAAGTTTCCAAAGCGTCTCATAAACAACTTCATTTTGATATCAATCACTTATAAATCTCACTTTGGATAATCCTTATTGTGATGAAAATTAAATTTTCTCAAAGGATAACGTTTTAACTTTATAAAAACAATGTGTGATCTGCAAAAGAGTGATGAAAAGTTGTTCACCAAGAACTAACTACAATATAATAGGAAATGAGCTTTAGCCAAATAATCATGAGGTTCATGATCTCGATGGCACTCAAAAGAATAATCCACAACGTAACTCAAATCGAGATGAGTACTTGTTCAATGGTTGCATCACTAATGCGAACATTAGGATGAAGCAATAAAAGATAGATAACATCGATATATGT
The DNA here is from genome assembly GCA_025667525.1 of Glebionis coronaria. Taxonomy (NCBI): domain Eukaryota; kingdom Viridiplantae; phylum Streptophyta; class Magnoliopsida; order Asterales; family Asteraceae; genus Glebionis; species Glebionis coronaria. The sequence goes on along the minus strand of CM046876.1, from coordinate 512,393,513 downwards.
AAGATTTAGCAATAAAAGGTAGTCTTTTTCATTAATCACAAACAAGTCAAAATTGTACCGTAACACATTACGTGTCACTATGTCATACAATTCTCAGAACTCATCCTACCAACTGATATCTCAGTTAAGTTAGGGATTTTTAAAAGATACCACAATGAATACTAATCTACAAGAGTCATTAGGTGTCCCACCTGTCTCGGAAGATCCATTGGTCCCAATTCAGAAGAAGATTTCTTCAATTTATTTCTTGGACTCTGTGCATCCTCGTTAGTGGACAATGGCCTAGGAACAACCCTTAGCACGAACCTACAATCAATTAAAACCTTATAATTCAATCACAGGATTTAACGACTTCCTCTTAACAATTTCTTATTCCATACAGGTTAAGTTTCACTTTATTCAAGTTTTAACTAATTTTATACTCAATTCGATATCCTACCTTATTCTCCCATACTTTCAACCTTATTTATAAACCTTAATAGGGCCATAAAAGCTTGATATGATCAACACTTAATTTCCGATTCTGTAACTTCTTCATCAATAGTTATCAAATGAGTCACTAGTATGAAATGACTCGATCATTCAATTAGACTTCTCGGAAAGGTACTAGTGGCATGAGGCTTTTGGGTAATGGTTCCAATGACAGGCTCAAGTGCAACATTTACCCTTTTGATTTCAATTTAAGAATTGGATGACAACGAATCAGATGACATCTTTCTAGGTGGTAACATTTTGTCAAACTCCACTCTATAAGGAAAGATCGTCATGACATCAATATCAGTTTTAATCTCGCCAATTCTTTTTCAATATCACAATCAACTAATATCTACATTTCTACGAATATCAACCATTTTGTTGGGATCATAAATATCCACAACTTGGTTTAGATCTAGGATAGCTAGAATTCCTACGAGAATAGCTTCAATTAATTTACTAGGGAATTTAGGGTTCCTTGTGACAATCTACGTCGTATAAATACCTCGTATAAATATCAAAATAATCATCAAACAATCATGTGATAAAATTACATCATATACATATATATAATCCATGTTATATATATATTAAAATAACACTTCTCAGTCTGGCCTTGTCGGTAACTCGGGAATTCTTCGGCACCGTTAGAGTCAAAAGATTTTTAGACATTTTTAGAAAAATGTTTATAGTTAAAAGATTTTGAAATGTTTTATTCAAAACCTTGGTTTTAAAAATCTTTCGTTCTCTATAACGAGAGCTCTGGTACCAAACTGTAACACCCCCAAATTTATACAACTCAATACAGCAGAAGACTAGTTGGTGTTACGGGATAGCACATTACTCACATCATAGACAACGCTTGAAAATCGCGTCGTTTAATAATAAAGCATTTCCATTCATAAATATCAAATTTACATAGGTCCCAAGTCATAATCATTTCATACAATTTTACAAAAGATTTGAATGGAAATTGTTATTTAAGTGCGGGCCATGAATTCTTTGTCGTCTTCCCGAGAATTACCTTCAAGTACCTGAGATAAAACATGTTAAAAGAAAAGGTCAGCGATAATGCCGAGTGAATTCATAGAGTTTAATAAATTCCATCAATATAACTTTGGTATAAAATTTTTACCAAAAATCATTTCGTACAAATCATTGTAATAGGCCATAAAATAGCCAAAATCATTTTATACAAATCTTTATCAAAATCATAATATAGGCATTTGCCTTAAAAATCATTATACGAGCCAATGTCGTAAAAAACATCATACAATACGTCTTATGACGTTGTATAAAGTTAAATAAAAACTGTTATATGAATATGGTTATAAAAAACCAAAACACGAACATAATATCAATAGTATGACCCCGTATTGCTAGTCAGGCAATACATCGTAATTCGGTGCGTATAGTAGTATTTCGTTAACTGGATTATTATAAGCCGCATGACATTGTTACCTTACTAATACAAACAACGGGTAGCTAGCCCGAAACTCAATTTGCCCATCTAAATTAGCGTGTCGTCACAAAGGTCACGCTATGGAAATCTTCTCATACATAAATTCGCTTACCAATCAATGTGGCACGACGGGGATCAACCGTCAAGGCGCGAACTGGGGTGATCGTCCCCAAATAGTACTATTATATGCATAAGCGTCTACCAAATCCCGGAAGTTCACAATTCATGCTAATGGGACTTTTAGTGACATAACCTAACTTTAATAATCCATTTGATTTCATCTATCGGGTCATTTAATCATTTATCGGGTCATACAATCATTCGGGTCCAAATCTATAAACAAACAATCGGGACAAATGGTGTCCTATTTTATAAAAAATAACATGTTATCTCCCTCGCTGGTTTATAAAACATTTCATAAAAATATTTAAAAGAGTGCGAGGCTATGAACTCACGTGGATGTGGGAAAGCGGGTTATCGGCAATTCGGATGTACGGTACGTGCTTCAATCACGGAAACCTAGACAAATAATACTCGTCTTAGACTCTTGTCCAATGACTTTATAAAAATAACAATTATGTATACATATGATGATTTTATATATATGATGATGATCAAGTGGGTTTATACATTTTTACACATTCATTATAGTGTTATGTATTGGTAACTTTTGTACTAGTTTACTAGTTTTACTTATTTACATGTTTTAGGCCCAATAAGCCTATTATAAGCCCAATACTATTCATTAGTCCAATTATACTTTTATTATCAGTATTTATACTTTACATGTTGGGCCCAAATGGGTTAAGCCCAATAAATAATTTTATAAGTGTTTTACCCCATTTTGTTGTATTAATAGTCCAATAACGTTAACTTTGCCCGTTAATGTCCGTATGTTTTATAGTTCGGGTTTTATCGGTTTTTACTTGTTATATATGTTTATATATCAGTATATGAGTTTATAAAAGTTTACATTAGACGGGTCCAACCGTCTAAGTTTTATTTAACAAAAAAGTTAATTTTTACGGTAATAGCCGAAAAAGTCGTAAAAATCATGTTTATAGTTTTATAACTTATAAAACTTATCAAACTACCATTTTTATAAAATGTCTATTTATTTATCCTTATAAATATTTATAAATTTATTATATGAGTTAGTGGGTTTTAATTCACATTTTATACTATTTTTATTTGAGTGCTTATATAATACTATTATACTTTAATTTCCAAAATCTGATTTTTATTTTCATGTTCACCAAAACTGCCATATCTAGAGTTCTATATGGAGATAGAAGCTCAAATGTTTATGACATAAACTACATGATATGTGCTCCATTTAACTCTACTATATCTACTGTTGAATCAGCCTCTAAGTATTTTCTAAAAATCGTCCAAAACAGTGAACTCAGATTTGTACTCTAAACTTGTTTTGATCATATCTCACTCATCCTAATGATTCCATTGCATGGCCAACTCTCACATGTGTACAAGACATATTAGTTACTGTACATCCATTAATCTATGCCATTTTATCAGTTCACGACATGTTTCTTTACTGTTTTATACAGCCATCATTTTAAGCAAGATTTTAGCCTTGTTTCTTATAGTTTTTCACCTTTTTAATCATATTTATCAACACCAAATCCCCACACAATACTTTTATCATCATATAATCATCATATACATATACAATAGGAAATAAAATACATGATTACATAATAAAAAATAACAAGAAGATAGGGAGAACAATCTTTATACCACCATGATGATGTAGGTTGTGATCAAAACATGGAAATTGATGGAGAAACTTGTGAATAACCAAGACCATCTTCAAGACCACCATTCTTCATGAACACCTTGTGGAAAATCAGCCCCAAAACTCCATGGAAACTCCTCCTTGGATGTTATATGCACCACCAATCTATAGAGCTTCAAAAGGGCTTCAACATATGTGTGAATAACACATGATTTTGTAGTTTAAATTGATCAAATGAGGGTGTTTAGGGTGGAAGTGGACGGCAATAAGAGAGAGAGATGAGAGGATTTAGCTTGTTTTGCATGTATGAATGGAGAGCTAGTGGTATGGTGGAGTGGTTTTGTTGTAGTGTAAGCTTACAAGCTAAGCTAAAGACATGTGTAAGCAACTTAGCTTACACTTGACACATCAAGTGGTGTAGTGGCAATGCTTAAACCGTCCCATATTGGGGGTGGGGCAAAACTTGTTTTGTCTCATCCCCAATTATTTACGGGTACTCCTCGATTCTAGTTTCCTCGATTTGCGTGCCCTCGGATCATTTTACGAAAAACGTTTTTATAAATTATGAACCAACGGCACAAAACGAATCTAATAAAAATTGTCTCATCAAAAACGGAGTTCGAAAACGTAAATACGTAATCCTAAGGTTTTCGGTTTAGTCGTAAAGGACGTTAAATTAAAATCGTAAGTCCTAATCTCTTCTCGTAAATTTGTGAGTTTATGAACCAACTCAAAATTAAAATCCCAAAATAATATTCACGGATAAATTTATTTTCTGAAATGTCGGACTGTCACCAAAGACGGTGTATGTAAACGTAAGCACGTAACGTAGAATCATCTGGTTTAGACGTAGTCGATGCTACTTCAAGACGTAAATCCAAATTTCTTCCAAAAAATAAGTGAGTTCATAATGTAACATTAAAATAATGTTTTAAAATAATATTCGAGAATAAAATATCAACCATAAATTGACGGATTGTCACAATATGCTTATGTTATTCATTCTATGCTTGTATATCCAAGCACTGAGCGTTATGCTCAACCGTTTTCCTTTCATGTTCCCAAAACGGCAGGTACTCAGGGACGCTCGTAGACTTTATGCGTACGTGCATATGGATTGGAAGCTTTCTAGCCTTCATTACTTTATGCATTTATTCATACTTTTGCTACTCATTTCCATGGACATTGTTTAGTCCTTTTCCTTTACAGTACTTACGTTTGTGTGTAATGAGCTTTTACTTTGGGGTACCGACGTTGGTTCCCTGTATTTCCTTTATGGTCATGTAATGTTTAAGACATTTATCCTTGTATGCCTTGATGACACGCCATAATCACGCGTGACATTCTATTTATCAAAATGGGGTGTTACAATGCTTTTCTTTATGGCACTATTTCTAAGGAGGTATATGTTTCACAACCTCTAGGTTTTGTATATCCTAAGTTTTCCAACATAGTCTAAAAAGTTATTAAAACTCTTTATGGTCGTCATCAAGATCCTAGGGCATGGTATGCAACACTTTCTAATTTTCTTTTGGAACATGGATATAGGAGAGGGACCATTGATAAGACTCTTTTCATCAAGAAGAATGCTAAGGACATTATCTTAGTCCAAGTATATGTAGATGACATTATTTTTGGTTTAACCAAGAAGTCATGGTGTGAAGAGTTTGAATCTTTGATGAAAGGAAGGTTTTAGATGAGTTTTATGGGAGAACTTACTTTCTTTTTAGGACTTCAAGTTAAACAAAGGAAAGATGGAATATTTATCAGTCAGGATAAGTATGTTGCTGAAATCTTGAAGAAGTTCTCAAGTATGGATACAAGGAGTACAAGTACACCTTTTGAAGCCAAGAAGTCTTTGTCACAAGATGAACATGGTGCAGATTTAGATCTTCATCTATATAGGTCAATGATTGGTTCATTGATGTACCTTACTGCTTCTAGGCCAGATATCATGTTTGTTGTGTGTGTTTGTTCAAGGTTTCAAGTCTATCCAAAGGTTTCACATCTACATGCTGTGAAAAGGATTTTTAAGTATCTCAAAGGACAACCTAACTTAGGTTTATGGTATCCCAGAGATTCTACTTTTGATTTGGAAGCTTACTCAGATAGTGATTATGCTGAAGCTAACCATGATAGGAAATCCACAACAAGAGGTTGTCAATTCCTAGGCAAAAGACTCAGATCTTGGCACTGTAAAAAGCAAACTATTGTTGCTACTTCTACAACTGAAGCTGAATATGTAGTGGTTGCTCATTGTTGTGGGCCAGTACTTTAGATTCAGAATCAGTTGATGGTTTCAACTTCATGAATACCAAAATCTACATTAATAATGAAAGTACTTTTTGCATTGTCAAAAATCCAGTCTTTCACTCCAAAACCAAGCATATGAAATAAGACATCACTTTATAAGAGATGCTTATGACAAAAAGCTTATTCAGGTTTTAAAGATCCATACAGATAACAATGTAGCTGATTTATTGACCAAGGCGTTTGAAACTAAGAGATTTGAGTTCTTGGTAACACACATTGATGCTTAACCAATAACTGTTGCATATGTTAAGGGGAGGTAATAACTGTACAATTGTTTTGTTATTTCTATTGTACAGTGTTTGTATTTGTTCTTGGTGTGATTACAGGTTATTAGATCAAGGTAAAAGAGGTTACAATGATAGTGGATTACATGTACTGGTCTTATCTTTGAGGTACTGTTTTGGAAACCAAGTACCGCCAGGAAAAATTGTAGTACCGTTTATGTTCCATATACCGCTATATAACCGTTGTACCGTTTGAGGGTCTCTTTTGTAAAATTGGTGGTTTGTTCACACTTGGGTTTGATTCCTATGTATAAACCAACCCCAATTACATAACTGATTCACCTTCTCTTTTTTTACACCTCGATTCTATAACTCTAATTCTCATCTTTGTTCAACAAAAACAACAATGGCTGCTCTTCAAGTGATCCCTAAACACAATTAGGTTGCTAAGCTAATTCAGAACACTAATTCGAATGGTTTCCATAAGATTCTTGAGTTTCGAATTCGAAGTCGCATATAATATGTACTTACTGTAAGTCCTACTGTATTTATTCCTCTTGTTGAACAATTTTGGCATACTGCTATTTCTGGTGTTCATCATAATCAACCCTGCATTAGAGCTAGGGTTAATGATATGAATATATATGTAAAACCCGCATTAAAAACCTATGAACATTACACGTGAACAGTAACTTACGAAAACACGATAAAATTTAAACTTTCCATTTATAATATTAATACACGTGTCACGACAATAAATAACGAACAATCATGAATATTATAAATATGACACTATCACGAATACCAAAATCACGAATATTAAATCACGAGTATACACGACTAATTATTTAACACATGAAAAACCTCAGGTTCCCTTGTTGGGCTCCCCTATGCCGTGGCTACAACAAAGAAAGAAGGAAGATGGGCTTTGGCCCATAACCCAATTGTAAATAATAAAATAAAGGAAAACATAATCATATTTTAGGTTTTCAGAAAAGTCTTCCCTGCCTCTTTTCTTGTTTATTGCCGCCTGCCATATATTAACCACAAGGAAGATTAAGACGATTTTCATTATTGAATTTGTGTTCGTGATCATTCTCTTTTTCTTTTCACGTATTCGGTATAAATCAAACCTTTTTCTTTTTATTTAATTCTTTTGATTCATGTTATAATTTAATTAATCATCAAGAATAAGAATAAAACATGTAATAGATTAATTAAATTATGTTTTCGGGTTTGGTTTGTGTGGTGTGGTTCAGCCGAGACACCGAGACCCCATATGGGGCTCGGCTTGTTTTGATTACCACCACCGAGAGTCCCAAGACTTTCAGCTTGGGTTGGTGTGGGCTCGGACGCAGCAAGACAACCCCGACCAAGGGTCGGGGTGTGTTTGTTTGTTCGGTTTTTGTGCACCGAGGCACCAACGAGACCCCAAAGGGGCTCGATTGGTTTTGGTTGTTCGGACCCGAGACCAAAGAAAACCCGACACTAAGTCGGGGTATGTTGTACATGTTAGTTAGTTTATGTAGTGTCAACCGAGACCCCTCCAAGGTCTCGGTGGGACTTTGATTTTGGCTTATTTGAGTCGGATTATATAAAACACGGGCTCGGGATCGGGTTTTTCATGAAAAACTATTTTTATAAGTCATGTTATATTAAACTTTAGGTTAATTAATTTATTAAATTAATTCATGTATAACCTAAGGTATTTTACTTAGTCATTTAATTAAAACATGTATTTTTATTAAAATCATATAACGTATAGTTTAATTAATTAACCAGTTACTTAATTAAAGAACTATAACCATGACTTGTATTGTACTATTTAAACTTTAATTATTAATTATAATCCAGCTTATTTCTAATTATAGAAACTTACTATTATGGAAACTTGCTATTTTTAGAAACTTACTATTTATGGAAACCTGCTATTTTTAGAAAGTTACTTAGTATTACAATACAAGTATTATAATACACTAATACATGAATAATACTCAACAGAACATCATAATAACTATAGTTAACACAGTAATAAAGCATTACAGAACACGTATAACAAGCTAATAATACACGGAACCAGTAAAAAACATGTAATTCAGACAACTCATACACATCCATATTTCTTATGTAGTGTCATCCGTCGAGGCTGATTAGTCTTCATCGTTTTCCTTAGATTCTACTGGACATAAGGTACGAATTTCCCGTCCTTCAGTAAGGATAATATCTTCCTTCATTAGGATTTCCCGTATGCAGCCAACTGTTTTCCCTAGTAGTTATAGATTAAATGCTTATGCTTTATTAGTTACCTTAGCCATATACATGCATGACCAGTTTCACCTAGTTATGGAGGTACCATAACCATAACACTAGAGGCACTAGTGTTATGAATTCACCACAGCGGAGTGATAGCTCGTGGCGTCCCTTTTCAGTTATTTGGCCATTTTATTATTATATTATCATGTCGGGCGTATGGGTGCATCCTAGTTACATGTTTCAGTCAAGATTTCATGGTGAATGTGGTGTGTGCCTTGCATCCTTCACAAGGAGCTGATCCCTCCTACCCACTTACCAGTTAATTAGAGGCATCCCTCTAATTTGCATGATTAGGTCACCCCTCCAAGTATTCATGCACGTTGTTAACCTCATGACCTATATCGGCTATTATGGTACATTAACTAATATAGATTTTCATAAGTAACATAAACTATGTTTTCAGAACTAAAAACAGTTAACATGACAGACAACTAGGTTTTCCAGGACTTATTCATTTTTGTTGCCATTCATGCTTTATATTCTTTATATGCTTCCATATCCTATGATTTCCATGCTTTATTGTATATCCGTGCACTGAGCGTTATTGTCACACCCCACCATGGCTGAATATGGGGCGACGTATGGATATCATCACAACAATAGCGTATCTATACAGATAAATAAATGAAATGGAAATATCATAAATGGTGACACAATGTCATGAAGATATCTCAAACAATGCAGGCGTCTAGGTAAGTAGGTAACAGGTCTACCTCTTACCAAAGACATGTAATTAACAAATAACAAACATATAAGTGTTTACAAAGTATCACTTATTAAAACATAAATAAAGACTAGGAGGAAAAGGGGTTCCTCCAAATGCAATCCTAAGCCTTCCAGCTAGACACTCTTATTCTCACGCTTAACCACATTCTCACCTGAAAGAGACACTAAAACACGTCAACATAAAGTTGGTGAGAGTCATAGGTTTAGACTCCAACGCCAAATCAGTTATAAGCTGTGAATAACAACCATTAACAAAAGAACATATGGACAATGTGCTACAATTATGTATTAACAACTAGCATTCAAGATTAACCAATCATCACAAATCTAAGGCTCCAAGCCTTACATATAACCACAATTCCAAGGCTCCAAGCCTTATCAATAACCATGGTCTCATAGGCGCCCATACACCTATGAACCAATCCCAAGGCCCCGCCTTGTCAACATCCCCGTGGTACCAAGTCAAACCACAATAACTGAGACGGTAGGTGTCCCCCGATCCAAATCATATACACAACCAAGAATCACATAGCAGTTAATCACATAAGTTTACACACAAGTCCATCACAAACCATAAAAAAATTCACAACATTCTTTACAAAACCATACAGTGTCTCTTCCATACCATCTGGAAATCAAATCATAAAAAGACATGGGACTATGAAACTCACCTGAACAAGCTTCTCCAAGTACCCGCGCTCTAGCACAAATCTAAACACACAAACGTGTACAATCAAGACATGAACCACATACCAAAATGGCTCATCAATCTATGATGGATATCTAACATTATTCTAAAACTTAAATCCATTTATATGCCATATGAATCTCATTACACCCCTATATAAAGCCCTTAACTTTGTTTAGTTCATAACTCGTCTCATTAACATTTAACCCAAAACAGTCCCGTTTTTCATACCTCAAACTATGGGTCGAACACCCTCTTAACCAAAATAACAAACTCTTTAAAAGAAACCCTATGCTCTTACATGTGTTTGATAACTCTACCATTTGGCAGCAACCTTGAAGCTACTGTTAAGGCCTCCATATATATATATATATATATACTTTTACTTATCCATAATTTACTGATTTTAAACATATGAAAAGTTGGTTATGATCAGAAGGTCTTCCAATATCCCAATTGATTATCCCTCTTTCAGATATCTTATATAACGTATAAACTAACTCTCATGTTTGTTTGAAAGTCCAATTGTACTCCTAAGTACCCTAACCACCTTAAAATATTAAATTAAATCCGACTGATTTCAAAACTGTTTTGACCTCTGACTGTTGTAAGCTATTTTTGACCCACTTCCCAACCTCCAACTAAGTTCTAGTTTCTTGAACTTGAAAGCCAATTCAAGTACCTTTCCAGGGACTACAAGATAGCAATTTAAAAGTTTGTATAAATCTAGATATGATCAATACAACTGACCTAAAGTTCTACCCAATTAAACGATTTTCTCATAATTAATCTAATTAATCATACATAAACCCTAATTAAAACCTAAAAATGATTTACAATGATAAAAGCCCATTAATTACATCATTAATTGCAGATTATTAACAAAACCTAATTAAAAATTATGAATGTCAAACCCTAATCCATCATTGTTGGTCCACGATACTTGTGCAAATATCGAATCAATAAGAATAAATGAAGAACATTTGCACAATTAAACCAATTGACTAACTAATAAGAAAGCTTGTACTTTTCATCGTATGTATATCTTATTAATAATGAATCAACAAATATACAAGACTTGCCCGATTGTTTGTAGAACAACAACCGGGCGATGAATGACAAACTAAACTCCCATGTTCATAGCTAGCTAAGCTTATGCAACAATGCGAGGATGAAACCCCTATCCACTAAGGTGTTACATGTGTGTTTTCTGTGGTGGGAATCAATAGCCTATTCTATTACAAGGACCACATATATATAGTGAGGTGTGAAGCTTCCTTGAGAAGCTTAACTAAAAATACAAGTAACCACCTTGTAGTCTTCAACTAATACTTTAGACAGACACTTCAGACACTTCTTCAGGTCTTCTAACATCTTCAGGTCTTGTAATCGGTAATAGTCTCGAGGAGTTAGTAAGCTGTTATGCCATCACTTACTAACCCCATCATCCTTGATTCTTTGCACACTTACTGAGATCCGCCTCAGCTAATGATGAGTCTATCTCGTAGACTCTAAAGAACTCTAAAGAATGACACACTGAACTTATAACATACGAAGTTCAATGACTAACACTACTTAGGATACTTTACATCCAAATCATGTACAAGGGACAAATCAGGCACTGAATTGGCCCAACAATCTCCCCCTATTTGGATAGAAAAGTAGCCTAAGTTAAATAGCAGTAAGTGAGCATAAAGGCTTCTTCTTACCTGCTATATTACAACAATGAATACCAAAATAACTAACTTCTCTAGATGAAGTTATCCGCTAACTTGTTTGGCCTGTTGTAGTTGTTACAAAGCTGATACAATCTCTGATCATGTATAATGAGAACTTGAACTAACTCCCTGATGCTTATATAATAGAACCCAATAACTACTTCAATTTGGTTAAGAGTGAAGTGTATATATGCATGTTCATTACAAACCATATGCCGTCCACTAGCATATATATAAAGTGTCATATTCTATCTAATAAGATCTGGAGTTCATTTACCTTTAAATAGTGGAGTGGTCAATGGTTGATGCAGCAACCATAATAGATCATAGAGTAAGCTCAGTAACCCATCTTCAGCGACTTGGCTCAATCAGCCATGTATTTAAACATGTAAGTCCCTGAAGGTTGTGTGTGATGTATGATAGTATGTATGTAGCGTGAGTAAACTTGATGTTTCTTCACATAAACATAAGTTTATCTCTGTCCTCGTTTCTCTCCCCCTAAAAATTTTCTAGGGAACCAAGCAACTTTTGACCGGCTACATACTATTACACAATCATAGCGTTATGGTCTTCATCTCACCTGAAATACAACTCCCCCTGAATTTCATCTCCTACTAACGCTTGATGTTTATCAAATCCTGATGTTATCAAACCCTTGTATAATCAATGCTTCACCAATTCCCTGTAACACAGCCTGGTCTCTCAAAAACTCTGTGGTTGTGGTTACAGCGGATGGGGTTACAGCAGTGGGGGAGGGTGACAACTGCTGGGGAGGGGGGGGGGGGGGGGGGGGGGGGGGGCTGTGAACATATCTTCTTTCTTTATCTTGGTGTGAGAAAAAAATTTCCTGAGTGACCAAGTCTTTCATCATATGAAGGCTCTGAAGATAGCATCTGAAAAAATTCGCTGTGGAGATCAACAGCGGGCTCAGTGGCTGTGGGATCAGCGGCTAATTGCTTGTGGGTTTTATCAACCCATGTGTTTGAGGAACCCCTGTGAACTCTGTGAAAACGCCTAGTAACAAATCAACTTCTGTCAAACACAGCGGCAGGAGGAGGGGAGGGGGACAGCTGCTGAGGAGGCAGGGCGGCTGTAGGTTTAGTTGCCTATGGAACCAGCAGCTTGAGAGTTTAGTTGGTTGTGGCCGTGGAGGGGATCATATTGGCTGTGGGATCAATAGCTGGAGGGAGGTTAGGGACAGAGAGAGAAGTTGGGGACAGGGAGAGAAGTTGGGGACAGGGGTCCATGACCAGACATGCTGAAGGTTTAGAGACCTGGGGAGTTGAGCGACCTGAGGTTCAGCTGGGGGTTCAGCGACCTTGATGTTTAGATTTGTCAAGTTCAGTGACCCTGGGGGGTCAGCTCTTAGCTGGAGTTTGAACCAGCGACTTGTGTTGCATGACAGGGGTTCATAGAGGGGAACAAGGGTTCAAGTGACAGGGTCGCTGATCATTTGGTTCACAGCAGGTGGGGGTTCACTGGAAAGGTCCAGTCCAGCGAGTTGGAGTTCATTCGGCTGGAGGTTCGCTCTGCGGGGTTCAGTGACCGGTTCAGCAGTCGGACATAGAGTGCAGCGACATGTTGTTCATTTGAGGAGGTAGTCACTGCTGGGGGTTCAATGGGAAGGTTCACTTGTGAGATCGCTGGTGATCTAGTCAGATATAGTGACAAGGGTCTACACCATTCACACAGTGGCTATGCACATCAATAAAACAGCCCCCCTGATAATCAACTTCCCATTTATATCATTATATCTTTATATCTTGTAGTTAAGCCCAACGACCTCTGAAATTTGTGAGTTCTGTGACCCATTTATCATTCTCGTGACCCCACATCCATTCTATCAGCATTTTTATGCTAATGTATTCAAACCAAATATTGAACAAATAATCCACTACGCCTCTTTGATTTATTATCAGATTCCCAGTAAACCTAACAACAATCTTCATCCGCCGCCACTATAAGTACTTCTTTAATCACCTTCCTCTACACAACCGTATTGTGCATCGACCACAACCCATTCATTAATCTCATCGATAAACCAATTTACAACCTACCGTACCCATCTTTCTATCATTATCCATATCCACAAATTCCAGCTCGAAATCATCAAAACAATAATCGTAGCTCATCTTCTTGATGAACTACCTTAATCAACAACGAAAGCAGCATCATAACCCATCGAATCGACGCATGAACGAAACACCGAATGACCCCATCAAAAAGAAAACAATCTTCAATTATAATTAAATTCCGTCCTGTGGCCACTAGAAAGGAATTAACCTGATGGGTTTTGTTTTTTCGATTTGATTTTTTGATTTTTTTTTGTTCATGATTCTCGATATTAATTGAAGGTGATGGAAAGATTTGCTTTGGACCCGGTTTTGGATCTTTTGTGAGATATATGAATCTGTGGTGAGTGGGGAATGATTTGGAAAGGTAAATGTGAATGACGATGGGATAAGAAAGAAAGAAGGAAAAAGGTTGAATGAAGGGAGAAGGTAGAATAAAGGAGACGGAGGTGGATTTATCTTCTTGTTTATGTGATGATGGATTAGGTGAGAGTGACGGTGGAGTTATTTGTGGGTTTGTGAGATTTTTGTTTATTAGAAGTGTCGGTGGGTTTTGTTGGTGGGTGGGGGTATTAGGATAAGGTTTGAGGGGTATTATTTTATCAGGTCAGTAGTGTTCATCTCCCTTCAAAAAACACTGCTACTGCTGTGCATATTTTTTGAACAAACACTACAGATTTTGACCATGTAAAATATGTTATTAGTAGTCATTGGAACGGATCTGGATAAAGAAAATCCAACCTGCTCTGATACCAATTGTTGGTCCACGATACTTGTGCAAACATCGAATCAATAAGAATAAATGAAGAACATTTGCACAATTAAACCAATTGACTAACTAATTACAAAGCTTGTACTTTTCATCGTATGTATATCTTATTAATAATGAATCAACAAAGATACAAGACTTTCCCGGTTGTTTGCGGAACAACAACCGAGCGATGAATGACAAACTAAACTCCCATGTTCATAGCTAGCTAAGCTTATGCAACAATGGGAGGATGAAACCCCTATCCACTAATGTGTTACATGTGTGTTTTCTGTGGTGGGAATCAATAGCCTATTCTATTACAAGGACCACATATATATAGTGAGGTGTGAAGCTTCCTTGAGAAGCTTAACTAAAAATACAAGTAACCACCTTGTAGTCTTCAACTAATACTTTAGACAGACACTTCAGACACTTCTTCAGGTCTTCTAACATCTTCAGGTCTTGTAATCAGTAATAGTCTCGAGGAGTTAGTAAGCTGTTATGCCATCACTTACTAACCCCATCATCCTTGATTCTTTGCACACTTACTGAGATCCGCCTCAGCTAATGATGAGTCTATCTCGTAGACTCTAAAGAATGACACACTGAACTTATAACATACGAAGTTCAATGACTAACACTACTTAGGATACTTTACATCCAAATCATGTGAAAGGGACAAATCAGGCACTAAATTTGCCTAACAATCATATTATGTTACATACGTAAATTAAACGTTAATTAAGCATAGTTTTAGTGCATACCTTAAACCATAATTGAATAATTGGGTTTTCTTGATCAACCATTGTTAATCACGACTGATATTAAGTTTGGGAGAAGGAAAAATCATTTTTAGGGCTAAAGGGATTAGTATGGGTAATTAAAACTAACCAGGAAGCCTAATAGTACTCAAAATGGGCTCTCCTTCCCTTCCTTAAGCAAAATTCGGCCCAAAACCGAGTCCAACAACCTATGGCCGACTTTATTAATTATATTACTGTAAATTAACTATTATTTATTATTACCTTAAATTCCCTTAATTTATTTCAGCTCCTAAAGCCTCAGAAACCTCAAAACTGCAAAACTAGTCAAATTTACGCGTATACCGTAAAAGACGTAAAAATATATAGTTTTATAAAAACTCTTTGAATATAAAATAAACTATATAACTAAGTCCTAAATGACTTAAAACCATCCCGTAAATTATTCCCATGACTAAATACCTCTTCCGAGACCCCTAAATGCAAAACCCTAAACCGTAAAAATACGATTTTCTATAATTGATATAAGTATACGTAAAACCACTAAACAACACCATCTCATTTCATAGTCACTACATTGTGAGCTCATGAATATGAAATCATCACACATCGTTTCACTCACAAGGTACCCCGTACCCGAAACGACATCCAAACCACAATCTATACACACCAATTAGCACATAAACACTTAAAGACACGTAACTTGCACAAAATAAAACTAAGTGACGAACCTCAAAATAGAGGTTGTCACATCACTCCATCCTAAGAGAAACTCGTCCCGAGATTTACTTCTTAGGATCAAACACACAAACAACAAATCACATGAGGATACTTGTTCTAAATGAACTCCTCTCATTTCCACGTGAACTTTAGTTCATGACTCAATTTACTAGATATATTAACCAACAATATTTAAATTCATTCCAAAATTCTTGACTTCATAGCCCATAAATCTCAAAAATCACCCTTTGATAAATCGAAGACTCTTATTAACGCTAATCCCTAATAACCGTACATGCAAATATGCATTCTCAAACCACATCTCCCAAATCTTAATACATGAAATATATCATGTACACCACTCAATTCCCCAGGTAATTCCATACCCAAAAGCTATTGGACCAATCTTTCCAAAGATCATAAATGGACCTATAAAACTCGACATCAACTTTTCCCTTTTACCAAAACATGTCGCTTGTTACTATGGGTGAAACTTCCTACATAAATTTGTCACTAAACTCTAGTGGTTTCCTCATTTTCAACATTGCATCTCTTGTTTGTTCTCTTCCTTTCCACAAACACCATTACTACATTAGTAGTCTCTTTCACTAATTTTAGTCCACCATAAGGATAACTCACCCTATCCTTCCATATAGTGCCTCAAATGGCATTCATCGACTTCTAGTATGACAACTATCATTATATGAAAACTCAGACATCGCTAACTAGTTTTCCACCTCCCTCTAATTTAGTTACCCAAGCTCTCAACATGACTCCTATATTTGTAGCAATTGCTCACTTCGTCCACCCATCTCCAATTAGCCTGATATACTCATATCCAATCATGTTCATCCAATCCATTTAGTCCTTAACCCAAATCACTTAAAAATTCTAATTTCCTTACAAAAGTGACCTATGACGGTATTTCACATATTCATTAGTTAGTCATGTCAACTGCCATCCAAACCCATGCTACAACTACTTCCATTAAATATTGATAGCTCATTAGTAGCACCTATACACTTCCTTCTCACTTTTCTCCATGAAAGATTTTTTTTATACTCAACACTTTCTTTATACTTACATAATGTCTTACCTCCAAGTTCATAGTGCTCCTCATCTTGTCTCTGTTAGTCCAAGCCCTTTGTCCCTTATGACACATCACATCTATAACTCCTTATCCATTCGATTATCGATACTAAGCCTTCCAATCAAACAGTATAGGTCAGTGTCATTTCCTTTCCACACTACAGTAATATTAGCATGCTTAGTGCCTAAGTCTACTCATTAGGCTATACCAAAGTTTTACCTTCAGTTTCTATCTCGGCCTATTTCATTTGTGATCCGCATCTATCCAGACTTCCTTCTTTTTCCTCAGCTCATGGCATACATCACGATGTTATGCTTCCCGTCTTTCAAGTTATCTATACGTCAAAAATATCTAAGTAGCTTCACTTGTTTTCCTCACGACCAGTTCTCCTACTCCCTCCTAATAGGGACAATATTGAGTTTTATGTGATCCCATGCGGATCACACTCTCATCTTATACACATATTAGTTTCCATTTGTCTAAACTAAGCCATATTTTAAATTCTTATTCAAATCTCATAATTCTATTTTGATCTTGCACCCAACATGAGGTACTTTAAATCATCATCTTCTAGGAACACTTGGTTCTCTCCTTCCATGGTTCTCCCTAATTCCTACACTATCCCGTCCAACAGAAATTACATACTTCATTCATCAAATCTATGGAAATCACTAGTGCATTGGATAATGCATAACTGTCTCTTCCAAAGATCTTTCATAACACCTTCACAAAACCGACTCTCTAATCACTTGTCCACGAACTTATTCAGCTCAGCTTCACTACTCATCCCTCGATATTGATTGCGATAAAATTCTATCTGCGTAGTCACTCGACTCCCCTTGTTATTTCCACGAATTCTTAATCCCCCATGTTATGTATTCACTTCATCACGATCCACTAGTTCTGCTCTTTGTAGCTCCACTCTGATACTCAATCTGTCCTTCTTCGTCACGAACCATACGGAGATTCCCATCATAATGCTTGTCACCTTCCAGTCCTTGCAATTTCTGCGACTCCTTCAAAATCTCTTGCATCCTTCTAGCAGCCGACACATATTCCTTTCAGCTCCTAGCTTCACGATGTAGCTTTTCACGCACTCCTTCTCGTCTCTATGATGTTACCTAGGAACTTCACACTACCTAGTAGCTTCTAACTTCAACTCATCTACCATAATATTTCTAAAGGTGCTTCAACCCCTCAATGGCTCACTCTTCCTTACTTGTTGTACTCACCATTAATCAGCCTCCTACCAACCATTATTTCACATCCATGTTTTTCTTCACGTGTCTACCACTACCTTGCCTCCATAACTGCACCAATTCCCTTGTGTGTTATTTGCCCAATCTTTCCATTAGTAGAAATTTTATGCTCTACCCTCACATTCGCTGGTACTTTCATCAATCTGCTAATGGTACTTCAACCAACTTTTCATAGCATGACATCTCGTTCTCACGACCAGTCAACTAACTGTACTTACTCCCTTATTCCCGTAACCAATCTAAGTTTCAAAACTCCACAAATCTTAATCATTCATTCAACACAACCTTTAAACCAAAACACATCTCTGCATTCTAATATCTAACCATAAGTAATACTACCAACTCTATCCTCTCATCCTAACGTTTCCACAACCGCATAACTAAATCAACCATGACGTGTACCAAAAGAATTCTAAACGACCGCGTCCCATAATAAATATAGGGTAAACCGAAAGATCAACCATAATGAACCCTAGCCAAAACAACTGAAAACGAAACAATGTAATCTAAAAGATTCAATGGAGTGTGCCACCAACGAAAAAAGTAGACTCGTCACGGTTAGTATACCAAATTTTGATACCTCAGAAAATTTTAAACTTTCACCACATTTAGTTACTCCTCATAAGAACCAAACTTCAATATTACTAAAATCAATCATACTCGTTTTGAACAATAAACTCATCTTTTATCTTTATTATTTTATCAAAGATATCAACTAGTTAGTATACTACAATCTTATTCTAACCATTATCTTGTTTACCCATATTAAACTTATTTCACTTGTTATTATGAAACCAATACATGTTTATAAAATACAGTGTTTTTTCATTTTATTCTATATTATTATTATTATTTTATAAAATCCATTTAGGCTGGTTATAACTAAACTACTACACGTTTACAACGTGTGGTGTTATTATTATCATTACTATAATAAAATCTCCCTTTTTACTCTTTCCGTCTAGTTAAATACTTCTAAAATTTTAACTCCACTTAAGAAAAGTTTTGTAAAATTTCTTTACCCCTTTAAAATGTATTATCACATGTTACATAGAAAACTAATCCAATTATTTTCAAGAAATTTTTTTTATAGCTTACTACCACAAACTTAAAAAAAATATGTAAGCCACGATATCATACCATACACTTACAAATTATTTTCAAAACCGTTTTCCTATAATTAGCCAAACTTATTTGTAAGAAAATTTAGTAGTTCTCATTAATTAAATACATACCCGAATGTAGACACACATCAAAAGACTCAAAACGTCGTTGAAACTCCATCAAACTCCAGCACCATAAAACACGAGCAAACACAAGGTACGTTCAAGTTATAATAACTACTGAACGACCATATATCATAACTTAACACATACTAGTATATATACATCTGCATATATATACCTATTGAATCACCCAAAACATACTCGTTACCATACATGTCAGATCAATCAATTGCGTCATACACTCGTTTTTTCATACGAGTAATCACCATCTTACCACAAGGCATAAAACCCATCACTAAAGCCAGTCCATATTGTGTGACCCCATAATCACATAACATGAGTATAACCCAAAACATATAATACACTAAAAATAGACATATGGTAGACATCCGTTACATAAACCCATATTTTATACATATACCCAAAAATCCACATCTCATCATATACAAGCATGTACTAACCCTCTTTCATGCAATCATACTTGAGAACCCATTGAAGTTGTGGTACTTATATAACTATGTTAGCCACCATACTTATACAATTATCCTTTCCTCAATGCACTCTCTCATATGATGAAACTTATAACAATCAATACAACATATAACATATAATTCCATCTACTCACATAAGCTCATAACCACATAAACAATAAGGTCCAAAACTCTATCTATTAAAATAATATAGTCAAACTATTGGAATACATAAATCCATAGTCTAGCTAAAACATCATAGACAAACTCCAACACAACATCATAATCCGTTATAAGTCATGTCGCCCATAAGAGTGGAAACAACTTAAAATCCTTCCTATCCACCTACTCCTAGTAACACGAATCACCACATGATTCTTAGGGAACATGACTTAAACATCAAAAGAAAAATACTATACATTTGGTACACCAAATAACTTACTATGGTGAAAGAAATTTATATATCAAAAGCAAAACAGAAATTAACAGATGACTAAGTATGGGCAATTACAATACAACTCATACTAGTCAAAACTCCCCAAAAAACAAATCAACAATACCCATGAAATACAATCAAAACCATACACGTAATCATATGACGCCTATATGCAGGGATCCTTAAGCTATAGACTAGGCTAGGCAACCTAATTCTCTATAACCATTGTCTCTGATACCATTCTGTCACACCCCACCATGGCGGAATATGGGGCGACGTTTGGATATCATCACAACAATAGCGTGTCTATAGAGATAACTAAATGGAATGGAAATATCATAAATGCTGACACAATGTCATGAAGATATCTCAAACAATGCAGGCGTCTAGGTAAGTAGGTAACAGGTCTACCTCTTACCAAAGACATATAATTAACAAATAACAAACATATAGGTGTCTACAAAGTATCACTTATTCAAACATAAATAAAGACTAGGAGGAAAGGGGGTTCCTCCAAATGCAATCCTAAGCCTTCCAGCTAGCCACTCCTATTCTCACCTGAAAGAGACACTAAAACACGTCAACATAAAGTTGGTGAGAGTCATAGGTTTAGACTCCAACGCCAAATCAGTTATAAGCTGTGAATAACAACCATTAACAAAAGAACATATGGACAATGTGCTACAATTATGTATTAACAACTAGCATTCAAGATTAACCAATCACCACAAATCTAAGGCTCCAAGCCTTACCAATAACCACAATTCCAAGGCTCCAAGCCTTACCAATAACCATGATCTCATAGGTGCCCATACACCTATGAACCAATCTCAAGGATCCGCCTTGTCAACATCTCCTTGGTACCAAGTCAAACCACAATAACTGAGACGGTACGTGTCCTCCGATCCAACTCATAAACACAATCAAGAATCACATAGCAGTTAATCACATAAGTGTACACACAAGTCCATCAGAAACCATAAAAACATTCACAACATTCTTTACAAAACCATACAGTGTCTCTTCCATCCCATCTGGAAATCAAATCATAAAAAGACATGGGACTACGAAAATCACCTGAACAAGCTTCTCCAAGTACCCGCGCTCTAGCATAAATCTAAATACACAAACGTATACAATCAAGACATGAACCACATACCAAAATGGCTCATCAATCTATGATGGATATCTGACATTATTCTACAACTTAAACCCATTTATATGCCATAATGAATCTCATTACACCCCTATATAAAGCCCTTAACTTTGTTTAGTTCATAACTCGTCTCATTAACATTTAACCCAAAACAGTCCTGTTTTTCATACCTCAAACTATGGGTCGAACACCCCCTTAACCAAAATAACAAACTCTGTAAAAAAAACCTTATGCCCTTACATGTGTTTGATAACTCTACCATTTGGCCGCAACCTTGAAGCTACTGTTCAGGCCCCCATATATATATATATATATATATATATATATATATATATACTTTTACCTATCCAAAATTTACTGATTTTGAACATATGAAAAGTTGGTTATGATCAGAAGGTCTTACAATATCCCAATTGATTAGCCCTCTTTCAGATATCTTATATAACGTATAAACTAACTCTCATGTTCGTTTGAAAGTCCAATTGTATTCCTAAGTACCCTAACCACCTTAAAATATTAAATTAAATCCGACTGATTTCAAAACTGTTTTAACCTCCGACTGTTGTAATCTATTTTTGACCCTCTTCCGGACCTCCAACTCTGTTCTATTTTCTTGCATTTGAAAGCCACTTCAAGTACCTTTCCAGGGACTACAAGATCGCAATTTAAAAGTTTGTAGAAATCTAGATATGATCAATACAACTGACCTAAAATTATGCCCAGTTTTTATAAACGATTTTCTCATAATTACTCTAATTAATCATTAAAATATAAAAACGATTTACAATGATAAAAACCCATTAATTACATCATTAATACAAATTATTAACAAAACCTAATTAAAAATTATGAATGTCAAACCCTAATCCATCATATTAGGTTACATACGTAAATTAAACGTTAATTAAGCATAGTTTTAGTGCATACCTTAAACCATAATTGAATAATTGGATTTTCTTGATCAACCATTGTTAATCACGACTGGTATTAAGTTTGGGAGAATAAAAAATCGTTTTTAGGGATAAAGGGATTAGTATGGGTAATTAAAACTAACAAGGAAGCCCAATAGTACTCAAACTGGGCTCTCCTTCCATTCCTTAAGCAAAATTCGGCCCAAAACCGAGTCCAACAACCTATGGCCGACTTTTATAATTATATTACTGTAAATTAACTATTAGTTATTATTACCTTAAATTCTCTTAATTTATTTCAGCTCCTAGAGCCTCAGAAACCTCAAAACCGCAAAACTAGTCAAATTTACGCGTATACCATAAAAGACGTAAAAATATATAGTTTTATAAAAACTCTTAGAATATAAAATAAACTATATAACTAAGTCCTAAATGACTTAAAACCATCCCGTAAATTATTCCCGTGACTAAATACATCTTCCGAGACCCCTAAATGCAAAACCCTAAACCGTAAAAATATGATTTTCTATAATTGATATACGTATACGTAAACCACTAAACAACACCATCTCATTTCATAGTCACTACATTGTGAGCTCATGAACATGAAATCATCACACATCGTTTCACTCACAAGGTACCCCGTACCCGAAACGATATCCAAACCACAATCTATACACACCAATTAGCACATAAAGACTTAAAGAAACGTAACTTGCACAAAGTAAAACTAAGTGACGAACCTCAAAATAGCGTTTGTCACAGTTATGCTCATCCGTCTACTTTTCCATGTTTCCAAACGGCAGGTACCCAAGGACGCAAGTAGGAACTCCAGAGTATGTGCATTCGGATTGGAAGCTATCCGGCTCTTTTACCTTATGCATTTATTGCTACTTTATCATACTTTAATTCTTTTAGACATTGTTTGGTCCTTTCTATTTACAGTACTTATATTGCTTGTGTGTGAGTTACTAGACTACCGATGTTTGATTCTGGTATTTCTATTTATGGTCATGAATGTTTAGACATTTACCTTGCATGCTTTCATGACACGCCATAATTTACTGTAGCATCCTATCCTAACAAATGGGGTGTTACAATTATGGTATCAGAGACAAGGTTTCGACCTGTAGCTCTATAAAACATGACATGTGACTTACGGTTAGTCACAGTGTCTTCTTAGAACTGACAGTTGGTTTTCATGCATTTATTCATTTTCATTTTATTTCATGCATTCATATCTATGTAGCAGGTTTATGACTAAGTAATGGTTGGTACAGGACTGACCCTATTTAGTCGCATGTGCTTTTATCAAAACTTTTAACTTTAGGACCGACCCATTGGCGTCCCCGCACCATGTCTTTTGTTTTGAGTGAACTGACCATAGGCGTTCACTCCCGTTCATATAAAAGTTTTATAAACTGCATCATGCATTTTTACATTGTTTTATGCATTATAAACTACTTCTTTGATTTATACATTGTTCATGTATTCTTAGGTTATCTCATTTCAGATTTATGATTTATGTTGCATTTTGTTGTTTTAAACTGTCAGATGATGAACAATCGCAATACTCCAGATTTGACAGCAGCTGTCAATGCAGCTCTGCAAGCCCTCCTTCCCCAACTTCGCAATGAAATAAGAGATGAAGTTCAGGCGGAATTCCAGGCTCATGGCAATCACAATTCTCCACCTCCTCCTACACCGGTTACTCATATGACTTGGTTGGAGAGATTCAACAAACAACGACCCCGTTCGTTTGAGCAGACTGACAGCCCCAACGAGGCTGAAGCTTGGATTTCTCAGATCGAGAAGATTTTCGATGTAATGGGTTGTGGTGGTGTTTTTAAGGCAAGACTGGCTTGCTATAAGTTTGAAGGTGATGTTCTGCAGTGGTGGAAATCGGTCAAGAAGTCCAACGATGGTGACAATTTGGTTGCACAGCTAACATGGGACCGGTTTAAGGAGCTCTTCCTTAATCAGTACTTTCCACATGCTGAGCAAGAGAAGCTCAAGAGGGACTACCACAACATTCGGCAGATTACTGGTGAAAACAGCAACGAATTCATGCAAAGGTTTCTCCGTTTAGCAGGATTTCTGGGTCCAGCCGCAGGAACTGCTGCGGAGCAGACTGAGAAGTTTCCCTGGGCACTTCGCACTTTGGTTTCCAACAACTTGGTATGTGCTACTTTCTCTACAGTGGCACAGGTGGCCGATGCAGCCCGTAAGCTCGAGATGCTTCAGGAACGAGAGGAGTTCGGTGAGGACAGAGCAGTGAAGAGGTATCTTCAATCACCAATTGTAAACAATTCATTTCCATAACTATTATTCATTTCACATAATCCTCTGTTCAACGTTATATTCTAGGCAGAAGACTGACGACCGTAAGCCTGCGGCCGCTCAGCAGCAAGCATCCAAGGGAAACGGTCAGACTAACGACCGTTCTGGTTCTAAGAGGCGTGGCGGTAACGATGGTTACCGTAACAACGCTAATAACTCGTACAACAGCAGGCCCCTACATTAACCTTCTTTCATGTTAAACTGTATTATGTTATGGTATTCTGACACTCCAACAATTGTAAATTTAGGAACAATGGTAATGACAGGGATCAGGACCGTAGGGGTTCACAGCCTAACCGTTCTACCTCATCTGGTAAATTATACACCTTCTATGTAATCATGTTTATGTTCCACGATCATGTCTCATGCATGTAATCCTTAAACAGGCTCTCAGCTAACTAGGACGCCTGCTGGAGGATTCACGCATCCTGTCTGTCCTACTTGTTCGCGTAGACACTTTGGTATTTGTCGTCGAGGTACTGGTGGTTGTTTCAAGTGTGGCCAACAAGGCCATCAGTAGAAGGACTTTCGCCAGGGTGAGATAGAAGGCACCTCTGGACACGCCGACACCAAGCCACCTCCTACTTCTAGTCACGTGTTCACTACTACTAGAGATTAGGCGAATAAGACTTCAGGTACCATCACCGGAAATCTCTTTATGAATGGTTTGGCAGCATGTGTTCTATTTGATACTGGAGCGACGCATTCAGTCGTGTCCACTACTTTTGTTGTACATGTTAGGATTTCCCCGATGCCATTAGATAATTCCTTATGCATTTCCACGCCACTTAGGGACTCTGTACGAATCACTCAGGTGTATAGAGACCTTCCGCTAGATTTTGATGACAAGATCCGCAGATTTGACGCACTTCCTTTGGACATGTGCGATTTTGACTTGATTTTGGACATGGACTGGTTATCCAAACACCAGGCCATGATTGACTGCCACACTTATCGGGTTATCTTCGGTGATGTTAAATCTACAAAGTACATACACCATGGTTTTCTGCCAGGGAGGTCAGTACAGATTATTTCATCTTTGGAGGCGCGTGCATTGCTATCACACGGCTGTCAGGGCTTTATAGCCAATATTCATGACATTACTACCGAGTCTCCATCAATCCGAGATCAGCCAATTGTGTCAGAGTTTCCTGACGTATTTCTAGATGAACTTCCGAGGATACCACCTCTTTGTGAAGTCGAGTTTGGAATCGTGCTCATACTAGGTGTAGAGCCGATTTCCAAAGCTCCTTACCGTATGGCTCCTATAGAGCTTAAGGAACTAAAAGATCAGCTGCAGGAACTTCTGGAACAAGGATTCATCCGTCCCGGTGCATCACCATGGGGTGCACCGGTACTGTTCATGAAGAAGAAAGACAGCAGCATGCGTTTATGTATAGACTATCGTGAGCTGAACAAGATCACGATCAGAAACCGTTACCCTTTGCCACGTATAGATGACCTATCCGATCAACTTAAGGGTGCCAAGCATTTCTCGAAGATCGATCTAAGATCCGGCTACCATCACTTACGGGTTAAAGAGCATGAAATCTCTAAGACTGCTTTCCGTACACGTTATGGGCACTACGAGTTCGTAGTCATGCCATTTAGACTCACTAATGCTCCATCTGTCTTCATGGATTTGATGAACCGTGTCTTCCATGAGTTTCTGGACAAGGTCGTTATCGTGTTCATTGATGACATCCTGATATTCTCCAAATCTAAGGAGGAACATGAGGAACACCTTCGTACAGTCTTACAGATTCTTTGTCAAAAGCAGCTATACGCCAAGTTCTCTAAGTGTGAGTTCTGGTTAACCAAGGTGGCAATTCTTGGCCATATTGCATCTACAAAAGGGATCACCATGGATCCTACCAAGGTTGAAGCTATCACTAAATGGCCGAGACCGACATCTACAACAGAAGTTAGAAGTTTTATGGGTTTAGCTGGCTACTACCGCAGGTTTGTAGAGAACTTTTCATGGTTAGCCTTACCCTTGACTAAGCTAATGAGGAAAGGAGAGAAATTCGTCTGGACGGAAGAGCGAGAGAAGAGCTTTGAAGATCTAAAGCAGAAGTTAGTGACCGCACCTATTCTTACTCTCCCATCTGGCTGAGGTGGATTTCAGATATATAGTAACGCTTCAGGAAAGGGTTTAGGCTGCGTTCTCATGCAACATGGGAAGGTTATTGCATACGCATCACGACAGCTAAAACCTTATGAAGAAAACTATCCTACTCAGATTTAGAGCTTGTAGCAGTTGTTTTCGTGTTGAAGATCTGGAGACATTATTTGTATGGTGAATCATGTGACATATTCATCGACCACAAGAGTCTCAAGTACATCTTCACGCAGAAGGAACTGAACATGAGACAGAGGAGATGGTTAAAGCGATTGAAGGACTACAACACCAACATTCAGTACCATCCTAGTAAGGTGAATGTGGTGGAAAATGCTCTAAGCAGAAGATCAGGTATGATTGCTGGCATTTGGATTGCAAAGGAGATCATTCGTGACCTAGAGATGACTGATATTGAGTTTTGTGTATGAGGACAACACGGTTACTGGGCTAATCTTAGAGTGGAACCAGACTTACATTCTAGGATCAAGGAAGCTCAGAAGGACGATGGTGAGATTTGGGCTATCATTCAGAACCTTGATCAGCAGACAAAGTTTCGTGTTGACGACGACGGTATCTTATGGAAGGGCACTAGACTAGTGGTTCCTGATGACTCTACTCTCTGGGAAGCTGTGTTGACTGAAGCTCATAGTTCTCCATTTACCATACATCCTGGTTCTACCAAGATGTACCACGACATCAAGCAACACTTTTGGTGGAGTGGTATGAAGCAGGATGTTGCCACTTTCGTTTCTAAATGTATGATATGCCAGCAGGTTAAGATTGAACCCAGCGAGCTAGTGGTTTACTACAACCATTAGATATTCCAGCATGTAAGTGGGACAAAATCTCCATAGATTTTGTTACTGGTCTTCCGGTTACTCAGAAGTAGAACGATGCTATCTGGGTTATTGTGGATAGGTTGACTAAATCTGCTCATTTTCTGCCGATTCGCAAGGAGCATCCGGTCAGCAAATTAGCAGACACATTCCATAGGGAGATCATGAGACTACATGGTACTCCTTCAGAAATCATCTCTGACAGAGATCCCCGTTTCACATCACGTTTCTGGCAGAGTCTACAGAAAGCTTGGGGCACCAGACTTAAGCTCAGCACTGCCTTTCATCCTCAGACCGACGGACATTCGAAACGTACCATTCAGACATTGAAGGACATGCTGCGATCGTGTGCTCTAGAGTGGTCAGGAAGCTGGGATGACTATATATTCTTAGTAGAATTTGCGTACAACAACATACGCTAGAATCAAGTGTGCTCCCTTCGAGATGTTGTATGGTAGAAAGTGTCGTGCCCCAATCTGCTGGGATCAGGTGGGCGAACGACTACTTAAGGGTCCAGAGATGATTGAAGTGACCAATGAGAAGGTCGCTGTCGCCTAGGCAAAGCTTCAGGAAGCTTGTGCTCGTCAGAAGAGCTATGCTGATGAACGTCGTAGAGATGTATCTTTCAACGTAGGCGATGACGTTTTCCTCAAGGTATCACCTGCTAATAAGTGTGAAAACACTTATCCTTTTACCACTTAATTATAATAATAACCAAGGCAAAACGTGTATTTTATGTCGTAAATGTCGGAATTATGCGTGGTTTGTGTTTTTGTTGTGATTTAGGACCAAAATGTGAAAAGGGAAGAAAACACGGGCTTTCACGGGCTTTTATCAAAGAAAAAGACAAAAGACGAAGTCAAAAGATCAAGAGTGCAAAAAGAACGAAAGTCCAAGGCCTATTCTGAAGATTTATCGAAGAAAAAGTCTAAAGACGGAAGTTTAATGAAGTCGAAGAACTCAAGTCTAATTAATAAATAAATTATAAGACGAGTTCAATTTATCCCGAGACAAAGTCGAAAAAGTCAAAGAATTTAGAAGACGAAAAGACGTGAAGAAGAAGAAAGAATCAACACATGCTAATCTCCCTAATCTCCCTATAAATATCCTCCTAATGACACATTAGGAGGTGTTAGCTAATTTGACACATTAGTCTTTCCATTTTATTTTCCAAGCCATATTGTCATTTACTTAATTGTCATTTAAATTCTTGCCCTTTAATTTCAAGTAAGTCTCTTAATTTTGTTGTTGAATCCTTAATTTTAATCAAGTTTTATATTAATCTCTCCTTCTACCTTTCTTATTTTTGTTAATCTTTATGCCTATGTGCTTATTGTTATGCTTATTTGATTAATTGTTATGTTTTTATGTTTTTGATTGTGTTAGCTTATTGATTTGATAGCTTATTGTGTGTTTGATTTGATTTTAGTTAAGTGTTTTTATTAGTTTATGTTATTAAAAGTTGATTTTTAATTTTTAGTTCTATTAGTGTTTTTCAAGTTTTTGATTTGTGGTTGAATTAGTTTTTCTTAAAAGTGTTTTAGATTAAGTTTTGGTAGATTGCTTATTTGATTTTAGCTTATTCGTGGCTTATTTTCTGATTTTTTGTTGTTACCGTAACTGTTTATCTGATCTTTAGGATTTTCGGATTAGGGTTTTAAATTCTGAAGATTTCTCTTTTTCCGAAATTAGTTTTCTCTGAAATTGCACCATATTCCGAAGATTTTATTTTGTCCGAAATGCCATTTCTCTGAAAATATTAGTTTTTCCGAAGATCTTAAGTTTCTCTGAAAAAGTTTGATATTCCAAAGATTTCTCTGAAAATCAATTATTCCGAAAAATGTTCTGAAAATCAATTATTCCGAAAAAAAGTTCTGAAAAACAAGTTATTCCGAAGATTTCTCATGTCACATTCCGAAAAAACAAGTATTGCGAAGAAGCAGACATTCCGAAAAAAAATGACATGGCTGCTTGGTTGCTTATTCATTTTGGCGCCAATTTCAGCTAGTAGGTTGCTAGCTTGTTTATTTATTATTTTTTTTCCGTAATTGTTTAGTTTAATCTGAAAGTTGTTCCGATTTTAATTTTGAAAGTTACATATTTTTAATTGAATTTTTTGTCTAATTTTAAAATTAATATTTTTTCGTAAAGTTCAAGTTTTATCTTTTATTTAGTACCCGCTTTAGGTTTTGTCTCGTTTAGCTTAAAAGTACCATTTTAGTTTTATTCTCTCCTTTTTCATTAAGTAAACTTTATTTTCGAGTCGATAGTTAATTTCGTCTTTTAGTTTTATTTTTATTAATTTTTTCGTTTTAATTTACGTTTTATTGTTCGTTTCGCTCCTTTATTATTAGTTATTTGTTTTAATTTCTCGTCATTTACTTTTTAATCATTTATAGCTTTATTTACCTTGCCTTTTACTTTAAAGCTTTGCAATTTTATTTTACAACAACGACCAATCTATTTCTTTTTCACCAAAAACGACTGAGTCACACTTTTAACCGGAAGTCAATTCGAATAGAAACGAACAAAGAACCTATTAAAATTCAGTTATTAAATGGCGCCGCTGCCGGCTGTTTTCGTGAAGATTAACGGTTTTCTGTGAGAGACGCGTTAAATTTTGGGATCCGTTCTCTCGTGAACGTTATTTTTCTTGCTCAAAAATTTTCAAAAATCCAAAAAGATTTTTATTTTTATTTTTACAAGTACATATATATTCTCTATTGCTTTGGTATCTTTTTCTTTTTCTTTTGCAGGAGTATGCGTACTAGATCTTCAACTTATTCTGAGCCCGAGAGTCGTGCAGATTTAGATATGGCTGGTTTGCACAAGAACAATAATCTACCCCACCCCAACATGAATAACAACAACAATGTTCCCCCACCTGACCTTCGAACGATGGAGGAGTTGTGTCAACCTACGATGAATGGACGCGGAGGACCTATTGCGCCGATGCAAATCACAGCTCCAGAGTTTTCGTTGAAGCATCACATGATCCAACAAGTTCAAAACACTTGTCCATTTCGCGGATTACCGGATGATGATGCCAACAAACAGATCGACAAATTCATTACTGTAACTCAAAGCATGAAGTTGCCCGGGGTCACTATGGATTTTCTTCGCCTTCATCTTTTTCCACACACCTTATACCACCATGCCAAAAAAATGGTTTGATCGTCTTTCGAAGAATTCAATTCATACTTGGGACGAGATGACTCAACGATTTTTGCCGCGCTACTTTCCACCATCCATGGTCACGAGCCTTCGGAATCAAATTAGTGGATTTACTTAAGAACCCGATAAATCACTTTTTGATGCTTGGGAACGATATAATGTTTTGATTGATCGATGTCCAAACCATAATGTTAATGCAATAATGCCTAAAAACGTTACTTGCATTTTTCGGTCTCACTTTCTTTTGATTACGACAATATGTAAAAACAAGCATTTAAGAAAACAACGAAAAACGAATTATTGAGTTCAAGTATTTTTTCATTTTACCCATTTTCACTTAAGGTATGAATAAACAAGTACTAACCTTAATCAAGTGATCAAGTGATTTAAATTTTCTTAAAACTCACTTTTTATTAAGTGTGACAAGTTTTTATTAAACTTTCTTTTTAAGAAAATGTTTTATTAAATTAATTATTTGAAATTTGAAAATGGCATATTCTTATTTGGTTACGAATATCCTTTCAGGATATTTTTTATATCCAGATAAGACCTCCACCACTAAAGGACAAAAAATGGAGCGGAGTCTAGGCAGCGGTTCTCTAGTGCCTAGGCGGTTCCTTATCGATAAGGAACCGCCGGCTGAGCTACGGAACCGCGGCCAGATATATCCGTTGGGCCTTTGTCCTATAAATAGTGGACCATTCTCAGCTTTTCCGATCACCTCTTTTGAACATCTATTTCCAGATTCAAACCCTCTTCTTTAATCACTCAAATCTTTGATCATTTGTTTGATTACTACTTGTTTAAGAAGTGAATCTTGTTCTTCCATCCCTTCCTCTCCAAGTGCAAAGAGAAGAACACTATCCTCGTGAAGTGTTGAGTCCACCACCAAAGATCCATTTAAGATCTACTTTTATACATTTGTTGTTGTGTCTTAGTTGAGAAGATCCAAGTAGTTGTGTCTATTTGGAAGTTGTGTATGTACTTAGTATAGTTTTGTAGATTGGTCCTAGCTACGATTAGGGCTCGACTTTTAGCTTAGAGTCGGAAATTGGTTAAGCGACGTGTACGGTTTTCTCCACCATAAGGAGCTTGTTGTGTAGTGAACTCTCGAGTAAGGAGTACTCGAGGAGTGGAGTAGGAACGAGGAGTGAGCTTCGTTGCCGAACCACTATAAATCCTTGGTGTTCGGTTTGATCTTTCTTTACCCTTAACTCTTTACATTCTTTATTCTTTGTGCATATATATTTGTTAGTATTAGCTTAGTTGCACTATCATTGTTCATATTGTGCATAAGAAGATTTCACACATTTTCTCAAGTCTAAGTTTTTGAAAAAGGATTTTTGAAAACCACCTTTTAACAAGTAAATTATAAGAAACTATTCAATCCCCTCCCCCTTCTAGTTTCTAAAATTGGTATCAGAGCGTGGTTGCTCAAGAATTTTTAAAGTATATTGTATTTTAAAACTTGAATCGATCTAGGGATTCCAACAAATACCTAGAAGGGCAATCTATGTAAAGACCACCACTTTTTGAAACCGATAGTTTTATCTACTGGAAAAATAGATATGAAACTTATGTGAAATCAAAAGATTTAGATCTTTGGCATGTTATTACTAATGGTGATCTTTTACCTTATCAATTTAATGAAGTTTCTAAAACAAAAGAATTGGTCACTTTTGACAAAGCTAATGACGATACTAAAAAGAAACTTTCAAAAAATAATGAAGCTAAAATGGTGATTTATAATGCTTTACCTAAGAAAGAGTATGAAAGGATTTTTATGTGTGAAACTGCTAAAGATATTTGGAACACTCTTTTAGTAACCCACCAAGGTAATAGCCAAGTCAAAGAAAGCAAAATCGATCTTCTTGTCCAACAATATGAACAATTTGTCATCTTAGAAGATGAAACTATTGATAGTGCATTTGCTAGGTTTAACACCATTATTACTAGTCCAAAAGCACTTGATGAAGGTTTTTCTAGCAAAAACAATGTTAGGAAGTTTCTAAGGGCTTTACATCCAAAGTGGAGAGCAAAAGTCACGGCGATTGAAGAATCGAAAAATCTCTCAACTTTATCACTCGATGAAATCATAGGCAACTTGAAGGTTCTTGAGATGATAATTTTGAAGGACTCGGAATTAGTGAAAACCAAGAGTGAAAGGAAATCTCTTGCAATTAAAGCCAAGAAGGCACAAAGTGACCACGATATTTCCTCAGAAAGCGATGACGAGGAGTATGCATTGGCGGTGAGAGATTTCAAGAAGTTCTTCAAGAGACGAGGTCAACACGTTAGGCAACCCAACAATGACAAGAAACCATTCTCAAAGAATTGGTTTGCCAAGAACGAAAAAGGTGATAGGAATTGCTTTAGATGTGGTGATCCAAATCACTTCATTGGTGATTGTCCAAAGCCCGCTCGCGATAAGAACCACATGGCGTTCGTTAGTGGCGCTTGGAGCGATAGCGGTGAAGATGATGATGACAACCCCAAAGAGGAGAAATGTCTTATGGCTCACACTTCTAAAGAGGTACATTCCGAAACCGAATATTATAGTTATGCTAGCTCCACCTTTGATGATATTGAATTTGAAGGCAAATATGATAGTTTACACAAACTTAGTCTCAAATTCATTGAAAAGAACAAAACCTTAAAATCAACCAAAACTAAGCTCGAAAATGAGATCAATGAACTTAGGGAGAAATTGGCTAAACTTGAGAAAAATAAAGAGGTTGATTTAAGTTGCTTAAGTTGTGAGAAGCTTAGATTAGAAAATGAAGACCTCAAGAACACCTCCATTAAATTGGAAAAATTCATGAAAGGTACTAGTGCTCTTGATGACATGTTAAACAAACAAGTTCATTCAAAGGAAAGACTTGGTATAGGTTTTAACTCAAATGAAGCCTCAACTAGTGAACCAAAACAAGTCAGGTTTTCACAAAAAACGTCTGCTGTACGCGGTCCCAAATTGTATGGGGTGGTTCCTTATCAATATGGAACTGCCGCCATAGATAAGGTACCGCGGCCAGAGGGTGATTTTGGTGAAAATCCTGAACTTTCTGAAAAGTCTAAGTTAGATGAAAAAACAAAGCATCTTATTGTTAATAAAGTAAAATTACCCATACTTGACAACAATATCGTTGATAAGTTCTACAAGCCATTAAGTAAACCTCTCATGGGAAAGAGAAGTTTATCAAGAACATCTTCTATTCCACCTAGAGTACGAAATGTGTCTAAGCCTAGAAGTAGAACAACAACTCCTAGAAAGGATAATCAAAACAATTCGCGACCTAGAAGTAAAACTCCAACACCTAGAAGGAATAATCATAACTCTAAACCTAGATCAAATACACCTAGGAGAAATAATGAACAACAAAATAGTTGCATGAATTACTATCCTCCTCCATTATGTTCTCCATGGGGAACCCCTACTTCATTCATGCATCCCAACCAAATGCAAGGGATGTTTGGAACTAACAATTTTGGACCCATGAGATATTGGGGACCAAATGTTTGATCTTGTGTGTTGTTACCTAGATATGCTTGGGAATTGATTTGGAGCCCGATGAGTGGATTAAGGATAGTGGATGTTCTAAACACATGACGGGTAATAGAAGCTTGTTCTCGCATTACAAAGCATATGATGGAGGTAACGTCACATTCGCTAGTAGTCTACGTGGTAATATCATTGGCAAAGGTACGGTTTCTCTTGACTCCATGACCATTGAAAATGTTGAGCACGTAGATAACTTAGGGTTTAACCTTTTAAGTGTAGGTCAAATTTGTGATAATAAGTGTAAGGTCATCTTTTCGGAACATGACAGTGAAATCGTAAAAGATGGAAAGGTCATTGGAAAAGCTATTAGAAAGCATGGGCTTTATGTTATAAAGGTCAATAAGAAGTCAAAAGACAACATATTTCTTGCGACTATAGATGATAGTTCTACTCTTTGGCATAGGAGATTAGGTCACGCTAATATGCGTTTAATCCAATCTTTAGTCTCTAAGGAGTTGGTAAGACACCTCCCCAAGATTAAGTTTGATAGTCACTTTCGTGATGCTTGCAAAGTTGGAAAGCAAGTTCACTCAAGTCACAAAGCCAATAATTTGGTTTCGACCTCTCGGTGCTTAGAGCTCCTACATATGGATCTTTTTGGACCTTCCGCCATACGGAGTTATGGAGGTAACCTTTATACCCTAGTTATAGTTGATGACTATTCTAGATTCACTTGGACTAGATTTTTGGCATCTAAGAATGAAGCTTTCGATCACTTCGAAATCTTTAGTCGAAGAATTCAAAATCAACTAGGATGTTCAATTGTCTCTATTAGGACGGATCATGGTAGGGAATTAGATAATGAAGTGTAATTTTGTGCCTTTTGTGAAGCTCATGGTATTACCCATAACTTCTCGGCTCCTCGCACTCCACAATCAAATGAGGTAGTTGAAAGGAAGAATAGGACTCTCCAAGAGATGAGTAGGACGATGTTAAACGAGCAATCTTTGCCTCAAAAGTTTTGGTGCAATGCCGTGGACACATCGACTTATATTCTCAACCGAATTCTTATTCGACCTTTCCTAGGAAAGACCCCCTATGAGATTCTTAAAGGTAAGAAACCCTCATTGGAATACTTTAGGATGTTTGGAAGCAAGTGCTTTATCCTCAACACCAAAGACTACCTTACCAAGTCTGACCCAAAGTCTTACGAAGGTATCCTTTTAGGTTATTCCCAAACTAGCAAAGCCTACATTATCCTAAATAGAACCTCGGGGGTTATTGAAGAATCACTCAACGTAACCTTTGATGAAACCCCTCCTTCACCCAAGACACCACCATTGGTTGATGATGACTTGGATGAATTAGAAGTAGTTAAAGCCAAAGAGGTTAGAAAAATAGGAGTTGAAGACCTTAGTGTTGAAAAGGAAGTAAACATTAAGGAATCTAGGGATCATACTCTCAATAATGTCATTGGTGACTTAAATCAAAGGACCCTAAGATCTCAAGTCCAAAACCAAAGCAACTTCTTTTGTTTTGTCTCCTTGATTGAACCAAAGAATGTTAAAGAAGCTTTGACGGATGAGAGTTGGGTCATTGCGATGCAAGAAGAATTGAATCAATTCGTTGCCAATGATGTGTGGGAACTTGTTCCTCCACCTAGAAGTTCTACCATTATAGGAAACAAATGGGTATTTAGTAATAAGTTAGATGAGAATGGCGTTGTGTCTCGTAACAAGGCTAGACTTGTAGCTCAAGGCTATAATCAACAAGAAGGGATTGATTATGACGAGACATATGCACCGGTAGCTAGATTAGAATCCATTAGAATCCTCTTAGCCTACGCTTGTGCCTTATATTTTAAGCTTCAACAAATGGATGTAAAGAGTGCATTTCTTAACGGTTTGATCAATGAGGAGGTATATGTGGCTCAACCTCCTGGCTTCATTGATTTTGAGAAACCGGATCATGTTTACAAGCTTAAGAAAGCACTTTATGGACTCAAACAAGCACCCAAAGCTTGGTATGATAGACTTAAAGCGTTTCTTGTTAAACATGAGTATACCATGGGGATGGTAGAAAACACGCTCTTTACAAAGAAGAAAGGTTCTCACCTCATAATCGTACAAATATATGTTGATGACATTATATTTGGATCAACTTGTCAAGAATTGTGTGATGACATTGCCAAAATCATGCATGATTAGTTTGAAATGAGTATGATGGGAGAACTTAACTTCTTTTTAGGACTCCAAATTAAACAAATGGATGATGGTATTTTCTTTAGTTAATCTAAGTATGCTAAAGAAATGCTAAAGAAATTTAGATTAGAAGAATCTAGACCAATGAAGACCCCAATGGCCTCGGATACTAAACTCACCATAGATGATGATTGTGAATCGGTAGACAACACCAAATATAGAGGTATGATTGGTAGTTTGTTGTACCTAACGGCAAGTCGACCGGATATCATGTTTAGTGTTTGCCTTTGTGCTCGCTTCCAAGAGGCTCCCAAAACCTCTCACCTTGAAGCAGTTAAGCGTATCTTCCGATACATTAAAGGCACTATACATTTAGGATTATGGTATCCTAAAGGGACCGGCGTAGAAACCATTGTCTACGCGGACTCGGATCATGCGGGAGACTATGTGGACCGGAAAAGCACTAGTGGAGTTTGTACCTTCATGGGTTGTTGTTTAACTTCTTGGTTCTCCAAGAAACAAACCGCTCTTACAATATCCACCATGGAAGCCGAGTATGTGAGTGCCAGAAAAGCATGCCAACAAGCTCTATGGATGAAGCAAGCGCTTGTTGATTACGGGATTTCTCTTGATGATGTTCCCATCATGTGCGATAATAAAGGCGCTATAGACCTTAGCAAGAATCCCGTGCAACATTCGCGAACCAAACACATAGAAATTCGACACCATTTCCTTAGGGATAATGTTCAAAAGGGGAACATTTCAATTGAGAAGGTACCCTCCGAGGACAACTTATCCGACATCTTCACTAAGCCACTTAAGAGGGAACCTTTTAATTACTTGCGTCTAGGTCTAGGATTAATGGAACACCTTCCTTAATTACCTTCTTCTCTTTGTGTGTCTCATTTTACCACTTTGAGTCATTGAGTCTTCCAAACCCTTTTTGATAAACCCTCTCTTTCGAAAATGGTTGAGAAATGCTTTTGACATTGTTAATTCAATCTAAAAATGGTTTTTCATAGATTCTCGCTATTAATCTAGATCTTACATAATTCATATGTATGATTCTCTCAAACATAGCAAGAACAAGATAGAATCATGGAGGATCATTATGTCATGACTTAAGTTCTTGTCTTACACACCTCCTACATCGATCTTTTAATCAATGTACTTTCGTCAAATCTCTATTTGGTAAGTTTGTATATGTTTTCTTTGTCTATCTTTGCTTTAAGCATATCCCTATGATAAGTTAGACTAGAAAAATAAGATTTGCTGAATTGAAAAATCTTCCACCAAACACCAAACACAGCCCCTGTAGGTGGTTCCATAAGTAAACCGCGGTTCCTTAGTGATAAGGAACCGTCGGGCATGATAAGGAACCGCATACAGTGCCTTCCTTTTTCGGGTTTTTCTCTGAAACTCCATATTTGCTCCAACATTTTTTGAGAATCTTTGTTTCAAACCCTTTGACCACCCCAAAATACCTTAAACCTACCCTATTTAAACCTTAAGCATTTTGCCATACCTCACATCCCAAAATGTCTTATTCTCCCAATGAAAGCCTTGAATCTCCTCCATTTTCTCCAATTGCTTTCAACCCAAATTCACCCAAGAACACTCTTAATCACATTTATCCTACCAAGAATGTTGATTGTGGAACTTCTTTGCTTCCACCACCACCCTTTAGTGTTCTTCCTCCTTCTCATGATAATGTCATACACCATGGAACATATTGTCATTGTTGTCAATATCAACATCTTGCTATGGCACACATGTATGAGGAGTTGAGTTACATCAAGAGTCTCTTAATCAAGCCTCTTCTTCACTATGATTATGAGATCTCCAACAAGCCGCCACCACCACCCTCCGCCATTACATTGTCTTTCATATAAGCATTGATTGCTTATCCACAAGACACCAAACTCAAGCAAATCTTACAATTCTAGAATAACTAGGATTAGATTTATGCTTTTGGCTTGTTTCTTTTTCCATACTTCTTTGTATGATGTTCTTTTAGTAACCTATCTTGATCTTTGTCTTTGTGTTTTCTTCTCTTTTATTTTTTGTGACCTATTGCTATATATTGTTGGTTGTTTCTTTTGTTCAACTAACCCTTCTATGTAGCTTGTCACCATATCTCGATTCCTCGGTGCCCCAAGCTAGGGGGAGTAAGCACCAAGGGGGAGTCTTTGCTAAGTCCGTTTCTTCAACACCGACTTGTGCAACCTTTTTGCTTCGACAAAGGGGGAGAAATGAATAAACTCGTCTTCAAAAATCTTTTTTTTGTGTGATTGAGTTTATGTATTGTCAAAATCAAAAAGGGGAGATTTTTAATGCAATAATGCCTAAAAACGTTACTTGCATTTTTCGGTCTCGCTTTGTTTTGATTACGACAATATGTAAAAACAAGCATTTACGAAAACAACGAAAAACGAATTCTTGAGTTCAAGTATTTTTTTCATTTTACCCATTTTCACTTAAGGTATGAATAAACAAGTACTAACCTTAATCAAGTGATCAAGTGATTTAAATTTTCTTAAAACTCACTTTTTATTAAATGTGACAAGTTTTTATTAAACTTTCTTTTTAAGAAAATGTTTTATTAAACTAATTATTTGAAATTTGAAAATGGCATATTCTTATTTGGTTAAGAATATCCTTTCAGGATATTTTTTATATCCAGATAAGACCTCCACCACTAAAGGACAAAAAATGGAGCGGAATCTAGGCAGCGGTTCTCTAGTGCCTAGGCGGTTCCTTATCAATAAGGAACCGCCGGCTGAGCTAAGGAACCACGGCCAGATATATCCGTTGGGCCTTTGTCCTATAAATAGTGGACCATTCTCAGCTTTTCAGATCACCTCTTTTGCACATCTATTTCCAGATTCAAACCCTCTTATTTAATCACTCAAATCTTTGATCATTTGTTTGATTACTACTTGTTTAAGAAGTGAATCTTGTTCTTCCATCCCTTCCTCTCCAAGTGCAAAGAGAAGAACAATATCCTCGTAAAGTGTTGAGTCCACCACCAAAGATCCATTGAAGATCTACTTTTATACATTTGTTGTTGTGTCTTAGTTGAGAAGATCCAAGTAGTTGTGTCTATTTGGAAGTTGTGTATGTACTAAGTATAGTTGTGTAGATTGGTCCTAGCTACGATTAGGGATCGACTTTTAGCTTAGAGTCGGAAATTGGTTAAGCGACGTGTATGGTTTTCTCCACCATAAGGAGCTTGTTGTGTAGTGAAGTCTCGAGTAAGGAGTACTCGAAGAGTGGAGTAGGAACGAGGAGTGAGCTTCGTTGCCGAACCACTATAAATCCTTGGTGTTCGGTTTGATCTTTCTTTACCCTTAACTCTTTACATTCTTTATTCTTTGTTCATATATATTTGTTAGTATTAGCTTAGTTACACTATCATTGTTCATATTGTGCATAAGAAGATTTCACACATTTCCTCAAGTCTAAGTTTTTGAAAAAGGATTTTTGAAAACCACCTTTTAACAAGTAAATTATAAGAAACTATTCCCCCCCCCCCTTCTAGTTTCTACACATAACATGCTCCCCGTTACTTTTATTGATACTTTCTACAATGGTTTAACTTTTCGTGATCGTGATACGATTAATGCAGCCGCCGGTGGCACATTTATGAAAAGAAGACCCGAGGAGTGTAGAGAGCTTATCGAGAACATGACTACTCATCACAAAAATTGGGATTCATCCGCATCCTCAAGATCAAACCCGAGAGTCAATGTTTCTTCTACTTCTACAAACCCTGATATCACCGAATTGACCCGCGCAATGGTCGAAATGAGCAAAAAATATGCAACTCTTGGCTACAAATCAACAACAACAAGTTAAAGCTGTAGCAACTTCTTGTGAGATTTGCGGGGGTCCTCATTCATACACTGATTGTCCTTCTACTCATAACAATCCGGAAAACGTGTATGCGGCTCATGGTAACTATTCAACGGAAAGCTATCAAGCCCGACCTCAAGGTGATCGTAACTTGCTAAGTTACCGTTCTAACAACTTTCTTTCACCCGATTTTTCTCCTCAAAACCACAACCCCAACAACTATAATAGAAGCAATCCAAACCCACCTCGAGCTTCTAATCCTTATCACCCACCCGCTCAACAAGCACCACCCATTAATCATGATGTTGAAGCTTTCATGAGGACCCAAGGAGAGCTAGTTAAGAATCTGCAAAGCCAAATCATCAACTTGAAAGGAGATATCACTAAGAAAGGGAATGATATTAGATCCGAGCTTCGACATGATATACAAACCTCTTTTAGAAATCAAACAAATGATTTGAAGAATATGTTGGCTAGTTTCCTCCCAAGTACTCAACCCTCTACTTCGGGCTCTCTTCCTTCAAATACTGTCACTAACCCAAGAGTGAATGTGAGTGCTATTACTACACGCAGTGGAGCAACCTTAGTAGGACCATCTATCCCTCCCCCAGTTACTCCATCTACACCTCTTCCACCACCATTTATCCCGCCTACTACCACGCCTAGTACGAGTTCTCCATTACCGTCTCCACCTCTTAATAAAGAAGTACCCAAGAAGAACCCTTCACCAACCCCACCTTCCACCTTTAAACCTTCAACATCTCAACCTATACCCGCTACACCTACACCATCTAAACCCAATATCCCTTATCCTTCTCGCTTAGACAAGTGCCAATTGCTCACAAAGGATGATATTCAAGTGTCAAATTTTTTGAAGAAGATTTCGGGACTGACCATCACCTTTAGCCTTGTTGAAGCTCTAGCCCAAATGCCTAAATTTGTTAACATGTTTAAGGATTTGCTTAATAAGAAGGAGAAGATGGCCGAGTTTGTTAATACTCGATTGAATGAAAACTGTTCTGCAGTCCTTCTTAAAGAACTTCCGGAAAAACTTGGAGATCCCGGTCGTTTTGTGCTACCATGTACTTTTAACCAAACCGAAGAATTTACTGCCTTAGCCGATCTCGGGGCAAGTATAAATCTGATGCCTTTAAGTGTTTGGAAAAAGTTATCATTACCCGATCTTACACCCACAAAGATGACGCTTGAGCTAGGAAATCGCACTCTCGCTTACCCTGTTGGTATTGCCGAAGATGTGTTTGTTAAAGTTGGTACCTTCACTTTTCCGGTCGACTTTGTTGTTGTTGATTATGAAATGGACCCTCGTATTCCGTTAATACTTGGTCAGCCATTCTTGAGAACTGGAAAAGCATTAGTCGATGTTGTCGAAGGTGAGTTAATCTTAAGAGGTGGGAATGAGGCACAAGTTTTTAAAATGGGGAAGATCACAACCAAATCAAATGGAAGAGAATCAGCGAATATGATTAATGTGCTTGATGATTTTGTCGTCTACAACAATCCTCTTTTCGATTCCTGATATGATAATCCACTGTTCAAAGATGATGTGGATGATTCTCTCTCCAATTTAGATCCTCCGCCAATTCATGAGTCTCCTCCAGTTTATGATGACTATGATGATGATTCTAGTTCTGACATGGATGATTCTGATGATTTTTCTTCTGAGTATAAAGACATGCCAACTTATGATGACTTTGATGATGTCGATACTCTGTCGAGTGATTCTTCACATGATGACCTTCCACCTACTTTTGATGAAGATCCTCCGCCAACAATACTTGATCCTACTTTGGATGACTACTCATTTGAGGAAGATTTTTCTACTTTTCTCAACACTTACTTCCCAAATGAGAATGATTCTCCTCCTTTGGACTTTGATGATGCTCTTTATCCTCCTTTGGATATGAAGAAACCCGTTTCAAAGGAGAAGAAGCCGGAAGACACCGATATTCGTAGTACCTATGTTTTGACACCTCTCTATCCACCTTCGTCAGATGAGATTGTGAGATTTATGAGCGGATCTTCTTCAAGGTCTACTGAGACTGAGTGTTATTTTCCCCTAAAGAAAAAGGTGTTCGATCCCGGTATTGCAATTTTTAAGCCATCTCAGTATCCATCTGATGCAATAAAAGGAAAGATTTTTGGAACTTGTGGATATATGCTTGCACTTCATCACACTTGCTACCACCGGGCTCAACAACTGCTTAAGGGAACCTTGCCTACTCTTCTTTGGCTTGCCTTGTTCGTCTTAAGCTTGTGCTATTTGATGGACGAAAACCATGTTTTTGATCCTGGTGGATGTTCTTCATTCTTCCTACCATTGTAATCTAGGTCGAGTCAGGCTCTCAAATCGGTTAACAAAAACAAGCGCTTCTCGGGAGGCAACCCGTAGTATCTATCCTTTTTCTTTTGTTTTTATAATAAGTGTAGGGGGAGACCCTAGTATGTGTTTGTTGTTTTCTTTCTTATCATGTGCAGGGATTCGAGCTTTCAAACATACATTCTAGATGACTTTTGATGACTCGTGATTCCGTGTTCCCGTCTTCCCGGTTCTATCCTAAACTCTTTTGATTCACTATTTTATATTTTAATATTAAAATAGGAATCACTTTAGTTGTCTCTTCCTTAGCAAGATTTAAACAAAGTGCACAATGTCCTAAGTGTAGGGGATGTTACTTCCACATGCTTAAACATTGAGGACAATGTTTATATTAAGTGTAGGGGGATTTCTATCGAAGTTAAGTGGGATTTTCCTTGTATTTGTCCTCATTTTAACCGGAAAATTGATTTTTCGATATTTTTCAAAATTTTTGATCTATTTTGGCCTAGTTGTAATTACCTTAGTTATAGTTATTTTCTTTCTTTGCTAGAAATTTTTTTAAATAAAATGGTTTTAAATTTTTCAAACATCATGAATCTTTTGACTCAACCCGAGTTTACTTATCTTAGTTTACTCTAGCTAGTATCCTTAACTTGTTTAAGTCAAGTTTTGCTAGGATTTTATATAGGGATATTTAAAACGCGAAAGTCTTAACTCTTACGGGTTAAGAACAAGAACTGTTCGCAAGTTCCTATAATTGATCCTAGAAAGTCGTTTATCAAGAGAACTTTAAAATGCGAATTCTAAACTTGAAAAAATCTAAGAAGTTGCAAGATCTTATAGATGACTTGAAAACCCAAAACTTTGATTTAATAGGCTAAGCATCCACAAGTCTCATCCCTTGAGATTTTAAATTGTGGAGAATGAGAGATGATAGAGTCAGTTATAAGTTTGTTATTCTTTCATGAATTTATGTGAGTTGATTCTGAGCTTTTTCTCCCATCGCTTGGTAATAAATATATTTGCAATAAATAAGGCCGTACGATTTGAAAAGTTACTTAGCTTCTAGCCCAAGATCGTTTAAAAGTTGCTCGGTATTAATTAGAGTTCATAGCCAAGGCATAACTTATTGAAGCGGGATGCGAAGATTGGCGAGTCCAAAAAGGTCCTAACAAGACATGAGGGCTACATTTTGTTGCTAAAGATCCAAAGTGATGTGAAGAATCATTTATCAAAAATCAATATGAAGGATCGAGACACAAGACGAAAAGCAAATACTCCCGT
Source organism: Glebionis coronaria (assembly GCA_025667525.1). Classification (NCBI taxonomy): domain Eukaryota; kingdom Viridiplantae; phylum Streptophyta; class Magnoliopsida; order Asterales; family Asteraceae; genus Glebionis; species Glebionis coronaria. The sequence goes on along the minus strand of CM046876.1, from coordinate 512,349,338 downwards.
AAAGATCATGGAGAAATCTATCCAAAAAGGCCCTAACAAGGTATGAGGATAAATAGATCCAAGTCCTAAAAAGAGGCGGATCGTTGTATATCAAAATCCCAAATAAAGATTGGAGAAAAATGAAGAAGTCGTGGTCCAAATATGAATAATATCTCAAAACTTCAAGTGAAGAAATTCCTATTATAAAGAGAAGACCATTATTTCATGAACGTCTCTCAAGATTTGAAGTATGAAGTCGCTGCCAAATATCGGACCGAGAAAGGTCTCAAATCGTGAAGCGAGTTATGTCAAGATATGAACTTTATGAGGTCCCGAGAAGCAGTTTTAAAAGATTTTATCCTTTAGCTAACTATTGATTAAATCGACCTACTTTATTTTCAGCCTAATAAATTATCGAAATAAGTCAATAATGCATCCTCGTGATCATTCAAGACAACAATAAAATATAAGAGATACACCTAGGAATAAGGGAGTCTAAGTAAATAATTGACCCACATGAGTTTGTGATAGTTTGCTAACTTATAATAACAATGATCTCGTTTTTAAGCTTGGTATGGGGAACGTGAAACTTGAGGGTTGATGTAGGTTTTTCGTACACGTTTTAGAAAAACGCGTATGAGTGGCAAGTATTAAGTCTTACGATTTAGGAAAAACGTAAAACCGAATAAATGCGGGTTCGTTCTCGAAGGATGTGTGTGGATTAATGTGCCAATTATATAAAATCAAAGTTTGGATTAGTGACATTTTTGGTTGAGAAGAGAAAAAGTAAAGACGAGCTACGATTACGATTAAACTACGACGTTGACGTAAAACGATGACGTAATTACGTAAAACGCGAAAAAATTGAAAATTAAACCTAAAAATTCATTAAAAGATTAAACTAAGTCTAAAATAATATTAATAAGGATAAAAATCCAATAAATAAATTTTAAAACCTTTTATTAATTAAATATTCAATTTTTAATGCTAATTAAAGCCCTAAAATTAAATATAATTAAGAAAAAGGCCAAAATATTATTTTATTGAACTAATAAATGACTTATATTATTTAAAGACTAAAATGTATTTTTCCTGATTTTCAAAACTATTTTTCTATTTTTAAATCACTAAAAACTATTTTTAAACTAAAATAATCATAAAAAATAATAAAATAATGCTAAAAATGATTTGACAATTTTAAAAATCCTAAATTATGCTATTGAATAGTAGAAAAATGAAAGAGTTTGAAAAATGTAAAAATTTTCACTAAAAGACAAAATAGTTTGTAATTAAAACCCTAATTAAACTAAACTAATTATAAAAATTAATTAAAAAGGTGAACAGTAAAAACTTTTTTGATTAAAAATCTTAACTTATTTTTCTAAATCTAATAAAATTTTTAAAACTAAAAAATATAAATTTTCTACACTAAAAGACAAAAACAGTAATTTAAAAAGTAATTTAAATAGCTATTTAATCTAGAAAATACCAAATGAACAGTGACATAAAAACTTAATAAACAAAAAAATCAAAAAATAAATAAGAAAAATATTGAATCTGTTTTCAAGCCCTAATTCCTATTTTACTCCACTAAAGACAAAAAACATGGTTCTGATAGTGACATGTTGACTTGTTTTGTTTGTTAGCTTGGCAGTACCAACCAATACACTAGCAGGGGTAATTTTGTTCCCACTGCTAGTGCAAAAAACAGGTTTGGTGGTATTTTTGGCTATAACTTGTGAGTGGATCAATTTTGCTTGGACAATGGGGCACCCCACAACCAGTTGGGTTGTGGGGAGTCACAAAAATTATAAAAGCAACAAGTTCTTAACACAAATCTCACACAAATTGCACAAGTAAGTGACTGCGAAGGCTGGATAGTATCTGATGAACAGTTGTTGGTGTATAATGCACAAAAACGAATTTTGGGTGTTAAATTCTTGCTCAAAACTCTCACCAAATCATTTTTTAACCTGATCACAATCCTAACTTAACCCTAACCCTAACAGATTATAGAAATTGGTGAAACAAATTAACAAAAATAGGCACTTAAGGGACTTGCTGATTTTTGACTGTGAATATCAATAATTTAGCATGCAATTCCTTTTAAACCTATACCAACTAAAGTAAAACTCTCCTTTAAGCATATGACTACTGAAAAGGGTGTGTTGGAAAGGTTTATAGATCAAAAGCTTTTCAAACTTCTAGTTTAAACCCTAAACCCAAACACCCCCTTAATTACTGAATACTAATTTTAACAAAGAAAACTTATTTAAATCTACACAAATATAATTTTAATCAACTCAAACGTGTATAATATTATCAAGCAAGCATAAAAGAAGCAGATATACTAACTTTAAACAGCTTTTCACCAAAAATCACATAATTCATATAAAACCAAAAAAATTCTCAAATATGGTTCAAGCCCGAATACCTTGGCTAATTGCCTTCTACTTGGAAATTTTTAGGCTTGTATGAGCTTATGGAATGTAGAGAAAGGCTTGCTGTTGGAATCACAATGGACCCAAAGCCCTGAACATATCTTTAGTGTAAGAAATGAAATGGAAATGGTCATCTTGCTTGCCTCTTTTTGAAACCTGCATAAACACCACCAAACAGGAAATAAACACAAGTAGCAAAGGCTACAAGCTAATGGCTTGTAGCTTTTGCTACAGTAATATAAAGATGAAAATAAGATATTTTATGAAATCCTTTTAAAAACCTGAACTTTATAATCACCAAAAATCCTTGTCAAAAAGTTACTCAAATGGAAACAAGTGTTATAAATCCACTATCACTTCATTTTAACACTGATTTTACCCTTTTGAAAAACCTTCTTCAAGAATCCTTAAAAACATGTATTTTCTGAAAATGCCTTTTTAAAACGACCACTTTTCAAAACTTAACTAAATTGAATAGAAATAAACAAATTACACTAAGAAAACATTTAAATGGAACTCAGTTTGTAGAAGAGAATAAAATTTCATTTTCATTAATATTTTAAAAGCTTTATACAAAACTGGAACAAGAAATACAGCCACACATAGCATGTATCTATACAATGAGATAGAAAATACTAGAAGCTTAAAGATAATCAAAACCCTAGCTATTACAATTCCATAATTGCCCTTGAAATTTTGACTGAAAATTGGTCAAAATGAGTCTTGTGACTGTGTACTTGATGCCAGCTAGAATCTTTCGATCTTGGACGTTCATTTGGTGTGGAGGACACGCTTTTAAGCTTGGACGTTGATCCTGTCTCCTTGTTGGGTTTGGGAAGAAAGCGACTTGAGCAGGGGGGTCATGGTGGGGTCACAAGTGGTCACGGGATACAAGTTTTGTGAGTGGGTTTGGGTTAGGGGACCTTTAATCAAGGTTCTGGAGTAAATAGGTCAAAACCCCTTTGATTTAAATGAAATGAAGATTAGGGTTTATCTCCTGGGATTAAGAGGTAATTAGGGGAGGATGGTGAACAGGACTTGTTTCCCCCGTTTTTTAATTATATAAAATGAGTTTTGAAAAGTGGGTTAGTGGGTAGTTTTGACTGGGGGTTTGACTTGGGCCGGGTAAAGGGGTTTTTTGTGGGCTGATGGTGGGTTTTGTTTGGGCTCCGGTCGGGTTATGATGGGTATGGGTTATGTTTTTGGCAAAAAGACCCCCGGCACTCTCATCTCTTGTTCACTCTATAATCAAACAGCAAAAACTTCAATTTCCCTTGTTGTAACTTTGGCCTTCTTGTCAAATTTGGCACAATGTTTTTCCAAATTTTGCAAAAGGACTTGTAATGTACTTATAACCAATCTTCAAGGGCTTGTCTTGTACATACTTGATAATTTAGGGACCCAAATGCAAATGGTGAGTTTTGCAAGGGTATAAAATGCCATGTATTCAAAAGATGAAGGACTAATCTTGCCAAATCTTCAAACTTCAAGGTCATTTTTGGAAATTCCATTCTTGGGCCCGGTTCTTTGTGTGACTTCGTTTCCCGTGTTGGTTTTTGCTTCATTCTTGTGATTATTTGTTGATTCCATGATATCCGTACCTAAAATATACAATGAACAAACACAAGCGTATATTTGGGTATTTTGACGATATTTTAAGCGTTTTAAGCCCGATTTGGACGATGAGACTATGTATAATTGTAGTCTCATCACTCCCCCATACTAAAACATTGCCATGTCCCAACGCAATGCTAGAATTAAGTATCTTAGCACTTCCAAAATTCATTTTATGACGACATTTATTAAAGACGTATATTTAAATAAACTACTACACGTTTTTTAGACATAATGTAATGTTTTCATCACAATAAAGTGACTTTTGGGATCATAGAACAAGAACACGTGAATGCTTCGTTAGAAATAATTTCGTCGTCCTCGATTTTCACCCAATTCCATGTTAAGCGTGTAACGAGATCATTGTTATTATAAGTTAGCAACACGATCATATCCCATGAGTGTTAATTACGAACCTAAACTCCCTTATTCCTACTTGGTATCTCTTATATTTTATTTTGTCTTAATGATCACGAGGATACATCATTGACTTATGCATGAATAGAGATTAAGTCTAAAAATAGAGTTTTAACTGTGTAACCAAAATCATTAAATTAATAATTCATCTTAATGGACAACGATGTCAAAAAATTAAGTCAACAAGAAGGATCGATAAACACGGTTTTATAACGGTTTTGAACATGAGACTTATTACCAAGACTTTTATACGCCCCCTAACGGAAGGGCCTTATTATCATTGGTTTACCTCCATCTTTATTCAACTCCGCCATGGAGCTTTTATTATGACTTCGGTCTTGCCTTGCCTTTTATTATCCGCCTCATCGGTGGTTTTATTAGCCAAAGACGTATATCCTCACGCTAAAGCAAATTTTGGATCTTTAAAGCTTCAAAGATTAAGGCTTGATTCACTTTCAATTTGGGCATAGATTTTCGGCCTTGTGAGCTTCAAATTTTTGCTTAATTTAGGTGAGCACTTGAAATCTTATTATTAGGTGAAGCTTTCGATTATTCGGGTGCCAATACTTCAAAACCGTGACGCTGGCGATACCTTAATGTTTTCCCAATTTATTTACATGGAAGCTACTAAAACAAATTAGAAACCAACAATAGTGACTAAACCGCTAAATCAATATTTATTAACAATTTATTATCAAAAGCGTGGGGAGAATAAGCTAATAATTACTACACATGAGATTGTGACGATTACGAGACTTATAAATAACTCTATCATTTCTCGTCCTCATTTAAGAGACTTAGCCTAAAAAGTTAAGGAATCGAAGCTAAGTGCTCAACACGCACGGTCGAGTCAAAAATTACTCTCATTCTCTCCATCGGAAAACCTACATTCGTGTCTTAAACACTTATGAAAAACAAGAAAAATTTTAAAATTTAGTCATTTTTAGCCTTATTTTGCATAAAACGATAACAAAAAGATGAAATTTTGGATTGCGTGGTGACGTAAGCAAGGTGAAGTATCTACTCACCCCCATACTAAAACTAAACTTTGTCCTTAATGTTTCGAGTCTAGGGGTGTAAACACCCCCATACTAGAGACGAAGTCGAATGCTTAATCTCGAGCATGAAAAGGGTAAAACGAATAACCTAAAAGCCGCTTATGAATTAGGCTAATAAGATAAACGTTAGAACATAAAAGGATATCATCGGATATCGGAATCTCCAAAGGCAACGATCGAAGCTCGAGTGATCCGTAAAACGAACACGAGAGGCTTCAATGATGACGATGAACCTAATGAATCACAATCACAAACAACCACGGAACAAAGGTTGGAAGAGCACAAGTCCCCTCGTTACATTAACTAAGAAAGCGATAATATGTACAAGGATAAGCATGAGAATCCCCACGAGGCACCTTGTTTTTGATAACCGAGTCAAAAGCTCGACTCAAATCCCCATAAATGTGATCATTCAGGGATTATCATGGTTTGGTCATTTTTGGTGGGGCTTAAATGATAAACAAGGCCCAAAAAGCAACCGGTACTAAGGACTAAGTCCTTTGATGATGCAAAATACCGGGATCGAAGATGGCGTCCTCGTTTTCGGATGAAAGACGAAACAACGCCACTTCAACACGTGCCAAAACCTTAAAGAGGTAGAAGAAAATTGATAAGAATTAGAAAGGTGGGGCAATGGGAAAGTCAACATAATGAGCTACTCGAGGTAGACTCACACCAAGCAAACGAAAAGATTTTCCATTTATTGCATCGGTGGAAGACCAAGATTTCCCTTTACAATCAATTCCGGGATCGTAAATCTCGTCCTCGGTGGAGAAATGGGAGGGAACATTTGGGGCTTCCCCCACACTAAAACCACACCAACCGTCGTCAAAAAGAGTAGACGAGGTGGTAGTACTCATAAAACGCGGTGATGACGGAGTTAAACATGTAGAAAAATCTTTTAAAACATTTTTAAAATCTTTTCCTTTTTCATTGTTTAAAAACTCTTTATGAAAACCCGATTTGATAATGTCGAAAATATTTGGCGTGTCAAATTCAAAATTAGTCGCGCTAAATATCCTCACATTTAAGTCATTGGTGGGAGGGGGTGGCGGATTATATAAGTTCTCAAAACGTTTATCAATAAAGAACACCGCCCCCTCGGGGTCAACATACTCGTCATCCTCATGAACGTCGATCTCATCGATTTCTTCATCAAAGATAGGCTTGTCAAACCAAGGTTTGTCATTACCCTCCTTGAGTATCTTAGAAACTCTCTCGAAGAGATCACGATCAAGCACGAAACGATCATTCTTTTGTGGGGATTGTTGATAAGTTAAATCCTCACGAATGTGGTAAACGTAATTCTCATTTGAGGAGTGTTGATTAGGTAAATCCTCGAGAATTGGATTTTTGGTCACATGAGTTGGTTCGTCATCGAAAATAAGACGTTCCAAATCATTTAGTTCATCCTCGATTTTGGAAAGATCGACCTCACTCGTAGGTGGAAGTGAAGGCATAAGAGCTAGCTCTCGTTCAATAATTTCCTCAATCTCAGGATCAAACTCGTAATCATCGTACTTCACATGTTTCTTTTTAGGAGAATCAAAAATTGCATGTGGATTTCGAAGTACGTGATCAATCTCGGCAAAATCGCCATCGTCATCGTCAAAGAAATAGTCGATGTGAGCACTCACAACCATGGTATTACAAGTCGAATGACTATGCTTAGGTGACTTTTCTAAGACGAGAGGATCGATGTCGATAAACCCTTTAGCCTCAACGAGTGTTGGGCTAGGAAAAGGAGGCACTTTGATGGAGTTAGAAGTTGAAGCCTCAAAGACGTGGTCTTTCGAAGGTGGTGAAGACGAGCCCATTTTGGTCATTGTCGTGATGGCACTAACGTCGCCCTTTGGAATTGGTGTTTCACTTGTTTCGCTAAATACATCCCAAAGTGAGTTTTCATCCATAAATTTACACATACCCTTTTGAATTAGGTACACGTACTCTTTATCATTAAAATCCTCATCTTTAAAACCGTTTTTCTTAATTCTTTCAAAACATGCATTAAGCCTCATTCTTTCCGCTAAAGTGAACATTTTGAAATCATTAGGATTTGAATCATTAGGTTTTGAAACCTCGGTTTTTTCATTATCATTAAACACTTGGGATTTTCTAGCGAAAAAGTCCATTTTGTCATCCCCATATCTCATAGTAAGTCTCCCCTCGTGAACGTCGATTACGGTTCGAGCCGTCGATAAGAATGGTCGGCCTAAAATAATGGGACATTTAGGGTCACACTCGTAATCGGATATAACGAAATGCGCGGGAAAACAAACTTTCCAACTTTCACATAGACATCCTCGGCTATTCTAATTGGTATAAATGGAGTACAATTTGCAAGCTCGATTATCATGTTCGTGGGGGTAAGTGAAGGCAATCTCATCAATTTCCATAGAGAATGAGGAATAAGATTGATGCTAGCACCTAAATCGGCAAGGGCTAAACATCCCTCAATCTCGGAAAAATCACAAGGTAATAGAAATTGGCCCGAATCCTCTTCCTTTCTTGGCATACGCCTTTTAGGTTTTTTAAGAAGGATCGATGCACAAATTTCTTCAAGGGTTACTTTGGTAAGGTCGATAAAACTCTCTTTTTGAACCGTGGATGGAATTTGAGGTACACGAGGGTGTGCACTCTTTTCCTTGGTCGCCACGTTCACCCCATCGACTTTAGAACAATAAGACGTCTTAGAAGTCGAGGGTTGAGAAGAAGGAACAACTCAAAATCCTTCAAGGTTAGGGGTAATCACACGACCTTTCTCACGAGACGAGGCGGCTTTACATTGTTCCTTCGGATTTGCTACGATGTCACTAGGTAACGAACTCGATGAAGCACCCGAGGTTTTGTTCATAATAGCCGAAAACATCTTTTTTATATCAATTTGTCCTTGCTCAATCTTCGTGTTTTGCAATTTCAATGTATTAGAAAAGTCGTTTTTCAAAGTACCAATTTCTCCCTCTAATCGTCTCATATTAGCCTCATTCGTTTTCATGTAATTTTGAAAATCGTTTGACGAACTATTTTGATTAGAATTAAAGTTCCCTTGGTTTTGATTGTTTCTTTGAAAATTTCCTTGATTACCACTTGAAAAATTGTTTCCTTGATTGTTATCTCGATTTTGCCAACTTATATTACGACCTTGATTATAACCGTGATTTTGATTCGAAAAATTTCCTTGTTGATTATTTCCTTGAAAATTGTTTCGGTTTTGATTAAAATTGTTGCCTTGGTTATAATTGCCTTGTTGTGATGGACCCACGTTATTTTGATTTTGAAAATTGTTGTTTCCATTTAACGCACTCACATTCGACGTTTGGCCATCCGTAGCCGCACACTCGTAATAATTATGAGGTCCACCACAAAACGTACACGAAACCTCAACCGCTTTCACCGTAGCGGGAGCGTCTTTCTTTTGCATCTCAACGAGAAAAGACGTAAACACATTCGTCAACTTGTCGACTTTCGCATCAACTCTCTCAGTGTCGCGATTCGAACTACTAACATTGGCGACATTGGCAACACTCGGTGCGTTGCGGAGTTGGTAAACCTTGGATCGGTTTTCGATAATTATCAATGCATCTTTCGGAGTCTTACACAAAAAGTTGCCACCGGCGGCGAAATTCAACGAATCTTGTTCTTGAAAATTAAGACCGTTGCAAAACGTATCGATTTGGTGCAACTCGGAAAAACCATGGTGAGGACATTGCCTAAGAAATTCCTTAAAACGATCCCACGCGTCTCTAAAAGATTCATTCGGTTTTTGCTCAAATTTCGTAATTTCATTCTTGAAAAACGTCGTCTTAGACGGTGGGAAAAAATAATTAACGAACTTGGAGACGAGATCCTTCCACGTAGTTATCGAATTAGGTGGCTCTTTCTCGTACCAATCCTTGGCGGCACCATCGAGCGAGTACGGAAAAATCATAAGCTTGACGACATCGGTGTCGACGTTCTTAAACTTGCTCGTGGCTAAAAGACGATCAAAATTCCGAATATGGTCGTGAGGATTATCGGCTTCACGACCTCGAAACTTTGTAGCTTGGATCAACGAAAGCATTCCGCTCTTAATTTCAAAATTCTCCTCCTCGATAGCGGGAATTACGATCGCGTCTCCATAACCCTCGGTGGGTAATTCCATCATCGAACGATTGTCGGCCATCTCCTCTTCGGTTTCTTCAACAACGATATTAGGAACGTCGGTTTCTAATTCTCGTCTACGTCGTCGATTCCTTCGATTACGATTGCATCGATTCGAAGCGTCGCTAGAATTAGAATAATCCTTCGATCGAGTGCGCATGCACTAAGCGTAGAATGGGTGGTAGCAAAGAAGATTCTTTTTGCGGCTTTTCGATTTTTCAATTTTTTTGGTTTTTGATTGTTTTTAATTTTTATTTTTTTTGGATTTTTGTTTGTATTACGTAGACACAAATCTACAAATCTCTCCTTGAATCGATCTTCTCGATTAAAGGAGACTCAAAGAATGAAAACGATCACGTAGAGTGAACGTTTTCGATGACTTTAGAACGTTGGTGGAACACCAAAACGTTCAAGAGGGTTTAATCTTGAAAACAAGCAAATATAGTATACGTAGATAATACTTGGGCGGCAAACCCTCGATTAGCCTTCTTTATCAAAACACGCACAAGCAAGCGGGGGAAACGAGGCGACGCTAAGCACTTAAGAGCCTTTTTCCCTTAGGTCGTGAAATATAACCGCCTTATACCCACCTTATAGTTTGTGTTAACTGAAATTAAGCCTCACGAAAGTATTTATCTATTTTGCCTTTAACTTTTGCATTGGATTCGAATACAATGATCGAGTGATGAAATCCCGAATCAAGGTTGCGTTTTCACGCTTTTAGAGTACTTGTATATTTATTGTTCTTACGTAGATACAATATAGTAATAATATATTCACAAGAAAAACGAAAACCAATATATCTACAATATAGTAAAGATTATTTTATGTTTAATTTAGGAAAATTAAACACGATTTATTTGGATACTATAATATATTAATGAAAAATAACAAAAATGAGTATGTACGATATATACGCTTTCCAAAAATTGAAAAGCAAAAATGCACTACTCACACAAACACGATACTAATAATGGCACACAAAACACCTCCCCGGTAGCGGCGCCAAAAATTGATGTAGGTTTTTCGTACACGTTTTAAGAAAAACGCGTATGAGTGGCAAGTATTAAGTCTTACGATTTAGGAAAAACGTAAAACCGAATAAATGCGGGTTCGTTCTCGAAGGAGGTGTGTGGATTAATGTGCCAATTATACAAAATCAAAGTTTGGATTAGTGATGTTTTTGGTTGAGAAGAGAAAAAGTAAAGACGAGCTACGATTACGATTAAACTACGACGTTGACGTAAAACGATGACGTAATTACGTAAAACGCGACAAAATAAAAAATTAAACCTAAAAATTAATTAAAAGATTAAACTAAGTCTAAAATAATATAAATAAGGATAAAGATCCAATAAATAAATTTTAAAACCTTTTATTAATTAAATATTCAATTTTTAATGCTAACTAAAGCCCTAAAATTAAATATAATTAATAAAAAGGCCAAAATATTATTTTATTGAACTAATAAATCACTTATATTATTTAAAGACTAAAAAGTATTTTTCCTAAATTTTCAAAACTATTTTTCTATTTTTAAATCACTAAAAACTATTTTGAAACTAAAATAATCATAAAAATAATAAAATAATGCTAAAAATGATTTGACAATTTTAAAAAACCTAAATTATGCTATTGAACAATAGAAAAATGAAAATGTTTGAAAAATGTAAAATTTTTCACTAAAAGACAAAACAGTTTGTAATTAAAACACTAATTAAACTAAATTAATTATAAAAATTAGTTAAAAAGGTGAACAGTAAAAACTTTTTAGATTAAAAATCTTAACTTATTTTTCTAAATCTAATAAAATTTTTAGAACTGAAAAATATAAATTTTCTACACTAAAAGACAAAAATAGTAATTTAAAAAGTAATTTAAATAGCTATTTAACCTAAAAAATACCAAATGAACAGTAACATAAAAATTTAATAAACAGAAAAATCAAAAAATAAATAAGAAAAATATTGAAACTAGTTTCAAGCCCTAATTCCTATTTTACTCCACTAAAGACAAAAAAACATGGTTCTGATAGTGACATGTTGACTAGTTTTGTTTGTTAGCTTGGCAGTACCAACCAATACACTAGTAGGGGTGATTTTGTTCCCACTGCTAGTGCAAAAAACAGGTCTGGTGGTATTTTTGGCTATAACATGTGATTGGATCAATTTTGCTTGGACAATGGGGCACCCACACAACCAGTTGGGGTGTGGGGAGTCACAAAAATTTCAAAAGCAACAAGTTCTTAACACAAATCTCACACAAATTGCACAAGTAAGTGACTGTGAAGGCTAGATAGTATCTGATGAACAGTTGCTGGTGTATTATGCACAAAAACGAGTTTTGGGTGTTAAATTCTTGCTCAAAACTCTCACCAAATCATTTTTAAACTGATCACAATCCTAACTTAACCCTAACCCTAACAGATTACAGAAATTGGTGAAACAAATTAACAAAAATAGGCACTTAAGGGACTTGCTGATTTTTTACTGTGAATATCAAGAATTTAGCATGCAATTCCTTTTAAACCTATACCAACTAAAGTAAAACTCTCCTTTAAGCATATGACTACTAAAAAGGGTGTGTTGGAAAGGTTTATAGATCAAAAGCTTGTCAAACTTCTAGTTTAAACCCTAAACCCAAACACCCCCTTAATTACTGAATTCTAATTTTAACAAAGAAAACTTATTTAAATCTACACAAATATGATTTTAATCAACTCAAACATGTATAATATTATCAATCAAGCACAAAAGAAGCAGATATACTAACTTTAAACAACTTTTCACCAAAAATCACATAATTCATATAAAACCAAAAAAATTCTCAAATATGGTTCAAGCCCGAATACCTTGGCTGATTGCCTTCTACATGGAAATTTTTAGGCTTGTATGAGCTTATGGAATGTAGAGAAAGGCTTGCTGTTGGAATCACAATGGACCCAAAGCCCTGAACATATCTTCAATGTAAGAAATGAAATGGAAATGGTGATCTTGCTTGCCTCTTTTTGAAACCTGCACAAACACCACCAAACAGGAAATAAACACAAGTAGCAAAGGCTACAAGCTAATGGCTTGTAGCTTTTGCTACAGTAATATAAAGATGAAAATAAGATTTTTTATGAAATCCTTTTAAAAACCTGAAATTTGTAATCACCAAAAATCCTTGACAAAAAGTTACTCAAATGGAAACAAGTGTTATAAATCCACTATCACTTCATTTTAACACTGATTTTCCCTTTTGAAAAACCTTCTTCAAGAATCCTTGAAAACATGTATTTTCTGAAAATGCCTTTTTAAAACGACCACTTTTCAAAAATTAACTAAACTGAATAGAAATAAAGAAATTACACTAAGAAAACATTTAAATGGAACTCAGTTTGTAGAAGAGAATAAAATTTCATTTTCATTAATATTTTAAAAGCTTTATACAAAACTAGAACAAGAAATACAGCCACACATGGCATGTATTTATACAATGAGATAGAAAATACTAGAAGCTTAAAGATAATCAAAACCCTAGCTATTACAATTCCAGAATTGCCCTTGAAATTTTGACTGAAAATTGGTCAAAATGAGTCTTGTGACTGTGTACTTGGTGCCAGTTAGAATCTTTCGATCTTGGACGTTCATTTGGTGTGGAGGACACACTTTTAAGCTTGGACGTTGATCCTGTCTCCTTGTTGGGTTTGGGAAGAAAGCGACTTGAGCAGGGGGTCATGGTGGGGTCACAAGTGGTCACGGGATACAAGTTTTGTGAGTGGGTTTGGGTTAGGGGACCTTTAATCAAGGTTCTGGATTAAATAGGTCAAAACCCCTTTGATTTAAATGAAATGAAGATTAGGGTTTATCTCCTGGGATTAAGAGGTAATTAGGGGAGGGTGGTGAACAGGACTTGTTTCCCCCCGTTTTTTAATTATATTAAATGAGTTTTAAAAAGTGGGTTAGTGGGTAGTTTTGACTGGGGGTTTGACTTGGGCCGGGTAAAAGGGTTTTTTGTGGGCTGATGGTGGGTTTTGTTTGGGCTCCAGTCGGGTTATGATGGGTATGGGTTATGTTTTTGGCAAAAAGACCCCCTGCACTCTCATCTTTTGTTCACTCTATAATCAAACAACAAAAACTTCAATTTCCCTTGTTGTAACTTTGGCCTTCTTGTCAAATTTGGCACAATGTTTTTCCAAATTTTGCAAAAGGACTTGTAATGTACTTATAACCAATCTTCAAGGGCTTGTCTTGTACATACTTGATAATTTAGGGACCCAAATGCAAATGGTGAGTTTTGCAAGGGTATAAATTTCTAAGTCTTCAAAAGATGAAGGACCAATCTTGCCAAATCTTTAAACTTCAAGGTCTTTTTTTGGAAATTCCATTCTTGGGCCCGGTTCTTTGTGCGACTTCGTTTCCCGTGTTCGTTTTTGCTTCATTCTTGTGATTATTTGTTGATTCCATGATATCCGTACCAAAAATACACAATGAACAAACACAAGCGTATATTTGGTTATTTTGACGATATTTTAAGCGTTTTAAGCCCGATTTGGAAGATGAGACTATGTATAATTGCAGTCTCATCAAGGGTGATAATCATTCATGACATTCCAAAACCCTAAGGTATGTTTTTGATCTTTTTACTTGTTTTCTCCTTTTGAATATTTTGTAATTTTCTATCTCTTTAATAAAGGCCAAGGTGGATTGATTATGATGGAAAATGTAAAACTTGCTTTGTAACTAATGCATTGCATGAGGACATTGGAATGGTCAAGTGTAGGGGATTTAATAAGTGTGAAAACACTTATCCTTTTACCACTTAATTATAATAATAACCAAGCCAAAACGTGTATTTTATGTCGTAAATGTCAGAATTATGCGTGGTTTGTGTTTTTGTTGTGATTTAGGACCAAAATGTGAAAAGGGAAGAAAACACGAGCTTTCACGGGCTTTTATCGAAGAAAAAGACAAAAGCCGAAGTCAAAAGATCAAGAGTTCAAAAAGAACGGAAATCCAAGGCCTATTCTGAAGATTTATCGAAGAAAAAGTCTAAAGACGAAAGTTTAATGAAGTCGAAGAACTCAAGTCTAATTAATGAAGAAATTATAAGACGAGTTCAATTTATCCCGAGACAAAGTCGAAAAAGTCGAAGAATTTAGAAGACGAAAACACGTGAAGAAGAAGAAAGAATCAACACATGCTAATCTCCCTAATCTCCCTATAAATACCCTCCTAATGACACATTAGGAGGTGTTAGCTAATTTGACACGTTAGTCTCGTGGAAACCTTGGTTTCCGGATCTTTTAAGCAACTAGGAATGCATCATGCACGTCTAGTGCACACACGCTTTTAGGTTTACATTGTGAATGAATTGATGAATAAAACCTAAGACCCTTGGTTCCTTTTATAGTATAAGGATTAGGGTTTTACAAGAGATAAGGATAAATAAACATATGAATCTTCTATTTAAATAACTATATACAGAATATCTCCTGCATATATATCTAAATAGAATCTTCTAAAAGCTTCTTTGTCTACGTTTTGTCAATGCTTGAATTGCATGTGACAATGCTTGGATTGCTCTTGACAATGCTTGATTCCATCAACGCCTAATTTCTTCTTGTCAACGCCTGGAATACTCTTGTCAACGCTTAGACAATTACCTTCATGTTTTCTTCGTTTTAGAGTTTCTGCCACATCAACTTTTTGACCCAACAATCTTCCCCTAGTTGATGTCGGCAAAACTCTATGTGTATCTCTTGTAAGTTGTACATGATCTTCAAATTGCTTCCCCTCAAGTGTAGCACGTATTTCTTCCCCTTTTTGTCACATCAACAGGAAAGTAAACAATGTCTGCAATCTTTGAAGATTCTCCAAATGTAGCTCTATGTAATGATATTGAAGAACAATTAATATAATATTTTTGATGTAGAAGTAGAATAACCCAACCTTATGTTCCATGTCTTGTACTATCCATGTGATAAAGTACTTATATCAGACCAAGTATAAGTAGACCTCGATCCCTTGTCAATATTCTCATCCTATGTGAGACACTGAGCACGATAATGTAACTCCTTCAAGTGTTATGACAAGTCTTCATCACCAACCATGTAAAGCACGAACAAGTTATCTTTAAAGTCTATGACTGGGAGTGCACGACTTTAAGATATGATAGAACACAAACTCGCGAAAATGTTCTTCAATCATCAAACTTACCATAAGAACTCTTCCCCTTAAGCTAACACCTCTTCATGACAAGTCAATATCTTCATATGTAAAAGCTGTCAACGAATAACTCTTTCACAAGGCTATCCCGATTACATAATCCAATAAAATTCTTCATGAACAGTTGCTAACTTACTTAAAAATCATTAATCCCTTTCAAAAATATCCGAGCCATAAATATCAACATGATATTCTATATTAAAACGGAGATTCCATGTACCTTCGTGTGTATAATCCTCCTTTTTGTGTGCTCAAAACGTACCAATTTTCTCAAACAACAGCAATCCCTGTGTTGTCCAACATCCTCCTTCATCCAAGATCTTAATCAGATGTATTGTCCGATATCAGACAATACATGTCAGCGTTTGAATGAACATATATCGGACGACACTGTCAACTCTATCAACGTTGACTTATTCTGTCAGCGTCAAAATACTTCATGTCAGCGTCAACTCTACTTTTGTCAGCGTCTCTTTTTCTGCTGACGTCATCAACTGGCAACACTTCATTATAGAATCATGATATTTAAAGAAGTGCAAAACTCCCTGATAACTAGGTATTAAATATAAAAGAGACATGTATATCCTTAGAAATCAGCAAGCATGTATATCCTAAAAATTAGCCATCTTACACGCTTGTTTGATATCACATCCAATTCATTCCATAATGATCACGTCTGTTTCTTTTACCAAATATCATGCGCCTGAAAATCAGCAACCTTACTGGCAACCCATGTCTTGTTCAATCACGAATGTATCCCATAAAAATAGGCAAACAAATATCCTATTTTGACCAGTAGAATTCTTAATGCTTGACCCCACGTTTTGAACACAAACGAATATATAGATCGTGTGAACACAGATCTATATAACCATGTGAACGCAATCTTTCCCTTCTCTTTGATCGTGTGAACATACAAACCTTTCCACCAATTAGAAAGTGAGTATCGTGTGAACATAAACTTTTTCCTCCAATAAGAATCACTTAACTTCAACCTCACGTGAGTAATCATGGAAGAGCAAGTACTTGATTTGAGCCCAAAATACGTATATATTCTTGTCCTTCTCATGACTAATCAATAATAAATATTAACCAATCCATATCCAATCACCGTGTGAACACACATGTTTCTTTTGCTGTAGACAATCGTGGACCAGGCTTCACATCACGTCATGTTTGAAAAAGGAATACATGAATATCCCTACTTAATAGGAATAAACAAATATATTCGCAAATAAGATCCCAAATCACGTCCAACATAGAAGATATAACTCAATCCCTATAAAGTAGTGATTATGGAACAGAATATAACATACCAAACTTGAATATATGAATTTCCATGTTTACTAGTCTGCCTTGAAACAGACGTACTATCTTTAGTTCATATATTATGAATGTGAAGTCTAACATCTTTCTGAGATCAGCAACTCATACCTACTTGTGCACTTCATGGACCAGTCATGCGTGAAGAACTCCTTTGAACCTTCATGTCAAACAAATCCAAAACCCTCTCAGATTATAAAACGTGTTTTACACTTTGAGCAGATTAAGGCTTCGTAAAGAAACCCTAATAATTCTCTGAATTTGAGAAGCACACGTCGACCTTAAAACTGCTTGCTATATCCTTCAGTTATCGAACTAGGGTTTCGTAAAACCCATTTTCTTGCTGTTTTCAAACACCTACTCATACTGCAAAACTCACTTTTTCTTTTATAGAAACGATCTAGGGTTTTTAGAAACCCTAAATCATTATTTTATGTAAACTCAGAAAAGTGAAAATCAACTCTGCAGCCAACTTCGACGCTTAATAACTTTTGATTGGGGATAAAACAGGACAATCCCTCCGTTGGATGTTTAGATATATGTATGTAGAACACACATATAAAATTTCGTGACGATCCAACGGTTCAATTAAAAGTTACGACCTTCTGAATACTGCTGCGCACACAAAAATGTCCAGAAAAACCCTAGACGGATTTTTCTTTTCTTCACCATACACGAACACCTTGTTGGTCCTAGCATCATGAGCCACGAGGCTCTGATACCAATTGTGGAAACCTTGGTTTCCGGATCTTTTAAGCAACTAGGAATGCATCATGTTCATATGATTAGATAATCAAAGCGGAATTAGAACACGACACATTAACAAGGTGTTTAGGCACAATAACATGAATTAAAACAAAAATATTATTAACTATATTAATAATTAACAACCACTAGACGTGTATACATTGAATCCCACGTCTAGTACACACACGCTTTTAGGTTTACATTGTGAATGAATTGATGAATAAAACCTAAGACCCTTGGTTCCTTTTATAGTATAAGGATTAGGGTTTTACAAGAGATAAGGATAAATAAACATGTGAATCTTCTATTTAAATAAATATATACAGAATATCTCCTGCATCTATATCCAAATAGAATCTTCTAAAAGCTTCTTTGTCTACGTTTTGTCAATGCTTGAATTGCATGTGACAATGATTGGATTGCTCTTGACAATGCTTGATTCCATCAACGCCTAATTTCTTCTTGTCAACGCCTGGAATACTCTTGTCAACGCTTAGACAATTACCTTCATGTTTTCTTCGTTTTAGAGTTTCTGCCACATCAACTTTTTGACCCAACAAGTCTTTCCATTTTATTTTCCAAGCACTTTCATATTGTCATTTACTTAATAGTCATTTAAATTCTTGCCCTTTAATTTCAAGTAATTCTCTTAATTTTGTTGTTGAATCCTCAATTTTAATCAAGTTTTATATTAATCTCTCCTTCTACCTTTCTTATTTTTGTTAATCTTTATGCTTATGTGCTTATTGTTATGCTTATTTGATTAACTGTTATGTTTTTATGTTTTTGATTGTGTTAGCTTATTGATTTGATAGCTTATTGTGTGTTTGATTTGATTTTAGTTAAGTGTTTTTATTAGTTTATGTTATTAAAAGTTGATTTTTAATTTTTAGTTCTATTAGTGTTTTTCATGTTTTTGATTTGTGGTTGAATTAGTTTTTCTTAAAAGTGTTTTAGATTAAGTTTTGGTAGATTGCTTATATGATTTTAGCTTATTCGTGGCTTATTTTCTGATTTTTTGTTGTTACTGTAACTGTTTATCTGATCTTTAGGATTTTTGGATTAGGATTTTAAATTCCGATGATTTCTCTTTTTCTGAAATTAGGTTTTTCTGAAATTGCACCATATTCCGAAGATTTTATTTTGTCCGAAATGCCATTTCTCTGAAAATCTTAGTTTTTCCGATAATCTTAAGTTTCTCTGAAAAAGTTTGATATTCCGATGATTTCTCTGAAAACCAATTATTCCGAAAAATGTTCTGAAAATCAATTATTCCGAAAAAAAGTTCTGAAAAACAAGTTATTCCGAAGATTTCTAATGTCACATTCCGAAAAAACAAGTATTGCGAAGAAGCAAACATTCCGAAAAAAATGACATGGCTGCTTGGTTGCTTATTCATTTTGGCGCCAATTTCAACTAGTAGGTTGCTAGCTTGAGCTAGCTACCTGCTAGCTTGTTTATTTATTATTTTTTTTCGTAATTGTTTAGTTTAATCTGAAGTTGTTCCGATTTTAATTTTGAAAGTTACGTATTTTTAGTTGAATTTTTCGCCTAATTTTAAAATTAATATTTTTTTCGTAAAGTTCAAGTTTTATCTTTTACTTAGTACCCGCTTTAGGTTTTGCCTTGTTTAGTTTTAAAGTACGATTTTAGTTTTATTCTCTCTTTTTTTATTAAGTAAACTTTATTTTCGAGTCGATAGTTAATTTCGTCTTTTAGTTTTATTTTTATTAATTGTTTCGTTTTATTGTTCGTTTCGCTCCTTTATTATTAGTTATTTGTTTTAATTTCTCGTCATTTACTTTTTAATCATTTATAGCTTTATTTACCTTGCCTTTTACTTTAAAGCTTTGCAATTTTATTTTACAACAACGACCAATCTATTTATTTTTCACCAAAAACGACTGAGTCACACTTTTAACCGGAAGTCAATTAGAATAGAAACGAACAAAGAACCTATTAAAATTCAGTTATTACCTGCACATGGAGTTAGACGTTTTGGAATCAGAGGGAAGCTCAGTCCTCGCTTCATCAGACCGTTCGACATCATAGAACACGTTGGTGAAGTATCATACCGTTTAGCGTTACCGCCTCAGCTATCACACGTTTACAACGTGTTCCATGTGTCCTTACTCAAAGGATACAACTATCATCCAGTTCATGTTGTTCAATATCCACTTGATCATATTCGAGAGGATCTTTCATATGTCAAAGAACCCGAGAGAGTTCTTGAGCGACAAGATCGTGTCATGCGGAGGAAGACGATCCCTTTCGTCAAAATCCTCTAGAGGGATCATCCTGAGCGGGAAGCCACTTGGGAGACGGAGGAGTCTATATGGACTTCTTACCCTCATTTCTAGTTCTAATTCGGGTATGTTTTCTTTCAGTTTACGTTTCTCCAATTCGAGGACGAATTGTTCTTTTAGAGGGGAAGAGTTGTAAAACGCGCATTAAAAACCTATGAGCAGTACACGTGAACAGTAACTTAAGAAAACACGATAAAATTTAAACTTTCCATTTATAATAGTAATACACATGTCACAACAATAAATAACGAACAATTATGAATATTATAAATGTGACACGATCACAAATACCAAAATCATGAATATTAAATCACGAGCATAAACGACTAATTATTTAACACATGAAAAACTTCGGGTTCCCTTGTTGGGCTCCCCTATGGCGCGGATACAACAACGAAAGAAGGAAGATGGGCTTTGGCCCATAACCTAATTGTAAATAATAAAATACAGGAAAACATAATCATATTTTAGGTTTTCAGAAAAGTCTTCCCTGCCTCTTTTCTTGCTTATTGTCGTCGGCCATATATTAACCACAAGGAAGATTCAGACGATTTTCATTATTGATTTTGTTTTCGTGATCATTCTCTTTTTCTTTTCACGCATTCGGTATAAATCAAACCTTTTTCTTTTTGTTTAATTCTTTTGATTCATGTTATAATTTAATTAATCATCAAGAACAAGAATAAAACATGTAATAGATTAATTAAATCATGTTTTCGGGTTTGGTTTGTGTGTGGTGTGGTTCGGCCGAGACACAGAGACCCCATATGGGGCTCGCCTTGTTTTGATTACCACCACCGAGAGTCCCAAGACTCTCGGCTTGGGTTGGTGTGGGCTCGGACGCAGCAAGACAACCCCGACCAAGGGTCGGGGTGTGTTTGTTTGTTCGGTTTGTGTGCACCGAGGCACCACCGAGACCCCAAAGGGGCTCGGTTGGTTTTGGTTGTTCGGACCCGAGACCAAAGAAACCCCGACACTAAGTTGGGGTATGTTGTACATGTTTGTTAGTTTAAGTAGTGTCAACTGAGACCCCTCCAAGGTCTCGGTGGGACTTTGATTTTGGCTTATTTGATTCGGCTTATATAAAACACGGACTCGGGATCAGGTTTTTCATGAAAAACTATTTTTATAAGTCATGTTATATTAAACTTTAGGTTAATTAATTTATTAAATTAATTCATGTATAACCTAAGGTATTTTACTTAGTCATTTAATTAAAACATGTATTTTAATTAAAATCATATAACGTATAGTTTAATTAATTAACCATTTACTTAATTAAAGAACTATAACAATGACTTGTATTGTACTATTTAAACTTTAATTATTAATTATAATCCATCTTATTTCTAATTATGGAAACTTAATATTTTTGGAAACTTTCTATTTTTAGAAACTTACTATTTATGGAAACCTGCTATTTTTAGGAAGTTACTTAGTATTACAATACAAGTATTATAATATACTAATACATGAATAATACTCAACAGAACATCATAATAACTACAGTTAACACAGTAAACAGTAAAACATGACAGAACATGTATAACAAGCTAATAATACATGGAACCAGTAAAACACATGTAATTCAGACAACTCATACACGTCCATATTTCTTATGTAGTGTTATCCGTCGAGGCAGATTAGTCTTCATCGTTTTCCTTAGCTTCTACTGGACATAAGGTACGGATTTTCCGTCCTTCAGTAAGGACAATCTCTTCCTTCATTAGGATTTCCCGTATGCGGCCAACTGTTTTCCCCAGTAGTTACAGATTAAATGCTTATGTTTTATTAGTTACTTTAGCCATATACACGCATGACCAGTTTCACCTAGTTATGGAGGTACCATAACAATAACACTAGAGGCACTAGTGTTATGACTTCACCATGGCAGAGTGATAGCTCATGGCGTCCCTTTTCAGTTATTTGGCCATTTTATTATTATATTATCATGTGGGCGTATGGGTGCATCCTAGTTACATGTTTCAGTCAGGATTTCATGGCGATGTGGTGTGTGACTTGCATCCTTCACAAAGAGCTGATCCCTCCTACCCACTTACCAGTTAATTAGAGGCATCCCCTCTAATTTGCATGACGAGGTCACCCCTCCAAGTATTCATGCACGTTGTTGACCTCATGACCTATATTGGCTATTATGGTACATTAACTAGTGCAGATTTTAATAAGTAACATAAGCTATGTTTTCAGAACTAAAACCAGTTAACATGACAGACAACTAGGTTTTCTAGGACTTATTCATTTTCGTTGCCATTCATGCTTTATATTCTTTATATGCTTCCATATCCTATGTTTTCCATGCTTTATTGTATATCCGTGCATTGAGCGTTATGCTCAGCCGTCTACTTTTCCATATTCCCAAACGACAGGTACCCAAGGACACAAGTAGGAACTCCGGAGTATGTGCATTCGGATTGGAAGCTATCCAGCTCTTTTACCTTATGCGTCTATTACTACTTTATCATACTTTACTTCTTTTGGACATTGTTTAGTCCTTTCCATTGACAGTACTTATATTGCTTGTATGTGAGTTACTAGACTACCGATGTCTGATTTCGGTATTTCTATTTACGGTCATGAATGTTTATACATTTACCTTGCATGCTTTGATGACACCCCATAATTTATTGTAGCATCCTATCCTAACAAATGGGGTGTTACAATATATGTTACAAAAGTTTTGTTGAGAGCATCTTTAAGAATTAATGATGCTAATGGCATTAGTATGCTTAACTGACTTAGAGATACATGATGGCCTTGCAGCCATGGGATATGAAGGTGGTAGGGATATACTTACTTTCTTTAAGGGTTTGTTTTTACCTCAATGGAGATTACTTTTTCATACTATTATTCACTGTCTAAGCTCTAAAAGTACTTTTTTGATCAAATTCATGCTGGTTTGGCATTAGCTGGTATTTGTTTGGCAAATAATATAGTTTTCAAATTTTCAAAATTGATTTTTGATGGTATGAATAGGAATTTAGATGCCTCTAACAAATTTTTGATGTATCCTAGATTTTTTAAGGCACTAATTCAAGACCAAATCCCTAACCTACCTACCTCATCAGACACATGGGATGTCCCTACTTTCTCTAAGAGAACCATTTCCTTCTTATCAAAGAAAGGTAACACTTTTACAAGGACTGTAACACCATTGTTTGCCCACATGTTAGCAGATGAGGCTAACATAGTGGGTGAGGATCCTAGTTCGGCTAGTGAACCTCAGAAAACTCCCTCTCATCATAATCCCTATCCCTCTAGAGAAGTTCAAACTTTTTCTTCTCATCATAATGATGAACAACCATATCTAATGAGATGATCTACACACCTGTTGCATCGCATGCCGCTAGTGGTTCACCACAAGCCAGGGCAACAGAAGTGTTAGATATTTCCAATTTAACTGCTTTGTGTACAAGTATGTCTAAATAGGTTAAAGATTTTCAAGATGTAAAGGTTGTACAAGATAAAAAAATTGAAGAACTGGAAGCCAAGCTCACAAAGTTAAGGAACAGAGCAAATCCTTGGATCAGGCATCACAATGTAATTCTAAAAGCTCGTTTAAGAGAGCAAAAGCAAAAGTTAAGGGCCTTTAGGAGGAAAAACTGAATGCAACCAAACAGGGGACGAATTTAGAGGAAGCAGGTGTTGGGAATCTAAGTTTGTTAGAATTGCTTTAGTCATAGATTTAAACTTAAATTAAGATGTTTGATATTAACTTGCCTGTGCCTAGGAGACAGGCAAGTCACCCAAGACTCACAGAGTTCTAAGTCTCTGTGAGCAACCACAGAGGAGTCCATGTCAGAGACATTGTCAAGGAAGTCGAAGATTACTTGAAGACATACTCATTGGCTGTGTTGGATAACAACCAAGATGTATAAGGGACTCTGAGTGGTTGAGTGTTAACAGGGGTGGCAATACCCTATTAACACTCAGTACACTTTGGACATACCTAAGTGTTTAGGTGGGAAGATATGCAACCTAAAGTACAAGGTATGAAAAAAAGGGAAACTATGTCAGCTATGTTTCCCTAAAGCGTTGTGGCAGACTACCAAGAATAGAAGAGCATCTTTTGACACATGTCTGACATTTTCTGTTTTGTGTAGTCACCATCAACCAGTACTAGAAGTCAACCTCGTACCACTATAAATAGGATATGTAGGCTAGAGTTAATGTTGTTCATTTTGTTAGATCACACACATTAACTCTTTAATACTCAGAGAAAGAACAGTTGTGCCTGTGTTCTTGAGTTAACTCTATTTTGTCCAAAGTGTACACAACACATTGTCCTCAAACTGCGTTATCCATTACACATGTAATACTTGTTATACAATAATAAAGTACTACATTTGAAAAGTATTTACTTGTGTTAATTATCCTTCTTAATCTTTTTAAGCTAGTTTTAGGGACTTTCAATTGGTATCAGAGCGGTGTTTGTTATTAAAACCTTCATAAACATCGTTCTAAGTTTTATAATCAAGATCCACCATGCCTGAAACGAGCAACACCCCACCACCACCACCTAACTTGGTTTCTGGGAACAACACACCACCACCTCCAAATTCACCAAGAGTAACCCCCACTTAAAATGAAGACGATTTTCCTCAACTTCTCGATTCAAGAGGTGGATCCAATGTTACCAACGTACCAGTGTTTGATGAAGATGACTTTTCAAGTTGGAAAAGTAAATTTCTTGTCTATCTAGATGGACTTGAACTATTTCTTCTAGAAATTCTAGAAAATTGACCATATGTTCCCATGGCGCTTACCTCTACTGATGAGAATCCTCTTCCCAAACCTCTCAAGCAGTGGACTCTAGCTGATAGGAAATTGGCAAACCAAGATAAACGTCTCAAAAGCATTATCATCTCCTGTCTTCCAAAACACATCATGAAATCAGTAATCTAATGTCCAACAGCCAAACAAATATGGAAATACCTCATCCTAGGTCATGAAGGACCCTCTAAAACCAGAGAAACCAAGACTCAGACACTCAGGCTCCAGTTTAATGCTTTCAAGGCACTTGAAGGTGAAAAGGTATAATAGACGTACACAAGGATGAAGATTCTTCTCAACGATCTTGCTATGAATGAAGTCACCATTGGACAGGCTAAAGTAAACGACACCTTTTTCAACAGCCTTCAAAAAATGACTGAGCATGAATCAGACCTAGAGGGCCAATAACTCCATCAAGAATGATACGTTGTCTCAGCTGTATGGAAAATACAACTATGAAGAAGGGCTGATAGATACCATTTGCAAATCTAAGTCTGAATGATTTGTAGTTCAGGGAGAAACATCCAAAGCATTGATTTCCACCTCACACACTCATGACAATGATTCAAATGTTGAAGAAGACACTCATAGCAGCCAGGAAATCATGACAGACCTTAATGTTGAGTTTCATGAAAGGGCTTTACTAGCTAATCAAAGAAGATTCTACAAGAGGTCAGGGAGAGTAGGATCAGCTAGTAAACAAACTGACAAATCCAAAGAGACTTGCTTTTCCTGTTAAAACTTGGACACTTTCAAAAAGACTGTCCATCTATAAAAACATCCTCACCATCCTATCCTTCATCATTCAAAACTTACAAGTTTAAATCACAACAAAACAACTCATCTTACCATTCCAACTCCTCTGATAATGCGAAAAAAGTATTACAAAAACAAATACAAGGCACTAAAGGCTGAGTTGGAACAGATGAATTTGAAATTAGAGTCTCTGTCAAAGAAGAAAGGGGGTGATAAAAGGACAGAGAAAGGGTTGGTAGCTGAAGCCTATGATGGGAATGATGAGCCGCTGACATCTGATGAAGAAGATACTACCAGGGTCAGGGCACTTATGGCAATAGATGAGGATGAACCTGTTGTTGGTAAAGGAGATGGTATATCTAACAATGGGTTGACATCACTATGAAAAAGGTACACAGGCTTATCTCTATGTATGAAAGTGATGAACGTAAACATGTCCTTGATTATACCATAGTTGACTTACACTTTGTTGAGGAACAAAGAAAGAACCTGCTTGATAAATTTCACTCTGTTTAACATGAACTGTTGACTGCTAAGGCTGAATGTGAAACTTTAAAACAGTTTAACTCTGAAATGATATCTCTTCAAAATGAAATTAATAAGTTAACTTTAAGAAACAATGCCTTAAATAATCAAGTAACTGAACTAAAAAGGATTATAGAAAAATGGTTGTGCAGTAGGTTCAATATAAATGAATTACTTGATGATGAAGTTCCAGCTGACATATCTAGGGCTGTAACTGCTAGGAGAAACAAAATGAAGGCCCTTAAGAAACCCAAAGAGATTGTTTTCAAGCCCACAGAGACTATACATGTGTCTAGCCCTCTTATGACTGATGTACTTGTCTCTGAAGTGGTTATAGATAACAACAAACCTTTACCATCTTTGCCTAAACTCTCTTGTGTTTAACCCAGCAGCTCTTCTAGAGGAGCTAAGGCTGAACTCAAACCAGATGTTGAGACACCTCCAACTAAGGTTTTTGATGTACCTGCAAAACAATCTGTTAAGCAAAATGTTTATAAGCCTGTCTCAACAAACCCTGTGAACAAAGTTGAACCCTCAACTAAAGAACGCATGTTGTCTTTGAGGAAAGAAGTAGAACTCTTAAAAGAACATATTAAGCCTTCGGCTGAATGCTCTACTTCCTTTGAACCTAAGTCTATCCTAGGAGAACCTGAAGGTGAAAAGGTTATCAAACCTTATTGTAATGTGTGTAAGAATTCTCATCATATGTCCATAGATCTGATAGACATATGGCTGTTAAGAGAGCTCAGACACCTTTTAGGGACAGACTACAAGCTACTCAGAGACCATCAGGTAACTACAGACCATACCCTCCCTGTAAATATGTGGTCTCACAAACCACCACTCAGATGAGTGCAGGGACTTTCCAGGATGTGACATATGTGGAAGGTACACCAATGACACAGCCAATTGTCCTTCACGTTGTCACAAGTTCTACAGGAACTCAAGAGTTTCTAATAAACAATTCAGGGAACCCGCTGGATAGTGGGTTTACCATAAGAACTAATCTGTTTCTATATCGTGTAGAAACATCTCAGGGAATCGGTCTGGTATCTAGACAGACTGCTCTAGAGCTATAGACATGAATGCAATAAAATATCTGCACGGATACTCAAAAGAGCCTGGTCCTAAAGTGGTGTTTAGGGATAACTCTTCAGGCGAAACAAAGGGATATGGCTTAGTTAACTGCAATGGAATAACGTTTACAAGGGTTGCATATGTGAATGGTCTTAAGCACAATCTCATCAGCATCAGCCGATGTGTGATGCTGACTACAAGGTTTTGTTTAGAAAGACTCAAGGAACCATATTCAACAAAAACAATGATGTGGTGTTAATTGCACCAAGAAGAAGAGATGTGTACGTCATCAATATGGGCTTCTTGCTTAGAGGACAGATCAAATTGTTTTTCTAGCTAAAGCCTCTGAAAGTGTCAATTGGTTGTGGCACAAACGACTCTCTCATCTCAACTTCAAGAACATCAACAAGCTAGCCACAAAACTTGGTTGTTGGCCTACCACCTGTGACTTCACAAAGGACAACACTTGTTCAGCTTGTGTTAAGGGAAAGCATCACAAGTCATCCTTTAAAACCAGGCAATCATTCTCTATTGACAAGTGCTTACATCTCCTTCACATGGATTTGTTGGACCTGTCAAACCATAGACCTCAATCAACACAACATACACCCTTGGTCATTGTTGATGAATTCTCAAGGTATACATGGGTTTTCTTCCTCAAAAGGAAAGTGATGCAGCTGATGCCATCATGTCCTTCATCAAGTAGGATGAAAATATGAATGAAGTAGAGTAAAAGATCTAAGAAGTGATAATGGGACTAAATTCAAGAATCAACATCTTGAAGATTTTTGTGATGAAAAGGGAATATGACAAAACTTATCTTCAGCTGGTACTCCTGAACAAAATGGAGTGGCTGAAAGAAGTAACATAACATTGATTAAAGCAGATAGAACCATGCTGAATGGTGTAGCCTTACCAAAGCAATTCTGGGGAGAAGCTGTCCACACTGCCTGCTATACCCATAATAGATCAATCATTGTTAAAAGACATGAAAAAAACCTCTTATTAAGTTTTTCAAAAAGAGCACCAGACATCAGCTATTTCCATGTCCTTTGGTTGTCCGGTATTTATTTATAACTACAGGGATCAACTTGGAAAGTTTGACAAAAAAGTTGATGATGGTTTCTTCTTAGGATACTCTCCAACAGCCAAAGTCTTTAGAGTATTCAACACAAGAAGACAAGAACTAGAAGAAACCTTTCATGTCACATTCAATGAAGATGATGACGTGCTACAAAGAACAGGAACAGAAGTTGATGAAATTGATTTCAACGAAAATAGGTCTTTCCCATCAGATGAGTTCTCAGAACCAAGGCCTATCTTTCATCATCATCACACAGCATACTCTTGTCCCATATGTTCCTGCACATGATCCGCTGTCAACACACAACATTGAGGTTCTCTCTACTCAAGTGACAGCTGAAAGTGAAAGTCAGCCTTCCACAAGCCTATGTTCCACCGCAGCTAAAGATGACTCACCTATTATTCATAATCAAGAAGATTCTCATGTTGTCTGTGATTCATCACATCTTGAAATAGCTACTGCAGACACAGACACAAAGATTGTTTTTGAAGAGAGTCCTCCTACTCATTAGAATGAAACTCAAGTTTTAATTTCATCCTCATACCTACACCTGTCTATGACTCCCTAGCTCCTCAAAGCAAGATGGTCAAGAGATCAGCATATTCTTCTTGCCAACATCATTGGTGAACCAAATGCTGGGGTTACTACTAGACAGAGAATTCATGACTCGGAATCAACTTCAACCAATGAATGTTTGTTTGCTGAATTTCTTCCCAAATTGAACCCAAGTGTGTAGCTGAATCCCTTGTTGAAGAAGGCTGGGTCGCTGCAATGCAGGAAGAAATCAATCAATTTAAAAGAAACAAGGTATGGACTCTAGTGCCAGCTCCACCTGTAAGAACATCACAGGCACTAGATGGATATATAGGAACAAGATGGATGAAATTGGTAATATCATAAGGAACAAGGCAAGGTTGGTTGCACACGGGTTTACACAGACTGAAGGGATTGATTATGATGAAACATTTGCACCAGTAGCAAGACTTGAAGCCATCAGAATCTTTTTTGCTTACACTGCATATATGAACTTCACTGTGTATCAAATAGATGTTAAAAGTGCCTTCCTCAATGGAGATTTGGCTGAAGAAGTGTATGTTGAACAACCTGAAGGATTCGAGAACAGCGAGTTTCCCAACCATGTGTATAGGCTTCAGAAAGCAATGTATGGGTTGAAACAGGCTCCAAGGGCATGGTATGAAATGTTGTCTACTTTTTTAACTGAAAATAAATTTGTTAGGGGTTCTATTGATAAAACACTTTTTACCTTCAAGGATAAAAGTGATTTCATCATTGTACAGATTTATGTTGATGATATCATCTTTGGGTCTACAAATGTTAATCTTAGTATATGTTTTGCTAAATTAATGACCAAGAAATATGAGATAAGTATGATGGGTGAATTAACTTAATTAAACAATGTCCTAAAGGAATTTCAATTGGTCAAAAAAGTATGTTAAAGATTTGCTGAAAAAATATGACTTGGCTGATTGTGCATCAGTGAAATGCCCCATGCTTCCACCCAACAAATTGGGCCCTAATAAGTCAGGGGTCTCTGTTAATGAGACTATGTATAGAGGCATGATTGGGTCACTCATGTATCTCACATCCATTCGCCTTGATATCCAGTTCTCCACATGTCTCTGTGCAAGGTACCAAGCTAACCCAAAGGAATCCCATCTAGTGGCTGTTAAGAAAATTTTCAGGTACCTCAAAGAAACAACCTCTCTAGGTCTGTGGTATCCTAAAGAATCAGGCTTTGATCTCAAGGTTTACTCAGATCAAGATTACGCTGGATGATGCATTGACAAGAAAAGTACCTCAGGGAGCTGTCAAATCCTAGGAGGCAAGTTGGTTGGATGGAGTGCAAAGAAGCAAAACTCCGTGGCTATGTCATCAGCTGAAGGTGAATATGTTGCAGCTGCTAGTTGCTGTGCTCAAGTACTTTGGATGAAGAGTCAACTAGCTGACTATGAGATTCTATATGACAAAGTACCCATCTTCTGTGACAATACAAGTGCCATTGCTATCTCCAACAACCATGTGCTTCACTCTAGAACCAAACACATAGATATCAGGTATCACTTTATCAGGGATCATATTATTAAAGGAGATATTGAGCTACATTTTGTTCCCACTAAGCTGCAACTAGCTACCATATTTACCAAGCCTTTGGCTGAACCTTCGTTCAACAGGCTAGTTGCTGAGCTGGGTATGCTTAATATCTCAGAGCCTATGGCTGATATTTAATGTGTGTCATTAATGTCTGAATAAATATTAAATTTTTTTCACATGAAACTAGGTAGTTACTTTCCAAGTAAATGCTAAAAACATTCCTAATATTTAATTCACATTTTTTCGATAAATGAGAAGACAAACAGTTTTGAAAGGTCAAGGGACCCACTTGTGTGCAGTCGTTTTCCCACTACGCATTAAATGCAGTTGAATAACTATTTCAAATTTTGAATATATATATTGTCCCAAGGTTTTTCACCAAACATTTTTCTCATTATTCAGCATTTGCATCTCTCTCATTCAAATCTCTCTCTAAACCCTTTCACCATCTTCTTCTTCTTCATCCTCGAATCAATGACGTTTCCAGTACCAAAGGCCTCTAACGTAACCTTCGAGATGAATGATAGCATCCTCGCTTGTAACAACTCTATTGGATGGCTCAAAGCTCCAAATGACTCGTACTCAGATCTGGTAAACTTCATGAAGAATTTTGATGTTGGAGAAGCTTTCACTAGATCCCCATCTGTTTTCTACCAAGAATACCTTAGGGAATTCTGATATTCTGCTGAGATCCTTGATGACAACACCATCTCCTTCAACCTTTCATGTAATGAACACCCTTTTGCTTTTTCTGCTAATGATTTTTCCTCTGTGGCTGGGCTAAGAAATGGTGATGAATGCCTGAAATCTGTTGATAAGAAGGCTGTAAAGGACGCCCTTGCCACACTGTTCCCTGTTTCTGATGTTAACCCAGCCCTTACACCTGCTGAAGTGGTCATGAAGTCTCCCCTGAAGATCAAGTTTTTCCCCCCTATGTGGAGAGTCCTCTTCACTCACGTAGTTAAATCCCTGGGTGGTATGCAAGGATCTCAAGATCAATTGGCCTTCAATTATCAAGACATTGCCTATGGGCTGATATGGGGAACAGACATCGATATTGGAAGCATTCTATTCTCAAACCTTGTTGAACAGCTGAAATGAACCAACCAAGTAAGGGAAAAAACATCTGCTATGTTCGCTTTCTCTCTCTTATCTTTGAAAGCCTGTTGGGTGATAACTACAACAACTTTACACTTACAGCCATGAAGCCTTATCACATAACTGGAGCTATCTAGAAGGTGATGGGACCCAATGATGTGCCAACGACTGCTCATATGAAGAATGTTGCTAATAAACAACCATTTGTTGTGAAGCCCTTGCTCCCTTCCTCTGAGAAGGTGATTGCAGCTAGTGTGTTTGGCAAGTCAGCGTCTTTGACCTCTGGGCAACACACCACTCTGGCCAACAACCTAAGAAGAAGAAAAACCCCTCTTCTTCCAAACCTAAACTGTTATTAAGGCCAGAGTTAAGAAGATTGCTACCATCTCTCCTTCCTCTGGTCCAGAGACTTCTGTGGACACAGAGATAAAAACTGATAACAACAAGAGTCTAGCGTCTCTACCTCAGCAGAGACAATAGGGAACCAACCAAATTCCGCTGATAACTCACAGGTAATCAGTTTATAATTTTTAGAGGTCCACAAGCAGCCACTCTTAAAATGTCTGTAGGTGAGAGTGGTGAAGTTAGGGTTATCCTCGACCCATAGGAGTCTGTGTATGTACTTAGAAATATTTTAAGACTTCTGTACACCCTGTCTTTGCATCAGGGAGTGATTCATTTATGTTTAAAAAGCACCCTGATGACCCCTGCACCCTCTAGACAGTATTCAGGCAAACAACAACCTAAATACACATATGTCTTGACCTAGAGTAGATATACTTCACACGGCCTCTAGGTTCCCTCAGAAAATGAATCCCAAAACTTTAACTTTTAGGGGGAGCTGAATCATCAGCCTCAACTTTCCTAGGGACAACGTAATATGACGATCTTCAACTACATCTTTTTCACAAATAAAAGAATCCCAAAGGATTTATCCTTTCAGGGGGAGCTGAATAATCACCTTCAGCTTTCCTAGGGGCAGCGTAACAGGCGATCTTAACCCATATACATTTCACAGATAAAAGAGTCCCAAAGGATTTATCCTTTTGTGAGGGCTGAATAATCACACTCAACTTTCCTAGGGGCAGCAAATGGCGACCATTAACCTCATTACTTTCACACTTAAAAGAATCCCAAGGATTTATCCTTTGGAGTGGCTGAATAATCACCCTCGGCCTCTCTGGGACAGCGAACTAGCGACCATTCCCTTTATCTATTTCCTTGTTACTAACTTACATAAATTACAGGCTGATGTTGTACAGCCAAATGTAGACTCTCTGGCTACAGCTGAAGGAGCTGATAATTTGATTCAGGATCACCCAAAAGAAGATGAGCCCATGCCAGATGCTGAAGATGATGTGCTCGCCTTCATTGAAAGCCTATCTGAGCCTGAATCTATGCCAGATGATGAAATTCTCCCCGAGGGGATGATTGAGGAGGAGGATGATGAAGAAGATGAACAGCCTTATATGTCACCACCCAAAGTTGTATCCACACCAGCTATAGAACCTACTCCTCCTCCAAAAGAAGCTGTTGTGACTCCTACCTCTACTACATATGTCACAAAGGAGAGTACAACCGCTGTGTATGATCCTACATCAGAGTTTCTGTTGTTCGATCATCCACAACAAATTAATTTTGATCTTTTTTCCCAAGGAAGATGACTTTGACCAACAAAGATTGAACATTCATTATTTAAGGCCCTTTCATCATGCCTCAGATATTCAACACCTGTCACACAAGTTGGATAAAATGGGGTCTGAAATTCATTCCTTCACAGTCAATTTTCTCAAGATAATTTCCAGGCTGTTAAAGATGCCATCACTGAACCCATCCAAGATGGCACAAGAAAAGGAGTTTCTCAGGGACTTAGTCACTTATCCACTCGCATCAAAGATACCATCATTAAATAAGTCCCTGACATGTTTTCAGCCCACGAGTTGGTGATGCACAAAGAGTTTGAGGCTGTGTGCAACAAGAAAAAACGTCACACTCACTATTTGGCTGGACATGTTGATCGCTTTGTGAATCGCAACTATAACAAGCTTCTAAGAATTGCTAGAGGATAAAGGAACAAGCAAAAGAAATTGGCCACATCTATTGAACAGGTTGCTAGATACCTTCAGTCACGTTCATCCAAACGTCTCCAAAGACAGGCTAAACGTGAGGGGGAGAAAGTTGACTTACTAAAACTAGAACTTGTCAAAACTACCACAGGTACAACTGAAAACATCATCCCTACACCCACTCCACTCTAAGTCATCACACCAATCATTGTACCTGATGATGATAAAAGTAAGGGGGAGCAACAAGACAACACAGCAGCTGATTCATCTAATTCCCTATCTTTGGATAACCCCAATAAGGTTGTGGATGATGATGAACCAAACTCTAAGAAACTTAAATTCACAGTCAGCTCCCTACTAAAAGTTGTACAAGACCAAGCTCAACTAGCATTTTTGAAACAAGCTGAAGAAATGAAGAAAGCAAGTGAAGAATCCTCTGTCTCGAAGAAAGGGAAAGAAATAGTTATGGTAGACACAGACGCCAAACTAAAGAAAATAGTTGTGATGCTAAAGACAAGAGGATCCACTACCAAAATCTCTCAATTCTCAACTTTCAAAGTATCTTATGAGAAACCTTTAACAGTTGAAGAGATTGAGAAACAAGCACATGAGTTCGAAAGATTAAATGAAATCAAGAACGCCAAAGAGCTGGATGAAGCCAGGCTGAAAACCATGTCTCCTCAACTCAGAGAGGAGCAAAGACAAAGGCTAAGATAAATGGAGATAAAACGCGCAGAGGCTCTGAAAAAGGTAAAGGTTGACTATGATACCTGCGTTAACAAAAGATATGCTCCAGGTAAAATCACCAAGTTCAAATACACCGTTAAGAAATCAACTCATACCCTACAGATGGTTATTTGGAGGGATAACCAACAGGGCAACATGGATGTATTTGAGGACTTCAAACTTAAGACATTGGGTCTGTCTGAATGGTTTGAAATTGAAGTTTTAGTTACTAAGAGGACCGGACAGGCAAATTTCTTATTCTTAAAGACCCTGAGAGCTAAGTTCAACTGGTTGAAAGAAACAGCTGCCAAACTCAAGATTGATCCACCTCCACAACTATTTGAACCAGAACCAACAAAGGCTGAGAAAAAAAGAAAAAGGATGACTCAATTCCTTCAAGAAACCTTTGTGACTAATGATATCCAAGTGGATGGGATGCACATGAACCTGATTCTTCCAAATAGGATTGTAGGGCCTGTTGATGGTCAGACTTACACTAAGCCTGAAAAAGGTATGGCCTACATGAACATGGGATGCCAGTATGTGTTCCAAAGGGAAGATGAGCTGGGGCTTGCATCAACTGTTCAACTTCTTATGTTTCAGAAGGTGCTTAAACTTAACACAGAGTACTCCAAGGAATTTGCCCAAGCGTTGAAGGCTGAATTAGATACTAGGACAGACATAGTTGAGGCTGAAGCGAAAATCAAGAATGATGATTACTGAAGTTTTTACAGCTGAACGTTTACTCTCATATTTTGTTTTACTCATGTATTGTACTTGTAATTTTTAAGTATTAATGAAGTATGAAGTTGTTTGTTAGATCTGCTATGTGTTAGAAGAAGCTATTATATCACTTACTATAACTCATTTAGATCTAGCTGTATTAAGTTTAAATAGGGGAGATTGTTGGAAATCTATGTCTGTTAGAATTCCTTTAGTCATAGATTTAAAATTAAATTAAGCTTTTTGATATTAACTTGCATGTGCCTAGGAGACAGGCAAGTCACCAAAGACTCACAGAGTTCTAAGTCTCTGTGAGCAACCATATAGGAGTCCATGTCAGACACATTGTCAAGAAAGTCGAAGATTACTTGATGACATACTCATTGGCTGTGTTGGATAACATACCTAAGTGTTTAGGCGGGAAGATATGCAGCCTAAAGTACAAGGTATGAAGAAAAGGGAAACTATGTCAGCTCTGTTTCCCTAAAGCGTTGTGGCAGACTACCAAGAATAGAAGAGCATCTTTTGATAGATGTCTGACATTGTCTGTTTTGTGTAGTCACCATAAACAAGTACTAGAAGTCAACCTCGTACCACTATAAATAGGATATGTAGGCTAGAGTTAATGTTGTTCACTTTTTTAGATCACACACATTAACTCTTTAGAACTCAGAGAAAGAACAGTTGTGCCTGTGTTCTTGATTTAGCTTTATTTTGTCCAAAGTGTACACAACACATTGTCCTCAAACTGTGTTATCCATAACACATGTAATACTTGTTATACAATAATAAAGTACTATGTTTGAAAAGTATTTACTTGTGTTAATTATCCTTCTTAATCGTTTCAAGCTAGTTTTAGGGACTTTCAGCATGACCTTCTTCTAATATTCCAGTCATTTTTGTGGATGAAAGAAATTCCGAGGAAAAGAATTCAGCTGTTGATGATGAGTTTGAACATTTTGTGGATGACACCAACATGGAGGATCAACCACAACCACAATCACAATTACCACAAGAACAAGTATTTCAAGAAGCCAATTGGAATGAGTTCTATAAACAGCTTGAGGAAATACTCATGTTACCATAACTCCACAATTAAAAAGGAAACAGTCAACCCAAGTATTGTCAAAGAAAGATGATGGGTCTGACAAGACAGAAGTATTAGAGATTGAGAGGATAGCTTTAGTAGAAGACACGGTGTTTGAAAACACCTTAGTGATTGATGATAGGAATGTGTCATTGGTGAGGAAAGTATTGTTGATGACCTAAGTACCGTCAAGCCAAGTGCAAGTACCGCTTCAGGTGCAGGTATTGCTGGTCAAAAATCTTCACTACCAACTTCTGAAGAGTTTTCTACTCCACCATTTAGAGAAGATGAGACCTTAGCAAAAAGATTTCTTGGTCTTAAGGAGAAAAGAAGGCACAAGAAGAAGTTGCGAAAGCTCAAGAAACTTCAACTATAGAGCGACAACAGAAACAGGTTGAAGATCCACAAGAACAAAAGGATCAATCTGTGGAACAACCAAGTCTTGCCAATGAAGTCCAAGATAGAGGTAAGAAGGTGCAGACTTCAACGCCTGCTACAAAAGGTATTGTTATACCAGGTCAACAACCAAGTAAGGGAGAAGATAGAAGATTGTTGGGTCTAAAAAGTTGATGTGGCAGAAACTCAAATGAAGAAAACATGAAGATATTGTTCCAGCCGCTGACACGTTGTGTCTAGGCGCTGACAGACTTCTACACGCTGATAGATATCTATTTAAGTTGAATATTCAGAATATTATTTATCAATATTCAGGATATTGTTTATTTAAATAGAAGATTTACATGTTTTATTCGTTCTTATCTCTTGTAAACCTTATTCCTTAAACTATAAAAGGAACCAAGGGTATTAGGTTTATATCATTCATATACAATGTAAACCTAAAGTGTGTGTCGTACTAGGCGTGGGATTAAATGTATACACGCCTAGCGGTTGTTTGTTACTAATATAATAAGCAATCATTGGGGAAAACTTTGTACTTGTGTCTTGTTCTTAAACACCTTGTTAAGCATGTTTTATTCTATTCCGCCTTGATTCAATCAAGTGAATAATGCATGTTCCTAGCAACTTAGAGATCCGTGAATCTTAGGATTTCATAATTGGTATCAGATCCTCGTGGCTCTCGATGCTAGGACCAACGAGGTGTTCGTGTTGGTGAGAAAGAAGAAAATCCGTATTAGGGTTTTCTGGTCGTTTTTGTGTGCATAACAGTAGTAAGAATAGCATAACTTTTTCATGAACCATTGGATCGCCACGAATTTTGGTATGTGTGTTCTACACATATATGGATAGATGTTCACTAGAGGGATTGTAAAGATCTTTCTTCAAGAGAAAGCTATTCAGTGTCAAAGTTGATTGCAGAAGGATGGCTGTTAGGGTTTTTGTTAAACCCTAGATTGATTTGGAAGCTGCAGATTCATATTCTTAAACAGTGATTGCACTAGATTTGGTGAGTTGATTCTCAAATCAACAATGAACCCTAGTGTGATCAATGTTTGTGGTTGCTATGATGTTTTATCAAAGTTTTTTGTTTTTATGGTTTGCATATACCCTAGAATCGTCTTATTAAAACATAGAAGCAGGGATCTTGGTCTGAATATTTATATACCCTAGATTTGTTCCTATGTTCAAAGAAGGCAACACATGGTCATGGCTGTGATGTTTGTTTTTTAAGGTTTTGTGAACAAACCCTTGATCTGTGCAGCAGGTTCACGTGAGCAGCTATGTAAAGGATAAAGTACTATTGGTACAAGTGAAAGTGACGTGAGCTTTCAAGTGATGCTAAAGTAAAAGTCAAGAAAAGTGTAAGGTCATTGGTTAATGTATGTCTACTCGCGTGGGTACTTTGTTTTAATTTACAAAGGCTGCATATCTTGATGGTATAGTTTTTATGAAGACTTGTTGACCGTGACATATTGCTGTGAACTGTGGCTTACACAGAATGTTGCTCCAAGGTAAATACTATATATCGCGTGAAGTGTGGTCCCAAAATAAATTATGTGTTCGAATTCACAATTGTCTACACGCAATACTATTGTTGGAACAATATATTGTTTTGTCTGTTACAGCAATGGGACGCCACTTGTACAAAGGTAAAATTGGTTTGAAGTGGTCAACAAGAAAAACGTGGGATCTGTTTAGAGTTATACAAGGCCACTGTCATTACTATTTTTATTCGTTATCAAGGAGATAAAGTAAGCCGATGACGCTAGTTATTCATGCGCTGACAAAGCGTAGTTCATCCGCTGACAGAAGACAGTGTCGTCCGAGATATAGATTTTTCTTCTGCTGACAAGTGTTGTCCGATATTAAACAACACACGCTAGTGAGATCTTGGACAAAGAAAGATGTTGGACGACAAAGGATTCACTATTTTTTGGTTTATTTGATAAGGTTTGTGTTAGTGCAAACATTACGATGCTTTGTCGATATAATCTCTTTGTGTTTTGTTGATGACAAACGTATAATTCGCAATACATTATGTAAAATGTTAAGGTACTCGTAATCACTCAAGAATACATTTGTATACTTCTCTCGACACCTCCAAGACCGCATTCGGTATGAATCACTCAAGGTATGTACAAACATGTCATTAACCTAACTAAGTGATCAAGGATTAATATTTTTTTAAAACTCACATTTTAATCAAATGTGACAAAAGATTTTAATTAACTTTATTTTTAAGAAAATATTTTATTAAAAAGAAAATGGAAATTTGAATTTGGCATATTCCATATGCCAAAGGAATATCCTTTGAGGGTATAAACTACCCCAAATGGCATATCCCCACTAAAGGACAAATTTGCACGAACTCCGACGTGGAGGTTCCTTAAAGGAACCCGCGGTTCCTTATTGATAAGGTACCGCGGGTAGAGATAAGGAACCGCGGGTGTTTTTGACCGTTGCAATGTTGTCCTATAAATAGTGAATCATTTCCAGGTTTTCTTTCAACCCTTTTTGCACAGTTTCTTTCAAAAACCATCTTAGATCCTTGATTAGTTAGTTTTGATTAATCTTGTTTAAGATGTGATTCAATCTTCAATCTCCTCATCCTCTCAAGTGCAATGAGAAGAACACTATCATTACCATGATGTGTTGGGTTCACTACATGATGAAGATCTTTCCTTCTATAGATCTAAGTTATGTTTTTAGTCTTCCTACTATGTATATGTAGAAGATCCAAGTGTTGGGTACACTTGGATGTGTTTGTAAGGGTAGAATATCCAAGTGATGGGTATCCTTGGATTAGGTGTTAGTTGTGTAGATCCAAGTCTTGTTAGTACTTGGATATAGTGTTAGAGTTATAGATCTAAGAGATTTGTGCTTAGATCTATATGGTTTATGTGTTTAGGCCATAAAACACAAGGTTTGTTATGTTGGGCCATAAAACATAACTAGTGGGTAGATTAGGTTGTGTCTTGGTAGTTCTCACTAAACTCTAAAGTGATGTGGTTGTGTCTAGGTAGTTCTCACTAAACTATAAAGTGATGTGGTTGTGTCTTGTGAGTTCTCACTAAACTTGAAAGTGATTAGTAGTTGTGTTGTATGAAGTTCTCGCTTAGCTTCAAAGTGAAGAGTCGTGAAGATTGGTTCTAGCTTTCGATTAGAACTCGACATCTAGCCTTGTGTCGTTAAATGGTGAAGTGGGAGACGTTGTGTAGATTGGTCCTACCTAAGATTAGGACTCGACTTTTAGCTTAGAGTCGGAAATTGGATAAGCGACGTTGTGTATGGTTTCTCCACCTTAAGGAGTTTGTTGACTAGTGAAGTAACTCTCGAGTAAGGTGTACTCGAGGAGTGGAGTAGGGCGAAGAGGAGCTTCGTGACCGAACCACTATAAATCATCGTGTCGGTACTTTCCTTTACATTTATGTCTTCACTATTATAGATGTATTTATATGTTGTGTGTTGTGTGCATCTCATAATCTAAACATCTAAGTTGCGGAAAAGCTAAGGCTTAGTACGTGTGTGCTTCATGTTTAGATTATGGTCAAGTGTACATCACTTAGTCTAAACATCCTAGTTGCGGAAAAGCTTATGTTTAGTACGTGTGTGCTTAGTGTTTAGACTATTACTTGATGTACTCTTGATTTGATGTGTTTGTGTGTTTACTTACTTGTAGTATTTATCTTTCAATCAAACACATCTCATATCTAGTCAAGCTTGATCGAGAATTTGATACAAAGGATTGTCAAAGTTTAACATGCAACAAAAGTTTAAGTTCACTGTCGGCGGTTCCCTAAATGGACTGGCGGTTCTTTATTGATAAAGAACCGCGGGTACACATAAGGAACCGCGCACAGTGGATTAAGCCGAAATGTTTTGAAAACTAACTAGAAACTTTTCAACCCCCCCCCCCCCCTTCTAGTTTCTACAATTGGTATCAGAGGGAGGTTATTCAAGATCTTTGAAGTATATTGTACTTTAAAGCTTGGATCGATCTTTGCTCTCTTTTTCAAAACAAATGGTTTTTAAAAATGAAAATGGTTTTTAAAAATAGAGACGATCTTTGTATCAAATTATTCATGAAGAGTGATTACTTATGAAATGTGTTTTATTGTTTCATTCGTACAAGTTTTGGTGTTAAATAAACTTTGTATAATAGCTTGAATTAAATCTTTTCATGTTTGGAAGTATAAAAATCTTTTGTGTCATAAGTAACTCTAAAATACGAGTTCTATGTGTCTAAAATGATTTTTTAGAGTCCTAAGTCCTTCCAAAAAGTTACCAAATGATTTTGGCCAAAAACTCATTTTTTGTCCTCTGACCGCGGTTCTTTATTGTTCCCCGCGGATCCTTATCAATAAGGAACCGCAGTCAGTCTGACTCAGATTTTTGAAAACTTTGAAAAATCATATAAAATCAACCGTAAGTCCGCAGAAGTCGTGCCACCCGTCATTTCGAACGTAATTGAATTTGCTTTCAATTAAAAATTCTTCCAAACCTTTATTCAAACTTTAAAATTTGGATGGTTTCTAAGTTCCATACTTTGTCCAAAGTATTGAGCGTCGGTTTGTCGTAAAACTTGTGTTTTACTCTTTTCTATTAAGTTGGACATCTCTTGGTGATATATCTTTGAAAATGGATATATTTACAAAGTGTTAAACTTAATTAAATTTTAAATGGGTCAAAGACTATTTTCAAATAAAATCAAGCTATGAATACTTTGTTATATCTAACACTCAAAACATGGACGAATGCTTTTATGTGTTAAGCTAATTGTTTGTGTGTGTTTCCATGTGTGTTATTATTATATGTAGACATTATTAAGTGTTCCTTGCTATTTGTAGTAGTATTGCTTATATGTCTAGTCTCTTGTGCCTTGCTTGGTATTTGTCAGTATCCAGTTTTTCCTAATTAGGATGTATGTTAGATTTCTTGCATTTTAGTTGCAACATTATGTGTGCATTGCATATAGGATTAACATCTCTTAGTTTAGAAATGTTACATAAACATCTTGTACACCTCGGGATGTTCTTTAACACTTTTAGGTTTGAAAGCTTTGGGAGCTTGTCAAATCTATTGATTTAGGTCGTCTTACTCGATCATTGTGTTATTAGTTCAAGTAGATAAATGTCTCAATATAAAACATGAAACACCCTTTGAAAATCTTAGCTATTTTCTCTTAAAAGAGTGTTTGTGGGAATCAAGAAAGATTTCGATTAAATATCAATGCATTATTCAAACTATGATTGGTATCATTATCGAATCTAATTGACATGTTTTTTAGTGTAGACATGAATGTGGTTTATTAATAATATACATCGGATCATAACTCACACTTGTGTTGATGGTGTTATATTGAATCTACTTGTTCAAATTGTTAGACATATTTTGTTTAATAATTACTTATAATGCACAATAGAGTCGGTTTGATAACTTGGATGATTCATCCGAAATACTCAAGTAATTCACATTGCTATGCAATTTATAAATGTGTCATTTACGAAAGACCAATCAAGAGTGTTCTAACAAATTGTGTAAACTTGGTTTGTACAATTCAATGTTATTGGCCTCAAGATCTATTAAGGTAATTAACCTTAACTAGACTCTTTTTTCAAGATATGCAATGGTGCATTCTTAACCCTCATTAGGTCATGCATTGTGTCGCCATGCAAGTTTCATCCTTGCTAAACTTTATTAGGCAAATGTTGGAATTACATTTTGTCTAACTTGAGAATGACTACTAGATAATTTATGCACTAGGATCTTAATTTGACCTAACGGTTGAATTACTTCCACGTGGGAAGTTGAGTTGGTGTATAACTCGTAAAAATGGTCATGTTTAGCCTTAAGTGAGCACCTCTAGTGATAGTCTCATACTCATTCTCTAAATTGGCTAAATGGATCTTCCTATATATGACTAATGATAGTTACTTTGATGAACTTTGTATGTCATTAGGAGTCCTTTTCTTTTGTAGCCATTAGGTTTTTCTTAGCTTTCTTCTTACGTGGTAATTGAACCTATGTGTCTTTCCTTTGTGTGTGTTCTAGTTTTTATTGCTCTTAAGCATGACTTTATGATAAGTTAGACTAGAAAATTAGGATTTGCTTAATTAGAAAATCCTCCTTCACCACCTAAACCAAGCCTCACCACCTTAACCAAGCCTCTGTAGGCGGTTCTTTGAATAGACCACGGCTCCATATCAATATGGAACCGCTGGTGGAGATAAAGAACCGCGGGCAGAAGCTCTCAAATTCGGGTTTTCTGAAACTTCCCAATTGTTCCAACACCCTTTGGAATCTTTGTTTCAAACCTTTCAACACTCCCAAAATATCTTGGGCTTTCCCTTTTTAACCCTTCACTAGTTTGGATCATCCCCTCACCCTTTTAAACCCACCTTGTTAGCCATGTTCTTCACACCTGAAACCATTCATCCTTACCCCTTAAACCACCCATTACTACCATGGTTTCTACAAGAACCTCCAATTCATCCAAAACCTCCTCTTCAAAGAGGCACCTCAAATTTAAGATTAAGTTACCAAAACTTAACTCTTCACCTTTTGCCACACCTAAGAATGAGATTGTGCCCATTCTCATCTCTTCATCACCCTCACCACCTCTTGCACCATGCAAGACTACCTCAACCCATGATACCAACCATTTAGATGGTTCTACCTCCTCTTCATTCCAATCTAGAATGA
Source organism: Glebionis coronaria (assembly GCA_025667525.1). NCBI lineage: Eukaryota > Viridiplantae > Streptophyta > Magnoliopsida > Asterales > Asteraceae > Glebionis > Glebionis coronaria. The sequence continues at coordinate 512,305,958 of CM046876.1, read as the reverse complement.
ATGAGCTAGCCTCACCCTTTACTCCTAGTACTCTCTTGGATGTGACTACCCAACCTCAACCTATCCAAAGTGTTCCCATTGAGAATGACTTTGTTGAACCCTTGGTGACTTCACCTTTCACCCCACCAAATTCCGCCACCACCCTTGTCTTTCATTTAAGCATGTGGATTGCTTATTGCTAAGATATCTAATTTAAGCAAATCTTAGGATTCTAGTGTAACTAAGATTAAAATTATGCTTAAGTTTTAGGCTTGTTTTTTTATACATCTTTGTATGATCTTTATTCTCTTGTATTTCCTTTCATGTTTTTCAACATGATTTTTCTTTGAGTCTTGGATCTTGTTGTTATTATGTTTTTTTCTCTCATTTTGAGTCCTTTTCTTAAACTAATAAGAATTAGGATTCTTCTTGGAGATTTACATTACATGTAGCTTGATTTATGATATCTAGATAGATGACGTGCTTGTATGCTACTTGCTTATATATCTTCTTGCTTATCCGTATGCTATATGCTTAATTGATTAGTTAATGAATGCATGCTTATTATAAAGGTTTTGTCTTTGTCAAGCAATTCCTATATAATATCTCTTAGATGTGTCTAACTCATGCATGTCCTTAAATGCTACATGCTAACATGTTTTACTTAGTCTTCTCTTTTTAAGTAATCATGTTTCTTGCATGCCATATGTGTTAATTGCGCACCTTCTCTACATTGGTTTATTGTAGACTTCATAAGGCATTGCATGAATTATCCTATGTGCTTACTTGATTATGTGTTAGATTTTGTACTAACTCTTCATGTCTTCTTGAGCTTCTTTTGAGTTTCTTCTCTCATTTTCTTTCGAGATTTCACTATCACCTTCTAAGGTATAGTATTCATGAATTAATTTGTGAAGTTATCCTTAACTTCTTTGTTGAGTCTCTATCAATTCATCTTAATCATGCTCTTCTTCTAGTCTTTCTAAACTAAGTTGAGTCGAGCCTTACCCTTTCCTCATCATGTAATTGTTCTTTGAACATCCATAGTGATTGAGAAGAGCTACGAAACTTTGAGCATGTAGTTTATCGTACGCTAAACACCATTTGGTGTCGACATTCATACGCATTTTTGCCTATAATGTCCTATATCCCGAATTTTTCTTAAAGTGTCGATTTATCCGCTTTTGGTTTTATTTTTTTATTGGTCAAAAATGTCTCTAGGTTGAGATATTTTTGTTCCTCTTTTTGAGAGTTGATTACGGTTAAAATTTACAATTGGTATGGGTGATTCCATCAATTCTAAGTTTTTAATCCCTTGAGATGATATCTTCAAATTCTTGGATGTTTCTTTTCTACCTCTACTCCAACAATTTTAAATTAATTTCCTCAAAATCCTCTCCTTGTTTTTTTTTGAGAGTTGATGGTTAATTCTTGAATTTTCTTGGGTGATTCCAAAAATTCTAAGCTTTTTACCCTTTGACATATTATCATTACAATTGGTATGGATGTTTCTTTTCTATCTCTATTCCAACAATTGTGAATTGATCTTGTCATGATCCTCTCCTTTATTTATTTTTTTTGGTTAATAGCATCGCGTGTACACTTCTTTCTTCAATGCTTGTCATTGTTTGTGCAAACGACTTGTTTATCATCCTCTTTTTATATATGCTCTTGTCTACTAACCTTGTTTTGTAGGACTCTTCTAACCCATTTTTGTAGCTCGTCACTATTCTTGCTTTGTTGGTGTCTCAAACAATGGGGAGCTCATATCAAGGGGGAGCATTTGGAAGAGTTCAAGTCATTACATTTGCGATCGTTGACTCACTCAAATTGCATTCATCGAACATCTTGCAAGTAATGCATTTTGGACACTCGTAGATAAGCATATTATTATGCTTGGAGTTGGTTAACCTATGGTGATTGAAGACTTCACTAGGATGACGCAAGCTCAATATTTTTGTATGATGGGTTTATGGTTTGGATTCTCGCCTCTCAAACGACAACCACTATGGATGATTAGATTTTTGGATGCATTTCTCTCGAAGTCAATCCTCCTCTTCTACAAATGAAGGCTACCTTTTTTATTCGACAAAAGGGGGAGAAGTAAGTGTAAACGAGTAACTTATGCATTTTAATATGTGTTGCGGTTTACTTGTTTGTCATCATCAAAAAGGGAGAGATTGTTAGTGCAAACATTACGATGCTTTGTCGATATAATGTCTTTGTGTTTTGTTGATGACAAACGTATAATTCGCAATACATTATGTAAAATGTTAAGGTACTCGTAATCACTCAAGAATACATTTGTATACTTCTCTCGACACCTCCAAGACCGCATTCGGTATGAATCACTCAAGGTATGTACAAACATGCCATTAACCTAACTAAGTGATCAAGGATTAATATTTTCTTAAAACTCACATTTTAATCAAATGTGACAAAATATTTTAATTAACTTTATTTTTAAGAAAATGTTTTATTAAAAAGAAAATGGAAATTTGAATTTGGCATATTCCATATGCCAAAGGAATATCCTTTGAGGGTATAAACTACCCCAGATGGCATATCCCCACTAAAGGACAAATTTGCACAGACTCCGACGCGGAGGTTCCTTAAAGGAACCCGCGGTTCCTTATTGATAAGGTACCGCGGGTAGAGATAAGGAACCGCGGGTGTTTTTTACCGTTGCAATGTTGTCCTATAAATAGTGGATCAT